>OZ024872.1:79254128-80454128 GCA_964017185.1 Rugalucina vietnamica | reverse complement strand
TTTAATTGTGATCTAATATTTTGAAGATTAGATAATGCATATGTATACTGCAAATGAACTGACCAAGCCGGTTGACCTCACATGACAAACCACTGGAAACACCAGAAAAGGGGCACCCCTTTGTTTTGCACATTCCTCCAGTGCCATGTGATATTGTCTATCACCAAGAGTCAAAACATTGAAAACTTATGCAGTCCGACCAACAAATTTATGTCAGAGGTCAACCAGCACGGTCAGTGCATTTTCCCTATAGTTGAGCATTAACTGTTCATTTGATACACTACATCAAAACCATACAATCTTAGTGTCTGGGTTGAATTTTTAGGGCAATTTTAGCAACAAAGGTGCACCATTACAGTAATGCCAGCTCATGAGATAATGTCCTTTAGTGTACCTACAGAGATATTAATTTTCATACTAGAGTGTTGATACAGGTGAAACATTCTGCCCAATTGCAGCTTCCCAGACTCTATACAGATAAAATGTAGTAGGTGCCCCAGTCACATCAATTTTTAGTACTAAATACATTTAACAGTTTGCTTATAACCATGAGCCTTTGAATGGACAGACAAGTATATTGTCCCACTTCAGATACTAAAGAAATAAAATAAAATGACACAAAAATATGCACCTATTGACCCACTATTAAAATGATTGAAAAAGTTTAGGCATATATGAGCGGTCTCATTAGGGAACCTGTAGTGCATTGTCAGATCAAATAAAAAGGCTATGCCACCACAAAATAGCATTATGTGGTTATACATTTTCAGCTGATCATAGCATGTTTGAAGACAGTAGATTCACACATCAGACAGCCCATGTATCAAATTATCAATATTTACTTTCTGTAGCAATAAAAATATAGATCTATACATGTATTTCTAATGTTATAATAATTAACATACATTATAATAGGCCACTGCTAACAGACAACATGACTGACTATTATATGAGCCGGTGCATGAGAAAACCAACGATTTGAGTCCCGACCAAGCCCGACACAAACCAAGCCGCACAGTGACAGCGTAAAGCTAGAAGCTTGAAACGTTGGATATAAGTAGAAGAGGAATAGCACTATCCGTGTAGCGAAAAATAAAGGTGCCGATCAGCTCTGCAGTTACTGCACAGCTGATCCGCGTCCCTGCTTTCGCATATGCAAATTGTTGGTTTTCTCATGCGAAGGCTCACAATAGCTATTTGTAAAGGGATTAAAATAATCCATTATTATCCGTGTGGGTTTCCCTAATACATATTGGTACCCAGCTTTTATGTACACATTCCATATGGTCAAGAAAGCGTAATTTACCAGCAATGTCTTTTCTGAAAATACTGTAAACATTACCAAGTATGAGAGGAACAGAAGAGAAGAGAGAAGAAATATATAACTCACCCCTTTCTTTTTTCATATCTGTATCACATTTTATGTAATCCTGTCTAGTCTATTTGTTTATTCATATAAGCTTATAAGCACCTAATTATATTTCAATTGTAATAAATTTGATTTCTATATTTCAATTGTAATAAATTTGATTAAGAAATTTAAGACACAGAAATTGATCATAACATTAATTTTTAAAATCCCAAACCAGACACCAGGCGAAACAGAAAAGATGCACAAATTAATTTTGTGATCAATTTTTGTGTCTTAAATGTAAGAATTTAAGACACAAAAATTGATCAAAACATTAATTTTAAAATCCCAACCCAGACACCAGGCGGGACAGAAAAGCTGTATAAATTAATGTTATGATCAATTTCTGTCTTAAATGTCAGACACCAGGTGGGAGAGAAAAGATGCACAATTATATGTACAACATAAATTCTTAAGACACAGAAATTGATCTTAACATTAATTACAATGTAAGAAATTAAGACACATAAATTGATCATAACATTATTTTTAAAATCCCAACCCAGACACCAGGTGGGCCAGAAAAGATGTACAAATTAATTTTATAATCAATTTTTGTCTTTAATGTAAGAATTAAAGACAGAAATTGATTAAAACATTAATTTCAAAATCGCAACCCAGACACCAGGCGGGACAGGAATGATGCACAAATTAATGTTATGATCAATTTCTGTGTCTTAAATTTAAGAATTTAGGACACAGAAATTGGTCATATTCTTAATTTTAAAATCTCAAACCAGACACCAGGCGGGACAGAAAAGCTGGACAAATTATTTCATGTACCACATAAGAATTTAACACACAGAAATTGATCATAACATTAATTTTAGAATCCAGACCCAGACACCAGGTGGGACATAAATGGTAAATTGCTATTTAATGGGTAAAACTTACTGGGACTAGGCAAATGGACAGAAGATTAATGTTAATGGAAAATTTTAGCCCCCAGGAGGTTGTCTGCCCCTGCCCCGGGGCTATATACATGTATATTTCCATAATAATGAAACATCTTCTCCCCTGAAACCGCTTGGCCAATCAAAGCCAAACTTCATATGGAGCATCCTTGGGAAGGGGGAAAGAAAGTTTATATAAATGGTCAAGGTCACGTGACCAAGATGGCTGCCATGGCTATAAATAGAAAAAAAAAACAACCAGAAGGCCAATGATTTTGAAACTTGGTGTGAAGCATCAGTGACTGGAGCTCTACAAAGCTTATATAAATCATGACCCTGGGATGACCTTGAATTATTTTACGGCAAGCTCAACATAGGCCGCTCATGCATTTGAATGGGGAAAAGTGTTAAAATGTCATTTGCAGGGAAAAAACTTGCAGGAAATGGGCAAATGGACTTAAGATTGATGATTCTGAGAAAATTTGGATCCCAGGGGTCTGTCTGCCCCCACCCTGGGGCAATATACATGTATGCTCACCGGCAAAAGTTTAGTCAGTGAAAATACACGTAAAATCCCATTGGGACATTTTAAAGGGCTATAGCACTAAAACCCCTCGATAGTTTTAGATGAAAATTACCAGTTATACAACTGTGAATAAAACCTAACATTTACAGCAAAAAAGATTGAGATTTCGCATGTGGTTTTGCCACAGTGCATACACCGTTTTTCGTTCTTGTTTTAAATGAAAGGGAGGTAATCTGAAAAAATGAATATTTGACTTGTTATTTCTTGAGACTGTGGCTGAATTTTGTAAAGATGTTTTCGAACTTAAGTCACTGGCAACAACCTTTATCAGATAGCGCTATTAGTCAAAGCGCCGGTTTGATCATTTATCGGGAAATTACAAAATGATGTTTTACGAAAAAGGCCAATGGCTCTGTCAAAATTGACAACTAATTGAGTTGATTTCCAGAATTAAAAAGAGACTGATTCTGCAAATTAAATAAACAGAAACATCTAAGGCAAGCGGCTGGTCATTATAGTGTTTGGGCTGGTCAAAGTTACTGACTAAACTTTTTCCTCTGAGTATATATTACAGTGATATTCAAAGATCTTCTTCTCTGAAACCGATTCGCCAATCAAAGCCAAACTTTATGTGGAGCATTCTTATATAGGAAGAGTGAATGAAAGTTTGTATAACAGGTCAAGGTCACATGACCAAGATGGCCGCCATGGCTATAAATAGCAAAAAAACTTTAAAAATCTTCTCCAGAACCAGAAGGCCTATGATTTTGAAACTTGGCATGAAGCATCAGGCAATGGAGCTCTACAAAGTTTGTATAAATCATGACCCTGGGATGACCTTGACCCTTTATACGGCAAGGTCAACTTAGGTTGCCCACACATTTGAATGGGGAAAATTGTTACAATGTCATTTGAAGGGCAAAACTTGCAGTAAATTGGCAAATCGACTGAATCTTTATGATTTAAAAAAGAAATTGACTCCAGAGTTTGCTCTGACCCTGCCCTGGGGTTATATACATGTATATTACCATTCTAGTCAAACAAGTTTATTGGTGTATATCTCAGGTCTCAGGTGAGTGTTTACAGGACCATTGGTCCTCTGGTATTTAGAGAGTTTTGTTAATAAAATATCGTGATTTACTAAATCGAAAGCTTTTCGAAAGTCCAGAAACAATGCTCCTACTATATCACCATTATCTATGCAAGTCATCCATTTATCAACTAGTTTTATTAATGCAGTCTGGCAACTATGTTGTGGTCGAAATCCAGATTGATTTTCGTGTAATATGTTGTACTTAGTTAAGAAGCCCATCAAATGCTTCTTAATGTGTTTTTCAAAAAGCTTAGAAATTGTAGGCAATATAGATATAGGTCTGTAATTCGAAGGATCAGCTTTACTTCCGCTTTTGTATATTAGGTGTATCTTTGCAACCTTAAGATTTGATGGAAATGTTGAAGTTTCTATGCTTTTATTTGTTAGAGATGCAATAGAAGGTGCCAAAATATCTGAGGCCATTTTTAAAATTCTAGGCCCGAGACCATCTAGACCGGTAGCTTTTGCTGGGTCAAGTGAATGCATCAATTCAGACACTTGCTGTATTGTTATATGCGGAACAATAAAATAGACATGAGATGGTATTTTAGATTGGACATAGTCTTTGAGTTTCGTGTAATCAGGCCTCTCCGATGGTTCACTGTCGGCTTTTAATTGTTCACAGACGGAGGCAAAAAATTCATTAAGCTTGACGGCAATATCTTCCGAATCTGTGTATAAAACGTTGTTAATGGTAAGTTTGTGAGGCAGAGAGCTTAGGGGTGCATTACTTTTGTTTGTAACCGATCTAAAATGTTTCCAGAGTGTTCTTGAGTCTTTATTAGATTCTGTAGATTCTGAAAAATGCCTCCTTTTTGCTTTGCGTATGAGGTCTCTCGTTTTATTTCTATATAACTTATATTGTGACCAGTTTTTAGCTCTTTTGTAATAATCCCTTGTTCTCCGTGCATTAAGAATGTCCGAAGTAAACCAGTCTGGTAAACGCTTTGATCTGACTCGCCGTGTTTTAATCAGTGCATGTTTATCTAAATTGCGTTGAAAGATTGAATACCAAAGAGTAAAATCTTCATCAACACTACTATTGCTTAGATAAAATGACTCAGACTCAGTATAGGCAGCCATCCAATCAATGAAAAAATCTTTAGATGGCAAAATGGGGTAGAAGCTGGCATCCATGCTGATATTGTTCCTAGACATGTACTATGACATATAGGGGTGGATGCCAAGTCTATAAATGGCCCTGGGCCTCAGAATTAGGTCAAAGCCTGAAAGGTCAACTGGGTGCAAAATAACAAGAAAATGTATGAAAACTCTTTTCAGTGTCATTCCTTTGCTGTATTTTCCACAAAATTTCACCAAAACTACATTATATACACTTATTGTGCATGTGGCGTTTATAGCATAACAAATGAGAGTGCTAAGCATATGTCCTAGCAAGGTTAAAGGTCATTTCAGTGCAAAAGTACGAAGATATTCATAAAATTCACCATGAGCTAATTTGACCTACCTTGCACCCCCATGACAATTTTTCATGGGTGCCAAATCATTCATTGGGACCCTAGAAATGCAAAGAATGTTTGTCTTCAAAGCTAAACTCTTTTGCACTATGAAAAAATGCATGGTTTCCATGGCAACCATCGATGTGATTCTTGAGCATAGGGGTGGGCATACGAAATAAGTCATATCTCCTCTCCGCTGTTACTTGTCCCAGACCACTGAGCCTGGTCTGGTTTTAAAGCTTAGACATTGCCCTTTCATCCAGTAGTAAGTAATGCTAGTGATCAAATTTGCATATTCATGAATTTTAATGAAAAATTTAAAAATGCCAGAAAAATCGCTAAAAATCCATAAATACATGTAAACTAATTTCAGGCCCAAACGATCATTGAGACACTTTGTTATTAAACCAGTAATGTCATTTGACAAATTTATTGATGTCATGGGCATAAATGAAAATTAAATTGTTTCCACCTCCACCCCCAGCGTTATTCTAAAGAAAAGTACGTACTCACAAAAATATTCATATACCAACAATAGCATGCTCTAGAATACTATAATTGGTGTAATAGTAATGCATGGTCCTGGTAATTTAACCTTAACAGCTATTATTCAAATCGCTGAATTTGCTTATTGATGAAAATTAATGAAACACACAAGAAATCAGAAAAAAAACTTGGAAAAATAGGGGGTATACGTACAAAATCACTTGTGCCAAATCTGTTAACAAATCCAGAATGCTGATATAAGTATCAAATGAACGCTTTAACAATGTATTATGACCCTTAAGTCTGAATGATCTGATTTTCAATTTCATGAATTTTAATGAAAACTTCATAAATGGGAATGAAAAAATGGAAAAATTAAACGGGTAAACCTACAGAATGACTTGTATCTCAGCACCCAAAAGCCCTAACATGCTGAAAATGGCATCAAATGATTGCTAGTGCAATATTATACCATCCTGTACTACAATATATATATATATATATATATATATATATATATATATATATATATATATATATATATATATATATATATATATATATATATATATATATATATATATATATATATATAATTTATTTTTTGTTTAATGAATATTAAAAAAAAACCTTTATAATTTAGGGAAAAATAAGGCAGATGTCCATATGTTTTTAAACAGCCAGATCTTGTTTATATTGGTTAACTTTAGATAACTGGATGTAAGGTTAGCTCAAGAGTATGGTTCAAGATTCTTGTGTTACAAATTACCAACTCTAATTCAGGCTCTATTCGAGCCAGGGGTGAATCTTTGCATGTCAGCTGTCAAATCCTTGATGTAGTGATTTCGGAGCATTATGTACGTTAACAGTGTTAAGTAAAATTGACCTTGATTACAAACAATGCAGTGCACCATACCCAGACAATAAAAGTCGGATGCCCCTGACAAGCATTACAGATACCTATCACCAAAGCGGCCAATACCACTTCCATTCTGCAATGGTAAATGTGCAACCCTACCTCATAAAACCACGAATATTGTGAGGCTAATACTCTCCTGCAGTACAGGTAAACACACAAAAATTGAACCAACAATATTAACTTGTTCCCAAACCCAACATCCCCAAATACTACAAAACTAAGCCAAAACGTTTTTATATAAAGTTACTAGAAGATGCAAGTCTTATCTTTAGCATCCACACCCACCCCTGTTGTACCCCGCCTATCTCTAATTGTAACCACGGACAAAAGTTGACCTGTTACATTAGGTGATCAACTTAAATGATCAACCAAATAGATATTAAGAGAATGTCCAGTCTAATACAATATCGAAAGATGTAAACATAGTAAAGTAGAGATTCGCTGACGGATCTGAAATGGGTGTGGTACATATTGTGCAGTGGTCTCAGGCATAATGCACATTTGTACTGGTTTGTTGTACAAGTCGGCTTTTACAGCCATGTAGTGTTGGCTTATCATGTCCTGGTACGATCCTTGCTCGAGGCAAACGGTAAAAAACATTAACTTTTTCACCTGTTACAATATACCAACCCTCTGTTCCTTAACCTACCATACACCAGGGGAGTGTGGTAGCAAGGTAGTAAAGTACGAGAGCAAGAGAATTTTATCCATATCTGCCAAGTATTAAGTCCCTGATCAAGACACTTTAAAATCCTAGCTCATAACAAAAAGTTGTGGCTTTATTACAACATGGCTGAAAAAATATTGCCTGGTTCCATCAAAGCATAACCAAACCAAACCTACACCATCCCCACATTACCGTTCGTAGTCTCTATACATACAAACAGCTTTAAAACCCAGTGCCATTCATACTTTGCCCTATCCTAGCCTACCCAATCTGAGCCTATTCTACCATATCCCCTGCCCATAAACCCTATCTAATACCTTCAAAACAGTCCATGTCTCGTTTGCGTGGATCAAGGGATGTTGCAGGGTAGTAGTAACCCATCTTAGATTGGTGGTTTTCCCAGGTTTTCCGGTTTCCTCCACCTCGTTTGACCATATAACGCCAATATCCGCGCCTTCCATAATGTGTACATAGATTAAAAACCTTCAGTGTCAGTGAAATGCAGATAACAATTATATAAAAGGGGAATTCATGTCATTGTGTTTATTTGTGTTTACTAGAATACACAGCTAGCTGTAGGCTCACAAGATGAGCTTATATAGGAATGGATGGCACTCAAGCTGGCATCCGTCCACCTGTTAACACTTTTAAACATTAATATATTTAAGACAGCTGGGCCTATCACGATCAAATTATAACTAAAGCATCAATGAGGTAGGGGAAGGTTGCATTATGTTTTGGGCCAGCTCAGATCAGAACTCAGGGTTCCGGGGTGTCATCATCTGACCTTTAAGGTTACAATGAGCAAATCTCTCAGGTGAGATACAGGTGCTCTTGTTTATTGTAGCCAGGCCATATTGATTTTTTTAATTTCTTCTTGTTTCAAAATTATTTAAATATTAGTTTTATGTATTCTCCAATTTAAATGCCATATGTTTAGATTTTATCACACCTATGCATGAATTTCTATCAAAAACCCTTATTTTGGCAGCCATCTTGAAATTTAATGGCGGTCATCTTAAATTGCCCATGAATGTCAACCTTCATCATCTGGACTATAAATCAGGATATCCATGTGAATTTATTTCTGTAAAAGTATTTCTATAGACGCTATTGTACTACAATCTTGGGTTCATGGCAAACTATTTAAAAAAAGATTACCTTTTTAGCAAACGTGTTGCTATGGAAATGGTACATGCAATTTAAAAATAAATGTCTGAGACTGAGCTATCTATTCAGTGGTGTTTTAAATGTGCTTGTTTCAATTTATTTGATATAAATTCATCCTTAAAAGGAGTTTAAGCCAAAGATTTTCCATCATTCTAATGAACATTGGTGTATTTCTCTGAAAAGTTGCTAAATTGCACTTGATGATCTTTTGACCCTTTATACCCTGTTTCAGACAAACATGCTTGATAAAGGGACAAATACAACCCCTTAGTTTATTATTTAGCCACTAATATACCAAATCTCAACATTTAAATCACTAACTTTGGCCATGATTATACTTGAATTTTCAGCTGTGGTAACGTTTCTTAACTTTTGCACTCATTGAACTTTGACCTAATTTCTGACCTTAATAGGCAAATCTGGACATGGCATCCGCCCCTATGGCTTCAGGCATACATCCATTAATATGTTTATGACAGCATTTGCTTCTACTCAATTTTGTCATCTTAAGTGAAAATAAGCCTCAAATGATTGATTGGATGGCTGCCTAGTAGCCAGATCACTTAAAAATGATGCTTCATTAAATGTTTTAAAACATCGATAAGACGTTGTTATATGTTCTGCTTTGTTTATTTTACCATTCATTTTTCTCGTGAAGCACACTGGGATTTATCTTAATTATCTTGTAGCATTGATTTAACTGCATTATCTTGAAGCATTGATTTATCTTTACTATCTTGAAGCATTCTGCATTACCTTGTAGCACGGATTTTAACATTTTATATCCTAAAGCATTGACTTATCTTCTAGCACTGATTTATCTGCATTATCTTAAAGCATTTATTTATCTTCCTTATCTTGAGGCATTGATTTATCTTCTTTATCTTGAAGCATTGATTTAACAGCATTATCTTGAAGCGATGATTTATCTTCTTTGTCTTGAAGCATCAATTTTCCTTCGTTATCTTGAATCATTGATTTATCTTCATTATCTTGAAGCATTGATCTATCTTCTTTATCTTGAAGCATTGATTTATCTTCGTCATCTTGAAGCATTGATTTATCTTCTTTATCTTGAAGCAATGAATTATCTTCATTATCTTGAAGCATTGATTTATCTTCTTTATCTTGAAGCAATGAATTATCTTCATTATCTTGAGGCATTGATTTATCTTCTTTATCTTGAAGCGTTGATTTAACAGCATTATCTTGAAGCGATGATTTATCTTCTTTGTCTTGAAGCATCAATTTTCCTTCGTTATCTTGAATCATTGATTTATCTTCATTATCTTGAAGCATTGATCTATCTTCTTTATCTTGAAGCATTGATTTATCTACGTCATCTTGAAGCATTGATTTATTGTCTTTATCTTGAAGCAATGAATTATCTTCATTATCTTGAAGCATTGATTTATCTTCTTTATCTTGAAGCAATGAATTATCTTCATTATCTTGAGGCATTGATTTATCTTCTTTATCTTGAAGCCTTGATTTAACAGCATTATCTTGAAGCGATGATTTATCTTCTTTGTCTTGAAGCATCAATTTTCCTTCGTTATCTTGAATCATTGATTTATCTTCATTATCTTGAAGCATTGATCTATCTTCTTTATCTTGAAGCATTGATTTATCTTCGTCATCTTGAAGCATTGATTTATCTTCTTTATCTAGAAGCAATGAATCATCTTCATTATCTTGAAGCATTGATTCAACTTCTTTATCTTGTACCATTGTTTCATTCAGTCCATCAAGGGATTGTTGCTCTTGATATACATCAATCATTGGTTCATTTTTAGCACTGCTTTTCTTCTGATCTTCTTTCTTTTTGTTTGTTTTCTTGTTTTGTTTTCTACCTTTATTTTCATTTATGCGTTCCTGTTCATAATGTTTTAGCTCTTCAACAGTTATAAAACTGCATTCTTTCAACAAATCCTCATTATACTTGTGACCCTTGTTCTTGAGCACATCTTCAAAGTCATAACCAGTAGCCTCCGCTATGGCTTTTATATCTGTTGTCACCTCATTTAGGATACTTTCGACTGATTTGTTCCCCTTTTTCAGTTCTTCAGAGCCATAATCTTTTCTGTTAGGAACCTTAAAAGCTCCTGTTACAAGTGTCTCACCTTTTACAGGTGTAGCAATTACAAATTTGAACATATGTGTTGGTACGGCTACTTCATTTTGACCAACTCGCTGCAAAAAGAAGATAAAAATGTGATTAATATAAATGTTTGTTGGCTCAGAAGAACTGGCTTATAATAATAATAATAATAATAATAATAATAATAACTAGAAATTGGCTGCAAGCAAGGCTTTCAGTATACCCCCCGCAAAATTATCTGAAGCTGGCCAATAACTTCCTAAGTCAAACATGCAGAAAATTTGTCAAAGATATCTTTCCAGCATTATGATCCTTCATGTACATCCTCAGTATGCCAGTCATATCTGTTTAAGATATTAAAAGAATATATTGAAAGCTTGAGGTTGATTTCACTGTATGCACTATGATCATTGTTTATCATGAGAAATGGTATAAAATTGGCTAAGTTAAATAAATGCTGTAAATTTTAGTCCGAGATCCAAGGTCCAAATTTTTGGTTAACCCTACACGATCTTGGCCTTAAGGTTTGATGGCTTTTTTTGAAAGATATATGATAGTAGTCTATGAAACAGGTCCGTGTATAAAAATTTAGGCCGGCGAAAGTCTTCAAAATGGCCGCCATCCAAGATGGCCGCCGAAATTAGGATTTATACAGGCTTGAGTAAAAAGCGTTTTCATTTTAGATTTTGTTACATTTAAGTGCTTTCAGTGTAGATTTTCTATAAACTCAACATTATGCTTTAGCATATTAAGTTGAATTACCCCAGTTTTGATGTTCTCATGCGTTACATACGTTACTATATTAATGTAACTTGCGAGAAATGAAAATATTGAATATTAGTGTTTATCTTAGTGCCATTCTTCAAAGTTTTTGAAGTGTTTATGCAAAGTGTTCCTTAAAAGACTTGAGTAGCGTCTTGATAAAGCTTCTTTGGGTCGTTTATCTGCATTTGGTAGTCAGCCTCAGGTCTTTTATCACATAAATCATGGTTCACTCTTGATCACTTAATATTGTAAACTCACATATTTTGGGTAAACTCACATATTTTGGGTCTGATCATACATACAATCAACAGCTGTTGATGATTTGTTAATAAATTATATGGATTAGAACCGCTAACTCCATTTATATAATTTTGATACCCTCAAGACGTTCCTAACTGTTACATATGTTACCTTTTTTATAATATTTCCTACAAAATTAATATATTGACTATTCTTGTTTATTTTAATGTTATTCTCTAAAGTTTTTGATTTTTTTTTGTATTTAATGCATTAAAAGACATGAAAAAATATCTTTATTAAGTTAGTTTATGTGCTTTATTTGCTCCATCCATCAGCGTTGGGTCTTTAAACACATAAATCCAGGTTTAAACTTGACCCCTAAAATATTATACACTCACATATTTGGGGTCAAACACATTGATAAAACAGCTGATGGGGTTTTATAGATTGAACATTATGGAATAGAATTTTAACTCAAATGTTTTAGAGTCAAGAACTACCCAGCTGTTACATACGTTACTTTTCTAAGGAGCCTATAACACGATTAACATTATTTCCATGTTCTGAAGATGTTGACAACTGTTACATTCATCGCTTTTCTTAAATGATATATCCTACAGAATCAATATATGGACCCTGTTGTAAATGGCGTTTATATGCTCTTAGGTTTTTGAATTGGTATTATATTGATTGCATTAAAAGACATGGGAGACATTTTGATAAAGACATTTTGGATGCGATATTTGCTTTGAACGTCAGCAATTGGTCTTTAAACATATAAATCCGTGGTAAACTAGATCACTTACATATTGTAAACTCAAATAGTTCGGGTCGGAACACATAAATATATTTATAAGATTCTTAAACATAATATACAAGTACATAATTTCAATGTTCTCTACGTGTACTCAACTGTTACATACGTTACTTTTCTATAATATTCTGTACAAAAGCTCCATAGGGTCACTGAGGAGGCTTAAGCAGCCAAGCATCCCCTTTCTCAATAATATGTTAACTGCTCTTAAAGGATCTCAATTTTATTTTTAGTTGAAAGGACTGTGTATAGAACTTTAGACTGGGAAAGTCCTAAAATGGGAACAATTCATATATACATATATGACTTACTGGATCAGATTTTACGGGAAAAGGGGTTTGTCTCCCATGAGTGTCTTTTTGTTACCTATCTGATTCAATCATTTAAATTTTGATATGCTTAACCCACCATGTCACTTTCTTTTTTGAGTGGTATTGTCTTAAATGTATATCCAAACAGCAGATGATGATGAATAAAAAGATAAAATGTCTAAATATGACATCATCCATAGTATGTACATTGAGAGCCATATTCTAAACATTGTTTTAATTATCTGACCCAATTTAGGCATGTGTCTTAAATTTAGACTTCCTTTGTGTAAATTTTTGAACTTGCAGTGTATTTATCTGGCTATCGTATACAATTTATAAAGGGTCACTAATGAGGGTTCATTACCTGAAATTGCGCAGTATGGCCCATTACTTCACCCCTTTGAGGGTGTTTACTGTTTCCAATATTTTATTCATTGCCAGAAATTGTAGACTGTACCCACACTTCTCCTTTTAATTGTTTATGCCACTTCCAAAGGATATAAAGTAAAGGGGTCAAGGTACCGAAATCGTAATCCTAGCTCGTAAAAATCCATAATAACATTGACAAATACGAGATATGTAGCCATACAGGCATGGATCTCCCAATAACAGGAGGTGTGATCAGGTGTTTGCGAAGGGTGAGCATCACCTGCCCATTATAATGCACCCGCCATGTCCTTATGACTGCTTACAAAGCCGAGAAAATTAATATCTGGTAAGAAACGAATGTCCAGTAATTGAAAGCCTTATTAATTGTTGCCAATTGGCATAAGGTCAGTCACAAGTTTAGACGCAGCCACGCTGTAGGGATCAACAAGGTCATGGTGTCTCCCATAGAACTTTTTAAGAGTTGACACAAGCTTGGTCCTGCGATATCCCTGTGACAACAATTTGGTGGTGAGTAACTTCCCCCTATCAACAAAGTCTTCGTAGTTACAACAGGCTCTAGCATAGCGAACTAGCTGAGAGACATTTAACGTTTAACTTAAAAGTTAATAATCTGATAATGTTATAAATCTTTTGCAAAATTAATACATGTGTACAAGTTCAATCATAAAAAAATAAATCATAAAATTACTATAAACAGTTTAAAAATGAACAAAAATGGTCAAACTCTTGATTTTATGGGGATATACCAATAAGAGTAACATATGTAACAGTTAAGAACATCTACACTGTGTTAATAAAGAAAAATATTCTAACACATAACATTATATATATACATGTAAATATATAAAACAACAATATGTACATGTAATGTAAATAGTAAAGACAAAAGATTATATGTGTTTAATACAACTAGTAGCCTCAAGTAAAGGGGAATGTTGGTTTTTAAACAAAAGTTAATGAAAACAAAACCAGTTTGATCACCCAAATGTTTCATTTGTGTTGTAGGTTAACATGCCATTCAAATAATGTTTGAGTATTGTGTTGACAGAGACATTTAACAAGATACCTTTAGCTTAACTAGCTTAACACATATAAACCTGGCGTCCCTTTTATGGGACATAGGCAAACAGAATAGCCCAAGATGTGACGTTGCAGAACGCGGCATCCCATCTGGGACTATTCTGTTTGCTTAAAGAATTTCCATCGAAAGTTGAATAGAATTTGAAAATTACACCTGATGCCCCTAAGAACTGAATACTCACCAGAATGATAAAGACGGGAAAATGCATTCGTCAAATATGGGTTATGGAAATGTAACTCCGTGCCAGCATGGTTCAAAACAAGGAGCACTCGTTTAGGAGTGTGTTGCTATAATACTACACCAACATGGTCTTCAAAACTACACAAATTTACTTTGATTAAAATTTTCACAATCTTTTATAAAGAAAATACAAGATAGGCTTTCATTAACGGAAATTGGGACCATTAAACAAACAAGATTAGGCAAATAATGATTTTATATGGGATTATGGGATATCCTATGACAAGTAACATATGCAACAGTTGTCAACATCTTGAGAACATAGAGAACATTCAAATATAATTGGAGGTAAATGTGCTACGACATTTGTATTAAAATTCATAAAAAATTCAGCAGCTGTTGAAATTTTGTGTGTTAAGAACCCAAATGTATCAGTATTCAGTGATCGAGTTGAACCTTTATTTATGCCTTCAAAAAACATGCTGCTGACCAACAAAAGCAGGAAAAAACACCAAAAAATGGCTATAGCAAGACACCCCTCGTGTTTTGTAAAAATATTAATGCAAAAATACACAAAAACTTTAAAGAATAACACTAAAATATACAGTAACAATGGATATTATGATTTTGTAGCATGTAACATTAATGGTGTAACGTATGTAACATGTGAGAACATCAAAATCGTCCTAAATCAAATTAATTTAAAAATGCAAATTTCTATTTTATGTTTTATTGATAAAACATAAGTAGCTGTTCAATTAATGTATTCAAATCCAAAATATGTGAATTTATGATATTTTAGTGATCAAGTGTGAACCCGGATTTATGCGTTCAAAGACCCATTGTTGACTTAAGTGTTAAGATTATGTATCTAAAATTGCTTTATATAGATGTTCCTTATGTCTTTTACTGCACTAAATACAAAAACACACTTAAATCTTTAAATGATACCACTCAAACAAACAATAACAGCCAATCTACCATTTAATGGCAGATAGCGTTAAAATGTAATGTATGTAACACACGAGAACATACAAACTGTATTAAATAAACTTAATATGCTTCAACATATGTTGAGTTTATAGAAAACCAACACTGAATGCAGTTAAATGTAACAAAATCTAAAATGAAAAAGTTTATTACACAAACCTGTACAATTCCTAATTTTGGCGGCCATCTTGGATGGCGGCCATTTTGAAGACTTTCGCCGGCCTAAATTTTTATACACGGACCTGTTTCATAGACTACTATCATATATCTTTCAAAAAAAGCCATCAAACCTTAAGGCCAAGATCGTGTAGGGTAAACCAAAATTTTGACATCTCCTGGATTTTGGATCTCGGGCTATTTGTCAAAATTAACTTTTCAGCATGAAAATTATTCTTGCATGTCTAAAATATATCTGGAACAAATCTACAAAGAATTTAAAAGAAACACTGAAAGCCCTAGGAGGAGTTGATTTCACAAAGTATGCACTACCAACCATGCATTATTGTATATAAGCAATGGTCAAGAAATGGCTATATGTTGAAAAAAATTGTCAAAAATCATGTTTTCATCATTATAATTCTTCATGCACATCTTCAATATGTGTGGAACATGTCTGCTAAGTATTGAAAAGAAATACTGAAAGCCCTAGGAGGAGATGATTTCACAAACTATGCACTACCACTTTATTTGTATATAAGCAATGGTCAAAAAATGGCTATGTTAAAAATGCTGTAAATTTGTCAGAAATTAATTTTTCAGTATTATAATTCTTCATGCACATCTTCAATATGAGTGGAACATGTCTGCAAAGTATTGAAAAGAAATACTGAAAGCCCTAGGAGGAGTTGATTTATAAGCAATGGTCAAAAATGACTATGTTGAAAAATGCTGTAAATTTGTCAAAAATTATTTTTTTCATCATTATAATTCTTCATGCACATCTTCAATATGTGTGGAACATGTCTGCAAACTATTGATACAGGCTGCCCAGCGCAGTTTGGTACAAAATATATATTTTGGGCTTCAAAAAATAGGAAGTTTATGTCCAAAAAATAGGAGAAAAATAGGAAATTGTCGGCCTAAAATGGCTTTTTATAGCATTGAAAACCATAAATATTAACATATAGCAGCAAGAAGGCAAATCTTACTGGTGTAATTATGGTATAGGTGACTGTGAGAACCATTATTTTAAAACCTACTAAAGTTGTAGACGTAACTCACTTCACGGGATTATCTTGTTTTCTGATGAAGAAAAAATACTTTATTTATCAAGTTACAACGAGCGAAGCGAGTGAGGAAAAAATGAATGCCAAAGACATTTAAACTGGCATTTCAAACCAAAATTCCATGATTTTTCCTTGATATTTCATTATTTTCTGCAGCATTTTGAAAAATATAGGAATTTGATGGAAAAATATAGGATTTGGGATCAAAATATAGGAAAAAATAATAAGCCCTGAAAATATAGGAAAAAATAGGAAAAATAGGAGCACTGGGCAGCCTGTAAGATATACTAAAAGTCCTATATGAGGAGCTGATTTCGCAAAATATGCACTACCAACCATTATTGTATAAGCAATGGTCTAAAAATGGCTATGTTAAAAATTGCTGTAAATTTGTCAAAAATTATTTTTTCAGCATTATAATTCTTCATGCACATCTTCAATATGTGTGGAACATGTCTGCAAAGTATTGAAAAGAAATACTGAAAGCCCTAGGAGAAGTTGATTTCACAAACTATGAACTACCAACTTTTATTTGTATATAAGCAATGGTCAAAAAATGACTATGTTGAAAAATGATGTAAATTTGTCAAAAATTATTTTTTCATCATTATAATTCTTCATGCACATCTTCAATATGTGTGGAACATGTTTGCAAAGTATTGAAAAGAAATACTGAAAGCCCTTGGAGGAGTTGATTTCACAAACTATGCACTATCAACCATTATTAAATATGGCAATTATCGAAAATTGGCTAAGTTCAAAATGCTGTAAATTTGTCAAAATTCATTTTTTCAGCATAATACTTCTTCATGCATATCTTCAGTATCTCAGGCACATATCTGCAAAGTATCAAAAGAGAACATTGAAAGCTGTAGGAGGAGTTGATTTCACAAAGTATGCACTATTAGCACTATGGCAAACATTCTATGTATAGGTTTAAAAAGCCCCATAACTCTAGCAAAACTGACCCTTTGGCCCCTAAATTCATATCACACAATGTGTTGTCTAATGGTGCAAGTGTGTTGAAAATTTGATGAATATCGGGCAAAAACTACTTAAGTTATTCAACAAAGATGTAAAAATGTTGACGGAATGACGGAATCACAGAGTCACGGAATCATGAAATCACGGATTCACGGACAGACTGAAAACAGTATACCCCCCTAAAACTTCGTTTTGCGGGGGGTATAATAAATAGTGATAATCATAATAATTACTTTATTCTCTTATTATGACATACGGTCATCAATCTACAAATACTGACTTAAATGGAAAATAAGAGCTGCTGCACGACAGCATTGGCTTTGTCAAACATTCTTTGTCATAGAAACAATCAGGCGTAAGCATTTACGAGCAGTACAAAAGCAATTAATGTCTGAAAATGTTTCGTTTCAGTTTGTCAAAGTTCCTAGCCATTGCATATTGTTATCATTGCAAACATTAGGAGAATTTGGGCATAAGAAATTAACTTACACTATAAGACACAATACCACTGTCGTTTGATAAATAAGCCATAATGACATATATGTGGACTTCTTTGAAAGAGCGCAGGACATTTTTACGAATGTACACCTCTATGGCATTCCACATCTTGTTATTACTGTGCTCTGGATAGATATTTGTATACTTAAAAGTTTCATCCATGGCACGCTGAAAAATAGATAGATTCAAACACCCCTTTATATGTGACACATTTTAACCCTTTCATGACGAAAGGACGTGCCCATCATTGTCATTCAGGTGAGGCCACTTTCAATTTTGGAACCATTAGGTGTGTTTTAAGATTTTTATTTTATTTTTCGATGTAATTCCCTTAAGCAATTATAATAGCCACAGATGGGATGCTGCGTTCTGCGGCATCACATCTGGGGATATTCTGTTTGCCTATGTCCCAAAAAAAGATGTCAGGCTTATACGAGTCAATTTTTGCAAACTCATATAATACATTAAGTCAGAAGTTAAGAAGTTTTAACAGATACCGAAGCCCCCTTTTTGGATTAACATCTTTTTATTGCAAATGGATTTGTTATTTCTAAGATTTATGATAAACGCGATGACTGTGATTTTGATATAGTATATTTTCTGTTTTTGGATGGTGACGCTCCTCGCCGTGCTTTGTATGGTGTATACATTTCACAACTTTAATATTAGGTTTGCTAGAGTCTGCAATCATGTAGCGGACTTGAACGCACGAAATGAATGTTTAACAGCCAAACTTCTCCAGCAGGGCTATTGGTATCATAAACTTCAAAAAACATTTTCTAAATTTTATCGCAGACACTATGGGTTGATTTCCAAATATAATGTTGGGCTAGAGACATGTTTATGTGAGGGCCTTTTGGAACCAGAATTTTATAATGACTTGGTTTACAAATTTAAGAAACTTATAGGAAGGAGTGATTTTTTTCAGTTCAGAATCATAACACCAGAATCAAAATCATAACACGTTACAGACGTACAGCTTATAACTTGAATATCATGAGACTGTCTGCATGCTTAGTTTTTAACCCAATCATGGTTGATAACTATGTTGTATTTTTTAATTGCACGCCGGTGGGTCGGGCATCACACTCTATGATGGCCTTTTAGTTGGTTGGGGCCGGAGCTCCCACCAGGGTTTAACTGGTGTTTTTTCTTTTGCTCCGGGTTTCAGTAAGTTATTCGGCGCCCAGGGATCTCCATCGTCGGACAGCTTACTGCATCTGTTGATTCATCGTTTTTGATTCATCAGGGTGATTATCATGATTTATTTGTTTTTGTTTTTTATTCGTTTTTGTCCTTGATGATTCATAGAGTTTCACCACGAGGACCGAACAACTAACTGAATGTTGTGAACCACTGCAGAAGATGAGGGTGAGGTAGAAAAAAGGTACAAGTAGGCAAAGATCAGGAAAAGGCGCAATCAAAAAAAGATTCCTACTCCAAAAACCGAGGTGGGAAAAAACTAAACGAACAATCAGGTACGAGGGTGATCCAATAATGAATGGGACTTTTCTCCTATTTCATGAACCCTATTGACTGACTCAAGTTTACTACTTTCAGTTACTAGATACACATCTGATCTCTCTATAGAGCACATTTTATCTGATTTGCCCAACAACTTTGGTTGCTATGGTTATTTGAGAACTACTCGTGCAGTATCCATGGCCACGATTTGTCCTTTGAACTAATATAGTATATTAAAATAGAGCTATGCCACACAGTTTAAAAGAGATAACTGATCATAGTTGAGTATTGTCTGTATAAAACATTATCTCTGAAAGATTTTCCAACAGTTAATTTGGATCTAGTGTTAGTGATCAAGATGTTGTTGCCTAGCAACCGTTCTACTCTATGAATTCTGACTTTAAGCATTTTCTGAGTTCTGTTGTTGCTAAGCAACATAAATCTAAATGGTCAATTGTCTCTTTTGTAATTCATTTGCAATATTTGCATTATAACTTATAATTCCAAGGTAAAGAACCATTTATCATGTCATTTATACTCAGGCTATGATACATTTCCCACCCCTACCCCCAATTTCGATGTATTTTTTCGCAAACAAAACCCAGCTTTTCTCATAAAAATGCTCACCCTGTGTAAAGTTTCAGCTGTATATATGTGATATTTGCAGCGCATAAAGCCAACAATGCACTTTATAAACTACAATGTGTCTTTTGTGGCAACCAAATTTATGTACATATTACCTACGTGGCCATGGGCTGTTGACTAGCATTCTCTCGTTGCTAGGCAACGGTAGGTTGTTTTCTAGATGTCAAATTTTAGCATTGATTTGAGGTTGCATTATATTGAGCAACAATAATTATTTACACTCAACAAGCAAATTTTATTTACATAGAAATAATTCAAAAAGTCCCATTCTTTATTGGATCACCCCCGTACTTATACCATGAAAACATTTCGTAAGCCGAATGAGCAGCTATTTTCCCAATAGGTGGCCACTCAGTTACCTTAACTTAACTAACCAGAGGACCAATGGTCCTGTAAACGCTCACCTGAGATATATACCAATAAATTTGTTTGACTAGAATGGTAATATACATGTATATAACCCCAGGGCAGGGTCAGAGCAAACTCTGGAGTCAATTTTCTTTTTTAAATCATAAAGATTCAGTCGATTTGCCAATTTACTGCAAGTTTTGCCCTTCAAATGACATTGTCACAATTTTCCCCATTCAAATGTGTGGGCAACCTAAGTTGACCTTGCCGTAAAAAAGGTCAAGGTCATCCCAGGGTCATGATTTATACAAACTTTGTAGAGCTCAATTGCCTGATGTTTCATGCCAAGTTTCAAAATCTTAGGCCTTCTGCTTCTGGAGAAGAAGATTTTTAAGGGTTTTTACTATTTATAGCCATGACGACCATCTTGGTCATGTGACCTTGACCATTTATATAAACTTACATTCACTCTTCCTAAGAATGCTCCGCATAAAGTTTGGCTTTGATTGGCCAAGCGGTTTCAAAGAAGAAGATCTTTGAATATCACTGTAATATACATGTATATACAAGGTGGGGGCAGACAGACCCCTGGGGTCCAAATTTTTTCAGAATCATCAATCTTTGTAGAGCTACAGTCACTGATGCTTCAAACCAAGTTTCAAAATCATTGGCCTTCTGGAGAAGAAGATTTTAAAGGTTTTTTCTATTTATAGCCATGGCAGCCATCTTGGTCATGTGACCTTGACCATTTATATAAACTTTCTTTCCCCCTTCCCAAGGATGCTCCATATGAAGTTTGGCTTTGATTGGCCAAGCGGTTTCAGGGGAGAAGATGTTTCATTATTATGTAAATATACATGTATATAGCCCTGAGGCAGGGGCAGACAACCCCCCCAGGGTCTAAAATTTTCCATTAACATTTATTATCTGTCCATTTGCCTATTCCCAGTAAGTTTTACCCATTAAATAGCATTTTACCATTTTTTCCCATTCAAATGCATAGGCGACCTACGTTGACCTTGAGGTAAAATAGGTCAAGGTTATCCTAGGGTCATGATTTACATAAAATATGATAAGCCCGTGTCCCCAATGCTACATACCAAGTTTCGTGGAAATCACCCCGTTGGTTCTGGAGAAGAAAATTTTAAAGGTTTTTGCTATTTATAGCCATGGCGGCCATCTTGGTCATGTGACCTGGACCATTTATATAAACTTTCGTTCCCCCTTCCTAAGGATGCTCAACATGAAGTTTGGCTTTGATTGGCCAAGCAGTTTCAGAGGAGAAGATCTTTGAAATTGTGAAAGACGGACGACGGACGGACGACGGAGCATGGGTATTATAAGCTCACCTGTGAGCCTTCGGCTCAGGTGAGCTAAAATTACGAAAACACACATAAGGCGCCAACAGCATAAAAATATTTTAAACACCAAAACACCAGAGGACCAATGGTCCTGTAAACGCTCACCTTAAACCCGAGATATATGCCAATAAACTTGTTTGACCAGAATGGTAATATACATGTATATAACCCCAGGGCCGGGTCAGAGCAACCCCTGGAGTCAATTTCTTTTTGAAAACATAAAACTGCAGTCCATTTGCCAATTTACTGCAAGTTTTGCCCTTCAAATGACATTTTAACAATTTTCCCCATTCAGATGCTTGGGCGACCTAAGTTGACCTTGCCGTAAAATAGGTCAAGGTCATCCAAGGGTCACAATTTATATAAACTTTGTAGAGCTCCATTGCCTGATGCTTCATGCCAAGTTTCAAAATCATAGGCCTTCTAGTTCTGGACAAAAAGATTTTTAAAGGTTTTTGCTATTTATAGCCATGGCAGACATCTTGGTCATGTGACCTTGACCATTTATATAAACTTTCATTCCCACTTCCTAACAATGTTCCTCATAAAGTTTGGTTTTGATTGGCCAAGCGGTTTCAGAGAAGACCTTTGAATATGTGTAGCAATGGCTAATGGTCCTCTACATAAATTGTGCCATTCATGCCCCTGGGGTAAAATTTGGCCACACCCCGGGGATTGATAGTCTCCATAGACTTACTATGGGAAAAAAAAATCAAAAATCTTCTTCTCTGAAACCACAGGGCCCACAGCTTTGATATTTTGTATGTGGCAATGGCTAATGGTCCTCTACATTAATTGTGTGCCAATCATGCCCCTTGGGTCAAATTTGGCCAGGCCCCGGGGGTCGATAGTCTCCATAGACCTACAATAGGAAAAAAAACTAAAAAAATCTTCTTCTCTGAAACCACTAGGCCAACAGCTTTGATATTTGGTATGCAGCAATAGCTAATGGTCCTCTACATAAATTGTGCCATTCATGTCCCTGGGGTCAAATTTGGCCACACCCCAGGGGTTGATAGTCTCCATAGACTTACTATGGGAAAAAAATTCAAAAATCTTCTTCTCTGAAACCACAGGGCCCACAGCTTTGATATTTTGTATGTGGCAATGGCTAATGGTCCTCTACATAAATTGTGCCAATCATGTACCCGGGGTCAAATTTGGCCACTCCCCGGGGGTCGATAGTCTCCATAGACCTACAATAGGAAAAACTAAAAAAATCTTCTTCTCTGAAACCACTAGGCCCACAGCTTTGATATTTGGTGTGTAGCAATGACTAATGGTCCTCTACATAAATTGTGCCATTCATGCCCCTGGGGTCAAATTTGGCCAGGCCCCGGAGGTTGATAGTCTCAATAGACTTGCTATAGGAAAAAAATTCAAAAATCTTCTTCTCTGAAACCACACAGCTTTGATATTTTGTATGTGGCAATGGCTAATGGTCCTCTACATAAATTGTGCCAGCCATGCCCCTGGGGTCAAATTTGGCCACGCCCCGGGGGTAGATAGTCTCCATAGACTTACAATGGGAAAAACAAAAAAAATCTTCTTCTCTGAAACCAAAAGGCCAAGAGCTTCTATATTTTGTATGTAGCAATGTTTGGTAGTCCCCATTATAAATTGTGCCAGTCATGCCCCTGGGTCAAATTTTTTTTTTTTTTTTTTTTTTTTTTTTTTAAGTGTTGTGTGAATTTATTCCCCCGCTATATACAAGGAGGGGGTCGGGGATCCCCCTCACCTGTTTACAATGCATGCACTATAATGAAAAATTACACTCTCACATGTTCGCATTCATACATTCATTTTCAGTTTTATGTTTATGAAGCAAGTGGTTGAAAAGCATGGGGTTTGTTGGATTTGTACTTTTTAATAAATTTTCACACATTTTTAATTAGAGTAGAGACAGGAGGAGAGGAAGAAGCATAGAAGAGAAAGACTGATCTGTCATGCGGGGTCGGCCAAAATTATTTTCTTGTAATCTTTTCATTGTTTAGACATAAGTTGTTTTGTTTTTGTTTTTTTCAATTTCGCTACTGTTGATTTTTGGGTGGTAGTTTTGATAGGTGCTTGGGATTAATCAGTGGTTGTTAACTTTTGAATGTATTTTTTTTTCTGGTTTAATTTCTTTGTTTAATTTTTGTTAAAACTATTAAATTTATTTACTGAGGCTCAGATCACCAAGCAAAGGATGTTGCAGATACTACTGTTCTGATCACTGTGGAATCTGTGCTGGTCTATTTATAATGCATTACATTAATATTATTGGTGTGGGGTTAGCCCAGACTCCACAGACAATCAGGAAAAATACCATAACTAGAATCTCACATACTGTTTGGCCTTTGCTTGGATGATCTAGTTTATACCATCAATTTATGTCAAACAAATTATTAAACGGTGCCCATGTTTCTAGAAAATTCTGCAATCTATTATTTTCTAGTGCGATTTGTTTGTGACTTTGCAATATGGACTGGACATTTATTTTATATTCTAGAAATGTCAAATGTTTATGAGTGCCTTTGCATATATTGATGTAGTATTTTGCCACAAGCATTAAAAACTGGATAATGTCTGATGTGTTTGGAGGATAAATGCCTAGAATAAATTTGCATTCATCCAAATTTAATGAGACGCTGATTTCCTGAAATTTGTCCTTTACTTTATTTAAAAATTGTTGTGTATTTGGGCACTTCCAGAATAAGTGTTCAATAGTTTCTTCGTTATTACGACATAAAGAGCATGTAGGACTATCAATCATTTTCATCTGATAAAGTAATTTATTAGTGACCAAAATTTTGTGATTTATGCATGTTTGAAACCATCTCAGCTTTGTACACTTTGTTATTTTAAAAGGGGCCAAAAATATATATTCCCATGACTTTTCATCAATATTATATATGTGGTTCCATCTATTTTTTCCTGATGGTGCATCATTATTTTTATTTAAGACATTATAAATATTTTGAGAGCCTTTCTTCTGTTTAAGTATTGATTTTATTGCTTTTGGAAGTATGGGTCCAATCATATTCATTTTAGTGTTACCCTTGTTGTCTTTTTTCTTCATAAATTTTCTAAGACATTCAATGACTCCTTGATACTTTAGAAAATTTGTATTTATTGTTGTTGACTGAGAAAATGCATGCAAATTAAGAAAATTACCATTACTGTCCATAAAATCGCGAATGTAAAAAATTCCTTTGTCTTGCCATGACTTGTAGAAAAAACTCTTGCCACCAATTAGTAGATTTTCATTGTAAAAGATAGGTGTTTGGTAAGGATTGGATTCATCCCAATCAACATTTAGCTGTTGCTGAAACTTTGCAAAAGCTTTAAAAACATCTTTCCAAAAACAATTTTTTAAGTTATTCAAAGCTGATTCTATATATGCCGAGCCACAACAAAAAACATTTTGTATGTTTACCTGCTTTTTAATCAGTAATTGCCATTTGCTCTCTCTTTGGAGAATACGTCTTAACCATGTTTGACCCTGGGTCAAATTTGGCCATTCCCCGGGGGTCAATAGTGTCCATGCATAGACTTTCATTGGTCCATTCTCAATTAATTTAAATCTCATGAGCTTACAATGTGATAATCTCTCAGGTGAGCTACAGGACCAATGGTCCTCTAGTTTCTATTTATAGCCATGGCGGCCATCTTGGTCATGTGACCTTGACCATTTATATAAACTTTTTCCCCCTTCCAAAGGATGCTCCATATGAAGTTTGGCTTTGATTGGCCAAGCGATTTCAGGGAAGAAGATGTTTCATTATTATGGAAATATACATGTATATAGCCCTGGGGCAGGGGCAGACAACCCCCAAGGAGCTAAATTTTCCATTATCATTAATCTTCTGTCCATTTGCCTATTCCCAGTAAGATTTACCCATTAAATAGCAATTTACCATTTTTTCCCATTCAAATGCATTGGCGACCTAAGTTGACCTTGCCGTAAAATAGGTCAAGGTCATCCTAGGGTCATGATTTACATAAAATATAATGGGCCCACGTCCCTGATGCTACATACCAAGTTTCGTGGAAATTGGCCCACTGGTTCTGGAGAAGATGATTTTTAAAGGTTTTTGCTATTTATAGCCATGGTGGCCATCTTGGTCATGTGACCTGGACCATTTATATAAACTTTCGTTCCCCCTTCCTAAGGATGCTCCACATGAAGTTTGGCTTTGATTGGCCAAGCGGTTTCAGAGAAGAAGATCTATGAAATTGTGAACGATGACGGACGACGCCGGACGCCGGAGCATGGGTATACTATAAGCTCACCTGTGAGCCTTTGGCTCAGGTGAGCTAATAAAACAAAAAGAACCACCACACAAGTATCGACTTGGAACGATCAGTAACACAAAGTTACTGGCGGGTTTAAATCGATTTTACATGGCCATAACCTCACCCTCAGCTTCTGCAGTGGTTCATAACATTTATTTAGTTCTTCGGTCCTCGTGGCGAATCTCTAACTAGTCAATGAATCATCAAGAACAAACTAATAAATCATGATAAACATCCTGATGAATCAATAAGAGCTGTCGCAGGACAGCGTGCTCGACTGCTACTGACTTTTCTCAAACATAAGGCCAAACCCGACCAGTAACCCAAAGCACTATGCTCATACATCTTTTTGCCTTGATGCAATAAGGCAAAATCACTGAACCATGAAAGTTAACTATAACTACCTAAGATTTAAAGGTCTCACTCATATTGTGAAAGAAGTGTGTTTATATACCAACTGAGTGCCAAGACACAAGGCAAAATCACTGAACCGTGAAATCAGGTCACACTGACCTATAAGTATTTTAGGGTCAAAGGTCTAGTGATTCTTACTCATAATGTGAAAGAAACATGATCATATACCCATTCAGTGTTGAGATATAAAGCAAAATCACTGAACCATGAAATTAGGTCAAAGTGACCTATAAGTATGTTTGGGTTAAAGGTCTGGTCATACTCATTCATAATCAGAAAGATGTATGAACCAGAGGACCAATGGTCCTATAAACGCTCACCTGAGATCTGGGATATGTGACTTAAGTTGACCTTGCCATAAAATGGGTCAAGGTCGTCCCAGGGTCATGGTTTATATAAACTTTATACAGCTCTATTGCCTGATGCTTCATGCCAAGTTTCAAAATCATAGGCCTTCTGGTTCTGGAGAAAAAAGATTTTTAAAGGTTTTTGCTATTTATAGCCATGGCTGCCATCTTGGTCATGTGACCTTGACCTTTAATATAAATTTTCATTCCCTCTTTCTAACAATGCTCCACTTAAAGTTTGGCTTTTATTGGTATAGCGGTTTCAGAGAATATTATGGTCATATACATGTATATAGCCCCAGGGCAGGGGCAGACAGACCCCTGGGGTCCAAATTTTTTCAGAATCATCAATCTTAAGTTCTTAAGTCCATTTGCCCATTTCCTGCAAGTTTTTCCCTACAAATGACATTTTAACACTTTTCCCCATTCAAATGCATGAGCGACCTATGTTGACCTTGCCTTAAAATATGTCAAGGTCATCCCAGGGTCATGATTTATATAAAATTTGTAGAGCTCCAGTCACTGATGCTTCACACCAATTTTCAAAATCATTGGCCCACTGGTTCTGGAGAAGAAGATTTTTAAAGGTTTTTTCTATTTATAGCCATGGCGGCCATCTTGGTAATGTGACCTTGACCATTTATACAAACTTTCATTCCCTCTTCCTAAGGATGCTCCACAAAAATTTTGGCTTTGATTGGCCTAACGGTTTCAGAGAAGAAGATGTTTCAATATTATGGTCATATACATGTATAATAGCCCTGGCGCAGGGGCAGACAACCCCCTGGGCCCAAAATATTTTCTTAAACATAAATCTTCTGTCCATTTGCTCATTTCTAGCAAGTTTTCTGCCATTTAATTACATTTTCCTATTTTTTCCCATTCCAATGCATGGGAGACCTAAGTTGACCTTGCCGTAAAATAGGTCAAGGTCATCCCAGGGTCATGATTTATATAAACTTTGTAGAGCTCCAGTCACTGATGCTTCATACCAAGTTTCAAAATCATAGGCCTGCTGGTTCTGAAGAAGAAAATTTTTAAACGTTTTTGCTATTTATAGCCATGGCGGCCATCTTGGTCATGTGACCTTAACCATTTATATAAACTTTCATTGCCCCTTCCCAAGGATGCTCCACATGAAGTTTGGCTTTGATTGGGAAAGTGGTTTCAGAGAAGAAGATGTTTGAATATTATGGTCATATACATGTATATAGCCCCGGGGCAGGGGCAGACAACCCCCCAGAGGCTAAAATTTTCCATTTAAATTAATTTTCTGTCCATTTGCCTATTCCAAGTAAGTTTTACCCATTAAATAGCATTTTACCATTTTTTCCCATTCAAATACATTGGCGACCTAAGTTGACCTTGCCGTAAAATAGGTCAAGGTCATCCTAGGGTCATGATTTATATAAACTAAGATGGGCCCGCGTCCCCGATGCTACATACCAAGTTTCGTGGAAATCGGCCCACTGGTTCTGGAGAAGAAGATTTTTAAAGGTTTTTGCTATTTATAGCCATGGCGGCCATCTTGGTCATGTGACCTGGACCATTTATATAAACTTTCGTTCCCCCTTCCTAAGGATGCTCCACATGAAGTTTGGCTTTGATTGGCCAAGCGGTTTCAGAGGAGAAGATCTTTGAAATTGTGAACGACGGACGACGACGACGGACAACGGACACCGGAGCATGGGTATACTATAAGCTCACCTGTGAGCCTTTGGCTCAGGTGAGCTAAAAATTACCAACTGAGTGTCGAGATACAAGGCAAAATCACTAAACCATGAAATCAGGTCACAGTGACCCAGGGATACTTTACGGTCAAAGGTCTTGTCGTACGCAAACATATCGTGAAAGAAGTACACTTCGACCTCATTATAACGCGCCTCATTATAATGCGGTTTTCAATATAACACGGCCATGTCATGGCTCCCAAGTTGAATATTTTGCTATATGTCTATAGTAAATAACCTAATTATAACATGGTTCACTTATAACATGGTCTGTTTCTATGGACCCCAAAGATAGCGTTATAATGAGGTTGGCCTGTATGTTCATATACCAAATGAGTATTGAGATATAAAGGAAAATCACCGAACCGTGAAATTAGGTCATAATGACCTAGGACTACTTAAGGGTCAAAGGTCTTGTCATATGATGTTTGTGAAAGAAGGTTTTTCATAAACCACTTGAGTGCCGAGATATAAGGCAAAGTCACTGAACCGTGAAATTAGGTCACAGTGACCTATAAGTATATTGGGGTCAAAGGTCTGGTCATACTCACTCATAATCTGAAAAAAGTATGAAAATATACTAATTGAGTGTCAAGATATAAGGCAAAATCACTGAACCGTGAAATTAGGTCAAAGTGACCTAGGGTTACTTCAGGATCAAAGGTCTTGTCATACGCAAACATACTTTGAAATAAGTTTGTTCATAAACCATTTGAGTACCGAGATATAAGGCAAAGTCACTGAACTGTGAAATTAGGTCACAGTGACCTATAAGTATATTGGGGTCAAAGGCCTGGTCATACTCACTCATAATCTGAAAAAAAAGTATGAAAATATACTAATTGAGTGTCAAGATATAAGGCAAAATCATTGAACTGTGAAATTAGGTCACAGTGACCTATAAGTATATTGGGGTCAAAGGCCTGGTCGTACTCACTTATAATCTGAAAGAAGTAAGAAAATATACTAATTGAGTGTCAAGATATAAGGCAAAATCACTGAACCATGGAAAGTAGGTCAACCTATGAAAAAATACCAACTGTGTGTCGAGATACAAGGCAAAATCACTAAACCATGAAATTAGGTCACAGTGACCCAGGGATACTTTACGGTCAAAGGTCTTGTCGTACGCAAACATATCGTGAAAGAAGTATGTTCATATACCAATTGAGTGTTGAGATATAAAGGGAAATCACTGAACCGTGAAATTAGGTCATAATGACATAGGACTACTTTAGGGTCAAAGGTCTTGTCATATGATGTTTGTGAAAGAAGGTTTTTCATAAACCACTTGAGTGCCGAGATATAAGGCAAAGTCACTGAACCGTAAAATTAGGTCACAGTGACCTATAAGTATATTGGGGTCAAAGGTCTGGTCATACTCACTCATAATCTGAAAAAAAGTATGAAAATATACTAATTGAGTGTCAAGATATCAGGCAAAATCACTGAAACGTGAAATTAGGTCAAAGTGACCTAGGGTTACTTCAGGATCAAAGGTCTTGTCATACGCAAACATACTTTGAAAGAAGTTTGTTCATAAACCATTTGAGTACCGAGATATAAGGCAAAGTCACTGAACTGTGAAATTAGGTCACAGTGACCTATAAGTATATTGGGGTCAAAGGTCTGGTCATACTCACTCATAATCTGAAAAAAAAGTATGAAAATAACTAATTGAGTGTCAAGATATAAGGCAAAATCATTGAACTGTGAAATAAGGTCACAGTGACCTATAAGTATATTGGGGTCAAAGGCCTGGTCATACTCACTCATAATCTGAAAGAAGTAAGAAAATATACAGGCTGTCAACCAAGTCTTGTAAACCAGAGGACCAATGGTCCTGTAAACGCTCACCTGAGTCTGCTGCATATACCAATAAACATGTTTGAATATTATGGTATTTAACCCCAGTGCAGGGGCTTATGAAGACCCTGGGCCGTTTTTCTTTTTTCAGAATAATCAATATTCTGTCCATTTGCCAATTTCTTGCTGGTTTTTCCCTTCAAATGACATTTTAACAGTTTTTCCCATTCAAATGCATGGGCAACCCATGTTGACCTTGCCATAAACTTGGTCAAGGTCATCACAGGGTCATGATTTATATATTTATTGTAGTACTTTAGCCATGGATGCTTCACGTCAAGTTTCATTGAAATCAATCTATTGGTTTCAGAGAAAAAGATATTTGAAGGGTTTTTACCATATATGGGCATGGCCTCTCTCTTGGTCATGTGACCTACATTATTAATATATACATTGGTTCCCCCATCCTATAGATGCCTCACATAAAAGTTGGCTTCAATTGGCCAAGTGGTTTCAGAGGAAAAGATGTTTGAATATTATGGTAATATACATGTATATTGCCCCAGGGTGTGGGCATATGAGCCCTAAGGTCCAATTTTTTTTTTTTTCAGAATCATTAATATTTAGTCCTACTACCCATTTCCTGCAAGATTTTCACCTCAAATGACTTTTTTAAAGTTTTCCCCATTCCAATGCATTGGCGACCTATGCTGACCTTGTCGTAAAATAGGTCAAGGTCACCACAGGGTCATGATTTATATATACATTGTAGTACTTCAGCCATTGGTGCTACATGCCAAGTTTCTTTGAAATTGGTCCACCAGATACAGAGAAGAAGATTTTTGAAGGGTTTTTACCATATATGGGCATGGCAGCCATCTTGGTCATGTGAACTAGATAATATTTATATATACATTAATTCCCCCATTCCATAGATGCTTCACATAAAATTTAGCTTTGATTCGCCAAGCGGTTTCAGAGGAGAAGATGTTTGAATATTATGGCAATATACATGTATATTGCCCCGGGGTGGGGGCAGATGAGCCCCTGGGGTCCAATTTTTGTCAAAATCATTAATATTCAGTCCTACTGCCCATTTCCTGCAAGACTATCACTTTAATTGACATTTTAAAAGTTTTCCCTATTCAAATGCATTGGCGACCTATGTTGACCTTGCCGTAAAAAAGGTCAAGGTCATCATAGGGTCATGATTTATATACACATTGTAGTACTTGAGCCATCATTGCTTCATGCCAAGTTTCTTTGAAATCGATCCACTGATTCTGGAGAAGAAGATTTTTGAAGGGTTTTTACCATATATGGGCATTGCAGCCATCTTGGTCATGTGACCTGGTTTATTTATATGTACATTAATAACCTCTTCCTATAGATGCTTCATATAAAATGTGGCTTTGATTGGCCAAGCGGTTTCAAAGGAGATGATGTTTGAATACTATGGTAATATACATGTATATTGCCCCGGGGTGGGGGCATATGAGCCCCTGGGGTCCAATTTTTTTTCAGAATCATTAATATTCAGTCCTTTTGCCCATTTCCTGCAAGACTTTGACTTTAAATGACATTTTAAAAGTTTTCCCCATTCAAATGCATTGGCAACCTATGTTGACCTTGCCGTAAAACAGGTCAATGTCATCACAGGGTCATGATTTATATATACATTGTAGTGCTTGAGCCATCGATGCTTCATGCCAAGTTTCGTTGAAATCAGTCCACTGGTTCTAGAGAAGAAGATTTTTGCAGGGGTTTTACCATATATGGGCATGGCGGCCATCTTGGTCATGTGACCTGGATTATTTATATATACATTAATTACCTCTTCCTATTGATGCTTTACATAAAATTTGGCTTTGATTGGCCAAGCGGTTTCAGAGGAGAAGATGTTTGAATATTATGGTAATATACATGTTTATTGCCCCGGGGTGGGGGCATATGAGCCCCTGGGGTCCAATTTTTTTTCAGAATCATTAATATTCAGTCCTACTGCCCATTTCCTGCAAGACTTTGACTTTAAATGACATTTTAAAAGTTTTCCCCATTCAAATGCATTGGCGACCTATGTTGACCTTGCCGTAAAATAGGTCAAGGTTATCACAGGGTCATGATTTATATACACATTGTAGTGCTTGAGCCATCGATGCTTCATGCCAAGTTTCGTTGAAATCAGTCCACTGGTTCTGGAGAAGAAGATTTTTGAAGGGTTTTTACCATATATGGGCATGGCGGCCATCTTGGTCATGTGACCTGGATTTCTTATATACACATTGGTTCCCCCTTCCTATAGATGCTTCATATAAAATTTGGCTTTGGTTGGCCAAGCGGTTTCAGAGAAGAAGATCTTTGAAATTGTGGACGGACGGACGGACGACGGACGACGGACGGACGCGGGATCATGGCCATCCTATAAGCTCACCTTGTGAGCCTAACGGCTCAGGTGAGCTAAAAATATAGGAGTTTATATAGGAAATTTTTCAAGGAAATATAGGAGGTTTTAGCTCATTTTAAGGGGAAAATATAGGAGTTTTATAGTGAAAATCGCTTCATTCTATGCTCTTATACTAACAATCCTTACCTCCACACTCACATTTTCAACATTAATTAATGTCTAAAATATCTAGATAAAGTAACCATTCAGTTCCAAAGCATCACAATCCAGACAGGTGACCATTCATGTGATGGTGTGTGATGAAGCATTATGCAGGATGGTGATACTACACAGGTCCATTAGCTGACTTTCACAGGATTAAAGATTTTTTTTGTAGATAAAGGCATTCTTTTGGCAAAATACAGGTTTTTTCATTGAAAATATATATATACAAAGAATAAATAGAAAATTAAGGTCAACTTTTTCTCTACATCTTAGACCTACTTTTATTTTTCACACTGATCATTTATAATAGTAAAAAATATATATAAAGTCTTTCATAGTGAAAGAGTGAGTTATCATATTCATTCTCAAAGGTAAAATAAATCCACAACTCTGAATCTTAGCTGAAATTCCAACGTCCATAATGTAGAGACAGAATGTAATTAATACATGTACTACATGTACTGTATGTAATTAGGCGGGGGTCTGGGGGCCGCCGCCTAGGCCCCCAAAAGCTCTAGAGTAGATACTTTTGTCTTCTGTGATCTCAGCCTTTCCTGGGATCAATTGTACACTGTACAGTTGCATCAATTTACCACAAAATTAAGGCAAAGGAAGAAAGAAAATAGATAAAAAAGGACAATATAAAAACATGACAACTTTCATGGAAACTAGGATATATAATTTATTAATTATGAAAATGGGACATGCTTTGGACTTGAAAGTTACCCTGACTAAGGAGTGACATAATGACCATTAAATTTTATGCACTATTTAATAATAAACAGTATGAATATGATTTTATTTTAAAAAGTAAAGAATGAAAAATAAAGAGGTAAAAGCTTAAAGGCAGTATCAGAGCACTACTATTTACTATATATCCATCCGCAACAAATTTTCCTAAAAATATAGGAAATATTTTCAAAATATAGGAGAACTTATAGGAATATAGGAGGTGCTTAAAAATATAGGATTTGGACCCAAAATATAGGAGTTTAATATAGGAATCAGTTGACAGCCTGAATATACTAATTGAGTGTCAAGATATAAGGCAAAATCACTGAACCATGGAAAGTAGGTCAACCGACCCTTACCATCATGACACACAAGTCAGTGTCACAAAGTCAAGAGATGAATGACCAACCATCTTACTAAGTTGTTTCTATTAAGAAGTAAAAAGAAAAAAAATCAGGGACTTCTAGATTTTGACTTCTAGCCCCGACCCCCTGACTCCGACCCAAAGGTCCGATGTCATGGAACCTAAAGTGTATGGAGTATGAATGCTTTATGATAAGTTGTTGTCAAGATATGGACTCCTTGTAAAAGTTACACAGCAGTACATCTATTTTTACAGTGTAAAGATTCAAAATATGTTTATCAACCCGCTGGACATATTGTTACTGGAAATTTAAAAATAATTTCGGATTCTAGAATTCACAAAATTGTTTCTAAAGGTCCGAAATATAGATTCCCTTCCTACATTAATTTCGACAAATGTAGAGAGGAGATTTCATTTGCATTAAATGAATTCGGTAATCAATGGTGTAAACGAGAGGGTGTTGAGGATAATGCTCTTAAAGAATGGAAAAGAAGTATCTTCACTATCGTGGATAAACGTATTAAGTTTTATTCACAAAATACTAATCTTTTACCTCCTAAACCCAAATCGTCATTTAGGCATTTGAAGCAGGGTATCCAAGAATTTCATAGAAAGTATGTCTTGGTTCCGGCAGATAAAGCCGCAAACAATGTTGTTGTCGTTTGTAGGCTTCACTACGTTAATACCTTAAAACAGGAGCTTGATGGTACCAGGGCTTATCTGGAGACAGATACTGATGAGGTGTCTGTAGTTAATGCCCACTTAAACGATTTACCTGTTAAGTTTTCTGTTTGTGTCAATGAAGGCCAAGACAAACTTCCTACGATGTATTGGTTACCTAAGCTTCACAAAAGACCATACAAAGATAGATTTATTGCAAATTCTAGCTCTTGTACTACCACTGAACTTTCTAAATTATTAACTTCCTGTCTTACTGCTATCAAATCTCATGTTATAAGATACTGTGAGACAGTGTATGAAACTTCAAATAAAAATTGGTTTTGGTCAATTAAAAATTCTGGTGAGGTGCTCAGTAAATTGAAGTGTAGAGGGTTCGGTGCGACAAGCTTGTCCACATATGATTTTTCTACTCTGTATACAACATTACCACATAATCTAATTAAAGAAAAACTTCTGGATTTGATAGAGTGGACCTTCAAAAGGGCATTAAAAAACTATGGTTCACTTTATTTGGCATGTAATGACAGAAAGGCTTTTTTCACTTCCTCTGACCAAAGTCGGTATACACTTTGGTCATGTCAGAATGTATGCGACGCCTTATCCTATCTCCTTGATAATATTTATATTAGATTTGGGACCAAGTTATACAGACAAATTGTTGGAATTCCGATGGGTACAAATTGCGCACCTCTCGTAGCTGATTTATTTTTATACTGCTACGAAAGAGATTTTATGGATTCTCTTAACCATGATAATCAAGCTGATGTTATCGAGGCTTTTAATTCCACATCTAGGTACCTCGATGACCTTTTGAACATTAACAACCCTTATTTTGAAGGTATGGTCAATCAAATTTATCCACCTGAACTTCAGTTGAACAAAGCCAATATCTCAGATACTGAAGCCCCCTTTTTAGATCTACATCTTTCTGTTGCAAATGGATTTGTTTCTTCTAAAATTTATGATAAGCGCGATGACTTTGATTTTGATATAGTAAATTTTCCTTTTTTGGATGGTGACGTTCCTCGTCGTGCTTCTTATGGTGTATACATTTCGCAACTTATTAGGTTTGCTAGAGTCTGCAATCATGTTACAGACTTCAACGCTCGAAATAAATGTTTAACGGCAAAACTTCTCCAACAGGGCTATCGGTATCATAAACTTCGAAAAACATTTTCTAAATTTTATCGTAGACACTATGAATTGATTTCCAAATACAATGTTGGGTTAAAGACGCTTTTAAGTGAGGGCCTTTCGGAACCTGAATTTATGGTGACTTGGTTTACAAATTTAAGAAACTTAAAGGAATTAATGATTTTTCTTTTCAGTTCAGAAAAATCATAACACGTTACAGACGTATAGGTTATAACTTGAATGTTATGCGACAGTCTGCATGCTTAGTTTTTAACCCAATCATGGTTGATAACTATGCTGCCTTCTTTAATTGCACGCCGGTGGGTCAGGCGTCAGACTCTATGATGGCCCTGACATAAAGCTATTCATTTTAATTGGTTGGGGCCGGAGCTTCTTGTCTGTTGCTTGGCCCACCGGGGTCCAACTGGTGTTTTTCTTTTGCTCCGGAGTTAGTAGGTTATTCGGCGCCCAGGGATCTCCATCGTCGGGCAGCTTACTCAGTCTGTGAGTCCTGGTTTTTGATTCATCAGGATGTTTATCATGATTTATTTGTTTGTTCTTGATGATTCATTGACTAGTTAGAGATTCACCACGAGGGCCGAATAACTAACTAAATGTTATGAACCACTGTAGAAGCTGAGGGTGAGGTTATGGCCATGTAAAACCGGTTTAAGCTCGCCAGTAACTTTGTGTTACTGATCGTTCCAAGTCGATACTTCTGTGGTGGTTCTTTTCGTTTTATGTCTTGGTGTTTGGAAAATGTTTTGTGCTGTTGGCGCCTTATGTATGTTTTCATATTTTTAGTTAAGTTAAGGTAACTGAGTGGCCACCTATTGGGAAAATAGCTGCTCATTCGGCTTACGATATGTTTCATGGTATAAGTACCTGACTGTTAGTTTGGTTTTCTTTCCCACCTCGGTTTTTGGAGTGGGAATCTTTTTCTGATTGCGCCTTTTCCTGATCTTTGCCTACTTGTACCTTTCTAGTTTATAACCTCTAGCCCCACCCTGCAGGCATGGACCCAGAGATCCGATGCCATGAAATGAAACTCAACCCTACAGGATACCTATGGTCCGTGTATGAAAGCCCTCTGATAAAAGGTTTTCAAGATATAAACTTCTAGAATACTACAGTACAGTTGTCGCGATGCTTTGAGCGTACGCGCATTTGCGCGTTGCGCGTGGTCGCGTAGGGGATTATCTTTACTTGCGAGTGACTTGCGAGTGACTCGCGAACTCGCAAACTTCACGCAATCTTGTGCGATTATCTCAAAAACCATTTGTCAAACGCGCGACGTGAATCAGATATGCAAGATTTATACAATTTAATCAATCTTGGTCGTAAGATGTGTTGTAAAAAAAAAAATTCATGTTGAATTTTAATGCCCCCCTGATGTCTACATGTATGTCAAATTTGATTGCATCGATTACTGCCTGGTCCCTCCAAGTATTCATACTTAATACATGTAGATAAGCTTCGTACAAAGGTAGAACAAAGCGACTATGCTAGAAATACATGTACATGTAGAATATTCGTCTGACCCGAAGGGCAATTGATACACTGTATATTTCTATCTAAATAATGAGAAGAAAATAGTGTAAACAGAAGGTCTGCGGTGAGCCCTGTCACATACCTTAGCTATCCCAAATACACGTATGGAGATGAATTTTCTACTAAACAAAGAAATCTTTTTCCCAGTCTTGGTAAGAAACTATTGCTAAGATAGAAGCATACCAACCTTACAGGCAATCTGTTGTATCTTTTTTGACGATTTTTACGATGATGCGGTTGCTATGGTTACAGTTAAACGATATATATAGGAACATTGTGAGTATTATGGGCTAAAACAAGGGCAGATAACTCAAAATATTGACAATATATATATGTTTTAAAACTCATTCATTTGATAGCCCAGTGTTCACAGATTACAAATACAGTGTTATTCGATAACGCATATTACATATTTTTTTTCGCATTTTGCTGCTTTCTACTAGTAATGTCAAAATGTCCGAAGGTACATTTTGTCGCGTTGAGGTTCATATGGAAAGCCAAATGAGCAGCAATAGGCGGCCACTCAGTTACTCGAACTTAACTAAACAAAACATCACGAAAACATTTCAGTGTAATGTATACTCACTTGAACCCCACTTTTCTAATAGCAAAACTGGGGTATACAGGGGTACAAGCCCCCCTATACCTAATTATCTTATTTTGCTCCAAAACATTGATCGTGGGTATTCGTTAGAACCGCTTCGCCTTGCGGAGGCGGTTCAAACGTGTGCCCACAATCTATGTTTTTCACCTCGTGGTGAATCTCTAAACATCATTGAATTTAAACACAAAAACATGTACAGTATGTCGTGTATGTACATTTATATGCAGCTGTAAAAACAACTTGTTACAACATAAACCTGTGTTATTTAACTTATTTTGATTTGTGGTTTTACGTCCCGATTAACAATTTCACGAAAAACAAAAATTATAGAAATCAGGAAAATATATATAAAACTCCAGCAAGTTCATATGCGAATACTAGTCTAAACTTTTTGCGCGGATGCAATTTTACGCGGAGGGCTGTGGTTTATTTTACGTAGATGATGGTATAAATAAGATAAGCAAGATGAGTCTCAATCATTTTTTTTTTCATTTGATAAAAATGACTTGTTACGCTTCAAACAATTTTGATGTTTGACTAACAACAACTCACTGTCATACAGTAGCCTGGCTAATTGGCTAGCATGTACTTCACAGTGAACAAGTTTTATTTGCTGTTTTTTTATGTCCGAAATAGCCCCAAACATAAAGGACTGTCCGAAATAGCCCCAAACATAAAGGACTGTCCGAAAAAGCCCCAAACATAAAGGACAAAACAAGTGATTAATAGCCAAACGTACATGTTATTGTAGTTAAATTGAGCGTCATTTACAAATAAGAGCTGTCGCAGGACAGCGTGCTTGACTGCTTCTGACCTTTGTCAAACATAAGGCCGACCGGTAACCCAAAGCATTATGCTCATACATCTTTTTGCCTTGATGCGATAAGGCAAAATCACTGAACCAAGAAAGTTAACTATAACTACCTAAGATTTAAAGGTCTCACTCATATTGTGAAAGAAGTGTGTTCATATACCAACTGAGTGCCAAGACACAAGGCAAAATCACTGAACCGTGAAATAAGGTCACACTGACCTATAAGTATTTCAGGGTTAAAGCCTCAAAGGTCTAGTGATACTTACTCATAATGTGAAAGAAATATGATTATATACCCATTCAGTGTTGAGATATAAAGTAAAATCACTGAACCATGAAATTAGGTCATAGTGACCCAGGAATACTTTACAGTCAAAGGTCTTGTCATACTCATACATATCGTGAAAGATGTTCATATACCAATTGAGTGCCGAGATATAAAGGAAAATCACTGAGATATAAGGCAAAGTATGTTTGGGTTAAAGGTCTGGTCATACTCATTCATAATCAGAAAGAAGTATGAAAAAATACCAACTGAGTGTCGAGATATAAGGCAAAATCACTGAACCATGAAATTAGGTCACAGTGACCCAGGAATACTTTACAGTCAAAGGTCTTGTCATACTCATACTTATCGTGAAAGAAGTATATTCATATACCAATTGAGTGCCGAGATATAAAGGAAAATCACTGAACCGTGAAATAAGGTCATATTGACCTAGGACTACTTTAGGGTCAAAGGTCTTGTCATACGCAAACATAGTGTCAAAGAAAATTGTTCATAAACTGCTTGAGTGCCGAGATATAAGGCAAAGTCACTGAACCGTGAAATTAGGTCATAGTGACCTATAAGTATATTGGGGTCAAAGTTTTGGTCATACTCACTCATAGTCTGAAAAAAGTATGAAAATATTCTAATTGAGTGTCAAGATGTAAGGCAAAATCACTGAACCGTGACATTAGGTCACAGTGACCTAGGACTACTTCAGGGTCAAAGGTCTTGTCATACGCAAGCATACTTTGAAAGAAGTTTGTTCATAAACCATTTGAGTACCTGGATATAAGGCAAAATCACTGAACCGTGAAATTAGGTCACAGTGACCTATAAGTATATTGGGGTCAAAGGTCTGGTCATACTCACTCATAATCTGAAAAAAGTATAAAAATATACTAATTGAGTGTCAAGATATAAGGCAAAATCACTGAACCGTGAAATTAGGTCACAGTGACCTAGGACTAAATCAGGGTCAAAGATCTTGTCATACGCAAACATACTTTGAAAGAAGTTTGTTCATAAACCATTTGAGAACTGAGATATAAGGCAAAATCACTGAACCGTGAAATTAGGTCACATTGACCTATAAGTATATTGGGGTCAAAGGTCTGGTCATACTCACTCATAATCTGAAAAAAGTATGAAAATATACTAATTGAGTGTCAAGATATAAGGCAAAATCACTGAATCGTGAAAATAGGTCACAGTGACCTATAAGTATATTGGGGTCAAAGGCCTGGTCGTACTCACTCATAATCTGAAAGAAGTAAGAAAATATACTAATTGAGTGTCAAGATATAAGGCAAAATCACTGAACCATGGAAAGTAGGTCAACCGACCCTTACCGTCATGACACACAAGTCAGTAGATGAATGACCAACTGTAATGCATTAATCTACATCATTTGAATAGCTCCGCCTTTATGACCTTATAGATATTTGGAACTACTTTATCTCTCACGCGCTCTGCATGCTATGATTATTGGCATCATTCATACTTTAGATTTGTAGTAGTAAACAATAAAAATGTAACCGTTCAAAAACTCTTGTTATTGTCTTACCCACATACGACACTACATTGGCGACGAGTGATGCTGGAAAAGACAAAAATGAAGGACTAATGTGTCAATAACGGACTGATGTTTCAGTAACTCTTCATTTCAAGAACACAAACAAGTTATGGAATATTAAGTTGAATAAACTTCGCTGGATTAGAAACCTACTGTGACATTATAATGCTTCATTAATAAGACTGATGATCATTAACTGACAATGACACAAGGACTACCAGTGTTTCCTAGCTTCAGTGTTCGAGACCCAGCAGTCGACACACGCTGGAAGAAATGGAGTGCTCGCCTCGAAAACCTTTTGGTCGGTCTCGACATAAAGGACAAGAAAAGAAAACGTGCATTATTACTTCACTATGCAGGCGAGGAAGTCAATGGGATTTTTGACACATTGGACAGCACTGGAGATGATTACGATGCAGCGATGACAGCATTGAATAATTATTCTGCACCTAAGAAATCAGCAGAATTCGAGATCTACAAATTTAGACAAACAAAACAGGAACCCAATGAAACTATGGATGCATACTATACCAGACTGAAAAATCTTGCTGAGAACTGTGACTTTGGTGACAAAAACAAGGAAATCAAGTCACAAATAATTCAGTGTTGTGCATCAACACGATTACGCCGTAAAGCACTACGAGAAGAACTATCGCTAGAAAATTTAATCACAGCTGCAAGGGCATTAGAAATTTCAGAAACTCAAGCGTCGCAAATAGAAAATAAATCAAACTAGAAATGCGTGTTTGTAAAACACTATGCCCCCAACTGTATGCTTGTCCCTAAAATGGCAGTTTGTATGATTCATTTATTTCATTTGAATGCAGTCAAATTTAATTTCCTGAAGAAGCTGTTTGGTTGCGTCTGTTTTGACCTCGATCCAGAAACACAATGTAAGCTTTTTTGCAGGCGAGTTAGAAATGAAGTGAAAAATTAAAAATGGAGTAATTTTGTCAAAATTTGACAGAGAGTCCTCAAAAGTTAACCAGGTGATCTTCTTCTCAGCCCCAACCAGCATACCAAATATGAAGGCCCTAGCTAGCTAGCTCAAATATATTTTGAGATATCTTGCACACAAGATTTTCAAAATTTGTTTTCAAAGGGACATTATTCCAACAAGGGGCATAACACGTACATGAAAAAAATACAGGCCAACTATTTTTTCATGAGGAATCTGTATATGTAATTTCAAAACCCTATCATTCACCGTTCAAAGGTTTCAAATTTCACCGAAAAAGGAAAAAATCAATGAAAATTTCAAAATTCTGTGTTTTTGTAAAAATATGACGGAAAATTCTCAAAAGTTAATCAGGTCATCTACTTCTCAGCCCCAACAAGTGTACCAAATATGAAGGCTCTAGCTTCAATACTTTTTGAGATATCTTGCACACAAGATTTTCAAATTTTGTTTTCAAAGGGACATAACTCAAAAAGGCTTATGACGGAAAGTTCTCAAAAATTAATCAGGTCATCTACTACTCAGCCCCAACAAGTGTACCAAATATGAAGGCTCTAGCTTCAATACTTTTTGAGATATCTTGCACACAAGATTTTCAAATTTTGTTTTCAAAGGGACATAACTCAAAAAAGGGGCATAACTTTGCCATACAAAAAAATACGGGTCAACTATTTTATCATGAGGAATGTGTATATGAAATTTCAAAACCCTAGCATTCACCGTTCAAAAGTTTCAAATTTCACCGAAAAGCGGAAAAATCAATCAAAATTTCAAAATTCCGTATTTTTGTATAAATTTGATGGAAAGTTCTCAAAAGTTAATCAGGTCATCTACTCCTCAGTCCCAACAATTGTACCAAATATGAAGGCTCTAGCTAAAATACTTTTTGAGATATCTTGCACACAAGATTTTCAAATTTTGTTTCCAAAGGGACATAACTCAGAAAAGGGGCATAACTCGGACATGAAAAAAAATACGGGTCAACTATTTTTTCATGAGAAATGTGCATATGAAATTTCAAAACCCTAGCATTCACCATTCAAAAGTTAACACACACACAGACAGACAGACACACAGACAGACAAGCCGAAAGCAATATGCCCTTCCAACTTTTTCAAAGTTGGGGGCATAATGAGACAAATGCCATCAACAGGAGACCACGGAGACATCCAAATCCTCAACAACAACAACAACATCAGAGACCACGACGACAACAACAATTTGAAGGACCGGAAAGGAGAAAAAATAAAACATGTATGAATTGTGGAAAGGAATACCCACACATGAATTATAAATGTCCCGCCGAAGGGAAAATTTGCAATTTCTGTCATAAGAAAAATCACCTTTGAATCTGTGTGTAGAGCAAAGAAGAGACAGGGAAAACCAAGACCATTACATAATGTAGAAAACAGTGACAATGGTGTCAATGGTAGCAGTGAAAGCGAAAGCGATGATTATTTATTCGGTTTGTGTTATGTATGACAGTTACTTGTCGAAAGATGTGCATTCAGTACTGGTAAACTTCCCAAGGGAGTATGCCAAGGAAAGTATGATGTTATACATATGATGTTTACTTGTTGTCCTTAGCAATTATTTACTTTTAGTGTCCCAGATATTGGACATAAACAGGTTGTTTACTTCAGAATTTTCTAGAAATTTCAAATTGTTCTTTGACGGAAAAGTCCGGAAAAATCTGGAAGAACCTGGAAAGATGTAGAATCTTCTAGAAATTTTTTTTTATGTCAAAAGAATATTGTGGAATTTTCTGGAAGGATAATGGCCTCTCTAGAATATTCCAGAACATTAAATTTTGGTAAACAACTTGTTATTTTTAGTATATGATATCATAGAATTTGCTGGAAGAATCCTGAATGTTCCTCAGTGCTATATAAGGGCTACAAACTTTCATAAGGACAATCTTTGGGTACTGTTACTATTAAGAAGTCAAAATCTATCGTACTGGAATTTAAACTTATTCTTGGATTACTTTGTGATATTCGATTCTGGATTGGGACATAGTGCTATTTTGAAACAAACTTTAATTCTTGGGATCAGAAACTGATACAGACTTGTGTTAAAAAATTCTGAGGGACATTCAGACATTCTTTAAGGGAATTAACATCTTGAAAGGTATTGTACATTCATTTTTGTTTGATTGTATATATGCTTTTGATTGTTTCACATGTAATTACTGGTTAAATCACTTCTAAATAGATTTGTTAAATTTTAAACAAAGCTTGTTGCTGGCTTACCAACTTGTTGGTTTCCTTAATCTTCTAGTTACGCCTGGCACGTAACAGTTTGTCAAATGTAAACAAAGTAACATCACGCCCTAAGATCAAAGTAAATTTAAATGACAATCCTGTATGTATTTTGGTGGACACCGGAAGTAGCAAAAATGTAATTGATGAATCGACGTATTAATCAATGAAATCAAAACCAAAACTGTCAAAATCAGACACTAAGGCGTACGCATACGGCACAGATGCAAAAGTTTCATTGTTGGGCATGTTTCAAGCAACTGTTGAAACTGAAAGTAAACTGACCACAGCACCTTTTTTCGTGGCACAGGGAAAAAGTGGGAATTTACTGTCGTACATGACCTCTGTGGACTTACAAGTAATTCCAGAAATACACGCTGTAGAAAATAGCAAAGTCGACTATCTTTGTGAGAAATACTCTAATGTATTCAAAGGAATAGGGCAATCAAAAGACACCCAGATAGAACTGTACATTGATCAGAATGTTCAACCGGTTACACAGCCGCACAGGAGAATTCCGTTCCATCTCAGAAAGCAGGTGGAAGCTGAACTGAAATGCCTGGAGGGTTTGGAATAATTGAACGTGTTGACGGTCCAACAGACTGGGTATCGCCGATTGTTGTCGCGCCCAAACCCAAAAGTAAAACAAATGAAATACGGATTTGTGTTGACATGAGACTGCCAAACCAAGCAATCAAACGCACACGTCACATCACCCCTACGATAGATGACGTAATTGTGGACTTAAACGGTGCATGTGTATTCAGTAAATTGGATTTACGTAACGGTTATAACCAGCTATTGTTAGCTGAAAAATCACGCAACGTAACGACGTTCACGACGCATGTTGGATTACGCAGGTATAAACGCTTGAACTTCGGAATAAACAGTGCAGCGGAAATATTTCAAAACACTATTAGTTCGTCCCTTGAAGGATTAGAAGGTGTATGGAACATTAGTGACGACATAATTGTGTACGGCAGAAATCAATATGAACATGATGAACGGCTAGAAGCTGTATTAAAATGGCTGCAGGACAGAAACCTGACCCTAAACAAAGCCAAATGTGAGTTCAACAAGCACAAATTGGAATTCTTTGGTTATGTTTTCGGAGAAAATGGATTATCCGCAGATCCGAAAAAAGTGACGTAATCAAGAATGCACCTCCACCCACAAACGTATCGGAATTACGCAGTTTTCTGGCTATGACAAACTATGTAACTAGATTTATAGTGCATTACACAACCATCACTGAACCGCTTCATGCTTTACTCAAAAAGGAAGTTAAGTGGCAATGGAATCCAGAGCATCAAACCGCGTTCGATCAGTTAAAGACAGCTCTAAGCAGTGACACTGTCATGACATACTTCGATCCAAACCGCGAAACAGAAATAATTGTGGATGCAAGCCCAGTTGGCTTAGCAGGAATAATGCTGCAAGATGGGAAAGTTGTTTGCTATGCTCACTGAAACTGAAAAACGGTACTCACAAACTGAAAAGGAGAATTTAGCAATAGTATGGGCCATTGAACACTGGCATATTTACCTATTTGGTCATAAATTTACGTTGATCAGTGACGCCAAAGCATTGGAAAACATTTATGGCAACCTGAAGTCGAAACCTCCCATGAGACTAGAACGTTGGCGTTTACGCTTACAAGCATATGACTTCGATGTTCAATATAAACCAGGACATTTAAACATGAGTGACTATATCAGTCGTCATCCTGGCATGGCAAATCCAAAGGATTGTGAATCATCGAGAATAGCAGTGGAATACGTAGCATTTATCGCGAGACACGACGTACCCAAGGCAATGACGTTACAGGAAATTGCATGTGAAACTGCAAATGACAATGACTTGCAAACAGTAATTCAGAACGTGAAATCCGGAACTTGGACTAATCGTTACGGTGAAAACAGCACATTGGATACATTTTCTCGGTGCAAAAATGAACTGACTGTATATACGCATGAAAGCAAGCTTGTCATCCCCAAGTCACTTCAAAGGAAAGTAATTTCAATAGCACATGAAGGGCATCAAGGCATTGTGCGAACCAAACAGCTACTACGCGAAAAGGTGTACTTTCCATACATGGACAAACTTGTCGAAGAGACTTTATAAGCTGCACACCTTGCTTGGCTTCAACACCAAAACACACACCACAGCCATTGAAAATGAGCAAAGTACCGGACAAGGTAATGGATGAAGAAAGTTTGGATTTTTCTGGGCCGTGGCCAGATGGAAAATACATTATGGTACTTATGGAAGAATACTCGAGATTTCCCATTGTCGAAATTCTGAGCTCCATAAACGCAAAGACGGTAATCCCAGTACTAGACAAAATATTCAGTGAAGTAGGTGTGCCCCTGACCCTCTAATCAGATAATGGTGCGCCCATGAACTCAACCGAATTCAAACAGTTTGCGGATTATCTTGGTTTCAAACACAGGAAAATTACGCCCAGACACCCTGAAAGCAACCCTCAGTGCGAACGATTTATGAGAACACTTGGCAAATCAATACAAGCTTCTCATACACAAAACACATGCTGGAGACAGGACATGTACGCATTCCTGAGAAATTATCGTGCTACAAAACACCCATCAACAAAACAAACACCAGCTGTTCTGTTTTACGGACGGGAAACAAATATTAAATTACCAAGATCACCTGTTAGCACAAACACTGAAACCGATGAGAGTCACGTCAAGGCAAAACATGCAGACAAAAACGCTAAACTGAAAATGAAAGTGTATGCAGACAAAAGGAGAAACGCTAAACGGTCAAAATTACATACGGGAGATACCGTATTAGTACAACAGGACAAGCAAAACAAATTCACAACGCCGTTTGATCCCAAGCCATATGAAATTATCGAGAAAAAAGGGAGCATGGTGACTGTGCAAAGGGAAGACAAACAAATCACGCGCGATACATCAAACTTCAAATCGGTCGGCGCAGGGACACAAAATACCAACAACCAGGACAGCGCAAACACACAAAATACCAACAACCAGAGCAGTGCAGATACTGACAATACCAACGTCAAGAGCAGTGGAAAAACGGATACGCCACGCAGATCATCGCGAAACAAAACCCCTCCCGCGTATCTCAAGGATTATGTGTGTTAAATAAGTGATTTGTAAATAATTTTGTGGAGTATAATTGTTTTAGTGTGAAATAGCTATTATCAGTTATTATAGTGAAATTTACGTGCTTAATCAATTATCAATATTGTTTCATTTGGATTAACCACTATTCCATTCATTCAATATTCTACGGATCTATAATCAAGTGCAATTCTTCATTTCAGAATTCAATTGGATTAATATTCGTTTGGCTCGATATGACTGAGATGCTGTAAATTAGGCCGTTAACTTCAGAAACAGAAGCAGTTTAAGTCTCACATAAAGAGAACTTCATAAAGCTATTTCATTTTATTTGCTTTCAAGTAATGTTGTTTTAAATGTGTAGTTAGCTTACTTTTCATTTAACCTGCATGCAAAACATATGAAACTATTTTAGAGGCAAACATGTTTAATCTACATTGGAACAGTGACCTGAACTTTCTCATGAACCAGTGCAGAAATTTCAATGAGAAAATACACAACCTAGTGCCAGACTGGTATTTGGATAAATTCCATATCATGGGAACTGTCTACGATCTGGTTTATTTATTTGTAAAACAGAGACAGAGTGCTTAGTTTCCACTCAGCGTGCAAACTAAAACTGACAGATATCAGTGATATGTTTACAGTTAAAATATCAACAGGAAATATGTTTTGACACTTAAATACCACACAGAGTTTTCATCTAAGTTTAGGGGGAAAGTAATGTATTAATCTACATCATTTGAATAGCTCCGCCTTTATGACCTTATAGATATTTGGAACTACTTTATCTCTCACACGCTCTGCATGCTATGATTATTGGCATCATTCATACTTTAGATTTGTAGTAATAAACAATAACCAGAGGACCAATGGTCCTGTAAACGCTCACCTGAGATCAGCTGCATATACCAATAAACATGTTTGAATATTATGGTATTTAACTCCAGTGCAGGGGCAGATAAGCCCTTGGGCCATTTTCTTTTTTCAGAATCTTCAATATTCTGTCCATTTGCCAATTTCCTGTTGGCTTTTTCCTTCAAATGACATTTTAACAGTTTTCCCAATTCAGATGCACAGGCAACCCATGTTGACCTTGCCATAAACTTGGTCAAGGTCATCACAGGGTCATGATTTATATATACATTGGAGTACTTTAGCCATCGATGCCTCACGCCAAGTTTCCTTGAAATCAGTCTATTGATTTCAGAGAAGATGATTTTTGATGGGTTTTTACCATATATGGGCATGGCGGCCATCTTGGTCATGTGACCTAGATTATTTAAATACACATTGATTCCCCCATTCTATAGATGCTTCACTTAAAATTTGGCTTTGTTTGGCCAAGCGGTTTCAGAGAAGAAGACGTTTGAATATTATGGAAATATACATGTTTATTGCCCCGGGGTGGGGGCACATGAGCCCCTGGGGTCCAATTTTTTTCAGAATCATTAATATCCAGTCCTACTGCCCATTTCCTGCAAGACTCACTTTAAATGACATTTTAAAAGTTTTCCCCATTCAAATGCATTGGTGACCTATGTTGACCTTCCCGTAAAATAGGTCAAGGTCATCACAGGGTCATGATTTATATATACATTGTAGTGCTTGAGCCATCGATGCTTCGTGCCAAGTTTCGTTGAAATCGGTCAACCGGTTCTGGAGAAGAAGATTTTTGAACGGTTTTTACCATATATGGGCATGGCGGCCATCTTGGTCATGTGACCTGGATTTTTTATATACATATTTGTTACCCCTTCCTATTGATGCTTCACATAAAATTTCGCTTTGATTGGTCAAGCGGTTTCAGAGGAGAAGATGTTTGAATATTATGGAGATATACATGTATATTGCCCTGGGGTGGGGGCGGATGAGCCCCTGGTGCCCAATTTTTTTCAGAATCATTAATATTCAGTCCTACTGCTCATTTTCTGCAAGATTTTTCCTTTAAATGACAATTTAACAATTTTTCCCATTCAAATGCATTCGCGACCTATGTTGACCTTGCCGTAAAATAGGTCAAGGTCATCATAGGGTCATGATTTATATACACATTGGAGTGCTTGAGCCATTAATGCTTCATGCCAAGTTTGGTTGAAATCGGTCCAGTGGTTCCGGAGAAGAAGATTTTTGAAGGGTTTTTACCATATATGGGCATGGCGGCCATCTTGGTCATGTGACCTGGATTATTTATATATACATTGGTTCCCCCTTCCCATTGATGCTTCACGTAAAATTTGGCTTTGATTGGCCAAGCGGTTTCAGAGGAGAAGATCTTTGCAAATGGTGGACGACGGACGACGGACGGACGGACGACGGACGACGGACGACGGACGGACGGACGGACGACGGAGCATGGGTATACTATAAGCTCACCTTGTGAGCCTGACGGCTCAGGTGAGCTAAAAATGTAACCGTTCAAAAACTCTTGTTATTGTCTTACCCACATAAGACACTACACCAACCATCTTCCTAAGTTGTTTCTATTAAGAAATGAAAAGAAAAAAAATTCGGGGAGTTCTAGATTTTGACCTCTAGCCCCGCCCCCCTGACTCCGACCCAGAGGTCCGATGTCATGGAACCTAAAGTGTATGAAGTATAAACGCTTTATGATAAGTTGTTGTCAAGATATGGACTCCTTGTAAAAGTTACACAGCAGTGCATCTATTTTTTTTACAGTGTTCTAGTTTTTAACCTCTAATCCCACCCCCCAGGCATGGACCAAAGGACCCGATGCCATGAAATGAAACTCAATCCTACAGGGTACCTATGGTCCGAGTATGAAAGCCCTCTGATAAAAAGTTTTCAAGATATAGACTTCTAGAATACTATATTACAGAAAAGCCATTATTATTAATGGTGTTCTAGATTTTAACCTCTGGCCCCACCCCCTGGCATGGACCCAGGGATCTGATGCCATGGAATGAAAGCCGACCCTACAGGGTGTCAATGGCCCAAGTAGCAATGCTTTCTGATGAGTGGTTGTCAAGATATGGACTTCTAGAAAACTTTGACACAAGAATTGCCATTTTTGAAGGTGTTCTAGATTTTAACCTCCAGCCCCACCCCCTGGCCTGGACCCAGGGGCCCGATGCCATGGAATGAAATCTAACCCTACAGGGTATCTATGGTCCAAGTATGAATGCTTTCTGATGAGTGGTTGTCAAGATATGGACTTCTAGAAAACTTTAACGCAAGTGTGACGCGCACGCGCACGGGAACGGGAACGGGATCGGGAACATGGACGACCGGGGTGACTGCAATAGCTCTATGCACTTCGTGCAGTCGAGCTAAAAAAGCGTTGACACTAGGCAAAAAAGCAGTAATTAACAAAAACGTTTCATAAGAACATATACTTAAATGTTATAGTGCGATGAATCACGTCGAGCATCGCGCAAACATCAATGCGCGATGCACGACAAACCAAAAGAACTTTGCGCGTCACTCGTAAACTGTATTACGTTAAACTTGCACGTCACTCGCGAGTGACTTGCGAGTGACGTGTTGCGAGTCACTCGTGAGTGACTTGGGAGTGACGTATGAGTCACACGCAAAACGTTTTTAGAAGGGATTAAAAATTTTTGAGCGTTGCGCGATCGCTCAAAGTATCACGACAACTGTACTGTATATCATAGAAAAGCCATTATTATTAATGGTGTTCTAGATTTTAACCCCTAGCCCCACCCCCTGGCATGGACCCAGGGATCTGATGCCATGGAATGAAAGCCAACCCTACAGGGTGTCAATGGCCCAAGTATCAATGCTTTCTGATGAGTGGTTATCAAGATATGGACTTCTAGAAAACTTTAACACAAGAATTGCCATTTTTGAATGTGTTCTAGATTTTAACCTCCAGCCCCACCCCCTGTCCTGAACCCAGGGGCCAAATGCCATGGAATGAAAGCTAACCCTACAGGGTATCTATGGTCCAAGTATGAATGCTTTCTGATGAGTGGTTGTCAAGATATGGACTTCTAGAAAACTTTAACGCAAGTGTGACGCGCACGGGAACGCGCACACGCACTGGAACGGGAACGTGGATGACCGGGGTGACTGCAATAGCTCTATGCACTTCGTGCAGTCCAGCTAAAAGCCAGGACTCACAGATTCAGTAAGTTGCCAACCGGTTTAAGCCCCCAAGTATTTTTGTATTACTTATCGTACTGAGGCGATACTTCCATTGTGGTTCTAATTGTTTTGCTTTTTGGAGTCAAATTTCTGTGCTGTTTGAGCCTTATGTACTTTTCATATTTTTAGTTCAGTTTGGGTAAGTGAGTGGCCACCTACTGCGAATAGTTGCTCACTCAGCATACGATATGTGTTCTTGGTATAAGTACCTAAGTGTCATTTTATTTTTCCAACCCCTTGGTTTATGGAGTGGGAATTTCTTTCTGATAGCGCCATTTCCTTAACATTGCCTACTTGTACCTTTTTTCATCAAATGTCAAATGCCCTTTAACAAATCTGAAAGTATCACTTCTTTATTTTCAATGCATCAGGAAAACATGTCCGTGTAATGTATACCCCCTTGAACCCCACTTTTATATAGCAAAACTGGGGTATGCTCCTAAACACAGATTGTGGGTACTCGTTAGAACCGCCTCTCGCTGAGGCGGTTCTAACTTGTACCCACAATCTATGTTTTGAGCAAAAATAAGAAAAATATTTTTAAAAATCCAATGAAATTTTCAATTTTTACAGGTGAAAAAAATCTATATTGCATGGGGAAGTTTTCATAATGGCCTAGCTTATTCGGAAAGACTTGCTTTGTTATTTGGGGACTTTGACCAAGTGTTCTCCAAAAAGTTATTTGCTCTGAGAGGTTATTTTGTAAAATTCTCAGAATATCGATCCTATCTAATCATTGTATGACTTGTAATTCACCTGAGATTTTTTGGCATCTCCCGCTGGAACCATATGTCCTCTTGTACGTTGTGGAGTAAATGCACTTCCATCCAGCTGTTGTTTACTTGCTATATTAGGATCTGGACGAAACTTGCTCACATTCCGATTTCCTGGACCTAAAAATATAAGATTTAGAAATGTCTTGCTTTCATTAAATTCGTTCTTTCAATGCTTTATAGCATCTTAGTAGGACCTTGTCAGGTCAGGATTTATCTTTTCTAGATTGGTTCTGCTACCGGTAAACATGTAATCCGGTACAACCTGCTCATGTGGGTAGATGGGGCTCATTAGCCTTGGATGGTAATCCATCTAGGTGTTTTAGTCTGGTCTCTACAAAAAACTAGAAATTGGCTGCTATGCCATAAACTAGCCTGTCACAACCTGGGTGACAGTAGCTTCTGCAGCGGAAGTCGACATACTGGCTTACCGGTGTTGCAGCGGGAGCAGGGTCGGACCCTAGTGGCGAATCCAGAGAATGCCCAAAGTCCTTTCGTGTTGGCACACTCAATGTGGGCACGATGCGGGGGGAATCTAATGAAGTGGTGGAGACTGTGTCGCGGAGAAGAGTAGACCTGTGGTGCCTCCAAGAGACTAGGTGGAAAAGAGAAGGCGTAAAGCAGATAGTCGGCAAAGATTCTCGCTTCAAACTCTTTTGGTCTGGAAATGACAAGGGCACTGGTGGTGTTGGAATTTTGCTCGCAGAGGAATGGTGGGAGAATGTATTTGAGGTTGTCAGAATCTCAGGCAGGATCATTCTCATTCGAATGACCATTGGCAAGACAGTTTTTGTCTTGGTGTGTGTGTATGCACCACAAGCTAACCTGAGTGACTTTGAGAAGGACTGTTTCTACCAGGAGCTGCAATCCACGGTAGCTAAAATACCAGCCTCAGAACAACTTCTTTTCTGCGGAGACTGGAATGGGCACCTTGGCTCCCAGTCCACTGGGTTTGAAGAGGTACATGGCGGGCAAGCCATTGGAAAGAGAAATACTGAAGGAGAGAGAATATTAGAGTTTGCATTTGCTAACGACCTTCTGGTTGGTAACACCTGGCTTAAGAAGAAACAAGAACATCTTGTCTCCTACCAGTCTGGGGTAGCGGCTACCCAGATAGACTTCATCCTGTACCGGCGTAGCTTCAGGAAGCAGGTATCAAATGTAAAAGTCATCATTGGAGAGGAGTTTGCATCACAACATAGGATGTTGATTGGAGACTTCAAATTTTCTATCCCTCCTCAACCAAAACGCAAGTTTGTGCCACGCATCAAGGTGTGGAAGCTCGAAGACCCAGAGAAGCGAGCAGAGCTCTCTGAAGTGTTCAAAGCAACAACACAAGAAAGACAGCTGTCACAGACATGCACAGTGAATGAGCGTTGGACTTCTCTGAAGGACAATCTTCTGCAGGCTACAAAAGGAAGTATGTGGTGTTTCCTCGAATCACCCATGGGGAAAGCAGACTTGGTGGTGGAACAAGCAGGTGGAGGAAGCAGTTAAGGAGAAGCGTGGGTGCTTCAAGTTGTGGAAAGCTGGTGGCAGTCGGACTGCATACAACTCAGCCAAGCGCGCATCCAACCGTGCAGTGTACCATGGAGAAGGTTGCTCTCCAGAAAATAGATCCAAGATCTGCAGATGTGTATCGTCTGGCCAAGCAAATGAGACTTGACAACCAAGATGTCATGGGAGAGAAACCTGTAAAGAATGATGAAGGCTTACTGTCACTAGATGAGGATGCAAAGAAAGAGGCTTGGAAAGAGCATTATGATCGTCTCCTCAATGTCGAATTCCCATGGAATCCAGAGGACCTGTCAGTGGAAAGCCCAGTTGAAGGCCCAAGCGAGCCGATCACCTTGGAGATGATCACAAAGGCCATCAACAAGATGGCCTCTGGCAAAGCAGCTGGACCATCAGGTATCATTGCTGAGATGCTGAAGCCCCTTGGTGAAGCTGGCGTAGCTGAGTTGTGTGCTCTTATCGAGGACATCATCTCAGAAGGTTGCATCCCCAATTGACTGGCAGGAGAGCTACATTGTCAGTTTGTACAAAGGCAAAGGAGATGCTCTGAACAAGGGTAACTACAGGGGCTTGAAGCTGATTGAACAGACAATGAAAGTACTGGAGCGTGTAGTAGAAGGACTCATCCGGCAAAGAGTTGAGATTGATGACATGCAGTGTGGCTTTATGTCAGGTCGTGGCACTACAGATGCGATTTTCATTGTCTGTCAACTACAAGAGAAGCACTTAGCTGCTAACAAGCTGCTCTACATGGCCTTCGTTGATCTGGAGAAAGCATTCAATTGGGTCCCACGAGATGTCATCTGGTAGGCAATGCGAAAACTAGGAATCGACGAGTGGCTAGTGCGCCTTGTCCAGTCCATGTATAAAGACGTGAGAAGTAGGGTAAGAGTTGGCAGTGGATACATTGAGGAGTTTGGTGTCAAAGTAGGTGTTCATCAGGGATCTGTCCTAAGTCCGCTACTCTTCATCATTGTGCTAGAGGCTTTATCCAGAGAGTTCCGAACAGGCTGCCCTTGGGAGCTGTTGTATACAGATGAGTTGATGATTAGTGCTGAGTCCATGGAGGAACTACTGGTTAAGCTGAAGACATGGAAAGCAGAGATGGAGAGGAAAGGCCTTCGAGTGAACATGGGGAAGACAAAGATCATGGTCTCTGGCCCCAATCTGGACCTTCTGAAAAAATCTGGAAAGGATCCCTGTGGCGTCTGTCAGACAGGTGTAGGAAGAAATGCTATCTTCTGTGGTGGCTGCTTGTCCTGGATCCACAAGAAATGCAGTGGAATCAAAGGCCCCTTACGCCCTGATCCTGAGTTCAGATGTGCTCGCTGTCTGGGAAAGGCACGTCCAATAGATGGAAGACTTGTGAAGGAGGTTCAGGTTGATGACGAAACAGTTGAGGCTGTTCCAGAGTTCTGTTATCTAGGAGACATGCTTTCTGCTGGCGGGGGTTGTGAACTGGCTGCAGTAACGTGTTGCAAATCCGCTTGGGGCAAGTTCCGACAGCTACTCCCCCTCCTCACTAACCGCAATCTGCCACTTTTGACTAGAGGTCGAGTGTATTCAACTTGCGTGAGAAGTGTAATGCTGCATGCGGCAGAAACATGGGCCATGACTGTGGCTACACTTAACCGCCTACGGCGCAATGACCGTGTGATGATCCGCTGGATCTGTAATGTCAAGGCAAATGATGAAGTAAGCTCAGACTCCCTTCTCTCAAAGCTTGGACTCCAGGATATAGATGTTGTTGTGCTTCGCTCCAGCAGAATGAGATGGTATGGACACAAAGAGCGCAGCAAAGGCTGGATTGCTCAAGTACGCAAGCTAAACATAGTTGCACAGAAAAGATCTGGCAAGCCAAGGAAATCATGGGATGAAGTGTTGTTAGACGACAGAAATAAGCTAGGAATGGATACTGCTGATCCTCAGAATCGCTCAGAGTGGAGAGGTCGTCTAAGAAGGAGACTTCTCAAACAAGTCCAACCCTCAGTAGAGGACAACGGACTATAAAACGGATATGATGATGATGATGATAAAGAAGGAATTTCAGTATTACCATTTGCTAAAGGAAGTTAGCTGAGTAAAAGAAAAAAAAACAAGTGGGTTAGATGAATTTGTACAGTGAAAGAAGTGCTAGTGTAATCATGGTAATGGTGAAAAGCTAAAAGGAATCTGGTAATTAAGGGGATTGGCTAACAGCATAAAATGTGCCACTGTAGGAAATAGGGGCAGTCAATGCATTTAAAGTATTCCTGTATATTAGCAATACATTAGCTGTTTCTCAACTAATGCAAATGCCAAATGCAGATCATTTTTCTTACATTGGAACAACGCTAATTCTAATGCATTACTTTTGTATTTTGCTAAAGTATTAGCACTGGATTGAGCATTAGCTACTAAACTTTTCTACAACTTTTAACAGATATTTGAAATACCTTATTCATTATCAGACCTGTGTTCAACTACTTAAAATGTAATGCATTTAGTACCAGTCACACATCAACGGATTGCACGACCGAACGCCTAACGGATAGTAAAATTTCAATTTCTTCTTGTCCGTTTGTGTTCTTTTCTAGTCCGTTTCTTGTTCGTTCCTTGTCCGGTGAATGCGTTTCTCATCCAGTGATGTCCGTTTTGTCAATTGTTATCTGGTGAAAAATGTTGAACATAACGCCACCGGATAAAATGCCCGTTAGACGAACATCAGTGCTGCAGATAAGGATTGATGGTCAATGGGTATTTACCCACCTCTTTTTGGCTTAATTGAGTATTTCAGAATCCATTGGGTAAAATTATAATTTTTAAAATTTCGAATTGGGTACTTCATGTTTTGTATTGGGTATCGTAATCGAGGATGAAAATAAAGTTAAAATTAAAAACAAAAATCATGTATTTCAATAATAATTGATTTGCCCCTTGTTTTGAGGGTATCTCAGCTAATTTCCTATAACATTGGAAGTGGTACTTGAAAAAATTATCTCAATTATCACTGACTACAGGTCTATGTGATTAAGTTTTTTTCTAAAAGCTAATACTTGTAATCTATTTTGTTAAGCAACAAGCTAAGACAAAAATCTGCATTTTAAATGACACAAAATATTTTGGAAGCTGCTTCCTGTTGTAAAAAGTATTTTACTCAATGAGGTTATCTGGAAATGATCTATTTTTGATATTTAAACTCCTGTTGCAACTATAGCAAAGCCATCACGCTCTATAATACAGGCATAGTGGGTGGGGTACGGTTAACAGAGATCGTAAGTTGCGTAAGAATTTAGGATGACCTAAAGCTGTTAATTGCAGAATCAATAAATTATTTGTGTGGAAACAATGAAAGATAAAATTTTAACAAGTGTTCTTCAATTTACATTCAATAAAACAAAACTGATGGATCATTATTGAAAGAAATAGGCTAAAGAATTGGGCTTCCTTTTCTCCCAGTCAAAGTGAAAGTACAATTCTATTCTGACACGCAACCTGGCAGCAAAAATCGATTGGCTGAAATTCTTGGCTCATAGTCTAGATCATCAAGAAGCTCATTACGATATGAATTGCGAAATGGGAACCAAGTTCCAAAAATAGACCCATGTGCTCGATTGTTACAGTACGCATGTTGTTACTGCAGGCACAGGGTAAACATCCTGTGTACAAGATTATGCTTTTGACAAATTATAGGGCTGTACGCAAAGAAAATAATCTGATTTGCGTATCGAAGATTTCTTTTGCTTTTCTGTACGCAGAGTTGTAAATCTTAATTGGGTTTTAAGACATTTTAATTGGGTAAATACGCAGATACGCTGCTTATCTGGAGCACTGGAACATTAGCTATCCATTGGTGTGTGTTTTGTCCGGTACTCGTGGGTTTTACGTCTGGTACTTATCCAGTTCATGTTCGTTAGTGGCCAGTGGACCGAAGCCACGAACGAACAACTACCGGACATGCAACAGATGAAACAGACTTTATGGCCCATAATTTATCCATTTGAATGTTTACACTGCTTCCAAAAGATCAAGCTTTTATATTTTATTTATGCAAAAAAATTTAATCGCACTGTAAGCTACTTAGAACGAATACGGTAATCAACAGAAGAGTTTGAAATCAGTTTCCGAACGTGTGCCATTGTCTATCCCTTTTAAGCAGAATAGTGTGTACAATGTTAGCATTTTTGTAAGTCTGTATCTTAACAGAAACCTTTAACACCCTTACATTTTACTCCACTTTCTGAAATTTTTGCCTTGCTTACTAGCACAGTTTGTGTTTATTTTAACAAGTAGCCCAAGGGCAACGATCGCTCACCTGAGAGTCAAAAAGTACAGTCACTGGACAAAGTTGTTTTCGTTTGTTTTTTTGAAGATCTGATCAAAATTGAAGACGCTAGAGTGGCCACAACATTAAAAATTGATTTTTCAAACATACAAGGGCAGCTTACTCCGCAGTCCAGGGTCGAATCTGGCTCAAATTTGAACTCATCCAAGATGTTATGGTTATCCTTGTTACTTCCATGAATGAAGAAGATCCGATCAAAATTGAAGGCGCCAGAGTGGCCACAATACTAAATATTGATTTTTCAAACACTAAAGGGCAGCTAACTCTGCAGTCAGAGGTCGGATCTGGTCTAAATTCAAACTCATCCGAGATATTGTAGTTGTCCTTGTTACCTGCAAGAATGAAGAAGATCCACTGAAAAACAAAGATGCTAGAGTGGCCACAACACAAAATATTGATTTTTCAAACACTAAAGGGCAGCCAACTCCGCAGTCAGAGGTCGGATCTGGCCTAAATTCGATCTCATCCGAGATATTGTAGCTATCCTTGTTACCTGCAAGACTGAAGAAGATCCACTGAAAAACAAAAGCTAGAGTGGCCACAACACAAAATATTGATTTTTCAAACACTCAAGATAACTCTGCAGTCAGAGGTCGGATCTGGTCGAAATTCGATCTCATCCGAGATGTTATGGATGTCCTTGTTACTTCTAAGAATCAAAACTCAAATATTTCAAGCGAAATGGCAGAAATTGCAATTTTCCACTTTTCGTCTTATAAGTCAATGGAAACTTTAAGTTGCAATAGCAACCAAAGTAGTGGGACAAGGACAATAAAAACACAAACTTTGTATAGGCTAATATCATAAGCATGTATGCAAAGTTTCAGCTTCATCCACCTTACAGCTTCTGAGAAGAAAATTTTTGAATATTTTTTCGAAAATTTACCCTTTACGTTGCTATAGCAACCAAACGAATAAAGCCATTTTGACAAAAGTTGCCTAAAACGGGAAGGACTACTCAATAAACATTTATGTAAAAACAAAATTTCAATATCTTCAATGAAACGGCAGAAATTGCAAATTTCCATTTTTGCCTTATAAGTCAATGGAAACTTCAAGTTACCATAGCAACCAAAGTAGTTGGACAAAGACAATAAAAAACACAAACTTTGTACAGGCTAATGTCATAAGCATGTATGCTAAATTTCAGCTTCATCCCCAATACGGCTTCTGAGAAGATTTTTGAATATTTTTTTTTTCGAAAATTTACCCTTTATGTTGCCATAGCAACCAAACGAATAAAGTGATTTTTACAAAGGTTGCCTTAAACGTGAAGCATTTATGTAAAACTAAATTCAAATATCCCCAGCCTGACAACGGAAAATGCCAATTTCCGCTTTTTCTCCATACAAGTCAATGGAGAATTCAAGTTGCCATAGCAACCACAGTTCTTATCCGATCAAGATAAAAAACACAAACTTTCATTCCCCCTACCCATGGATGCTCCACATAAAATTTAGCTTTGATCAGCCAGGCAGTTTTAGAGAAGAAGATCTTTGAAAATGTGAACGGACAGACGCACGCACGCACGGACGGACGCCGGCTCGACTTCCATACTATAAGCTCCCCATGAGCCTTCGGCTCAGGTGAGCTAATGATGCGAGGCAATGTTTATGTTTGTGATCAAATTACTGATACAACCAACAGTAATTGCTTTAGACAGTGAATATGTCATATCATACTGCATCTATGATCTTGTTTAGCTGTTGGAATTTTTTGAACTCGAATGAGCTCAGCCTGCAAAATGAGAAAATGTAGATGCAATAACAAATTTGATATACAGGTGCGTTCACTTATTAATATACCCCTGCGATATTCAGAAATAAATTGACAACTTTTCTTGTTTTTGAACAATCGTCACTGGCAAGAAATAGACAACTGGATGAAATTGTTTATATAATATGTTAAGTATGTCTATAAATATTTACTCTGTATATAAAACTTCCAGATCTTGTGATGTTGTATGCTTAAACTGATTACATAATATATGGAGCCAAATTTTCAACAAATAAATCGCTGATATTCGGGTTTCAAAGGTTCCACATGGAACCATGGTCAATGGTTTGTAATTTTGTTTGTAAAGTGTGAAAGAATAGGCATTTTTGTAGTATGGCTGAAAATTTGGTGTCTTTATGAGCACTATTTACAGAGTTATACCCTGATTTTCATTTATTGTACATTTTAGAATTTCATGATAAAGCGGTCGTTACAATTTAAAACTAAGCATGTCAGTGTTATTTTGCAAGAAAACAAATATTCTTCTAGGACGGTTATTCGACCAAAGCTTGCTAGTGGGTTTCTTCATAAGGTAAGCATGTTTTATAAAGCACTATGGAGTCACCCATGACTTTTTATTCCGCAAAAACGTGGGTTGGCATTTCATCGCACAATTCATGATTGTTTCCTACGCACCGAGGGGCTAAGTGGGCTAAATTTATTGTTGGACAATTACTCGCAACTCCTCTTCAAAATATTCCAAACCTCTTGTATAGCGAATGAGTCACAGAAATTAACATGCCAATAAAGGATGTCAGAATAGTATTAATGCAAAGCAAATGTTCTATGTATTCATCCCTATTATTCATATTAGAAGAAAGTCTGTCTTTTCATGTCCTGGTGATTTCCTTGATTTTATGCATAAACAAGAGGATTAAAATATCATGAATATGAGCAGTGAGAGATAGCCTAACTATAAAAGTTTCTCTGTGAAAGTCCCAGTCCCCTATGGTATTTTGTGCCGAAAAACAAACCATGAATTGTATGATGGAATGTCTACCCATGGTTTGGCAGAATACAAAGCCATAGCTTTAAGGCATGCTTACCTCATGAAGGAACCCAGTAGCAGGGATTTATCTGGAATTTTTGTTGGATGGGCCAAAGGCCCATCCAACAAAAATTCCATGGGCCCTAACTTTAGCCGGGGGTCTGGGGGCCGCAAGGCTCCCAGTGTGGTCCAGGGGCAACGCCCTGGTGAGGGGTCCAGGGGAGCGAAGCTCCCCGGCCGAAATTAGATTTAAGCATTTTGCATGTGCCTAGACAGCCTCTCCTTAGACCCTTTTTTTCTTGTTTTTTATTTTTATATATCAACAGTCTTAGTTTACTCCAGGAACATATTTTAGAAAAAAAAAAAAACTTTAGGCGAAAGAAATAATATTGACCATGGCACTTTTCATAACACTTAAACCTGATGGTATAAAATGACATGTTGTCCATTGCAGAATAGGTTAATACTGTGGGTGGGGGTCTAATCTACTATACCAGACTGAGAAATGTGTGTAATGCAAATCAAAATAAGTTCCTTTTTGTAACCATAGCCTTTCTATGACATCTATCTAGTATATAATGTAAGATGTATGGCATTAACATTCACCTGTGCAGTTGTGAGTTTGGAGTCCATAAGGGGTGACCCCTTCAAAGGCTGAATTTCCAATAATAATTACTGTCATGTCATGAGATTGACTTGCATTCTTCATTACTATTAACTTTGACACTAAACCTCACTTGAACACTTTAAACAAAGTTTTACCAACAAATAATGATTTAGAAGCAACTGAAACAGAAATATATTCACGATGCTATAAAGTCGCGAAAACTAATGACATTTCAAAATTCGTTCCAGAAGCATAAAAGTTTTGCTTTTTTCAAATGTTCCTCCAATTAAATTGATTTTCCAATGAAAATCGCTATGGTTTCAAATGATTTTATGACTGTCTTTGAAGTAAATTGCTTCATTGTACTGATCGATCAACTAATTTACAAAGACATATGAAACTGGGGAGAATTGACCAGGATTTTAGTCAGTGCTAATGAAGCACATCATATTCTATTCCATGTCGGACAACTGCTTTATTCCGTTTTTTTTTTCTTTTGATAAGCGTTTGGAATGCACAGATTTAGGACGCTTTTGTTTGAAAATCCTTGCGCCCATTCAATCTGCAGTTTTGACAGACGCATTAACCACAGTTATATGCGCTTTTGCAGCATTCGGTGCGCCCTTTTAGCGCACTACAACGAATCAGGTGCGTTTTTTCTGGATTTGATGCGCGATTTAGCACATGGCGCAGCTCAGATAAATCCCTGAGTAGCAAGCTTTGTTCATAAAACCGTCCTGGTAGAATATTAGTTTTCTTGCAAAATAACACTGACATGCTTAGTTTTATATTGTAAGAACCGTTTTACTACAAATTCATAAAAAGTACATTAAATGAAAATCAGGTTGTAACTCTGTAAATAGTGCTCATAAAGACACAAAATTTTCAGCCATAGTACAAAAATGGCTATTCTTTCATAATTTATAAACAAAATTACAACCGAATAATCATGGTTCCTTGTGCATCTTTGAAACTAGAATGTCAGCGGAATGTTTTTTTTTTTCAAAAAATTGGCTCCATATGTTATGTAATCAGTTTAGGCATACACTATCACAAGATTTGAAGTTTTATATACAGAGTAAATATTTATAGACATACTTAACATAACTTTATTATATGAACCTCAACGCGACAAAATGTAACTTCGGACATTCTGACATTACTAGTAGAAATCAGCAACCAGAGGACCATTGGTCCTGAGAACGCTCACCTGAACCCTGATCTTGGAGTATGAAGTTATCATGAAATGACCTTGACCTTGAATACTCACACACCTTTATTGACTTCACAAGTTGTCTGCATCTGCAAAGTTTCAGGTCTCAGGCTGCAATAGTTTCCAAACCCAGTGATTTCTGAGAAAACCATAATTTCAATTTTGATATTTAAATGACCTTGGGTCAAGGTCAACAAATGACCCTGGCCTTCATTTTACTTACCTTCCTTGACTCCATTAGTTGTCTGCACCTAGCAACTTTCAGGTCTCAGGCTACAACAGTTTCCAAAATATCCATTGTTTTCGCCTTTTCCCATGTAAAAGCCTATGTTTCCAAAATTGACCTTGCCGTAAAATAGGTCAAGGTCATCCTAGGGTATCATTTCAACAAACTATGATGGGCTGGAGTCCCAAATGCTACATACCAAGTTTCGCGTAAATCGGCCAGCCGGTTCTGGAGAAGAAGATTTTTGAGTGGGTTTTTACCATGGTTGGGCATGGCGGCCATCTTGGTCATTTTACCCGAATTTCGCGATCACACTTTCGTTCCCCCTACCCATGGACGCTCCACATAAAATTTCACTTTGATTGGCCAAAAGCAGTTTCAGAGAAGAAGATCTTTGAAAAGTGTGTATGGACGACAGACTGGCCAAGGTCAAGAGATGACCTTGACCTAAATTAATCACATACCTTCATCTACTCCATTAGTTGTTTGCATCTACCACTTTTCAGGCCGCAGGCTGCACTAGTTTTCAAAAAATCCATAGTTTTCACTTTTTCCAATGTAAAAGCCTATGTTTCCAAATTTGACCTTGCCGTAGAATAGGTCAAGGTCATCCAAGGGTCATCATTTTATCAAACTATGATGGGCTGAAGTCCCCAATGCTACATACCAAGTTTCGTTGAAATCGGCCCACCGGTTCTGGAGAAGAAGATTTTTGAGCTGTTTTTACCATATATGGGCGTGGCGGCCATCTTGGTCATGTAACCTGGATTTCACGATCAAACTTTTGTCTACCCTACCCATGGATGCTCCACATAAAATCTCACTTTGATTGGCCAAGTAGTTTCAGAGAAGAAGATCTTTGAAAAGAGTGTATGGACGACAGACTGGCCAAGGTCAAGAGATGACCTTGACCTAAATTAATCACATACCTTCATCTACTCCATTAGTTGTTTGCATCTACCACTTTTCAGGCCTCAGGCTGCACTAGTTTTCAAAAAATCCATAGTTTTCACTTTTTCCCATGTAAAAGCCTATGTTTCCAAATTCGACCTTGCCGTAAAATTTGACCTGTCAAGGTCATCCAAGGGTCATCATTTTATCAAACTATGATGGGCTGAAGTCCCCAATGCTACATACCAAGTTTCATGGAAATCGGCCCACCGGTTCTGGAGAAGAAGATTTTTGAGCGGTTTTTACCATATTTGGGCGTGGCGGCCATCTTGGTCATGTGACCTGGATTTCGCGATTAAACTTGAAATGCCACTACCCAAGGAGGCTCCACATAAAATTTCAACTAGATCGGCCAACCGGTTTCAGAGAAGAAGATCTTTGAAATTGTGGACGACCGACGGACGACGGACGGACGGACGGACGCCAGATCATGGCCATCCTATAAGCTCACCTTGTGAGCCTTCGGCTCAGGTGAGCTAAAAAGCGGGGAAAAGGATGTAATATGCGTTATAGAAATAACACTGTATTTGTAATTTTTGAACACTGGGCTACCAAATGAATAAGTTTTAAAACATATTTATTGTTAATACTGTGAGTTATCTGCCCTTGTTTTAGCCCACAATATACATAATTTTCCTATATGTATCGTTGAACGGTAACCATAGCAACCGCATCATCATAAAAATAGACAAAACTAGAAAAAGTGCCTTGAGAGGCAAGTATACCCCCGGCTGGTAGCCACCAAGCCCCCTTCCCTACCCCGGTTGGTAGCCAGCCCCCTTCCCTACCCCCTACCTAAACAACCCGGCACATGCTCACCCCTGACATTGAACCTCACATTACCAATAAAAGACAGTACCCTTATCAAGTACATTTTAGAAATAAGCAGCGTAAAGGACTTTGCATACGAGGGGCGTTCGGAAAGTTCGAATAATTGTCCGATCATTCAACTCATTTTCATAGCAAAACAAAAAGAAACATACCAAATTCAACTTCAACATGTCCTCTATAAATGCTGTGAAAACCAAGATGATGCGCAAAGACATAATAAAAATATGTTCATTACAAAAAGGCGATGTATGGGTACCCGGAGCACGCCAAAGTCAAAATGACGTTGCGAAAACGTCAAACTTTAGTTTAATCCTGTTGGCGATGATCACACTTTATCAGCATAAACACCAACAATAATCTACGCATTTAATGTGTCTGTCCATTCTTTTGTAATAAGTTTGCGTAACCAATATCAGTATGTGCTGATACATCTCCCTGTGTCTATTTTGCTAATATTCTCCACTGAATCATCCAATTTTTCGCAATTCTTTATGGAACACAATTCCACTGCCGGTTGGTTACTTCTAAAATCGCCATCAGTTGCTTTTATTCTACTCTTAAAACATGCGAAACATTTGTACATAAATGTTGAACTATATTAGTCATAGTTTTCCAGTTTATTTTACCATCTTAAGTGTTTCTGTGTGTGTTTTATGAAATAAATTCAGAAGTTCATAATCTTCAGCAACGCAACGACACAGTTTAACGTCATGGTTCCCCCCATACAACCCTCGTAATAAAGGACCATAAATTCTTTGTGGAACATCCAAATGATTTTAAATTTTCAGGAAGCAATGTCATGTTGTTGAAATATTATAAGACAATTTCATGCCTTTCTGGCGATGAGCAATCAGTCAGAAATTATGTTTATGCCTTAAAGACTTCGTTTAAAAAAGTGATATTTTTCGAACTGCTCCGGGTACCGATGATGACGTTGCCATGACAACCTGTATTTTCGGTTTCTATTGTCACTTTTCTTTCCTTTTTCTATCAGTAATTAAGAATAAGTGGAAGTTCACGCACACCAACTTTCCAGTACAACGGATGAAAATTATGAGAGATATAACAAATTTACACGAACTTTCCAAACAACCTACGTACAAACATGGGGAAGTGTAGTTTTAGAATGACATATCTATTTTAGAGCGGTATACAGAGCTGACGTGTATACCCAATCTAGGACATACGCACGGACATTGTGGGTCAGGTCCTCAGTCCTAGATTGAAATGAAAGTAGAATGTCATTCTTAAAAAAGATCTTGACCTCAGGTCCCACCCCCACCCCATCCATGGACCCTTGGGTCTAGCCCTTATGTGGTACCTATGTTGTGTTGTAAGCATGAACATTTTCTGACACATGGTTGTCAAAATATAGACATACAGAATATTAATCTTGGTAACTATTCTATCTTATAAATGTGTCCTAGATTTTGACCTCCAGCCCCACCCCTGGAGTTTGGTGCCATGGAATTTAATTCAACCCTAAAGGGTATCTGTGATCCAAACAGGAATACATTCCTATAAGTATTTGTTAAGATATGAACTTAGAGATGAAAAAACACTATGTAAATAGCACATTTTCAAGGTTACCTAGATTTTGACCTCTAGCCCCACCCCCGGGCATGGACCCAGGGTCCGAACACACAGAAATAAAGCAAACCCTATAGGGTACCTATGGTTAAAATATGTACGGTTTTTGATTATTGTTTCATGAGATTTACACCACCAGAGAAACTTTAACAAAAACTTTGACATAAATTCCACGAACGTTCCGGAATAACGAACGAACTGACGAACGAACAAACGAACATACAAACGGACGAACGGAAAAGCCAAAACTATATACCCGTCGGCATAAATGCCGGGGGTATAATAGTTACAACAGATTGCCTGTAAGGATAATATGCTTCTATCTTAGCAATAGGTTCTGACCAGTGCTTAAACATTTTTAACCAAATGCATCGAGTTTTGTAAGCTCTAATAACATGCAGAAATGCATTACGCAACTTTGACGTCATTTTTCAGGACAATGACGTCTGTCGAGTTCAAATAGTAAATTGGTCTTTCTTTCTTTCTTGTAGACGTATTCTCCGCCTGTATATAGGCGCACGTGATGTGAGTTATACCTCCTATCACTGGAAAATCACTTAATAATAGATGGGTCAGCAGCCATATCACCTCCGGAACCCTCTTTGATGACATTATATAAATACAGTCTTTTCAGGTGTAGTTTGTAACATAGTATTCTTGAGTCGACCTCTATAGAGCGTAACAGTTCTTCACTATCCGGTATAGTAACTGGAACCAGCTTCTGACAGTTCACAATTAATTGTACAAATGTACTAGGGTCTCTGATGCGTTCTGACCATGCTGAGGGCCCTACTGCGGCTTGGAACTTCTTTTTGATAACTCGCACATATCTGTTTCTTGTTTCACTAAGGGCTGGACATCGTGTCAGCATATGCACAAGATCTTCGTCTTCCAGGTAGCACAGAGGACAGGTCGCATCAGCCACTCCGTCCATCTTAAACTTCATTCTATGGGTTTGCAGTAGATAATTGTCCCCCGTCAACATCCTGACTTTGATGATTGCTCGCATAACATCCAGTCTGTTTGGTCATAACTCACAAAATAAATGAAATAATCTGGTCAAATAAAGAGTAACAGACTCTAGAAACATCATACATTCAGCGTGACTTTGTTTTTCTAATACTCAAATAATCGTCCGAAGGTACATTTTCTCACGTTGTGGCCCATATAACAACTTCATCAAGTTGTCTATTTCTTGCCAGTGACGATTGTTCAAAAACAAGAAAAGTAGTCAATTTATTTCTGAATATCGCAGGGGTATATTAATAAGTGAACGCACCTGTATACTCAGATCAGCTATCTGGTAACCGTGAAGTTGGTTTTGTTTTTATTTTTATTTCACTTTCTGTTTAGATAATTTGTTTCTCTAATTTTGAATCAACATTTTTAAACCTCTAGACATTTTCAGTAGCTGCACACAGCGCAGCCCTATTTGAACCAAACCTGATCAATTTAGCATAAGTCTTTGTCTATCAAGAAAATCACTCTCTGACAAAACAGTCATCAGGAAACATGTCCATGAAATGTTTACGCCCCAAAAACCCAGTTTTATATAATAAAACATGGGCAGGCTGCCCAGTGCAGTTTGGTACAAAATATATATTTTGGGCTTCAAAAAATAGGAAGTTTATGTCCAAAAAAATAGGAGAAAAATAGGAAATTATCGGTCTAAAATGGGCGGGGGAACTTTCAGACCCTATCAACATTAAACAAGGCGTCAGGCAGGGTGGAGTGCTCTCTACTGGTCATTATAAACGGTACAACAATCCGCTGCTCCTGCAACTAGAAGAAGGATACTCGGGCATCAAGATTGGCTCAATAAGTATACCACAGATGACCTGGCCATTTTAGCAGGAAGTAAGGCAGAGAATCAAGTGATGGTATGGGATGTAGAGGATAGTTCAAACAAAGAAAGATACTGTGTTCATCCAGTGAAGAGCCACATCTTGTGGTACAAGTTCGGAAAAAAGACAATTCAGACTTGGATGTATTTCTGGGGGATACAAGGGTGGATGTTTCAGCTTCGGCTACACACTTAGGGATAAATAGGTCAACATCTCAAGCAGTTGATATTGAGGGTAAAATATCTCTTGGGAGAAAAACTGCCTATTCCCTGATGGGGGCTGGATTCCATGGGATTCCATGGGGGGAGTGGGTTAAAAGCTGTACGGAATGGACATGTCTGGTCAACCTTTGTCGTACCTAGGCTGTTGTATGGCATAGAGTGCCAACTACTCAAAAAGAAAGAAATTGATTCTTTGGAGAAATTTCAGAGAAAATGCCTGAAACAACTTCAGGGCCTTCCTGACAATACCTCTAGCGTTGCTTGGCATTCCACCAATTGAATCAGTCATACACAAATCTCTTCTTAATCTGTTTGCAACTATGATGAGAGATCAAAAATCAATTGAATATGAAATAGCTCAAAGACAAATGGTAATGAAAGATTTCCCTGACAAGAGTATGTTCACTCATATGTATACAATGCTTGTTAGATCTCTATGATCTGCCATCAGTATTCGAGCTGATGAGCAATACCCTACCCAAGCTTGAGTGGAAAATACACTTAACCGCAAAATGGTCGAACAGTCCTGGAAATCAGATATTGCAACTAAGTCTTCTACAAAGTACTTAAATGCAGATGTGTTAAAAGTGGGTATTCCACACCACATATGGTCTACAGTTAGGAATAATGTGCATGATAGTATAAGGGCACAAGTTAAGTGTAGACTACTTACTAGAACTTATATCCTTCAAGGTAACCGTGCTGCATTTAATCAGTTTGTTGTGGACTCTACTTGTAAGTTGTGCTCATCACTGCCAGAGACACGCCAACATTTCCTAGCAGAGTGCGCAGTCTTCAAGGAATCAAGACAAGAATATATTCAGAAACTGACAGATAGTGGAATTCTCCCGGACCATCTTACGATTCAGCTCCAGGATCCTGTATTTCTTACCCAATTGACCCTGGATTGTTCGAGGTGTGTGGATATTCGAGCCTGGGACTCGAAGTTGGGGTTGCTCGAGCTTTATTCACGGGAGTACATTTACGCAGTACACATGAAGAGACTTAGGGCCCTGAGGACGATTTCTGGCAATTGAATAGAAAGACTAACCAGCAACTTTGTATATAAGTTACAGCACATGTAAATATCACCAGTATCGCGCTCAAGTTAAGTAAAGACATTATATAAGTCCAAACAAATTTACCTCCCTGGAGGGTGTGCCGAATAAATAAGCGGCGGATCACTAAGAAGAACAGAACAGAACAGAATGGCTTTTTTTATAGCATTGAAAACCATAAATATTAACATATAGCAGCAAGAAGGCAAATCTTACTGGTGTAATTTTGGTATAGGTGTGTGATCCATTATTTTAAAACCTACTCAAGTTGTAGAAGTAACTTACTTCAAGGGATTATCTTGTTTTCTGATGAAGAAAAAATACATTATTTATCAAGTTACGAGTGAGCGAAGCGAGCGAGGAAAAAAATGAATGCCAAAGATATCAAAACTGGCATTTCAACCCAAAATTCCATGATTTTTCCTTGATATTTCATTATTATCTGCAGCATTTTGAAAAATATAGGAATTTGATGGAAAAATATAGGATTTGGGATCAAAATATAGGAAAAAATAGGAAGCCCTGAAAAAATAGGAAAAATAGGAGCACTGGGCAGCCTGCATGGGTTTACAGGAGTATATCTACTTTTCTTATTTTCGATCCAGAACATAGATTGTGGGTACTCATTAGAACTGCCTCGGCAATGCGGTTCTAATTAGTACCCACAATCAATGCTTTGAGAAAAACTATTAGAGATATCTATTTTTTTTTTCCAATGAAATTTTCAATTTTAAGTTCTCTGTATACTGTATGGGCAAGTTTTCGTAATAATTACATGTAATTTTTTATTTATTAAGTTATTTTCTGATCTTTATAAGGGTGGTCTTGTTGGAATATGGGCCTCGCCCATTGGGGCCTAGATGGGTTGCTTGTGCCTCCGGGTAAAGCTTATACGCTACTGACTGACCATCTGATTACTGGTTAATCGCACTGCTTTGAGTCTGCCCAGGAAAGATAGTTCAAGTCACACAATCATCCATCTTTTTTTTCATTTTATTTCTTTTTAAAGAACTGTTTGGATGACATCATTCTTTTGGGTAAAGGTCAAATAAAATGGATACAATGCCCTGACATGAACATAGCTGTTGACTGGGATTTAACGCATCAATTCAAACAAAGGATCAAATTAATTTTGCCCTTCTGTGGCCTAACTCTGTTAGAGGTGAAAAGAATAGCATCTGCTATGAGTAGCATACGCACTGTCTCTGTAGAAAGTAAAAAAGTAAAATATTAGTTTAAATTAATATCACAATGTTTTGCACGCAACAACGAATTAGTGCATTTCGTTAAAAAGATCCTACATGTATAAAATGCTTATCATACAGAGGTTTTGACCTTTCTACAAGAGTGCCTATGAAATTGCTGATAATCATCTGTCTGACATGTTCCCCTGAGTTTTGTATACATTGTAAACATTTATTTAATGGTATGCCTCCATGAAAGCTTCCCTGAGATTTCAGTGAGTTTGGTGGAGTAAAATGTAAGGGTGTTAAGAATATTCTATTTTAAGATCACAGATATCTTTTATCTGCTTTTATTCAATGAAACCATACCCTGAGTACCATCATCAGGGTAAAAATCTTGAACACTATTATCACACTGGTAAATGTAAACAAACCGGAGGTTAATGCAACGACGTGGTGGTGGCAAAATTCCGCACAGGAGTAGGCATAAAATGGCGGAAAAGGTAAACAATTTGTGTTCCTCTTTTCTTTTTGATTTCTATATAAGCTTTGTTCTGTTTTATTTGTGATGACATAGGGCGAAAAGTACCTCGGTAACATTGCAGTTTATGATTCTGTCATGCAAATGGTGATTTATTTAATGGTTTAGCCTGCAAATCGCGCACAGTTCTGGACATTGACTCTGTCATGGGCTTTTTTCCAATGAAACTGTCCTAAATTGAGACAAATATGCATGTCGTAGCATATTAATTGTTGCGAAGCCGTAAAATAACATTAAAAACACGATTACCATGCCCAGTTTTTTCTTGGTGTCACGGGAAAGGTTTTATTGATGATTTTTATTACACCGCACTGAGAGCATTTTTTGAAGCCTTGACACAACGCACCGATGGTGGCACTAAATCTTGAACAAGCGTCGGATTGGATTTTGCTTACAGCATAAGCTACCTTTCCAGGGGCGGACCCAGGATTTCTGGAAGGGGGTTCAAATTCATCAAGAGGGGGTTCGTTTTCAACATTTTACCTGATTGTTCGTAAATTTCCCCATGTTATATTTGAGATGTTCCCATGCCATCTGTGCGATCGGGATTATTGTTGGCGATCGAGCCTAGAAAAGCATTTGAGAGCATACCATGGGGAGCCACAGTTTTCATGCCCGTTATGTCCAAGGATTTTCCGACATAAAGCTTCATTAGAGCAGCATTCCTTCAGCAAGCACAACCCGGGGTTCCAAAAGTTTATGTGCGCTTTGTGTGGCAAAAACTATCTGAGAAAATGGGGACTTACCAGGCACGCACGAATACACAGAGACCCAAACAACAACAGCAAATCAGTACTATGAAAAACGTGCGGAAAATCATATACCAGGAATGATCTCTTAAAGGCACACGAACGGACTCACTTACTAAGAACAAAATGCCATGCGTGTGACAAAGAAGTATTTCATATTAAGGAACACTCAAAATGCTGCCCATCTTTAAAAAAAGAAGCAGCATTTTGTGTGCAATATTTGCACAAAAAAGTTCAAAGAAAGAAGGTACCTTAATGAACACAAGAAAAGTAAACACACTCCAACGGAGCCATATCATTGCGAGAATTGCGACGCCAGCTTTAACTACCGCGCCTCTCTTTCAAATCATCGAAAAATATGCAAAAAGCCTAAATAGTTCCAAGCCAATTTTGAATTGCTTTCAGTGGGAGCATTTCTCAGGGGACCGGCACCGTAATTGCAATGTACATGCACACAAACCATGGTATACCATTTTAAACCTCCCTGGTGGTGAGGTAAATTATGATGTCAGTTGGATAGTGTCCATGTTAAGTTCAAATACAGGACAAGAACCATTTTTGAATGAAAATGTGCATGCATTTTTAGCTCACATGAGCCGAAGGCTCATGGGGAGCTTATAGTATAGTGGTCGAGCCAGCGTCCGTGCGTGCGTGCGTGCGTCCGTCCATTCACATTTTCAAACTTGAATATCTCTGAGACAACAAGCTCAATCGTGATCAAATTTGATCTAAAGCATCATTGAGGAAGGGGAAAGGTTGCATTAGGTTTTGGGCCAGATCGGATCAGAACTCTGGTTTCCATGGCAACAGGTTTAAAAATGGTATACCATGGTTTGTGTGCATATACATTGCAATTACGGTGCCGGTCCCCTGAGAAATGCTCCCACTGAAAGCAATTCAAAATTGGCTTGGAACTATTTAGGCATTCTAATGGACACCGGAAGCTATTTCCTAGGGGACTGATACCGTCAACACTCTACGTACACGAGCACAACTTAGTTAAGACAAGCATTGTCACTTTCTGCATAATTTTCGATGATTTGAAAGAGAGGCGCGGTAGTTAAAGCTGGCGTCGCAATTCTCGCAATGATATGGCTCCGTTGGAGTGTGTTTACTTTTCTTGTGTTCATTAAGGTACCTTCTTTCTTTGAACTTTTTTGTGCAAATATTGCACACAAAATGCTGCTTCCTTTTTAAAGATGGACAGAGTGTTCCTTAACATGAAATACTTCTTTGTCACACGCATGGCATTTTGTTTTTAGTAAGTGAGTCCGTTCGTGTGCCTGTGAGAGATCATTCCTGGTATATGATTTTCCGCACGTTTTTCATAGTACTGATTTGCTGTTGTTGTTTAGGTCACTGTGTATTCGTGCGTGCCTGGTAAGTCCCCATTTTCTCAGATAGTTTTTGCCACACAAATCGCACATAAACTTTTGGAACCCCGGGTTGTGCTTGCTGAAGGAATGCTGCTCTAATGAAGCTTTATGTCGGAAAATCTTTGGACATAACGGGCATGAAAACTGTGGCTCCCCATGGTATGCTCTCAAATGCTTTTCTAGGCTCGATCGCCAACAATAATCCCGATCGCACAGATGGCATGGGAACATCTCAAATATAACATTGGAAAATTTACGAACAATCAGGTAAAATGTTGAAAACGAACCCCCTCTTGATGAATTTGAACCCCCTTCCAGAAATCCTGGGTCCGTCCCTGGAAAGGTAGCTTATGCTGTAAGCAAAATCCAATCCGACGCTTGTTCAAGATTTAGTGCCACCATCGGTGCGTTGTGTCAAGGCTTCAAAAAATGCTCTCAGTGCGGTGTAATAAAAAATGATCAATAAAACCTTTCCCGTGACACCAAGAAAAAAACTGGGCATGGTAATCGTGTTTTTAATGTTATTTTACGGCTTCGCAACAATTAATATGCTACGTCATGCATATTTGTCTCAATTTAGGACAGTTTCATTGGAAAAAGGTCCATGACAGAGTCAATGTCCAGAACTGTGCGCGATTTGCAGGCTAAACCATTAAATAAATCACCATTTGCATGACAGAATCATAAACTGCGATGTTACCGAGGTACTTTTCGCCCTATGTCATCACAAATAAAACAGAACAAAGCTTATATAGAAATCAAAAAGAAAAGAGGAACACAAATTGTTTACCTTTTCCGCCATTTTATGCCTACTCCTGTGCGGAATTTTGCCACCACCACGTCGTTGCATTAACCTCCGGTTCGTTTACATTTACCAGTGTGATTATAATAATATGATAGTTCTATATTCATATACTGAGTCGATCAATTTCTGATCATTATCTCAGGTGTGGGATGGGTGGCTAAATTTTGAATTTAGCAAGATGGAGAGAAGCAATGCAAACTCCACCACCATGGCTGTCACCTACTCTGTCAACAGTCTGAAGTTCAGCTTGTCCACATATGATTTTTCTACTCTGTATACAACATTACCACATAATCTAATTAAAGAAAAACTTCTGGATCCTTCAAAAGGGCATTAAAAAACTATGGTTCACTTTATTTGGCATGTAATGACAGAAAATAAAAATAATTCTTAGATCCTTTGGAAGCAGTAAAACATTCAAAGCGAGAAGATGGGCTATATTGTACAATTTCGGGTAATGAACCTTCATCAGTGACCCTTTACAAAACTGGCAGTGAAAGCCAGACATTTTTGCTGAAATTTCAATAATTTACATCTGTGTAGTCTAAATCAAAGACTCGTAATCCCAAAGGGGCCAAATAATCAAATTACAGTTAAGAAGATGATTCTTAACCAACAATATATTAGAAATACTCCAAATATATTCACTGATCCCAAAGGATCAAAAGAAAAATACGAGGGGCGTTCGGAAAGTTCAAATAATTGTTTGATCATTCAACTAATATTCATAGTACAACAAAACGAAACATACCTAATTTAACTTCAACATGTCCTCTATAAATGCTGTGAAAAAAAAGATGATGCACAAAGACATAATAGAAATATGTTCATTACAATAAGGTGAGGTATGGGTACCCGGAGCACGCCAAAGTCAAAATGACGTTGACGTTTTAAAATGACGTTGCGAAAACGTCAAACTTTATTTTAATCCTGATGACGATGACCACACTTTCTCAGCATAAACACCAACAATATCTACGCATTTCATGTGTCTGTCCATTCTTTTATTATAAGTTTCCATAACCAGTATCAGTATGTGGTGATACATCTCCCTGAGTCTATCTTGCTAATATTCTTCGCTGAATCATCCAGTTTTTTGCAATTCTTAATGAAACACAATTCCCCTGCTGGTAGGTTACTTCTAAAATCGCCATCAGTTGCTTTTATTCCATTCTTAAAACATGCGAATCATTATTACGTAAATGCTGAACTATATTATTCATAGTTTTCGAGTCTATTTTACCATCTTAAGTGTTTCTGTGTGTGTTTTTTCTGAAGAAAATACATAAGTTCATAATATTTTGCAACGCAACGACACAGTTTGACGTCATGGTTTCCCCATACAACCCTCGTAATAAAGGACCATAACTTTTTTGTGGAACATCCAATTGATTTTACTTTTTCAGGAAGCAATGTCATGTTGTTGAAATATTACAAGACGATTCCACGCTTTTCTGGCGATGCGCAAACAGTCAGAAATTATGTTTTGTTTCTCTAAGACTTCTTTTAAAAAAGTGATATTTTTCGGACTGCTCCGGGTACTGATGATGTCGTTGCCACGGCAACCTGCATTTTCGCTTTCTATGGTCATTTTTCTTTCTTTTTTCTATCAACAATTTAGATTACATAAAAGTTCACACACACCAATTTTCGAGTATAATGGATGAAAATTATGAGAGCTATTACACAATTACACGAACTTTCCGAACAACCTACGTATAATCTGCACTATGGATGATGTACGGGGAGACTTTTTAAGGCCGCCACACGGCACAACACCAGCTGCAGTAATAGCAAATAAAAATAAAAGTTAGATCCTTTGGAAGCAGTAAAACATTCAAAGCGAGAAGATGGGCCATATTGTACAATTTCGGGTAATGAACCTTCATCAGTGACTCATTACAAAACTGGCAGTGAAAGCCAGACATTTTTGCTGAAATTTTAATAATTTACATCTGTGTAGTCTAAATCAAAGACTATATTCACTTCCTCTGACCAAAGTCGGTATACACTTTGGTCATGTCAGAATGTGTGCGATGCCTTATCCTATCTCCTTGATAATATTTATATTAGATTTGGGACCAAGTTATACAGACAAATTGTTGGAATTCCGATAGGTACAAATTGCGCACCTCTCGTAGCTGATTTATTTTTATACTGCTACAAAAGAGATTTAATGGATTCTCTTAACCATGATAATCAAGCTGATGTTATCAAGGCTTTTAATTCCACATTGAGGTACCTCGATGACCTTTTGAACATTGACAACCCTTATTTTGAAGGTATGGTCAATCAATTTTATCCACCTGAAATTCAGTTGAACAAAGCCAATATCTCAGATACCGAAGCCCCCTTTTTAGATCTACATCTTTCTGTTGCAAATGGATTTGTTTCTTCTAAAATTTATGATAAGCGCGATGACTTTGATTTTGATATAATAAATTTTCCTTTTTTAGATGTTGACGTTCCTCGTCGTGCTTCTTATGGTGTATACATTTCGCAGCTTATTAGGTTTGCTAGAGTCTGCAATCATGTTACAGACTTCAACGCTCGAAATAAATGTTTAACGGCAAAACTTCTCCAACAGGGCTATCGGTATCATAAACTTCGGAAAACTTTTTCTAAATTTTATCATAGACACTATGAACTGATTTCCAATTATAATGTTGGGTTAAAGACGCTTTTAAGTGAGGGCCTTTCGGAACCAGAATTTTAAGGTGACTTGGTTTACAAATTAAGAAACTTAAAGGAATTCATGATTTTTCTTTTCAGTTCAGAAAAATCATAACACGTTACAGACGTATAGGTTATAACTTGAATGTTATGCGACAGTCTACATGCTTAGTTTTTAACTCAATCATGGTTGATAACTATGCTGTCTTCTTTAATTGCACGCCGGTGGGTCGGGCGTCAGACTCTATGATGGCCCCGACATAAAGCTATTCATTTTAGTTGGTTGGGGCCGGAGCTTCTTGTCTGTTGCTTGGCCCACCGGGGTCCAACTGGTGTTTTTCTTTTGCTCCAGAGTTAGTAGGTTATTCGGCGCCCAGGGATCGCCATCGTCGGGCAGCTTACTCAATCTGTGAGTCTTGGTTTTTGATTCATCAGGATGTTTATCATGATTTATTTGTTTGTTCTTGATGATTCATTGACTAGTTAGAGATTCACCACGAGGACCGAATAACTAACTAAATGTTATGAACCACTGCAGAAGCTGAGGGCGAGGTTAGGTACCTGTAAAACCGGTTTAAGCCCGCCAGTAACTTTGTGTTACTGATCGTTCCAAGTCGATACTTCTGTGGTGGTTCTTTTTGTTTTATGTCTTGGTGTTTAAAAATTTTTTTGTGCTGTTGGCGCCTTATGTATGTTTTCATATTTTTAGTTAAGTTAAGGTAACTGAGTGGCCACCTTTTGGGAAAATAGCTGCTCATTCGGCTTACGATATGTTTCATGGTATAAGTACCTGATTATTAGTTTGTTTTTTTTCCCACCTCGGTTTTTGGAGTGGGAATCTTTTTCTGAATGCGCCTTTTCCTGATCTTTGCCTACTTGTACCTTTTTTATATTAAATGTACTGACAATTTATAGTCAAAATTCTAAGAGGATGATTCAAGAACGTTTTTTTGGTTTTTAACTTCTTACTGTTTATGCACGATTGGCCAAGGTGCTTTTGTGGGGGAATGCTGTCTCTTATCGGACTGTCAGGTTCAGACAGTGTAAATAACCCGTCGGCATAACTGTCTGGGGTATAATGATATCCATATGTTAGGTCAGTGTGATGAGTGATGAGTTCATTTGACACACTGACAGAGTAAATGTACCGCTTCCTGAGTATTAACCTTTTCCTTAGGGAGTAATGGTGTATGGTTCAAGGAAATAACATGACCCTCTAGAAGGTTTTAAATCCAGGTCAAGACATCTGCCCGGAGCTCGAGCTCCACCACTAACATTTAGTTGTAACATAAGTCAAGTTTACAGGGGCACCTGGACTATAAAAGGCTGTATTAGGCGTCTTATCTAAGTTTTTGCTTAGACACCTACCTGTCAACATCTCTCTGAACTCTCCAATATACAACACTATCAATAAGAGCTGTCGCAGGACAGCATGCTCGACTGCTTCTGACCTTTGTCAAACATAAAGCCAAACCCGACCAGTTACCCAAAGCATTATGCTCATACATCTTTTTGCCTTGACGCAATAAGGCAAAATCACTGAACCATGAAAGTTTACTATAACTACCTACGATTTATTAAAGGTCTCACTCATATTGTGAAAGAAGTGTGTTCATATACCAACCGAGTGCCAAGACACAAGGCAAAATCACTGAACCGTGAAATAAGGTCACACTGACTTATAAGTATTTCAGGGTCAAAGGTCTAGTGATACTTACTCATAATGTGAAAGAAATATGATCATATACCCATTCAGTGTTGAGATATAAAGCAAAATCACTGAACCATGAAATTAGGGCGTAGTGACTTATAAGTATGTTTGGGTTAAAGGTCTAGTCATACTCATTCATAATCAGAAAGAAGTATGAAAAAATACCAACTGAGTGTAGAGATATAAGGCAAAATCACTGAACCATGAAATTAGGTCACAGTGACCCAGGAATATAGTATGGTCAAAGGTCTTGTCATACGCAAACATATCGTGAAAGAAGTATGTTCATATACCAAATGAGTGCCGAGATATAAAGGAAAATCACTGAACCGTGAAATTAGGTCATATTGACCTAGGACTACTTTAGGGTCAAAGTTTTTGTCATACGCAAACATAGTGTGAAAGAAGTTTGTTCATAAACCACTTGAGTGCCGAGATATAAGGCAAAGTCACTGAACCATGAAATTAGGTCACAGTGACCTATAAGTATATCGGGGTCAAAGGTCTAGTCATACTCACTCATAATCTAAAAAAGTATGAAAATATACTAATTGAGTGTCAAGATATAAGGCAAAATCACTGAACCGTGAAATTAGATCACAGTAACCTAGGACTACTTCAGGGTCAAAGGTCTTGTCATACGCTTTTTATAAATGTATATATTTCAACTCTACATTGTTTTAATTATAACCTATAAACAGCTTATATGTTTTCATATAAAGTACCTATCAGTTCAATATATTGCATCAATTTAAATTCATGTAAGTTTAGAAGTATAGTCTGTATATCAATATGCTAGGCTATATTTGCTGTTTATATATTTTGTTATTTTCTGTCTGTCTATGATCTGTCTTTTGTATTGTAATTATTGTTTATTTTTTTTGTATATACTGATCAATTTTCTGTTTATATGTCTAAAATGAGGGCCTCATGGAAGATTAGCTATTGCATGTATTCTCATTTGTATATGTATATGCTAAATGTAGTTGCCCTCTTTCAATAAAGTCTTTACTTACTTACTTACTTACTTACTTACTTACGCAAACATACTTTGAAAGAAGTTTGTTCATAAACCATTTGAGTACCGAGGTATAAGGCAAAATCACTGAACCGTGAAATTAGGTCACAGTGACCTATAAGTATATTGGGGTCAAAGGTCTGGTCATACTCACTCATAATCTGAAAAAAGTATGAAAATATACTAATTGAGTGTCATGATATAAGGCAAAATCACTGAACCGTGAAATAAGGTCACAGTGACCTATAAGTATATTGGGGTCAAAGGCCTGGTCGTACTCTCATAATCTGAAAAAAGTATGAAAATATACTAATTGAGTGTCAAGATATAAGGCAAAATCACTGAACCGTGAAATTAGGTCACAGAGGCCTAGGACTACTTCAGGGTCAAAGGTCTTGTCAAATGCAAACATACTTTGAAAGAAATTTGTTCATAAGCCATTTGAGTATCGAGATATAAGGCAAAATCACTGAACCGTGAAATTAGGTCACAGTGACCTATAAGTATATTGGGGTCAAAGGTCTGGTCATACTCACTCATAATCTGAAAAAGTATGAAAATATCACTACTGCAAAAGGGTACCATTAAAACCCTGTTAAAATACCATTAATGACCCATGAATATACCAACTAGAAAATGTGTTTATGAAACACTATGCCCCCAACTGGTAAGTCTCTTTCAAGATGTAAAAATGTCCAAAAAATGGCTGTTCAAATTGTAAAAAAGTGACAAAAATTAATCTGAGGAGTATATCCCAACCACATGCATATCTTCAAAGCATGGTCACAATGTCTGCAAAGGTTCAAAAGTATCAGTATTAAATTGTAGGAGGAGTTGCGCACACAAGGTACCCTATATCCATCCACTAAAATTCCCGAAAAAATGGCTAAGTTCAAATTGTGAAAAAAATGACAAAAAATAATCCAAGGATTATATCCAAACCACATGCATATCTTCAGACCATGCCCAAGTAAAGTTTTAAATGAATTGGCATGAAACTGTAGGAGGAGTTGCGCACACAAGGTACCCACTGCCCATTCACTTTCATTGTCAAAATGCTCGAAAAATGGCTAAGTTCAAATTGCGAAAAGAGTGACAAAAATAAATCTGAGGATTATATCCAAACCACATGCATATCTTCAAAGCATGGTCACAACATCTGTAAAGTTTCAAGAGAATCGGAATAAAACTGTAGGAGGAGTTGCCCACACAAGGTATCCACAATCTATTCACTTTATCAAGAATTAAAAAGGGAAACAACTCTCACAGAATTGGCCCCTAGCCCCTTGAATTTACCTGAAAGAAAAAATACAGATCCTCTTAATTTTCATATACAAACTACATTCCAAATTTCAAAATCCTAGCTCTAACGGTTCCTGACCGAGGGCTCACGCATCACAGACTGACAGACTGACTGACAGACAGACTGACTGACTGACTGACTGCACGGACAGACCCAAACCAATATGCCCCCTCAACTTCTTCGAAGTTGGGGGCATAAAAACCGTTAAAAGGAGCCATTAGTCTTTGCAGAAAAAAATTAATGGGTAAAACCTTTAGCCATTAAAATGCTAACTTATGGCCATTAACTCAAGATTTTACCATTAAAAAGACATGGAATGCAGATTAATATAATGTTGCGGCATACAGGTATAGGCATTTAAAAAGTAATGGGCCATTACTTCTTGTTTTAGGTTTATTCATGCCCATCAATCACCCATGAATGATGGCCATTAAATACCAAAAAGTAACAAATAATGGCCATAATAAAGATTGCTAAAAAAACATTGGCATTAAAAACCTATGGTGATTAACCATGGCCATAAATGAGCCACCTCTTGGGAAAACCAACAATGTGGTTTCTGAACAGGTCCGACACAAACCGGCCTGTACAAGCACAGAAAAGAGGTAGAAGCTTGAAATTTCGGATTTAAGTAGAAGAGGAATTGTACTATCTGAGTAGCGAAAACAAAGGAGCTGATCAAAAACAAAGACGCAGATCAGCTTCGCGGTAACCGCGAAGCTGATCTGCGTCTTTGTTTTTGCCTATGCAGATTGTTGGTTTTCCCATGAGGCGGCTCAAATATATCATTGAATTCTGAATCAGGCCATTCATGGGGCATTAACTTTGTTTGTTATGGGGATGAAGAAATACTGAGAAAAGTTTCAACTTCTTTCATTTTGATTTGTGTCCATTAACTACCATGAACATTTATTCATGCCCATCAATCACCAAGTGATGATGGCCATTAAATACCAAATAGAAACAAATAATGGCCATTATAAAAAGTTGCTAAAAACATTGGCATTAAAAACTCTTGATGATTAATTATGGCCATTAATATATCATTGGATTTTGAATCAGACCATTCATGGGCATTCACTGTTTGTAATGGGGATGAAAGAAATACTGAGGAAAATTTCAACTTCTTTGATTTTGATTCATGCCCATTAACTACCATGACAATTTATTCATGCCCATCAATCACCCACTAATGATGGCCACTAAATACCAAACAGTAACAAATAATGGCCATTATAAAAGTTGCTAAAACCAATGACATTAAAACAAGAGAATGTGTTTATGAAACACTATGCCCCCAACTGGTAAGTCACTTTCAAGATGTAAAAATGTCCAAAAAATGACTAAGTTCAAATTGTAAAAAAGTGACAAAAATTAATCTGAGGAGTATATCCCGCACATGCATATCTTCAAAGCATGGTCACAATGTCTGCAAAGTTTCAAAAGTATCAGTATTAAATTGTAGGAGGAGTTGCGCACACAAGGTACCCTCTATCCATTCACTAAAATGCCCGAAAAAATGACTAAGTTCAAATTGTGAAAACAAAAAATGACAAAAAAAAAAAATAATACAAGAATTATCCAAACCATATGCATATCTTAAGACCAATCCCAAAACACATGTAAAGTTTTAAATGAATTGGCATGAAACTGTAGGAGGAGTCGCGCACACAAGGTACCCATTGCCCATTCACTTTCATTGTAAAAATGTCCGAAAAACGGCTAAGTTCAAATTGCGAAAAAAGTAATAACTAGAAAATGTGTTTATGAAACACTATGCCCCCAACTGGTAAGTCACTTTCAAGATCTATGTAAAAATGTCCAAAAAATGACTAAGTTCAAATTGTAAAAAAAATGACAGAAATTAATCTGAGGAGTATATCCCAACCACATGCATATCTTCAAAGCATGGTCACGATGTCTGCAAAGTTTCAAAAGTATCGGTATTAAATTGTAGGAGGAGTTGCGCACACAAGGTACCCTCTATCCAATCACTAAAATGCCCGAAAAAATGACTAAGTTCAAATTGTGAAAAAAAAAATGACAAAAAATAATCCAAAGATTATATCCAAACCACATGCATATCTTCAGACCATGCCCATAACATGTGTAAAGTTTTAAATGAATTGGCATGAAACTGTAGGAGGAGTTGCGCACACAAGGTACCCACTGCCAATTCACTTTCATTGTGAAAATGCCTGAAAAATGGCTAAGTTCAAATTGCAAAAAAAGTGACAAAAATTAATTATATCCAAACCACATGCATATCTTCAAAGCATGGTCACAACATCTGTAAAGTTTCAAGAGAATCGGAATAAAACTGTAGGAAGAGTTGCGCACACGAGGTACCCACTGCCCATTCACTTTCATTGTGAAAATGCTCGAAAAATGGCTAAGTTCAAATTGCGAAAAAAGTAACAAAAATTGATCTGAGGATTATATCCAAACCACATGCATATCTTCAAAGCATGGTCACAATATCTGTAAAGTTTCAAGAGAATCGGAATAAAACTGTAGGAGGAGTTGCGCACACGAGGTACCCACTGCCCATTCACTTTCATTGTGAAAATGCCCGAAAAATGGCTAAGTTCAAATTGCGAAAAAAGTGACAAAAATTGATCTGAGGATTATATCCAAACCACATGCATATCTTCAAAGCATGGTCACAATATCTGTAAAGTTTCAAGAGAATCGGAATAAAACTGTAGGAAGAGTTGCGCACACGAGGTACCCACTGCCCATTCACTTTCATTGTGAAAATGCCCGAAAAATGGCTAAGTTCAAATTGCGAAAAAAGTGACAAAAATTGATCTGAGGATTATATCCAAACCACATGCATATCTTCAAAGCATGGTCACAATATCTGTAAAGTTTCAAGAGAATCGGAATAAAACTGTAGGAAGAGTTGCGCACACGAGGTACCCACTGCCCATTCACTTTCATTGTGAAAATGCCCGAAAAATGGCTAAGTTCAAATTGCGAAAAAAGTGACAAAAATTGATCTGAGGATTATATCCAAACCACATGCATATCTTCAAAGCATGGTCACAATATCTGTAAAGTTTCAAGAGAATCGGAATAAAACTGTAGGAAGAGTTGCGCACACGAGGTACCCACTGCCCATTCACTTTCATTGTGAAAATGCCCGAAAAATGGCTAAGTTCAAATTGCGAAAAAAGTGACAAAAATTGATCTGAGGATTATATCCAAACCACATGCATATCTTCAAAGCATGGTCACAATATCTGTAAAGTTTCAAGAGAATCGGAATAAAACTGTAGGAGGAGTTGCGCACACGAGGTACCCACTAATGCACTATCTATTCACTCTATCAAGAATTAAAAAGGGAAATAACTCTCACAGAATGAGCCCCTAGCCCCTTGAATTTACCTGAAAGAAAAAATACGGGTCCTCTTAATTTTCATATACAAACTACATACCAAATTTCAAGATCCTAGCTCTAACGGTTCCTGAACGAGTGCTAAGCGTTACTCACGCATCACAGACTGCCACTGCACTGGACACCACTGGACGGACACAGCCAAACCAATATGCCCCCTCAACTTCTTCGAAGTTGGGGGCATAAAAACTCTTTATGATTAATTATGGCCATTAATATTATCCTTGAATTCTGAATTAGATCATTCATGTGCATTAACTTTGTTTGTAATGGGGATGAATAAAATACACAAAGGTTTTAACTTCTTTCATTTTGATTCATGCCCATTTAGTGGAGCTGCTTAATGAGAAAATACTTCAGTTGATGATACAAGCATGAAGTTTTCGCCATATGTTCTTTACATGACACACATTAAATTCTGATCCCTGGCCACTTAAAATTCCGCCATTGTCAAGATAGCCGCCAAAAAAACAAAATGGCCGACAGTTGTGAAAGGAGTACATATAGTAAATTGCTCATATCTTAGGTTCCTTTCATCATAGGACAACAATGTTGATACCAAAATGAAGCTAAATTATTGCTCTTTGCAATTTAGTTCCAATATGCAAATTACCTATTTGCATATTTATGAATATTAATGAGATCTTACTTTTTTGGCTAAAATTGAGAAAAAAAAAACAACACATATTATTTTCTGAACGATGTTAAATATTAAATTAAATGGATAACTATGGCTTTGATATTGCTAGACCATAAATGATCATAGATTAACAAAAGCTAATCAGCATATTCATGAATATTCATTTTAAGACTTTGTATGCCCTTATCTATCAGTTTAGTTTAAAAAGTTCATACAGTTAATTTCTTATTAAATTAAGTGTAATGATTATGTTTTCCAATGAAGTTCAAATGCAAATTACCCCATTTGCATATTTATGAATATTACAAGGTCTCATTTTGTTGCCAAAAAACTATAAAAAAAGTTACATCTCATTATCTGAATGATGTAAAATGTCAAATGAGATTGATAACTGTGGCTTTGATATTTCTACACCATAAAGAATCATAAATTAACAACAGCCAATTAGCATATTCATGAATATTCATTTTTAAATACTTCAAGACTGAATCAGTTTAGTTAAGAAAGTTCATTCAGTAAATTGTCTATAAATATCACTTTATTGTAAAAAAATGTCATTAATACAAGATATATGTCATTGTACTTTCTTTCTAAGCTCGCACGTGTTCACTGGCTAACTGAATATCAAAACATATTAATCATATAACCAGAGGACCAATGGTCCTGTAAACACTCACCTGAGATCTGCTACATATGCCAATAAACATGTTTGAATATTATGGTATTTAGCCCCAGTGCTGGCGCAGATGAAGCCCTTGGGCCATTTTGTTTTCAGAATAGTCAATTTTCTGTCCATTTGCCAATTTCTATTTTATTTATTCCCTTTAAATGACATGTAAACAGTTTTCCCCATTCAAATGCATTGGCAACCTATGTTGACCTTGCCGTAAAATAGGTCAAGGTCATCACAGGATCATGATTTATATATACATTGTAGTACTTAAGTCATCAATGCTTCATGCCAAGTTTCTTTGAAATCAGTCCACCGGTTCCGGAGAAGAAGATTTTTGAAGGGTTTTTACCATATATGGGCATGGCGGCCATCTTGGTCATGTGACCTGGATTATTTATATATACATTGGTTACCCCATCCTATAGATGCTTCATATAAAATTTGGCTTTGATTGGCCAAGTGGTTTCAGAGGAGAAGATGTTTGAATATTATGGAAATATACATGTATAATGCCACGGGGTGGTGGCATATGAGCTCCTGGGGACCAATCTTTATCAGAATCATTAATATTCAGTCCTACTATGCATTTCCTGCAAGACTTTCACTTTAAATGACATTTCAAAAGTTTTCCCCATTCAAATGCATTGGCGACCTATGTTGACCTTGCCATAAAATAGGTCAAGGTCATCACAGGACCATGATTTATATATACATTGTAGTACTTGAGCCATCGATACTTCATGCCAAGTTTCGTTGAAATCGGTCAACCGGTTCCGGAGAAGATTTTTGAAGGGTTTTTACCATATATGGGCATGGCGACCATCTCGGTCATGTGACCTGGATTATTTATATATACATTGGTAACCCCATCCTATAGATGCTTCACATGAAATTTGGCTTTGATTGGCCAAGCGGTTTCAGAGGAGAAGACGTTTGAATATTATGGAGATATACATGTATATTGCCCCGGGGTGGGGGCATTGAGCCCCTGGGGTCCAGTTTATTTTTCAGAATCATTAATATTCAGTCCTACTGCCCATTTCCTGCAAGACTTTCACTTTAAATGATATTTTAAAAGTTTTCCCCATTAAAATGCATTGGCAACCTATGTTGACCTTGCCGTAAAATAGGTCAAGGTCATCACAGGATCATGATTTATATATACATTGTGGACCTTGAGTCCTTCATGCTACATGCCAAGTTTCAAGATCCTAGGCCTTTGGGTTCTGGAGAAGAGGATTTTTAAAGGTTTTTACCATATATGGGCTGCTGGCGGCCATCTTGGTCATGTGACCTGGATTATTTATATACACGTTGTTTCCCCCTTCCTATAGATGCTTCATATAAAATTTGGCTTTGATTGGCCAAGCCGTTTCAGAGGAGAAGATCTTTGAAAATGGTGGACGACGACGACGGACGGACGGACAACGGACGGACGCCGGATCATGGCCATCCTATAAGCTCACCTTGTGAGTCTAATGGCTCAGGTGAGCTAAAAACGCATGTTTGATCCCTTAAGTGCATACCTATGCATATATCTAAACTAAAACATTGACAATTTATGTTTGTAGTGAGCTTCCCACGATTAAATTATTTCCCATCAATTATTTGCTTGCATCAGATTCTACTAAGTCCGTCGACTGATCATATCATCATCATAACCTTTTTATAGTCCTTTGTCCTCATCTGAGGGTTGGACTTGTTTGACAAGTCTCTTTCTGTTGTAAAATTGCAGCAATTCTCTTTGGCTCCATGTTGCCAAATCTTAAGAGTCACTGAAGAGGCTTGAATAGCCGAAACCGCAGTATGGCCCATCACCTTTCTCACAAATATACTCACTGCTCTTAAAGGATCTGTTTTATTTTTATTTGCTATTACTGCAGCTGGTGTTGTGCTGTGTGGCGGCCCCAAAAAGTATCCCCATACATCATTCATAGTGCAGATTATATTTTCCTTTTGGTCCTTTGAGATCAGAGAGAGTATTTTGAAAAATCAGAAAATTATCGGTTAAGATTCATTTTCTACCCAAGTTTACTGTATTTGGCACCATTTTAATTAAACAAGTCTATATCATTAACTACCCTGTTAAAAGTTGCAAAATTATAACCATTCTCTTTGGCTCCATGTTGCCAATTCTAAAGGGTCACTGAAGAGGCTTGAATAGCCGAAACCGCGGTATGGCCCATCACCTTTCTCACAAATATACTCACTGCTCTTAAAGGATCTCAGTTTTATTTTTATTCTTAGACAACCTCTCCACTCTGAGCGATTCTATGGATCTGCAATATCAATTCTAACCTTCTTTTCGTCGTCCAACAACACTTCATCCCATGATTTCGTTAGCTTGCCCGATCTATTCTGTGCAACTACATTAAGCTTGCATACTTGAGAAATAAAGCCTTAAATGCGCTCTACATGTCCATACCATCTCACCTTGCTAGAGCGAATCTCTACATCTATATCCTGAAGTCCAAGCTTTGAGAGAAGGGAGTCTGAGCTTACTTCATCATTCGCCTTGAAATTACAGATCCAGCACATCATTGCACGGTCATTGCGCTGCAGGCGACAAAGTGTAGCCAGTCATTGTCCATGTTTCTGCTGCTTGTGGCAGTAAATAAGTTGAATACACTTGACCTCTGGTCAAACGTGGCAGACTGCGATTGGTGTGGAGAAGGAGTAGTTGGTGCAACGTGCCCTAAGCCGATTCGCAGTGTGCGACTGCAGCCAGTTCACAACCTCCGCCAGCAGAAAGCATGTCTCCTAGATAGCAGAACTCTGGTACAGCCTCAACTTTTTCGTCATCAGCTAGAACCTCTTTCACTAGCCTTCCGTCTATGGGGCGCACCTTTCCTAGGCATCCAGCACAGCTGAAATCAGGATCACGGCGCAAGGAGCCTTTGATTCCACTGCATTTCTTGTGGATCCAGGACAAGCATCCACCACAGTAGCTGGCATTTCTTCCTACACCTGTCTGACAGACGCCACAAGGATTATTTCCAGATTTTTTTCAGAAGGTTCAGACTGAGGCCAGAGACCATGATCTTTGTCTTCCCCATGTTCACTCAAAGAACTTACCTCTCCATCTCTGCTTTCCAAGTTTTCAACTTAACAGTTAGTTCTTCCATTGACTCGACAGTGTCATATCATAAGTCATCTGCATACAGCAGAACCCAAGGGCAGCCTGTGCGGAACTCCCTGGATAAAGCCTATGGCACAATGATGAAGAGTAGCGGGCTAAGGACAGAGCCCTGATGAACACCTACTTTGACACCAAACTCCTCACTGTATCCACTGCCCATTCTAACCCTACTTCTCATGATCTCATACATGGACTGGATCAGATGCACTAGTCAATCGTCAATTTTTAGTTTCTCATTGCCCATCAGATTACATCCCTCAGGACTCGATTAATTGCTTTCTTCAGATCAACGAGGGTCATGTAGAGCAGCTTGTTAGTGCCCCAGTGCTTCTCTTGTATTTGATAAACACATCAATCCGTGAAATAAAAAAAATCATAATTTATAATTGCCAGTACGGCTCATTTCAAGCATACCAGAATGGGCGACAACATACTTGCAAGTTCTTAGCCTATTGCTTTCTCCAAATACACATGGTCACAGTAGTCTACCCCGGAGCATCAAAAACTTTTGAAGATTAGGCCAAGGAGGCGATTGTACCTCATATTGAGTCATATGCCAGAAAACATTCCGGGGTGTATGTTTTTTTTATTTATCGCCAAGATAGTCTCAACGATGAGACCAGGCAGAAAATAGTAACTCGTGTATACCGAAAAGTAATTGGTAACTGCAGACCTCCAAAATCATGGAACAACTTCATCAGATGTAATGAAAACAAAAATGGAAATATTTGGGTTTCTTGTAGATAAATTTATTCTTACGCAAAATTATGCACAGGTCATAGTGACAAAAAAGAATGATGTTGTTTGCAATGTAGAAATTAAATTCTTCAAGACTTAGCTCCCACTTTTTGAAGGAAAGCACAATGGCATAGATCTTATATTAAAATGACATTTATTTTACAATGAAAGAGATATTTATAGACAATCTACACCATGAACGTTTTACATCGTTCAGTGAATAAGATGTGATTTTTTTTTCAAGTTTGTAGTAAAACAAAAACCTCATTTATATTCATATATGTGCAAATGAGATAATTTGCATATTTGAACTCTATTTGAAATAACAATCATTTAGCTTCTATCAATATTGTTGTTCTATTATGAACAGGACCAAAGATATGAGCAATTTACTGTATGAACTTTCTAAACCAAACTGATAGGTAAGGACAAACAAAAACTGAATATTCATGAACATGCTTATCAGCTTTTGTCAATTTATGATAATTTATGGTCTAGCAATATCGAAGCCACAGTTATCCATTTCATTTAACATTTTACATCATTCAGAAAATAAGATTTTTTTTTCTCAATTTTTAGCCAAAAGTAAGATCTCTTTTATATTCATTTATATGCAAATTAGGTAATTTGCATATTGGAACTCTTTTTGAAAGAGTCATGATTTAGCTTTATTTTGGTATCAATATTGTTGTACTATATTGAAAAGAACCTAAGATAATAGCAATTTACTACATGTAACACCATTCACAGCTGTCGGCCATTTTGTTTTTTGGCGGCCATCTTGATAATGGCGGAATTTCAAGTGACCAGGGATCAGAATGTAATGTGTGTCATGTAAAGAACATATGGTGAAAATTTCATGCTTGTATCATCAACTGAAATATTTCCTGAAAATCTCTCACTAAGCCTCTCCACTAATTAACTACCATGAACATTTATTTAATATGAAATAAAGGCACGCTGCCTTATCTGCAAACACACACGGAAAACCGTATGCTGGGATTTTTTTGTCAATAAGTGTATCCAGCTATCCATTTTAGTAGACCTGAGTAAGTAGACCTTGTAGGTAAACCTAGGTAGGTAGATCTTGGTAAGTAGACCTTGGTACGTAGACCTAGGTAAGTAGACCTAGGTAAGTAGACCCCGGACGTAGACCTTGGTAAGTAGACATAGTAGTAGTCCGAGATCCAAGGTCCAAATTTTTGGTTAACCCTACATGATCTTGGCCTTAAGGTTTGATGGCTTTTTTTGAAAGATATATGATAGTAGTCTATGAAACAGGTCCGTGTATAAAAATTTAGGCCTGCGAAAGTCTTCAAAATGGCCGCCATCCAAGATGGCCGCCCAAATTAGGATTTATACAGGCTTGAGTAAAAAGCGTTTTCATTTTAGATTTTGTTACATTTAAGTGCTTTCAGTGTAGATTTTCTATAAACTCAACATATGCTTTTGCATATTTAGTTGAATTAACCCAGTTTTGATGTTCTCATGCGTTACATACATTACTATATTAATGTTACTTGCGAGAAATGAAAATATTGACTATTTGTGTTTATCTTAGTGCCATTCTTCAAAGTTTATGAAGTGTTTATGCAAAGTGTTCCTTAAAAGACTTGAGTAGCGTCTTGATAAAGCTTCTTTGGGTCGTTTATCTGCATTTGGTGGTCAGACGCAGGTCTTTTATCACATAAATCCAGGTTCACTCTTGATCACTTAACATTGTAAACTCACATATTTTTGGTAAACTCACATATTTTGGGTCTGATCATACATACAATCAATAGCTGTTGATGATTTGTTAATAAATTATATGGATTAGAACCGCTAACTCCATTTATATAATTTTGATACCCTCAAGACGTTCCTAACTGTTACATACGTTACCTTTTTTATAATATTTCCTACAAAATTAATATATTGACTATTCTTGTTTATTTTAATGTTATTCTCTAAAGTTTTTGAACTTTTTTGTATTTAATGCATTAAAAGACATGAAAAAAATATCTTTATTAAGTTTGTGTGCTTTATTTGCTCCATCCATCAGCGATGGGTCTTTAAACACATAAATCCCGGTTTAAACTTGACCCCTAAAATATTATACACTCACATATTTGAGGTCAAACACATTGATAAAACAGCTGATGAGGTTTTATAAATTGAACATATGTAATAGAATTTTAACTCAAATGTTTTAGAGTCAAGATGTACCCAGCTGTTACATACGTTTCTTTTCTAAGGAGCCCTTAACTCGATTAACATAATTTTAATGTTCTGAAGATGTTGACAACTGTTACATTCGTCACTTTTCTTAAATGATATCTCCTACAAAATCAATATATTGACAACTGTTGTAAATTGCGTTTATATGCTCTTAGGTTTTTGAATTGGTATTATATTGATTGCATTAAACGACATGGGAGACATTTTGATAAAGACATTTTGGATGTGATATTTGCTTTGACAGTCAGCAATGAGTCTTTAAACATATAAATCCGTGGTAAACGAGATCACTTACATATTGTAAACTCAAATAGTTCGAGTCGGAACACATAAATATATTTATAAGAATCTTAAACTTGATATACAAGTACATAATTTCAATGTTCTCTACGTGTACTCAACTGTTACATACGTTACTTTTCTATAATATTCTATACAAAAGCTCCATAGGGTCACTGAGGAGGCTTAAGTAGCCAAACATCACCTTTCTCAATAATATGTGAACTGCTCTTAAAGGATCTCAATTTTATTTTTAGTTGAAGAGGACTGTGTATAGAACTTTAGACTGGGAAAGTCCTAAAAATGGGGACAATTTATTTATATATGACTTACTGGATCAGATTTTACGGGAAAAGGGGTTTGTCTCCCATGAGTGTATTTTTGTTACCTATCTGATTCAATCATTTAAATGTTGATATGCTTAACCCACCATGTCACTTTCTTTTTTGAGTGGTATTGTCTGAAATGTATATCCAAACAGCAGATGATGATGAATAAAAAGATAAAATGTATAAATATGACATCATCCATAGTTCAGATTACCTTTTTTACCCTTTAAATATTTGGAGTATAAAAAACAGATAATATGTCAAGAAACATCTGAACATGCGTTCATTATTTCGTCCCTTCTGTGAAACATTCTTTGATGTAGATAACGCTGATGCAAATATTCGATAGAGCACAAGTGTCTGGCTTTTACTGCCTATTTGTAAAGGGACATCGAAGAGGAATAATGACATATTTTTTTTCCTTTGAGCGTTTTCACTGCTTCCAAATGATCTAACTTTTATCATTTATTTGTTATTAGTGCAGCTGAGTTATGTATTGCTTTGTTATGTTGCGGACCTAAACGTTTCCCTGTACATGATCCATAATGTCAGTTATATTTTTCAGCTCCTTCAAATAAGAAAGAATATTCAAAATAAAAAATGTACATTGATAGCCATCTTCTAAACATTGTTTTAATTATCTGACCCAATTTAGGCACGTGTCTTTGATTTCGACTTCCTTTGTGTAAATTTTCGAACTTGCAGTGTATTTATCTGGCTATCGTATACAATTTATAAAGGGTCACTGATGAGGGTTCATTACCTGAAATTGCGCAGTATGGCCCATTACTTCACCCCTTTGAGTGTGTTCACTGTTTCCAATATTTTATTCATTGCCAGAAATTGTATAATGTACCCACACTTCTCCTTTTAATTGTTATGCCACTTCCAAAGAATATAAAGTAAAGGGGTCAAGGTACCGAAATCATAATCCTAGCTCGTAAAAATCCATAATAACATTGACAAATACGATATATGTAGCCATACAGGCATGGATCCCCCAATAACAGGAGGTGTGATTCGGTGTTTGCGAAGGGTGAGCATCACCTGCCCATTATAATGCACCCGCCATGTCCTTATGACTGATTACAAAGCCGAGAAAATGAATATCTGGTAAGAAACGAATGTCCAGTAATTGAAAGCCTTATTAATTGTTGCCAATTGGCATAAGGTCAGTCACAAGTTTAGATGCAGCCACGCTGTAGGGATCAACAAGGTCATGGTGTCTCCCATAGAACTTTTTAAGAGTTGACACAAGCTTGGTACTGCGATATCCCCGTGACAACAATTTTGTGGTGAGTAATTTCCCCTATCAACAAAGTCTTCATAGTTACAACAGGCTCTAGCATAGCGAACTAGCTGAGAGACATTTAATGTTTAACTTAAAAGTTAATAATCTGATAATGTTATAAATCTTTTGCAAAATTAATACAAGTTCAATTATAAAAAAGATAAATCATAAAATTACTATAAACAGTTTAAAAATGAACAAAAATGGTCAAACTCTTGATTTTATGGGGATATACTAATAAGAGTAACATATGTAACAGTTAAAACATCTACATTGTGTTAATAAAGAAAACATACTCTAACGCGTAACATTATATTCATAAATATATATAAAACAACAATATGTAATGTAAATAGTTAAGACCAAAGATTATATGTGATTAATACAACTAGTAGCCTCAAGTAAAGGGGAATGTTTGTTTTTAAACAAAAGTTAATGAAAACAAAACCAGTTTGATCACCCAAATGTTTTATTTGTGTTGTGGGTTAACATGCCAGTCAAATAATGTTTGAGTATTTTGTTGACAGAGACATTTAACCAGATACCTTAGCTTAACTAGCTTAACTCATATAAGCCTGGTGTCCCTTTTATGGGACATAGGCAAACAGAATAGCCCAAGATGTGACGTTGCAGAACGCGGCGTCCCATCTCGGGCTATTCTGTTTGCTTAAAGAATTTTCATCGAAAGTTGAATAGAATTTAAAAATTACACCTGATGCCCCTAATTAGAACTGAATACTCACCAGAATGATAAAGATGGGAAAATGCATTCGTCAAATATGGGTTATGGAAATGTAACTCCGTGCCAGCATGGTTCAAACAAGGAGCACTCATTTGGGAGTGTGTTGCTATAATACTACACCAAACATGGTCTTCAAAACTACACAAATTTACTTTGATTAAAATTGTCACAATCTTTTATAAAGAAAATATGATACAGGCTTTCATTAACAGAAATTGGGACCATTAAACAAACAAGATTAGGCAAATAATGATTTTATATGGGATTATAGGATATCCTATGACAAGTAACATATGTAACAGTTGTCAACATCTTGAGAACATAGAGAACATTCAAATATAATTGGAGGTAAATGTGCTACGACATTTGTATTATAATTCATAAAAAAATCAGCAGCTGTTGAAATTTTGTGTGTTTAGAACCCAAATGTATCAGTATTCAATGTTTAAGTGATCGAGATGAACCTTTATTTATACTGCCTTCAAAAAACATGCTGCTGACCAACAAAAGCAGAAAAAAAAAATCACCAAAAAATTGCTATAACAAGACACCCCTCGTGTTTTGTAAAAATATTAATGCAAAAATACACAAAACTTTAAAGAATAGCACTAAAATATACAGTAACACTGAATATTATGATTTTGTAGCATGTAACATTAATGGTGTAACGTATGTAACATCATGTGAGAACATCAAAATCGTGCTAAATCAAATTAATTTAAAAATGCAAATTTCTATTTTATGTTTTATTGATACAACATAAGTAGCTGTTCAATTAATGTGTTCAAACCCAAAATATGTGAATTTATGATATTTTAGTGATCAAGTGTGAACCCGGATTTATGCGTTCAAAGACCCATTGTTGACTTAAGTGTTAAGATTAAGTATCTAAAATTGCTTTATATAGATGTTCCTTATGTCTTTCACTGCACTAAATACAAAAACACACTTAAAACTTTAAATGATACCACTCAAACAAACAGTAACAGCCCATCTATCATTTAATGGCAGATAGCGTTAAAAAGTAACGTATGTAACACATGAGAACATACAAACTGTGTTAAATAAACTTAATATGCTTCAACATATGTTTAGTTTATAGAAAACCAACACTGAATGTAGTTAAATGTAACAAAATCTAAAATGAAAAAGTTTATTACACAAACCTGTACAATTCCTAATTTTGGCGGCCATCTTGGATGGCGGCCATTTTGAAGACTTTCGCCGGCCTAAATTTTTATACACGGACCTGTTTCATAGACTACTATCATATATCTTTCAAAAAAAGCCATCAAACCTTAAGGCCAAGATCGTGTAGGGTAAACCGAAATTTTGACATCTGGATTTTGGATCTCGGGCTATAGGTAGACCCAGGTAAGTAGACCTAGGTAGGTAGACCTTGGGAAGTAGACCTAGGTAGGTAGACCTAGGTAAGTAGACTTTGGTAAGTAGACATAGATAGGTATGTATACCTTGGTAAGTAGACTTAGGTAGGTAGACCTAGGTAAGTAAACCTTGGTAAGCAAACGTAGATAGTTAGACCTTGGTAGGTAGACCTTGGTAGGTAGATATTGGTTAATAGACCTAGTAGGTAGACTTTGGTAAGTCGACCTAGGTGGGTAGACCTTGGTAAGTAGACTTGGTAAGTAGACCATAGAAGGTAGACCTTGGTAAACAGACCTTGGTAAGTAGACCCCGGAAGTGAGACCTTGGTAAGTAGACCTAGTTCGATAGACTAAGGTAAGTAGACCTAGGTAGATAAACCTTGGTAAGTAGACCTAGGTATGTAGACATTGGAAGTAGACCTAGGTATGTAGACCTAGGTAACTTGACCTTGGTAAGTAGACCTAGATAAGTAGACCTTGGAAGGTAGACCTAGATAGGTAGACTAAGACATAGGTAAGTAAACCTAGGAAAGGGAACCTTGGTAAGTAGACCCAGGTAGATAAACCTTGGTTAGTAGACTTAGGTAGGTAGACCTTGGAAAGTAGACCTAGGTAGGTAGACCTAGGTTGGTAGACCTAGTTAGACCTTGGTAGGCAGGTAGACCTTGGTAGTTAGGTAGACCTAGTTAGGTTTTTAGGTAGACCTAGGTAGGTAGCTCCCTTAAATGTTTTCCTTCTGTTCCTTCAAACCTCAAATATTGTCCCCCAAAAATAACCAGGCACGCTATTCACGCCGTAATTTCCGTCTGTTCGAAACGTCTCGATAATTTCGCCGGTTACCTGCTTTAGGTACACCTCGCAGACGCTTGTTTTTTTCGACTTGTTGACTGGTTTGCTATAATACGAGGATTTTAACGGTGTAATTTCGAAAAACCAATCTTCATCGTCGTCTGCATTTGTAAATTGTGTATTTATCTTATATTTTTACATTTTGGAAACAAATATGATCTGAAATAGGATATATGGAAATATGTTTGACAAAGAAAAATGTTCAGCCGAAAAAAGAAAGTACAAATTTCCCGACATCTGAACGACACATTGTCTGCGCATGCCGACAAAAATGTCTGCGCCCAACATTAATGGCCGCCTAACCCTCGGTTTTGTTCGGTAAGGTATGTAGATTTTTTATTCTAAATTTCTTATGTACGTTTATCCTAAAGCAAACACACGTGTGTTTGCTATTAACTACCATGAATATTTATTCAAGCCAAGCAATCACCCATGAATGATTCTTACTGATTACCCATAATCCCATGCCATCTGACCTCACTTCCTTTTCCTGTTTCACATAATTTTAGAAAGTAAACAGATATCTAGTCTGAACAAATCTTCAAATATCTAAGGCATCAGAATGCCTACAAACAAAAAACTTGAAGAATAAACTGCAGACAGGCTAAGAAATGCTAACAGGAAGAGAAAACTGCAAAAACTTTGATGGAAAATGGACAAGGCAAAGTTTATGTAGAAAATTGTGCAGAATGAAATTCAATGAACATTTCTGGAAAGATAAATTGATATAAGATAGGACTTGTAAAAACGAGATTGTTACACTTGCTGCCTTGCAGGTAAGCATTTTAGAAGAACTTTGATGCTAATTTGCTATAATATGAACATTTGTACATGTTGCTCTTATTTATCATACTGCAGATGTGTCTTGTTGGGTCATGTTAGATTCAATATTCTGACCTGAATTTCATTTCAGAGACACTTTCTGGGTACATCTTTCCAATGCAAACAGGCCATTGAAACAACCAAATAGATGGTAGAAAACCCATCCTCTCCCTTTATTGATTGCAACTGTGTTGGTTGTTCTCAGAAGCAATTTGCTTATATGACTCCTTGCTCTTTATTAATAGTCCTAAGCTCTTGATAGCTCTTTCACCGTGTTAAGATTTGGCAATTAAGTCTAGCAATAATGTGCACGAAAGCCATATAATATGATTCAACAGTAATTCTTGATTCAGGGCTCTTGTCAGGGTCTACACTGCACAGCCTACGGACATGGTCTAGATTAATGGCCTATAACAGTCCCTTCCCCCATTACATAATGGCCATTATTTTTGTTGCCATTATTTTCGACCCATTACTGGACCTGTCCCCCCACCCTTTGTTTGGACATTTATAATTTAATGCCCATTTACTACATTTAAATGGGGGGGGGGGAAATTATGGACATGATTTAGATTAATGTCAATTTTTTGACCATTACAAATTTGATGACCATTAACCACATTTACTGGGTAACAAAAATGGACATGTCCATTTTATGGCCATTAGCATCCCACTCCAAAATAAATTATAATGGCTCCATGGTTTGGTCGTAAGTTATTTAATGCCCATTAACCACATTTTAGGGTAACAAAAATGGGCATGGGATATAGTATGATGGGCATTAAAAATTTTCAATGTCCATCACTTTTGGCTCATTACTGGGATTTTTTCCCCATTGTTTAGCCATTAGAAAATCCATGCCCATTAACAACATTTAAGGGGTTAACAATAATGGGCATGGTTTGGCTATGAAAAAATGCCATTTCATTTTTATGGCCATTTCCAGGCAGGTATTTTGACCATGAACCTGCCATTTTATTTTTAATGCCCATTTAATTTATTTGAGGGTTTATGGATAATGGGCATGGTTTAGCAATGGAAAAAATTTCTTTCCCATTAATCCAAACTCATGCCCATCACAATGTCGCTTTTAATGGCCACTGCCCATTAAATGATGCCATGAAAAATAGTAATGGGTCATGACTTTAGCAATTATTAAAAAATCATGGCTACCATTAAAAATTAATGCCCATCAGTATTCAGTTTTGTAATGGTCATTATTTCCCCAGTAATTAATCCTGAAAAAGTAATGGTGGCATTCGTCCATTAATGGCCATGAATTACTTCTGTAATGGCCATAACTCTCCCATTAAGATGATTTAATGGTATATTAATGGCATTTTGATGGTTTATTCATGCCCATCACAATGTCGCTTTTAATGGATGATGTTAATGGCTCAAGCCATGAGTTTTTCATGGCTGATTCATGGTTGTTCTTGCAGTAGTGTATACTAATTGAGTGTCAAGATATAAGACAAAATCACTGAACCGTGAAATTAGGTCACAGTGACCTATAAGTATATTGGGGTCAAAGGCCTGGTTGTACTCACTCATAATCTGAGAGAAGTAAGAAAATATACTAATTGAGTGTCAAGATATAAGGCAAAATCACTGAACCATGGAAAGTAGGTCAACTGACCCTTACCGTCATGACACACAAGTCAGTGTCACAAAGTCGAAAGACGAATGACCAACCATCTTCCTAAGTTGTTTCTATTAAGAAATAAAAAGAAAAAAAAAAACAAGTAGCCCAGGGGCAACGATCGCTCACCTGAGAGTCAACAAGTACAGTCACTGGACAAAGTACAATGTAATTGGGGTTTTTACCATATATGGGTATGGTGGCCATCTTGGTCATCTGACCTTGAAACCCTACTTACATCAGCAGAGCTCTTGTCTGGATTGTGTATCCTTTTTTGTGCCATTTTGGTTCACATGAAAAAATTGTCTAACAAGGTCAGGGTCCTATAATGACCCCCAGGGTGGGGCCATATTTGACCCCAAGGGCAAGATTGGCAGGATTTATGTACAGCTCCACATGACAACGTTGTATATCAAATATACAAGCTTTGCGTTATGCTGTTGCAGAGAAGATTTTTTCATATACTTCCATTATAAGTCTATGGTAGATAATGACATGCCTGGGGCATGGCCTGTATGGACCCCAGGGGCACCGTTGGCAGCATTTATAAAGGAGAGGATTATACACTGGTCAACACAACATATGAAAGCTCTGGGCCATATGGTTTCGGAGAAGATTTTTTTATGTTTTTCCCATGATGCCACCGGGGCGGGGCCCGTATGGACCCCAGGGGCACAGTTGGCAGGATTTATAAAGAGGACCACTATACATTGCTAAAAACAAAATATGAAAGCTTTGGGCCTTGTGGTTTTGGAGAAGAAGATTTTTTAAAGTTTTTCCCATGACGCCCCCGGGGCGGGGCCCGTATGGTCCCCAGGGGCACGGTTGGCAGGATTTATAAAGAGGAACACTATACATTGCTACAAACAAAATATGAAATCTCTGGGCCTTGTGGTTTCGGAGAAGAAGATTTTTTTATGTTTTTCCCATGACGCCCCCGGGGCGGGGCCCGTATCAACCCCAGGGGCATGGTTGGCAGGATTTATAAAGAGGACAACTATACATTGCCACTGACAAAATATGAAAGCTCTGGGCCTTGTGGTTTCGGAGAAGAAGATTTTTTTTATGTTTTTCCCATTGTAAGTCTAGACTATGGCAGCTAATGACCCCCGGGGCGGGGCCATTTTTGACCCCAGGGGCATGATTGGCAGGATTTATATAGAGGACCACTACACATTGCTATATACAAAATATGAAAGCTTTGGGCCTTGTGGTTTTGGAGAAGAAGATTTTTTTATGTTTTTCCTAATGACCCCCGGGGCGGGGCCCGTATGGACCCCAGGGGCACAGTAGGCAGGATTTATAAAGAGGACCATTATACATTGCTACACACAAAATATGAAAGCTCTGAGCCTTATGGTTTCGGAGAAGATTTTTTAAAGTTTTTCCCATGACGCCCCCCGGGGTGGGGCCCCTATGGACCCCAGGGGTGCAGTTGGCAGGATTTATAAAGAGGAATATTATATATTGCTACAAACAAAATATGAAAGCTCTGAGCCTTGTGGTTTCGGAGAAGAAGATTTTTTTATGTTTTACCCATGACCCCCCCCCCCAAGGCGGGGCCTGTATGAACCCCAGGGGCACGGTTGGCAGGATTTATAAAGAGGACCACTATACATTGCTACTGACAAAATATGAAAGCTCTGGGCCTTGTGGTTTCGGAGAAGAAGATTTTTTTATGTTTTTCCATTGTAAGTCTATGGGAGCTAATGACCCCCGGGGCGGGGCCATTTTTGACTCCAGGAGCATGATTGGCAGGATTTATAAAAAGGACCACTACACATTGCTACATACAAAATATGAAGGCTCTGGGACATGTGATTTCGGAGAAGACGATTTTTTTTATGTTTTGCCCCATCACGCCCCCGGCAGGATTTATAAAGAGGACCACTATACATTGCTACACACAAAATATGAAAGGTCTGGGACTTGTGGTTTCGGAGAAGAAGATTTTTTTATGTTTTTCCCATTGTAAGTCTATGGGAGCTATCTGTTGCCATGGAAACCAGTGTTCCAATCCGACCTGGCCCTAAACCTAATGCAACCTTTCCCCCTCCTCAATGATGCTTTAGATAAAATTTGATTAAGATCTGCCATGTTGTCTTAGAGATATTTGAGTTTGAAAATGTGAACGGACAGACGCACGCACGCCGGCTCTACTACTGTACTATAAGCTCACCTTGTGAGCCTTCGGCTCAGGTGAGCTAAAAATCAGGGAGTTCTAGATTTTGACCTCTAGCCCCGCCCCCTGACTCCGACCCAGAGGTCCGATGCCATGTAACCTAAAGTGTATGAAGTATGAATGCTTTATGATAAGTTGTTGTCAAGATATGGACTCCTTGTAAAAGTTACACAGCAGTACATCTAAATTTTAGTGTTCTAGTTTTTAACCTTTAGCCCCACCCCCAGGCATGGACCCAGAGATCTGATGCCATGAAATGAAACTCAACCCTACAGGGTAGCTATGGTCTGAGTATGAAAGCCCTCTGATAAAAAATTTTCAAGATATAGACTTCTAGAATACTATATCACAGAAAAGCTATTATTATTAATGGTGTTCTAGATTTTAACCTCTAGCCCCACCCCCTGGCATGGACCCAGGGATCTGATGCCATGTAATGAAAGCCGACCCTACAGGGAGTCAATGGCCCAAGTATCAATGCTTTCTGATGAGTGGTTGTCAAGATATGGACTTCTAGAAATCTTTAACACAAGAATTGCCATTTTTGAAGGTGTTCTAGATTTTAACCTCCAGCCCCACCCCCTGGCCTGGACCAAGGGGCCCGATGCCATGGAATGAAAGCTAACCCTATGAAAGCTAATCTATGGTCCAAGTATGAATGCTTTCTGATGGGTGGTTGTCAAGATATGGACTTCTAGAAAACATTAACGCAAGTGTGACGCGCACGGGAACGCGCACGCGCAACGTGGATGACCGGGGTGACTGCAATAGCTCTATGCACTTCCTGCAGTCGAGCTAAAAATCAATTCTGATTGGATATTGCTTTAAGGAGAAACGTTACCTGTAGAATTTTGACAGCTCTTATCAACAGATTAAATATTACAGGTATTCCAATAGGCTTAAAATTACATGGGTTATTAGCTAAGCCACGCCCACTAAAATCTCAACAGGTAATCCTAGGTAATAAAACTCTTGCCGGCCAGCAGCAAAAGTTCCCCTTTAAGGACAACTTCATCTTAATCTGCATGCTGCCCTTTTCCTATCCAATAACGAAATAATACTCCTCCACTAACCTATCAGACCATTTAAACAGTTTTGTTGTGATAAGCTTTGTAGCACTACTGAGAATCATGCGGTATTCTATAATACAAACCGATAAATGATCGGTGACACACATTGCAATTGAAACCAAAGTCTAGGTTAGAGTTTCAAATTTTCTCCTAAAGCATTTCCTCTACAGACTGGTAGATAGGTGCAAGCAATGCAGAAATTGAACATTTATTGAAAGAAAGTAACATAAGAAAACCCCATTATTTCGTTTGCACAAACACTTCAATGTTATTGAGATAGAAGTATTATATGTTGATTTTTCTAAAGTGTTTGTGAAAATGAAAAAAAAAAAATAAATAAAAAATAACAACAAAAACCAGAGGACCAATGGTCCTATAAACGCTCACCTGAGATCTGGGATATGTGACTTAAGTTGACCTTGCCATAAAATGGGTCAAGGTCATCCCAGCGTCATGATTTATATCAACTTTATAAAGCTCTATTGCCTGATGCTTCATGCCAAGTTTCAAAATCATAGGCCTTCTGGTTCTGGAGAAAAAGATTTCTAAAGATTTTAGCTATTTATAGCTATGGCAGCCATCTTGGTCATGTAACCATGACCTTTTATATAAATTTTCATTCCCTCTTCCTAACAATGCTCCACTTAAAGTTGGCTTTTATTGGTATAGCGGTTTCAGAGAAGTAGATGTTTGAATATTATGGTCATATACATGTATATAGCCCCAGGGCAGGGGCAGACAACCTCCTGGGGTCAAACATAAATATTCTGTCCATTTGCATAATCCCAGCAAGTTTCCTCCATTTAATTCAATTTTACTATTTTTTTCCCATTCGAATGCATTAGTGAACTAAGTTGACCTTGCCGTAAAACAGGTCAAGGTCATCACAGGGTCATGATTTATAAAAGCTTTGTAGAACTCCATTGCCTGCTGCTTCATACCAAGTTTCAAAATCATAGACCTTCTGGTTCTGGAGAAGAAGATTTTCAGAAGTTTTGCTATTCATAGCCATGGTGGCCATCTTGGTCATGTGACCGTGACCATTTATACAAACTTTCATTCCCTCTTTCTAAGGATGCTCCACATAAAGTTTGGCTTTGATTGGCCAAGCGGTTTCAGAGAAGATGTTTGAATATTATGCTCATATACATGTATATAGCCCCGGAGCAGGGGCAGACAACCCCCTGGGCCCAAAATATTTTCATAAACATAATTTTTTTTTTTTTTTTTTTTTTTTTTTTTTTTTTTTTTTTTTTTTGATTCAGTTTAACGTCCCTTTCAAGCTTTCTCACTCATATCGAGACGAATCAATCGGTAGGTGGGGCGAAAACCGGGGAAAAACCACCTGACACACCCGCAAGCAGAACATGGCTTGTCTCACATATGAATTCGTGCCCCGTGCGAGGCGCGAACCCACATCGGTGAGATGATCGAATGATCAAGAGCACTGAAGTCAGCGACCTTAACCACTCGGCCACTGGGGCCGCCCATAAATTTTCTGTCCATTTGCTCATTCCTAGCAAGTTTTCTGCCATTTAATGAAATTTTCCATTCAAATGCATGGGTGACCTAAGTTGACCTTGCCGTAAAAAAGGTTAAGGTCATCCCATGGTCATGATTTATATAAAAGAGCTCCAGTCACTGATGCTTCACACCAATTTTCAAAATCATTGGCCTTCTGGTTCTGGAGAAGATTTTTAAAGGTTTTTTCTATTTATAGGCATGGCGGCCATCTTGGTCATGTGACCTTGACCATTTATATAATTTTTCTTTCCCCTTTCCCAAGGATATGAAGTTTGGCTTTGATTGGCCAAGCGGTTTCAGGGGAGAAGACGTTTCATTATTATGGAAATATACACGTATATAGCCCCGGGGCAGGGGCAGACAACCCCCAGGGGCTAAAATTTTCCATTAACATTAATCTTCTGTCCAATTTGCCTATTCCCAGTACGTTTTACCCATTAAATAGCATTTTACCATTTTTTCCAATTCAAATGCATTGGCGACCTAAGTTGACCTTGCCGTAAAATAGGTCTAGGTCATCCTTGGGTCATGACTTATACAAACTATGATGGGCCCCGATGCTACATACCAAGTTTCGTGGAAATTGGCCCACTGGTTCTGGAGAAGAAGAGTTTTAAAGGTTTTTGCTATTTATAGCCATGGCGGCCATCTTGGTCATGTGACCTGGACCATTTATATAAATTTTTGTTCCCCCTTCCTAAGGATGCTCCACATGAAGTTTGGCTTTGATTGGCCAAGCGGTTTCAGAGGAGAAGATCTTTGAAATTGTGAACGACGGACGGACGGACGCAGGAGCATGGGTATACTATAAGCTCACCTGTGAGCCTTTGGCTCAGGTGAGCTAAAAACATGGATTCCTTGTTACTTTCATTCAATAAATGTTCAATTTCTGCACTGACTGCACATATTTATCAGTCAATAGAGTAAACGCTATAGGAGAAAACTCGAATTTCTCACCTCGGCTTCGGCTAGAATTGCATTGTGCGTCACCCATTCCGTACCACATGTTTCTCAGCTGTGTTGTACCCATTAAATAGCATTTTAATTTAGTGTTGTATGCTATCATTTCAGAAATAATACTTAAATGAATACATCATAAACAGTAACTAATATACCTTCAACATCCTCTCTTGTAAGCCTGTAGACTGCGATGTCTGCCAGCTTTTTCTCTTTGTTAAAAGAAGCAACACATCTGCGATTCGCTATCTGCTTCTTTGATTCAGGTAATCCATATTTCAAGCTCTTTTTTTCGGTTTCCTCCTGAGACACTGTCCTACTGACTTTCTTAAATTCGTAACCTGCAATGTAAACCAGAGGTTCACAAAATAGACCAAGTTTATTATAGTTTATTATATAATTTTCTAGAAGCTAGTAGATTTTCCTCAGATGTATATATGCAGGTCTCAATCCAGGCTCAAGTATTCAGAAATTCGAAATAAGTTAATGTTTATGCTTTTGCTTGTTTCAATAGTTTTGGATTAGAATTATTCTCTGTGGATTATTATTATATTAAACGGTGGAAAATACTCTTATGGATTTGAACTTTTGGAAACTGGATTGAGGATACAGTATAAACTGACATTTTGAGGGACAAGGATTTATTTAGACACCTGAATTGTATATGGTTTATTTATTTATTTACTTATTTATTCATTTATTTGTATTTTGATTGCATTTATTTGATTATTTGTTTGATTATAATATTAAGTTGTAAACTTTGTTGGTTGTTCTTTGCTGGATTAGACAGTTACCTGGAAACATTATTTTAAGTTTATTTTGTCTCGATATGCTTGCTTGTAACAACATGAACTGTGCCCATAAAATACAGAAAATGACAGAAAGGAAACATAATGCTTTTTGTCTCACCCACCCCACCTCTTAAAAGATTCAAAGTACATGTCCTGAAAACTTTGGCAAGCTCCATTATCATTGTAGAATGACAAGAAATTAGTGCCTTGCAAAAATGATACATACACATGTATAGAACAATCCGAATTCGAAGATAGTCTTGTTAATGTCCGTATGCATACAAATATACATTAACAAGACTATCTTCTTGTGTTTAAGGTACTTTCTTATATTAATTTCCCTCTAAATGCATATAATTTTTTTCGATATATACCTTTGTTATTACTATCAACAAATATTCTTTTAACCCATGCAGCTTTTAGAGCCCATATAAAATAATCTTTGTTAATCATTCCAAGACCGCCCCGGTCTGGCATTATGGTAGAACATTTAATTTTATCTGGTTTGGACTCCCATGTAAATTTAAAAGCTTCGTTTTAATTTTTCATACCTACCGGTGGGATTTGAAACCGTCAACGAATAAATTAGTTTTGGTAAACCAAATGTTTTTAATATAATAGTAACTTTTCCCATTAAAGACAGTTTTCTATGGTTCCAACTTTTCAGGCAGTTTACAAAATCAATTTTGGTATCAATTTATTTTCTATCATCTTATGTTTGTCGGTTGAAAAAATAATTCCTAATGTTTTGGCAGCCTCAAAGGTCCTCAGGAATCTAATTGGCTTGATTGTTGTACACTATGGTTATTCATAACCAGTCAAGTTAAAGATACATGATATTGTAGCAACGGATACATAAATGTTATATAATTATCTCCAATGAAGTCTCCTCTTCCTTTAGGCTATTTTATTGTGGCTATCCTTCGAGCTTCCAATTACCTTCTTCAGAAATTTTGGTCTGCAAATTTAAGAATTCTTTTGAATAATTTTGGAATTTAAGAAACATGATAACTCCTACATATGTATTACCTTCATTTTGCTCATTTGGTTTTTTGCCTTCTGAAGATGGATTTGACATAACTTGTCGTGTCTCGTTTTCTGTATCATCAACCGTAGTAGCACCAAGATTTACAGAAATGTCTTGAAAATCACTTTGACTATTATTCTTGTTCAAGTTGCCTGGCAAAAGGTATGGCTCCTGAGAGGAGTCTGGTTGTTGAAACAAATTTTCACACGAAGGCATGGGATCTGTGTAAGAAGGTAAAAGTAGGCAATGATCAGGAAATGGTACAATCAGAAAGCAATTCCCACTCCAAACACCAAGGTGGGAAATAACGAGATTAACAATCAGGTACTTAAAGAAAACATACTGTAAGCTGAATGAGCAGCTACTTTCCCAGTAGGTGGGTACAAAATTACCCAAACAAATGAAAATATGAAACAGGTGCTATAATGATTATCCGACTATAATACCATCATAGGTACAGCAAGTCTATACAATGGTGATTTTGTTAAGGGGAAAACATTATTGTTTGTGCACATGCTTTGGCGCAATGTCTGCATTTTGAAAGTGCATGTGCACGTTAAACATAGTGTTTGGCGTCATTTTGATTTGCTTTCTAACCTAAATGATATTGGATCATTTAACACTGAAACAATTCATCTTTGTATAATCATTTAGTTGAATAATGATAGCTTAAGCATAATTATCAGAACTTTGGTAAAACGCCCTGCTTTGTTTCAAAATAAAACTAGAAATTGGCTGCAAGCAAGGCTTTCAGTATACCCCCCGCAAAATTATCTGAAGCTGATGCACTACCAACCATTATTGTATATAAGTAATGGTCAAAAATGACTATGTTGAAAAATGCTGTAAATTTGTCAAAAATTATTTTTTTCAGCATTATAATTCTTCATGCACATCATCAATATGTGTGGAACATGTCTGCAAAGTATTGAAAAGAAATACTGAAAGCCCTAGGAGGAGTTGATTTCACAAAATATGCACTACCAACCATTATTGTATAAGCAATGGTCAAAAAATGGCTATGTTAGAAATTGCTGTAAATTTGACAAAAATTATATTTTCAGCATCATAATTATTCAGGCACATCTTCAATATGTGTGGAACATGTCTGCAAAGTATTGAAAAGAAATACTGAAAGCCCTAGGAGAAGTTGATTTCACAAACTATGAACTACCAACCATTATTGTATATATAAGCCATGGTCAAAAAATGGCTATGTTGAAAAATGCTGTAAATTTGTCAAAAATTATTTTTTCGGCATTATAATTCTTCATGCACATCTTCAATATGTGTGGAACATGTCTGCAAAGTATTGAAAAGAAATACTGAAAGCCCTAGGAGGAGTTGATTTAACAAACCATTTTTGAAAATGGCAATTATCGAAAATTGGCTAAGTTCAAAATGCTGTAAATTTGTCAAAATTCATTTTTTCAGCACAATACTTCTTCATACACATCTTCAATATGTGTGGAACATGTCTGCAAAGTATCAAAAGAGAATATTGAAAGCTGTAGGAGGAGTTGATTTCACAAAGTATGCACTATTAGCACTATGGCAAACATTCTATGTATATAAGCAATGGTCAAAAAATGGCTATGTTGAAAAATGCTGTAAATTTGTCAAAAATTATTTTTTCAGCATTATAATTCTTCATGCACATCTTCAATATGTGTGGAACATGTCTGCAAAGTACTGAAAAGAAATACTGAAAGCCCTAGGAGGAGTTGATTTCACAAACTATGCACTACCAACCATTTTTGAATATGGCAATTATCGAAAATTGGCTAAGTTCAAAATGCTGTAAATTTGTCAAAATTCATTTTTTCAGCACAATACTTCTTCATGCACATCTCCAATATGTGTGGAACATGTCTGCAAAGTATCAAAAGAGAATATTGAAAGCTGTAGGAGGAGTTGATTTCACAAAGTATGCACTATTAGCACTATGGCAAACATTCTATGTATAGGTTTAAAAAGTCCCATAACTCTTGCAAAACTGACCCTTTGGCCCCTAAATTCATATCACACATGTGTTGTCTAATGGTGCAGGTGTGTTGAAAATTTGAAGAACATCCAGCAAAAACTACTTAAGTTATTCAGCAAAGATGTCAAAATGTTGACGGAATGACGGAATCACGGAATGACAGAATGACGGAATGACGGAATCACGGACAGGCTGAAAACAGTATACCCCCCTAAAACTTCGTTTTGCGGGGGGTATAACTATGTGGCCCATTGTTTCAACTCTTGCATTCAAGCAAGATAATTTTATAGATTGAAATAGATAAGTAATATTCATTATATACTCACCGGTTTGTGAATCATTAGGAGGCATTGCATCAGGGGTCACAGATAATTGTTGTATACTATTGCAAATGTTTTGATCATCTCCCAGCTGTTGGCCTGACATGGGCTGAGATATTGTAGCACTTCTGGGTTGGCAAACAGGTTTAGCTTGTTGCATAGGTTCCATGTTTCCTGGCTGTGTGCCACCCCCTGAAATATAAAATAATGTTATCCTAATGAAACCAACAAAGAACATTATTGAAAAAAGCCCATGTGCCACAAAGCTCACCTGAGTTTACATTTATGGCTGAATGAAAAAGCAAAAAAAAAATAAAATAAATAAAAAAATAAAAAAAAAAAAAAAAGAAAAAAAAAAAAAAGAAAAAAGGATATCCCCAATGAGACTGCAGATGTATATAATCACAGGACATAATTGATGATTAGTGTGTAAATGCAAAATAGATAGCTGCAGATGCCCTAGAAAAAAAGTTTCTACATCGTTATGCTCAGAAACCAGAGGACCAAGGGTCCTGTAAACGCTCACCTGAGATCTGGGATATGCGACCTCAGCTGACCTTGCCATAAAATTCCGGGGGTCATGATTATACAAACTTTGTAGAGCTCCATTCACTGATGCTTCATGCAAAGTTTCAAAATCATAGGTCTTCCGGTTCTGAAGAATAAGATTTATAAAGGTTTTTGCTATTTATAGCCATGGCAGACATCTTGGTAATGTGACCTTGACCATTTATATTAACTTTCATTCCCCTTTCCTAACGATGCTCCACATAAAGTTTGGCTTTGATTGGCCCAGCGGTTTCAGAGAAGATGTTTGAATATTATGGTCATATACATGTATATAGCCAAGGGGCGGAGGCAGACAACCCCCTGAAGACATTTATTCCATAAACATATATCTTCTGTACATTTGCATACTCCCAGCAAGTTTCCCCTATTAAATTACATTTTACTAATTTCCCCCACTCAAATGCATGGACAACCTATGTTGGCCTAGCCATAAAATATGTCGAGGTCATCCCAAGGTAATGATTTATACAAATTTTGTAGAGCTCTATTGCCTGATGCTACATGCCAAGTTTCAAAATAATATGCCTTCTGGTTCTGGGGAAGAAAAATTTTAAACGGTTTTGCTATTTATCTTCAAGAAGATTTTTGTATTGTTTTTACCATATATGGGCATGGCCGCCATCTTGGTCATGTGGCCTGAACCATTATCTTAACTTGCTTTCCCCCCTCCTAATAATGCTCGCTCGATATGAAGTTTGGCTTTGATTAGTCAAGCGATTTCAGAGAGATCTTTGAAATTGTGGATGACGGACAACGATGACGGACGACAGACGGACGCTGGAGCATGGCCATCCTATGAGCTTACCTTTTGAGCCTTCTCAGGTGAGCTAAAAACGGTTGTAGGGCACTTTGGACCATTTATTTTGCTTGTAGATATTGAACATCAATGTCCTGTGAGCAAGACAGTATCCACATTCACCATTACAATGATATGGAAACTAAGTTCTGAATCTTAATCTGAATAGTTTACTGGTGACACACCAAATGACATTATTTCACACGGGGGTTTGGATGGGGGAGAAATTAGTCCCTTGAACGCACCAGTGAAGTGAACTTGGACACACAGTCATCAGACATTTCAGCAGAGGAGACAAGTGAATCAGGGAGGTCATTCCAGTCCCTGATAGTCTTTGGAAAGAAACTACTTTTGTACGCTTCTTTGCTAGCTGAAGGTATCTGAAAAGCCAAAGAGTGTTGATTTCTACAACGCCTATTCTTTGGGATAAGGTCATCTGTGGGTATTCTGGCTTTACCCTTTAGACCTTTGTACAGCAATATAACTCTACTATCCTTCCTCCTTAAGAGATTCCCATTTCAGTTGACCTAAAATGCCAGTCATGCTCCCAGTTTCAAAAACATAATTTCCCGTCACAAACCTTGCCGCACGATTTTGGACCTTTTCCAGTTCTTCCTGGAGGGCATGAGTGTGAGGGTCCCAAACTGAGCTTCCATATTCCAAGACCGGCCGCAACCAGTCTTTTATAAGCTGCTTCTTTCACATCTGGGGGACAAGAATACAAATTTCTCCTCAAGAATCCGAGAGTTCTGTTAGCCTTTGTACAAACATTGGAAATATGAGTATTCCATTTCAAATCATTTGTGATAGTTACACCCAGGTATTTTATGCTTTCAACGTTTTCCAGTAAAGTGCCCTCAAGGGTGTAGTTAGCCTGTATCTTACTAGACCGTTTATTTGTCAGCTGCATCATGTTGCATTTGACGGGTTGAAATCTCATTCCCCATTTTCTAGCCCAACTGCCTAAGCGATCAATGTCTCTTTGAAGTTTCAATGTATCCTCTTCATTCTTGATTTCACGATAGCAAACACAATCATCAGCAAAGAGTCTTATTTCAGACTCGATGTCTGCTGAGATGTCATTTATATACAAGGAAAACAGCAAGGGGCCGAGAAAGGTGCCCTGAGGGACACCCAACACAACTGGAGCCCAATCCGATTTAATACCATTAACCACTACCCTTTGTTGTCTGAAACAAAGGAAAGCATTTATCCAATTCAGTGTTGTTCCACCTATTCCATAGCTGAACAATTTGCTTTTTAGGAGTTCATGGGAAGGAGTATCGAAAGCCTTTTCAAAATCGAGTATAAAAGTGTCGACCTGGCCTTTTTTGTCTAAGATTTTGGCCCAGTCATTTATCACTGTAGTCAACTGAGTTTCACAGCTATGCCATTTCCTAAATGCGTGTTGCCTGTCCGACAGGAGTTCATGTTCATCAAGATGGGCCATAATATTAGAGTATACAATATGTTCAAGAAGCTTACAAGGAATGCATGTCAAAGAAACAGGGCGGTAATTGCGGGCAAGTGACCTGTCGCCCTTCTTAAACAGGGGGCAAATATTAGCAAGAGACCATTCTTTAGGAATTTCACCTGTATCAATTGACTGCTGGAAGAGATGGGCGAATACCAGCCCTAATTCCATAGCCAGTTCCTTTAGGACTCTGGGATGAAGCTCATCAGGCCCTAAGGCTTTAGACGGGTTTAGACCTTTGAGAAGTTTGGTCACCCCTTCCTTTGTGACCACAATATCATGCATGAATGGGGCAGATCTATCCATAAGAAGGACCTGTTTGTATTAACTTTTAGTGAAAACATCCGAGAACTGACCATTAAATTCTTCCGCCTTCTCAAATTCGGATTGTGCTATTCCACTTCCATTTCTCTTTTTCAACGGGGGAATACCTTGGGTATCTTTTTTCTGACTGTTTATGTACCTGTAAAAATCTCTAGGATTAGCCTTAACATCTCCTACCAAGTTGTTCACAAAGATCATGCTGCTTCCTGATATCAGCTTTGATCTCTTTCCGTAAAGATTCAAATTTAGATCTAAATTTTGCACTACCAGTCTTTTTAACTTTTGCATGAGTTGCATTTTTTCTGCAAATCTTCCTTCTTATTTCAGGTGTTATCCAAGGGACAGAGGAAACTGAGCGACTAGTTTTTGAGGGGATATGTTTATCTGCGGATTCCTGAATAAACGATGTAATGAGATTGAAATTTTCCTGGACCGACCGGGTATCTGAGTAACCGTTGAAGTATCTTTCCTTTGCAAATTTAAGTGTTTCTGCTCTCATAGATTCATAATCACCTTTCTGATAACGATACACTTTTCTCCTAGGTTTCTTTATAGGGGGGATAGCAATTTTCAATGTGCCAGAAACAATGTCATGATCACTGAGCTTATCCGGGGAATGAATGTCTACAAACTGACCAGGAAGAGAGGTCAAAATTAAGTCCAAAGTATTTCTTTCTCTGGTGGGGAAATTGACTAATTGTTCCAAACCATGGTCATTCATGATATCTATCAAAATCTGACCCTCCGTCTGACTCAATGATGACCCAGATTTGCTGAGTCTGTCCGGCCATACAATATCTCTAAAATTAAAATCACCTAAAACATGAATTAAGGGGGATTTGTTGCCTAGTTAATATTTTTGATTTTGTCAAGCTGTTCTCTAAATAAATTGTCAAACTTTTCCAGGGAATTCAATAAGTCATTTCCATTGTCCGATACTGGTAAATGACCATCGACAGGTGGTCAATACCAGCTAGCCACAAAGTGAGTTTTCTTATTTACAAAAAGTTTGACCCAAACTGACTCTGAGTCATTGTCCAATTCTGTGAGGGGCATGTGTGGGATGTCCTTGTGTACAAGAAGCATAACACCACCACCATTTAAGGTTCTATCCTTTCTGTACACGCTGTATGGAGAAGATTCTGGAAATAATTCAGACGTTAATATGGAATTGTCAATTTTTGTTTCCTGAATCGCCAAAATCTGAGATTGATGAAAATCAGTGAAGGCCAACAACTCAAGTTTTTTTCCTCTTATACTGTTTATGTTGATACTGGAAAATTTCAGACCACTAATAAAACTGTTTTTGCTATTCAAGGTTTCAGTGGACTTGGTTTCATGACCTCTTGCAAGTAGGTCAAACATATTTTCACTTTCCTAGTTAAACTGTTCATTGAAAAAAGAGTCTGAGAAATTGAAAAAGTCACATAGCAACAATAGTTCTTTTTTGAATGGAGTAAATAAGAGGAGTAGTAAAAAGCCAAAAATATTCAGAAGCCAATTTCAAAATGGCATGACATGCTCCAAGCAGCCTTTATGTTCACAATATGCCATTGAAACAAAAAGGCTTACAATGTTTTTCTTAAAATATTAATCCATTGTCTATGGTTTAAGGGATATCAACTTGAGGACCAATGGATGGTCCTGTAAACGCTCACCTGAGATCTTGGATATATAAAAATAAACTTGTTTGACTATTATGGTCATGGGCTTCCTAAATTGACCTTGCCGTAAAATAGGTCAAGGTCATCACAGTGTCAAAAAAGGTATTTTCTATTTATAGCCATCGTGGCCATCTTAGTCATGTGACCTGGACTATTTATGTAAACTTTCATTCCCCCTTCCTAAGGAAGCTCCACTTGAAATTTGGTTTTGATTGGCCATGCGGTTTCAGAGATCTTTGAAATTGTTGACGACATGGACGACAGAGCATGGCCATCCTATAAGCTCACTTGTGAGCCTTTGGCTCTGGTGAGCTAAAAATGTCTTTCCTTATACTATCATAACTTTTGCTTACCTATGTGACATTTGATTTTGGTAATTAAGTCGTTTCTGTGGACAGTCTTCATCATTTCTATAAGAAAGCCCGGTGATAAGAGTTTATTCTGCTCCAGAAGTATAAAAACTTCCATCAAGTTCTTGTCAACTAGACTTTTCTTCACTTTGCTCTTGAGAAAAAAGTGGAGCTCTCTCAGTTCTTTTTTATCAATGGCCTGATATAACTCCAACAATAATTTTCTGAAATTGTAATAATTCAATACAATGTATAAAGTCCTACTATGCCAGGGGGTGATGTGAAACAGGCTTAAAGAGGCCATAAACAATATTCTAGAGCCAGTGAGTGTTCATTGTTAACAATGTTATGTTTTGGGCAAACGCTTTCATGCTTTCAGAAATTTAGTGCTCTTGAATTTCTGTAAACATCTTATGATTCGTGTTATGTTGTGAATAGTAAAACACTAACATTGTCACTATAAAGACCTTTGAAAGAAAGCATTATTTAAGCAATTTTGTGTGTGTGTGTGTGTGTGTGTGTGTGTTTGTTCCTTTAATCTCCCCATCCTTTGGTACCCAGAGGGTCGGGGAGGACCATCCCCCTGGGCACCTTACAAACTACAAGGGTGCATTTATTCTGTTCCACTTTCATACCAACTTACACACTAACAGTCATACCATCTTTACTGAGTTTGCATTAATTTTTGTGTAATGGACGATGAGATCAATATCAAAAAGGTAACAGCCATAAATGTTGTTACTTCTCTGTAATCAGAAATCTCCCACCGCAGACATACCACACAGACCCCGCCACAAATATAAATATCATATCTTGTTTATTCAAATACATTAATAAAATTCACATTTGCGACGGCAAATCTGCAACGCAAGCCCACAGTGAAACATTCCTATCTGTTGTCTGGCTGCAAACCAAATACAATACTAACAAGAATTGGTTTTCTATGTGAAAACTGATGTCTCCCCACTTTCTACGTGCATGTCCAAAATATGCAAGCAAGAGTTATAGTTCTTGTGCATCACATATCCTGTCATTCTGTTTTATAAGTGTACCAAGTTTCATTGAAATATCTCTTAGTTTTCAAGTTATAGAGCGGGCACCAAATTGTATGGAAAATAATCAAAGGGAAACAACTCCAAATATATGAAAGCAAGAGTAATGATTCTTGTGCATGACACATCGTCTCATCATGCTTTATAAGTGTACCATATTTCATTGAAAAATCTCTAACAGTTTTTGAGTTATAGAGCAGACACAAAATTGTATGAAAAATAATCAAAGGGAAATAACTCCAAAGATATGCAAGCAAGAGTTATGGTTCTTTGGCATGACACATCATTTCATCGTGCTTTATAAGTGTACCAAGTTTCATTGAAATATTTTTTTATGGTTTTCAAGTTATAGAGCGGACATGAAATTGTATGGAAAAATAATCAAAGGGAAATAACTCCAAAGATATGAAAGCAAGAGTTATAATTCTTGTGCATGACACATTGTCTCTTCCTGCTTTATAAGTGTACCAAGTTTCACTGAAATTTCTCTTACGGTTTTCAAGTGATAGAGTGGACACGAAATTGTATGGAAAATAATCAAAGGGAAATTACTCCAAAGATATGCAAGCAAGAGTTATGGTTCTTTAGCACGACACATCATCTCATTGTGCTTTATAAGTGTACCAAGTTTCATTGAAATATCTCTTACGGTTTTTGAGTTATAGAGCGGACATGAAATTGTATGGAAAATAATCAAAGGGAAAGGGAAATAAAATACTCAAGCCAGAGTTATGGTTCTTGTGCATGACACATCATCTGATCATGCTTAATAAGTGTACCAAGTTTTATTGAAAAATCTTAAACGGTTTTCAAGTTATACAGCAGACACGACATTGTATCGAAAATAATCAAAGAGAAATAACTCCAAAAATACTCAAGCTAGAGTTACGGTTCTTGTCCATGACACATCGTCTCGTCGTGGTTTACAAGTGTACCAAGTCTCATTGAAAAATCTTTAACGGTTTTCAAGTTATAGAGTGGACATGATTTGTGATGGACAGACAGACAGACGGACAGACAGAGGCATTGGGAAAAACAATATGTCTCCCGACCCTGAAGGGGGGAGACATAATTTGTTGAACTTAGCAAATGAAAACACACATATATACAAACAAGAAAATAAGTCTAGATTGACCCTCTCACAGCCTGGCAGTTTGGTTTTTCTTAGTCAAAATTCAGTCTTTTGAAAGGATTTATTCCACTCAATCAATTAACTGCAATAATTCATTGTATTTAGACCATTTTTCCTCAAATTTGTTTAGACAATTGTTTTTTGTTGCTGTTTGTTGTTCAAGCGTATGACAATATTTGATTATTATTATTTATGCACTTAAAATTAAATTTCAGAGTCTCTTTGTTATTATGTTCAGAATCAGTATTTTATGCTGGTTTATACAATCTGCCTCAAGTTATTATCTTCTCATTATGGTGAAATGATATGTTGAATATTTGAGTGTAACACATCATACCATTGTTCAGCTTTATAGTCATCACAGGACTTTAAGTCAATAGGTATCAAAGTTTGGATTTTATCATACTAACCTATCAACTTTGGACATTTATCTCTCCTCTAGCATTTATAGCACTAAATCTTAAGTTCTAAAGAACAGATTTAAATGCCTACAATTATAGTTTCAAAGCAGAACATGGATATGCCTTTGCCCTTGATGTCAAAGACGACAATGTATTACTTCTTTGAAATTGTGCCTTCAGATGCCACCACTAATGAAACAGAAGTATTGCTTTTTTTTCACATGCTACACATTCCTGTCTCAGTCCAGAATGACCACAATTAGAATTCTATTCCATTTTTTTCTCCATATACATAAAGGTTTAATTAAGGTTAGTATGTGACCCAGGGCTTTGTAGAATATTATAGTTACATTTACAGTATTAACTAAAAAAGTCAATATACTTGAATGGAATAGTGATTCCTACAGACTAAACATGCAGTTAGGCAGCTCCAGTTATATGACATCTTGTTCTTCTACGAGGTCCTTCCCGGGAAATCATAAACATGTCTAATAACTCGCAAACGGTTAGTTGAAATTTAAAGATATTTTCATGTTTTTAAGCTACATTTCTACGGAGCAATCAGTAAAAATATTAGTTCAATTGCTTACAAGTTGTAAAAGTTATGGACATTTACATGATGGTGTATCGGCGTAACCGGAGCATGTTGAAAATCATTTTGCTACGTTTTTGTGGAGGGGTGGTTGAATGTTTTGTATGCAGTCTCTTTATTAGAGCCGTAATGAGATGAATATTGCCATCTAAGCATTGATTAAGTCATCAAAGTTAAAATGATAGTCAATTATTTGAGATAGAAATGATAAAAAAGAAAAAAAAATAGCATGATCAATTTCATTTTATATGAGGGACAACTATTATTTTAGACTGAAATAAAACAAAAAGAGGTTGCTTGTTTAAAACGGCAACAAGAAACAATCAATTAGAATATTTAAAGAAAAATGCACACAAAATCATCACTAAATCATTAATGACACATTAGAAGGTTGACTGTTAAATGTACTTAACTGGAAAAAAAAATTGGGGAGGGTCTAATTTTGCGCCGTAAAATCTGCATTACGTCACTATTTCCCAGTAAACTTATTTCAGTACGTTTAAAGAAAATTGTATGAAATCAATGCCGATGGTGGAAATCATTTCAAACTTCCAAAAAGTTATCTTACATAGTTACTCGTGCAACTGATATTTAGCGCTGTGTAATATCATCTCAACTCGCAGTTACTGGAACTGTTGAATTTGATCTTTATGAATTTCAATACAGAGTTTTTGACGTGCGCCGTAAACACCTACCCCTCTTGGCATAAATGCATATAAATGTTTTGTGTAAGAGACAAATTCATCCATATTTGCATGAAATGTTTATGAGATATATGCAAACAGATCATTAAATTTCATGCAATTCTGCATACACATTCTTGTTTTATCACGAATGTCTAAGTATTTCTGGGACAGGCCCCGTATAAAGGGATTTTTATTCAATCTTTTAATTTCTTGTGTATCAAAAAATCCAAAAATATAGGTTTTTATAGGTATTTTGAAAAAATATAGGATAATATAGGTTTTTATACCTCAAAACTATAGGATAATATAGGTTTTTATAGGTTACTGGGCGCCCTGGTCTATCAATGATCTAAATAGGTATACATTCCAATGATTGTTTGTTAAGATATGAACTTGGAAATGAAATATCAACATTGTGAACAGCACATTTTAAAGGTACCCTAGATTTCGATCGCTAGTCCAACCCCAGAACCCCAGGGTATGGACCCTGGGGTCGGAACTCATGGAAACAAAACAAACCCTATAGGGTAGCTATGATCCAAATATGAATTGTTTCTGATGGTTGGTTCATGAGATATACACTAGGAAAAACTTTAATCAAAACTTAAACCTAAATTCCACGAAAATTCCGGAATAATGGACAAACTAACATACGAAAGGAATAACGGAAAGACGAAATCTATTTACCCATCAGCATAAGGGCATAGCAGTAAATAAATATGTTTTAGTTGGTGAAAGTACATCTTGATGAACCAGTAGAAATGGTCTCCTTCCCGCCTAGTATCTTTGGGTTGAGGTTTTGGCTTTTTGGTTTATGCTCAGACTGCCAGTTCATAACTTTGTTTAATATTTATTTTTTTCACATCCTTTTTTAATAATCGCTAATATAGTTTCGCTGTATTAGTATAAATGGTAATTTCGCTGCTCTAGTAACAAGTAGCCCAAGGGCAACGATCGCTCACCTGAGAGTTCAAGAAATACAGTCACTGGACTAAAGAAAAGTAGTTTGTGTTTTTTACCATATATGTGCATGGCGTCCATCTTGGACATATGACCTCAATATTTTATATACACATTGGTTCCCCCTTCCAATAAATGCTTCACATAAAACTTGGCTTTGATTGGCCAAATGTATTCAGAGGAGAAATGTATATTGCACCGGGTGGGGGGGGTGATGAACAGGTATAGGGTCCAATTTGTTTTATAATCATTAATATTCGGTCATATTTCCCATTTCCTGCAAGATTTTTTCCACTATATGACATTTTAATAGTTTTCCCCATTCAAATGCGTAGGTGACCTATGTTGACTTTGCCATAAAATAGGTCAAGGTCATCGCAGGGTCATGATTTATATACATATTGTTGTACTTGATCATCAATGCTTTATGCCAAATTTCGTTGAAATCGCTCCACCAGTTCCAGAGAATAAGATTTTTGAAGGGTTTTTACCATGGTCATGGTGGTCATCTTGGTCATGTGACCTGGATTAATTATATACATTGGTTCCCCCTTCCGATAGATGCTTCATATAAAATTTGGCTTTGATTGGCCAAGCCATTTAAGAGAAGAAGATCTTTGAAAATGTGAATGGACGGACTGACGAAGGCATGGATGCCAGCAAGAGTACCATACTATAAGCTCCTCATGTGCCTGCGCCTCAGTTGAGCCAAAAATACAGTCACTTGACAAAAGAAAAGTAGCTGTGGTTTTTAACCATACAGTTTTCCCTATTCAAATGCATAGGCAACCTATGTTGACCTTGCCGTAAAATAGGTCAAGGTCATCATAGGTTCATGATTTATATATACATTTTAGTACTTGAGTCATAGATCTTCATGCCAAGTTTCGTTGAAATTGGTCCACCGGTTCCAGAGAAGAAGATTTTTGAAGGGTTTTTACCATATATGGACATGGTGGCCATCTTGGTCATGTGACCTGGATTTTTATATGTTCCCCGTATCTATAGATGCTTCATCTGAAATTTGGCTTTGATTGGCCAAGCTGTTTCAGAGGTTTGAATATTATGGAAATATCCATGTATATTACCACAGTGTATATCCGAGCGTATGCAGAACAGACGGTTACGGAACGGACAGACGTTTACAGGAGCACGCGCTTTTTCGCGCCAAAAATGTTTTTCCGTTCTTTTAAAGAGATTAATGCAAATATTGAGACCAAACTAGAGCAGATGTGTTGCATACATACCCGTTTAGTTGTCTGTGCTCAAGAGCACAATGATTTTTCAGGGGGTTCGCCATAACTGCCCAAGACGTGTGAAAAATGGCATATTTTGTATTTTTTTTTGGCTGTGTGTCGAGATTGCTTGCAAAATAAGCCATTGTCAACCTTTAGTCCGTATGTAGTTAAATATGTCCTGAACCACCAGACATTAAATATTTTACATGTTTTCCAGTAAAAATAGCCAAGATTTGTTTTTTTTCTGAAGCGTATGGTAATTTCATGGTTACGGGGCGGTACAGTCGTTTGTTACGGAGCGGAACAGACGAAATGACGCATTTCCATACGAAACGGAACAGACGTAGGCTGATTCTCACGCATCATTCATATATGGAAAGACTTTGGAATATATGACCGATGCTTTGGAGAGTACTCCCGCCGGTGTGTAGGGAGGTGGGTGTTCGCTTGATGACTTTGCTTAACGACTGAGTATGCAAACAGGGAACCTTTTCCTTTGACCGAAATTCTAGGGTCTCTATATTACTAACATATTCAGCACGAATGCCAGCCTTCCATATAGACCTCCGGTTAAAACAGACATGAGTCTTATTATCGGACCATTTCAGACTTTTTTCAGTCTTTTATTTTAGAATTTATTGTTAGATATGCACTATTAGTGATACTATATTTAAAGGAGAAGAAAAGCCGTGATTGCCTCGTGATGCTGAGCACCAAGGAAGCCATTGGTACCATTTTAACGCATTTGATATGGCGCGGCCTGGGCGAACCCACGACATCTCGCCCCCGAAGCGGGCGCTTTTACCACTGAGCTATCGGGACCTCTCCCCCCTCTCTCTCTGATCTGCTGTTTGCCCCCAAACAACTTTTTGTTTTCACAACATAGTCGATGCTATTCTGATACATGTACGATGCTGATCCAGGTGTATTCCATCTGGTCACGTTCGAGTGCTACAATACAGAAGGTTGCCGCAAAGTGTTATATTTGACATCACAGTGTTGTTCATGTAGTATTCATGGCCGTCTGTGACCGCTCCGTATGCTGATTCGTCTGTTTTTTTCGTAGGCTACGTCTGTTCCGCCCCGTAACATAAACGAATCTGTAGACTGTTCCGCTCCGTAATGTTTTTGTTGCTAAGCAACAAAATTCTGCTTAAACTACAAGGCTTCCATGCCGGAAATTATGGTGTTTTGGAAGATAGTAGATGGACATGCAAGGCCGATATAACAATACATTCGAAGCGTACAGTTTTGGATGAAAAACTGTACAAAACATTTTTGGCGCGAAAAAGCGCGTGCTCCTGTAAACGTCTGTCCGTTCCGTAACCGTCTGTTCTGCATACGCTCGGATATACACTGTGATTACCCCAGGCTAAGATTTTCCCTTTAAATGACATTTTACATTGCCCATTCAAATGCATAGGCGACCTATGTTGACCTTGCCGTACAATAGGTCAAGGTCATCGCAGGGTCATGATTTATAAATTCATTGTAGTACTTGAGTCACAGATACTTCATACTATGTTTCATTGAAATCGGTCCACCTGTTCCAGAGAAGAAGATTATTGAAAGGTTTTTACCATATATGGGCATGGCGGCCATCTTGGTCATGCGACCTGGATTATGTATATATACATTGGTTCCCACTTCCTATAGATGCTTCCTATAAAATTTGGCTTAGATTGGCCAAGCAGGTTTCAGAGACCAACATCTTTGAAATTGTGAACAGATAGACGGACGAACAGACGGAGGGACACACGCATGCCGGCTTGAGTACCATACTATAAGCTCCCCATGAGCCGAAGGCTCAGGTGAGCTTATAATCTGTATATAGATTTCACTAGACTGTAGACATGTATATGTGATTTTACTAGACTGTTATAACAGAGGAATCAAACATGATTCTCCATTCATAAACTTTGCTAAGGTTCTGAGGATTTTCAGCACAACAGAAGGGATCTTGTCAATGTTAATGAATAACAAAATAGGGAGAATTTTTTTCAACATAAAGAGAATGATAAAACAACAGAAGGAAATTCTTGATATTTGGCAGGAAGATCAGAGGTTCCAAACAGTGAGGTAATACAGAACTATCAAGAAATGCTGATATTTTCTCAAAATAAGGACATCCCTCCACCAGAGGACCAATGGTCCTGTAAACGCTCACCTGAGACCTGAGATATATACCAATAAACTTGTTTGACTAGAATGGTAATATACATGTATATAACCCCAGGGCAGGGTCAGAGCAACCTCTGGAGTCATTTTTTTAAATAATAAAGATTCAGTCCATCTGCCAATTTACTGCAAGTTTACCCTTCAAATGACATTGTAACAATTTTACCCATTCAAATGCAAGGGCGACCTAGGTTGACCTTGCCATAAAATAGGTCAAGGTCATCCCAGGGTCATGATTAATATAAACTTTATAGAGGTCCATTGCCTGATGCTTCATGCCAAGTTTCAAAATCATAGGCCTTCTGGTTATGGAGAAGAAGATATTTTAAAAGTTTTTGCTATTTATAGCCATGGCAGCCATCTTGGTTATGTGACCTTGACCATTTATATAAAATTTCATTGCTCCTTCCTAATGATCCTCCACATAAAGTTTGGCTTTGACTGGCCAAGCGGTTTCAGAGCAGATGATGTTTGATATTATGGTCATGTACATGTACATAGCCCCAGGGCAGGGGCGGACAAATCCCTGGGGACAAATATTTTTCATAAACATAAATATTCTGTCCATTTGCCCATTTCCTGCAAGTTTGTCCATCAAATAATATTTTAACAATTTTCCCCATACAAATGCACGGGTGACCTAGGTTGACCTTGACATAAAATAGGTCAAGGTCATCCCAGGGTCATGATTTATACAAACTTTAAAGAGCTCCATTGCCTGATGCTTCATGCCAAGTTTCAATATCATAGGCCTTCTGGTTCTGGTGAAGAAGATTTTTAAAGGTGTTTGCTGTTTATAGCCATGGTGGCCATCTTGGTCATGTGACCTTGACAACTTATATAAACTTTCATTACCCCTTCCTAACAATGCTCCACATATAGTTTGGCTTTGATTGGCCAAGCGGTTTCAGAGCAGATGATGTTTGAATATTATGGTCATGTACATGTATATAGCCCCGGGGCAGGGGCAGACAAACCCCTGGGGACAATTTTTTTTCATAAACATAAATATTCTGTCCATTTGCCCATTTCCTGCAAATTTTGCCCTTCAAATCATATTTCAACAATTTTCCACATACAAATGCATGGGTGACCTATGTTGACCTTGCCATAAAATAGGTGAAGGTCATCCCAGGGTCATGATTTATATAAACTTTAAAGAGCTCCATTGCCTGATGCTTCATGCCAAGTTTCAATATCATAGGCCTTCTGGTTCTGGTGAAGAAGATTGTCATTGTGGCCATCTTGGTCATGTGACCTTGACCATTTATATAAATTTTCATTGCCTCTTCCTAACGATGCTCCACATATAGATTGGCTTTGATTGGCCAAGTGGTTTCAGAGAAGATGTTTGAATATTATGGTCATGTAGTACATGTATATAGCCCCGGAAAAGGAGCAGACAAACCCCTGGGCATAAACATATGGGCCAAGATCTGATAAATGGGGTCTTATGGTAGAAAAATTAAAATTAAGATATTAATTACATATGAAAGACCAAGTTTCTTTGAGTATTTTCTGAAATTTTGAAGAGATTATCTTTACAAATAGCAAAGATATGAACGTTGAAAGGTGTGCAGTTGATGCAATCTAAACATGACGTCATAAAACTGTTGATGACGTCTGGACATTGATGACGTTAACAACTTTAAATCACTGTAATTAAAAGAAGGTAAGACTAACATTCTTGAAATTCTATGTGTTTCTTGAAGTTTAACATCAATACTACTGCGCAGACTATGCAATAGGCACGAATTCACAAACTGTTTGATAAAACATGCAATACAAAAGGCGTACCTGGTTTTTAAAATAAGGGTAGTCCTTATGGCGCAATGGTTGCCATGGCATCATACATGATACAAATAACGTTTGACCATATGAAAAGTATGTGTCTTGGATTGTGTTACAAAATTAAAGCTGTATGAAATAAATATCAGAACATGCCAAATATTTCAAATTTAGATGGTTTTTAAATTTAAATAGCAAACAATGTACTTGAATGCCCGAAGACACCTTTTACCAGATCAGTGCTCATATATACTCTGTCCATTTGCCCATTTCCTGCAAGTTCAGCCCTTCAAATCATATTTTAACAATTTTCCCCATACAAATGCATGGGCGAACTATGTTGACCTTGCCATAAAATAGGTCAAGGTCATCCCAGGGTCATGATTTATACAAACTTTGAAGAGCTCCATTGCCTGATGCTTCATGCCAAGTTTCAATATCATAAGCCTTCTGGTTCTGGTGAAGAAGATTTTCAAAGGTGTTAGCTATTTATAGCCATGGCCGCCATCTTGGTCATGTGACCTTGACCATTTATATAAACTTTCATTGCCCCTTCCTAACGATTCTCCACATATACAATGTAGTTTGGCTTTGATTGGCCAAGAGGTTTCAGAGGAGATGTTTGAATATTATGGTCATATACATGTATATAGCCCTGGGGCAGGGGCAGACAACCCCCTGGGGACAAATTCAAGATCATGTGAGACACAACTCATTGGGACACTCAAGTCCATAGCTAGAAGACTCAAAGGCAGGAATCAGGTTGATATGGTTCAACTTGATTTCTCCTAAGCCTTTGACAAGGTGCCACACCAGCGGCTTATGTACAATCTTCAATGAGGTAACACAGCCAAATAGATCCAGTCATTCCTCAGTAACCGGAAACAGGTGTTACTTGAAGGCGAGATGTCAACAGAGAAAGATGTTTTATCAGGCGTCCCCCGAGGCACTGTTTTGGGCCCATTACTCTTTCTGACATACATCAACGACCTTCCCGACTGCATCGCCTCATTTGAAACCAAATTGTTTGCTGATGACAGTCATCTTTTCCGTGAGATCAAGTCCCAGCAAAATGCTGTTTGCCTACAGAAAGACCTGACAGCCCTTGAGAAATGGGAAGCAGATTGGCAGATGTCATTCCATCCAGAAAAGTGTACTGTGACCAGGATTCATGCCTCAAAGAATAGTGTAATAACACCCCTTACACATTACATGGCCAAGTTCTGCAAACCACCGACAGCAGTCACCAACGGGAGTCACCCTAAGCGATGATCTTAATTGGCAAAAACATGTTGACATGATAACAACCAAAGCCAACAGGACCCTAGGATTTAACTGCCGCAACCTTGGAGACTGCAACAAGCGAGTGAAAGCCAGTGCTTACATGTCTATGGTGAGGCCTACCCTTGAGTATTCTTAAACGGCGTGGGACCCAAAGCCTCAAAAACTGCAATACAAACTTGAGCAAGTGCAACGCAAGGCTGCCAGGTTTGTTCACTCAGCTTATACAGAATGGACCCCAGGTTGTGTGACAAAGATGGTGCAAGACTTGAGCTGGGATTCACTAGAACACAGACGGTATAATGCCAGACTATTGACGATCTTCAAGATCCACCATCAGATAGTGGAGGTTTCTGACTCAACTGACATTCTCCAGCTGTACGATTCCAGAACCAGAGGCTCACACCTATTTAAACAGACAATAGGTGCAACTTCCATCTTCAGGGACTCCTTCTTCCCACGCACTATAAGCGACTGGAACCATCTACCAACTGTGGTCACCAACTGCACCACCATGGAGGCGTTCCGGGCTGGTCTGGGATCCCTCGCACCTACACACTAAACAAAGAGACAATCTGTACATAGTTTTAGACTGCAAACACAACTTTTTAATTGGGCTGCACAGATTTTAACACAGGGTTTTCGACATTCCAATCCTTAACATGGATGATGATGATGATGATGATGATGATGATGATGATGAAATTTCTTCATATACATAAATATTCTGTCCATTTGCCCATTTCCTGCAAGTTTTGCCATTCAAATCATATTTTAACAATTTTCCCCATTCAAATGCATGGGCCACCTATGTTGACCTTGCCATAAAATAGGTCAAGGTCATCCCAGGGTCATAATTTATACAAACTTTGTAGAACTCTATTGCGTGATGCTTCATGCCAAGTTTCCTTCTGGTTCTGGAGAAGAAGATTTTTTAACGTTTTTGCTATTTATAGCCATGGCGGCCATCTTGGTCATGTGACCTGGACCATTTATACAAACTTTGGTTCCCCCTTCCTGAGGATGCTCCAAGTGAAGTTTGGCTTTGATTGACCAAGTGGTTTCAGAGGAGAAGACATTTGAAGAGTGTGAACAACGACGACGACGACGGAGCATGGGTACACTATAAGCTCACCTGTGAGCCTTCGGCTCAGGTGAGCTAAAAATGGTTTTATTACCACTAATAATAACCTCTGTATTTCTGGTGTCCTTGATTGGGATTTTGACTTAATTTTGTCAAAAATTTTGTTACACGTGTTTGCCAGTTGAACGCTGTTTGATTTTATTTTATTTACTTTATAAAATCGATGATCGAGGATGTCCCCAGGAAAAATGGTTTGTGGCATTATCCCCAGTAAAAACCGTAATTGATGTCATGGGAAAAGTGTTTTATCTTCATGATACAACTGTTTACTGTGCCTGTCTCTCTGTTGTGCCTGTTGCCCTTGGTTTCAGTTGAAAGTTAGCAGAAATGGCTACATTGTTGGGAAAAAGCTAGTCATTCTGCTCTTCGATTGTGTTGTCGGAGAAATGTTTTGATATGATATATGTATTTTCTTTCCCACCTGTTTCGATTTAATTGCATGGATTCATGGTCACTCCATTCTTACGTTGAATATGTATGCTACCTGAATAATGCAGAACTTGCGATCAAATAAAAGAGCAGCGAAATTTTGATGTAGCATATGTAGCATATTTGCTACATTGGGCAAAAAATGTACTGTACCTAATATGATACATTGGTTAAACAATCCAACATCAATTTTATTAAGTTGCCTGACTCACAACATGCATGTATGAACACAATAGTGCTACCTGTTTGTTACAAAATGATTTTAAGTAAAACGTTATCTTTATCCTTATAAGTCTGGACATGCATTAGCTATCGTCTGATTCAGTGTAAAATAACTTTTTTGCCGCTATTTAGTTTCCCTTTTTAGCAACCGGGACATTTTCACTGCGATTAATTTTCACAGATTTAAAAAAATGAAAAAAAATAATTTTCGCAATTTGTCATGCTCTGGCCCATATGAAGTAGGTCTTTTTGCACGTACCGTTTCAATTATTGATGGGTTTGACTGCCTCAAACAAGGTTGGTCATCAAAGCATGTGAGATAATCCCCCAACAAAAGAAGACAATTAAAATGGCTGAGCTTGAACACAAACATTTGTCAAACATACCGATGATAACAATTGTTCACATTGTTTCTGAACAAAACTGGGAATAAAAATGTGAAAAAAAAACTTTAAAAATTTTAATGAGTTTTAACTGTGGATTCTATTAATATTTTATTCAATTTATATGGACTAAGACCTTATGTGCTGCATGTGCAATATGTACATCAATTCTGTCTTCTCTTATTACTCACAATAGTGTCAATATATGTCAACATTTTCGCTGTGATTTAATTTTGCAATTTAATTTCCAAACTTTGAAAATTGCGAAAATCAATAAAATAAATCGCTCGTGGAAAAAGTTGGTTTACACTATGTAGCATATGAGCCGCCTCGTGGGAAAACCAACAATGTGGTTTCCGAACAGGTCTGACACAAATCAGGCTGCACAGTCTCAGAAGCAGGCTAGAAGCTTGAAATTTCGGATCTAAGAAGAAGAGGAAGTGTACTAACCATGTAGCGAAAACAAAGGCGCTGATCAGCTTCGCAGTTACCGCAAAGCTGATCTGCGTCTTTGTTTTCGCCTATGCAGATTGTTGGTTTTCCCATGAGGCGGCTCATATGATACATTGGGCGTTAAAAGAACCCGAATTTTTGCTCAGGATGAGTCTAAGAAAGCAGCCCAAAAGAGCATCTAAAGCTGTTCATCAGGACTTAAGTGATGGGTGTTGTGGACAGCGATAATAGTGATTTTGATGTTCACAGATGATCTCAACTGATAAATATAAATTTAATCAAATAAATTTTACAATGACACTTCATCATATATTTAGGTAATCAGATGTATTTCGTGAATGATATTGAATTTTAGTTTTGTGGCTGTTCAACTGTTGCAGTTTAATGTTCCAGAAGTTGCAGTGTTACATTTCAAAACAAATCGTTCTATTTAGCAATGGATAGATATTATCATGCATTTTGAGTTTTTAAAAATCTATCATAAACTGGACAAATAAAGTTAGGGATCAAACTTTTAACATGCAATTTCTAGAAGATTTCTATCATAAAGGTAATTTGTTTTGAAGGATTTGTACACTTGAGGATCGAAACAATAGTATTTGCATTCAAAAAGACCAGGCTTTAAGTCAGACTACCATTAAAAAGAAAGTGGTATGAAATTCCCATATAGAATTGATGGTGTGTAGGTTTGTTCATGCAAGACTTTTACCAGAGGACCAATGGTCCTGTAAACGCTCACCTGAGACCTGAGATATATACCAATAAACTTGTTTGACTAGAATGATAATATACATGTATATAACCATATACATGTATATAACCCTGGGGCAGGGGCAGAGCAACCTCTGGAGTCAATTTCTTTTTTAAATCATACAGATTCAGTCCATTTGCCAATTTACTGCAAGTTTTGCCCTTCAAATGACATTGTAACAAATTTCTCCATTCAAATGCATAGACAACCCAAGTTTACCTTGCCGTAAAAAAAGGTCAAGGTCATCCCAGGGTCATGATTTATATAAACTTTGTAGAGCTCCGTTGCCTGATGCTTCATGCCAAGTTTCAAAATCATAGGCCTTCTGGTTCTGGAGAAAAAGATTTTTAAAGGTTTTTGTTATTTATAGCCATGGCGGCCATCTTGGTCATGTGACCTTGACCATTTATACAATCTTTCATTCACTCTTCCTATGAATGCTCCACACAAAGTTTGGCTTTGATTGGCCAAGCGGTTTCAGAGAAGAAGATGTTTGAATATTATGGTCATACACATGTATATAGCCCCGGGGCAGGGGCAGACAACTCTCTGGGCCCAAAATATTTTCATAAACATGAATATTCTGTCCATTTGCTCATTCCTAGCAAGTTTTTTTGCCATTAAATGACATTTTCCTATTTTTTTCCCATTCAAATGCATGGGTGGCCTAAGTTGACCTTGCTGTAAAAAGGTCAAGGTCATCCCAGGGTCATGATTTATATAAACTTTGTAGAGCTCCATTGCCTGATGCTTCATGCCAAGTTTCAAAATCATAGGCCTTCTGGTTCTGGAGAAGAAGATTTTTAAAGGTTTTTGCTATTTATAGCCATGGCGGCCATCTTGGTCATGTGACCTTGACCATTTATACAAACTTTCATTCACTCTTCCTAAGAATGCTCCACATAAAGTTTGGCTTTGATTGGCCAAGTGGTTTCAGAGAAAAAGATCTTTGAATATCACTGTAATATACATGTATATTGCCCCGTGGTGGGGGCAGACAGACCCATGGGGTCCAAATTTTTTTAGAATCATCAATCTTAAGTCCATTTGCCCATTTCCTGCAAGTTTTTCCCTACAAATGACATTTTAACACTTTTCTCCATTCAAATGCATGAGCGACCTATGTTGACCTTGCCGTAACATAGGTCAAGGTCATCCCAGGGTCATGATTTATATAAACTTTGTAGAGCTCCAGTCACTGATGCTTCACATCAACTTTCAAAATCATTGGCCTTCTGGTTCTGGAAAAGAAGATTTTTAAAGGTTTTTTCTATTTATAGCCATGGCGGCTATCTTGGTCATGTGACCTTGACCATTTATATAAACTTTCTTTCCCCCTTCCCAAGGATGCTCCATATGAAGTTTGGCTTTGATTGGCCGAGCGGTTTCAGGGGAGAAGATGTTTCATTATTATGGAAATATACATGTATATAACCCAGGGGCAGGGGCAGACAACCCCCCAGGGGCTAAAATTTTCCATTAACATTAATCTTCTGTCCATTTGCCTATTCCCAGTAAGTTTTACCCATTAAATAGCATTTTACCATTTTTTCCCATTCAAATGCATTGGCGACCTAAGCTGACCTTGCCGTAAAATAGGTCAAGGTCATCCTAGGGTCATGATTTATATAAACTATATTGGGCCCGCGTCCCCGAAGCTACATACCAAGTTTTGTGGAAATCGGCCCACTGGTTCTGGAGAAGAAAATTTTTAAAGGTTTTTGCTATTTATAGTCATGGCGGCCATCTTGGTCATGTGACCTTGACCATTTATATAAACTTTCGTTCCCCCTTCCTAAGGATGCTCCACATGAAGTTTGGCTTTGATTGGCCAAGCGGTTTCAGAGGAGAAGATCTTTGAAATTGTGGACGACGGACGATGGACGGACGCCGGAGCATGGGTATACTATAAGCTCACCTGTGAGCCTTCTTTTTTGGCCAGCTGACCTTTGAAATGCTTAAACTTGATGACTATCATGCAAATTCGCGAAGTTTTCACGAACTGGCAAAATTGAATTTTTGTGGAATCAGTTTTTATTGACTTTTCATCTCTTTGGTTTTAGGATAGTGTTGTTTAAGGAACAGCTGTACAGATGATAATATCAAAATAGGTGGCATATGAAAGTGCGACAAACTGCTTACCAACCATATAAATGAAAAATTGCTAATTGACTGGTCCAAAAATGCATTCTTAAAAGTTTGATCCCTTACTTTTTTGACCAGTATATATGATACACCAGAGTTTAATGTTCAATGTATCATATATGATACATGCCATAAAATTGCATGAGAGATGCAAATTCATTAAAAATTGACATTATTGTAATAATTTCCATGGTCATAGCCTACTATCATGAAATAATAATTTTCTGCTCAGCAAACAGTGTTTGGGCATTAAAGGGATAAACTAACCTGAAAGGCATAATAGTGTTCAGTCTAAGTATGGTTGCTTCCAGTCTATTTGGATATTCAAATCCCAGTTTTTGTATCAAGTCCTTTCTGTGCATACACCAAAGACACTCCAGCAGTGTATCAGCATTTTTGGGAGTCAGCAGGTTTCTCTTTTCGAGGAAATCAAATATATCCAGAGCACTTTTGGTATCTTGAAGCTTTGAAGCTGAAATACATTTTATTGATTCATTCTTTAAATGATTTTTGTCTAGAAAAGAACGAAATAGTGTGTACAAGGATTTAGAACGTATAAAAAAAAAACAAAGTCTGATGTCCTGTGACACTATTTATGGAGTTGGCATCCCCTGACGATCTATAGAAGGAGTGCAACGAGTAGGGAAAAGAAAATTTAAATGCAATTTCTAATTAATAATTCCATAAATAGTGTCACAGAATATCGGACTTCATTTCTATAATGATTGTTTTTTTTTTTTTGCATATGTATAAAAAATCAAATGCCTATAATACATGCTAACATGTATTTTAATTCAGTTTTACGTCCCCTTCAAGATTATTTCAGCACATATGAGATGTGCCATTCAGTAGGTGGGGCGAAAATGGGACAACCCCCCCCCCCCCCCCCCCCCCCCCCCCCCCGCATAGAAAAATAGAAACAAAAAAACAAGCTTACACACAGACAGAAACAGCCTTTTCTAACATGAGACCCGTGTTTGGCTCGAACCCACACCGGATACAGCGGTGAGATGATTGAATGATTTAGCGTGTCATGGTGATGAACTCAGCATACATGTTAATAATTTTGTAAAGGGACAAATAGCAAATCTATATACTTTTAACCTCAAGCCTGCTAGGATATTTTATCAATACATACATTTACTTTGCCAATGTGCAGGTTGTCAATAAGATGTGTGTTTCAACCAGATGCCCATGTGTCACAAAGCTCACTCGAGTTCACAGGCATTGCTTAATGTAAATAATGGCCAAATGACCGGAATCAAGACATCTGGAAGAAAAGTCAAATCTAATGTAGAAGAGGACTGCAAAGCCAAATTCAATATCCCTAAAGAGACTGCAGAAACATCCAATATCCACTTTTCCAAACAAACAACCACGCAAATAGCAGCTTAGAAAGTCAGGTGTTTCAAGCATCTCTAAACTAGAGCTCTGTCAAATAACAAGTAGCCCAAGGGCAACGATCGCTCACCTGAGAGTAAAAAATATGGAGAGAATCCGCCTCATGGCTCAGAGAAGAAGTTGTTTGAATTTTTTCAAAAATTCATCCTTTATGTTGACATAGCAACCTATCAAATTAAGCAATTTAAACAAAAGTCACATAAAATCATGGAGGGCCACTGAACAAATGTTCATGTAAAAATAAAATTCAAATATCCCCAGTGAAACAACAGAAATTGACAATTCCCACTTTTCCCCATATAAGACAATGGAAACTTCAAGTTGCCAAAGCAACCAAAGTAGTTGGACAAGGACAATAAAAAACACAAACTTTGTAGAGGTTAATGTCATAAGCATGCATGTAAAGTTTCAGCTTCATCCTCCTTACAGCCTTTGAGAAGATTTTTAAATATTTTTTCATAAATTCACCCTTATATTGCTATAGCAACCAAAATAATTATGCAATTATGACAAAAATTGCCAAAATTGTGGAGGGCTAGTCAACAAACATTTACGTAAAAAATAAACTAAAATATTTCAAGCAAAATGGCAGAAATTGCAATTTTCCGCTTTTCATCTTATAAGTCAATGGAAACTTTAAGTTGCCATAGCAACCAAGACAAGGACAATAAAAAACATAAACTTTGTAGAGGCTAATATCATAAGCATGTATGCAAAGTTTCAGCTTCATCTGCCTTACAGCTTCATAAATTCACCCTTACGTTGCTATAGCAACCAAACCAATAAAACTATTTTGACAAAAGTTGCCTAAAACGGGGAGGACTACTCAATAAACATTTACGTAAAAACAAAATTTCAATATCCTCAATGAAACGGCAGAAATTGCAAATTTCCACTTTTTGCCTTAAAAGTCAATAAAAACTTCAAGTTACCATAGCAACCAAAGTAGTTGGACAAAGACAATAAAAAACACAAACTTTGTACAGGCTAATGTCATAAGCATATATGCTAGATTTCAGCTTCATCCCCCATACGGCTTCTGAGAAGAAGATTTTTGAATATTTTTTTCGAAAATTTACCCTTCATGTTGCTATAGCAACCAAACCAATAAAGTGATTTTCACAAAAGTTGCCTTAAATGTGAAGGACTACTCAATAAACATTTATGTAAAAACAAAGTTCAAATATCTCCAGCCTGACAACAGAAAATGCCAATTTCCACTTTTCTCCATACAAGTCAATGGAAACTTCAAGTTGCCATAGCAACCAGAGTTCTTATCCAATCGATATATAAAAAACACAAATATTCATTCCCCCCACCTGTAGATTCTATAGATGTGAAATATGAAAAGATTCGGCCTGGCAGCTTCAGAGAGAAGTCGTTTGAAAATGTTGACGACAACGGTCGACGACGACGGACAACGCACGGACGCCGGATGCCTCCCTATACTATAAGCTCACCTTTGAGCCTACTGCTCAGGTGAGCTAACCAGAGGACCATTGGTCCTGAGAACGCTCACCTGAAGCCTGATCTTGGAATATTAGGTCATCATGAAACGACCTTGACCTTAAATACTCACACACCTTTATTGACTTCATAAGTTGTCTGCATCTGCAAAATTTCAGGTCTCAGGCTGCAATAGTTTCCAAACCCAGTGATTTCTGAGAAAACCATAATTTTAATTTTGATATTGAAATGACCTTGGGTCAAGGTCAAGAAATAACATTGACCTTCATTAATTACTTACCTTCATTGATTCCATTAGTTGTCTGCATCTAGCAACTTTCAGGTCTCAGGCTGCAACAGTTTCCAAAATATCCATTGTTTTGGCCTTTTCCCATGTAAAAGCCTATGTTTCCAAAATTGACCTTGCCGTAAAATAGGTCAAGGCCATCCTAGGGCCATCATTTCAACAAACTATAATGGGCTGGAGTCCCAAATGCTACATACCAAGTTTCACGAATATCGGCCAGCCGGTTCTGGAGAAGAAGATTTTTGAGTGTTTTTTTACCATAGTTGGGCATGGCGGCCATCTTGGTCATGTGACCCAAATTTCACGATCAAACTTTCGTTCCCCCTACCCATGGACGCTCCACATAAAATTTCACTTTGATTGGCCAAGCAGTTTCAGAGAAGAAGATCTTTGAAAAGTGTGTATGGACGACAGACTGGCCAAGGTCAAGAGATGACCTTGACCTAAATTAATCACATACCTTCATCTACTCCATTAGTTGTTTGCATCTACCACTTTTCAGGTCTCAGGCTGCAACAGTTTTCAAAAAAATCCAGTTTCACTTTTCCCATGTAAAAGCCTATGTTTCCAAAATTGACCTTGCTGTAAAATAGGTCAAGGTCATCCTATGATCATCATTTGATCAAACTATGATGGGCTGGAGTCCCAAATGCTACATACCAAAGTTCATGAAAATCGGCCAGCGGGTTCTGGAGAAGAAGATTTTTGAAAGGTTTTTACCATATATGGGCGTGGCGCCATCTTGGTCATGTGACCTGGATTTGGCGATCAAACTTTCTTCTCCCCTACCCATGAATGCTCCACATAAAATTTCACTTTGATTGGCCGAGCAGTTTCAGAGAAGAAGATCTTTGAAAAGTGTGTATGGACGACAGACTGGCCAAGGTCAAGAGATGATCTTGACCTAAATTAATCACATACCTTCATCTACTCCATTAGTTGTTTGCATCTACCACTTTTCAGGCCTCAGGCTGCAATAGTTTTCAAAAAAATCCATAGTTTTCACTTTTTCCCATGTAAAAGCCTATGTTTCCAAATTTGACCTTGCGGTAAAATAGGTCAAGGTCATCCAAGGGTCATCATTTTATCAAACTATGATTGGTTGAAGTCCTCAATGCTACATACCAAGTTTCGTGGAAATCGGCCCACCGGTTCTGGAGAAGAAGATTTTTGAAGTGTTTTTACCATATATGGGTGTGGCGGCCATCTTGGTCATGTGACCCGGATCTTGCGATCAAACCAGTTCCCCCTACCCATGGATGCTCCACATAAAATTTCACTTTGATTGGCCAAGCAGTTTCAGAGAAGAAGATCTTTGAAATTGTGGATGACGGACGGACGGACGCCGGACGGACGCCGGATCATGGCCATCCTTTAGCTATAAGCTCACATTGTGAGCCGAGCTAAAAATGACATTGAACTTTCCTGTCAATATCAAATGCTTGTATCAACCTTGAAGTGTTCATCATCTTATATATCTCTGATTGTCCACAGTAAGATGAAATTTCTCTTTTCAAAAATTTTATTGGTTGTTTGAAAATAATGAAACAGACCATGGTGATTGTTTGACAACTGATGTTAGATGTCTCCACTTTGTGAATTGCTATGCTGGTATTTGCGCGGTTACAAGTAGGCAATGATCACAAAAAGATGCCCACTAATGCCGCGTTGGAAAGAAACATACTTGACCAGAGGACCATTGGTCCTGAGAACGCTCACCTGAAGCCTGAGCTTGGAGCATTTATTCATCATGAAATGACCTTGACCTTGAATACTCACACACCTTTATTGACTTTATATGTTGTCTGCATCTGCCAAGTTTCAGGTCTCAGGCTGCAATAGTTTCCAAAATATCCATTGATTTTAACTTTTCACATGTAAAAACCTATGTTTCCAAAATTGATCTTGTCATACAATAGGCCAAGGTCATTCCAGGGTCATCATTTGATCAAATTATGGTGGGCTGGAGTACCCAATACTACATACCAAGTTTTGTGGAAATCGGTCCAATGGTTCTGGAGAAGAAGATTTTTGAAGTTTTTTTTTTTACCATAAATGAGATTGGAGGCCATGTTGGTCATGTGACCAAGATGTCCCGAACAAAGTTTCCATGCCACTACCCAAGGAGGCTCCACATATAATTTCAACTTGATCAGCCAAATGGACAGTGAAGATCTTTGAAATTGTGACATAATTTTGATATTTCTATGACCTATGGTCAAGGTTAAGAAATGACCTTGACCTTAATTAATTACATACCTTCAATGAATCCATTTGTTGTCTGCTTTTAGCAACTTTCAAGTCTCAGGCTGCAATAGTTTCCAAAATATCCATTGTTTTGGCCTTTTCCCATGTAAAAGCATATTTTTTCAATAGACCAAGGTCATCCCAAGGTCATCCCAAGGTCATTATTTTAGCAAACTATGATAAGCTGGTGTCCCTAATGCTACATGCCAAGTTTCACAGAAATCGGCCCACCGGTTCTGGAGAAGAAGATTTTTGAAGGGTATTTACCATATATGGGCATGGCAGCCATCTTGGCCATGTGACCAAGATATCCCAAACAAAATTTCAATTCCAGTACCCAAGGAGGCTCCACATAAAATTTCAACTTGATCAGCCAAGCGGTTTCAGAGAAGAAGATCTTCGAAATTGTGACTTAATTTTGATATTTCAATGACCTTGGGTCAAGGACAACAAATGACATTGGCCTTAATTACATACCTTCATTGACTCCGTTTGTTGTCTGCAATTTTCAATTTTCAGTCTGCAATAGTTTTCAAAATATCCATTGCTTTGGCCATTTCCCATGTAAAAGCCTATGTTTCTAAAACTGACCTTGCCACAAAATAGGTCAAGGTCAACCCAGGGTCATCATTTTAGCAAACTATGATGGGCTGGAGTCCTCGATGCTACATACCAAGTTTCATGGAAATCGGCCCACCAGTTCTGGAGAAGAAGATTTTTGAAGGATTTTTAATATATATGGACGTGACAGCCATCTCGGTCATGTGACCAAGATCTCATGAATAAACATTCATTCCCCCTACCCATGGAGGCTCCACATAAAATTTTAACTTGATCGGCCAAGTGGTTTCAGAGAAGATGACAACGACGATGGAGCATGGGTATACTATAAGCTCACCTGTGAGCCTTCGGCTCAGGTGAGCTAACAATTAGGTACCCACACTTAGAAATATTGTAAGCCGAGTGAGCAGCTATTTCCCAATAGGCGGCCACTCTGTTACCCAAACTTGTCTAAAACTATGACAGGGCTTTAGATAATTCTTCAATTAAATGAGTACGTTACTCGTCAATTTGAAAATAAAGGAGTAATGATAAATTTTTAATGAGTAACGGCTGTTTCCCAAATTAAAAAGCTTTTTAGCACTACCATTATTTCTGATGCAGTTAAAAGAAAGCTTACAGTGTAACAGCTACATGTAAATAAACTTATCTTTCTTGGGATTGAAGAGAAAAAGAGTAAGGATTTCAATTTAATGCAAATCAAATTTATATTCAATTACGCCCTGCAGGCTGTTTTGGCGGTCGTCCTCGCCTTGCACTCATTTTTAGCTCACCTGAGCCAAAGGCTCACAAGGTGAGCTTATAGGATGGCCATGCTCCGGCGTCCGTCCATCATCGTCCGTCCGTCATCCGTACACAATTTCAAAGATCTTCTCCTCTGAAACCATTTGGCCAATCAAAGCCAAACTTCATGTGGAGCATCCTTAGGAAGGGGGAAAGAAAATTTATATAAATGGTCAAGGTCACATGACCAAGATGGCCGCCATGCCCATATATGGTAAAAACCATAAAAAATCTTCTCCTCTAGAACCGGTGGACCAATTACAATGAAACTTGGTATGTAGCATCGAGGACTCTGGCCTATCATAGTTTATATAAATCATGACCTTGACCTATTTTACAGCAAGCTCAATTTTGGTTACATAGGCTTTTCAATGGAAAAAAAATTGAAAACATTGAATTTTTCAGGAAGTTTTGTAGCCTGTGACCTGAAAGTTGGTAGATACAGACAACATGTTGAGGTTATGAAGTGATGTAAGTATTAAAGGACAAGGTCATTTCTTGACCTTGTCCAAAGGTCACTTACAAATTAAATGTTTAACTTAATTTTCTCAGTTACCGCTCAACCAATCAAAGCCAAATTTTATATGTAGTATCCTTAGGATGGGGGAATGAAAGTTAATATAACTAGTCAAGGTCACATGACCAAGATGGCCGCCATAGCTATAAATAGCAAAAACCTTTAAAATCTTCTTCTCAAGAACCAGAAGACCTATGATTTTGAAACCTGGCATGAAGCATCAAGGTGAGGAGCTCTACAAAGTTTGTATAAATCATGACCCTGGGATGACCTTGACCTATTTTATGGCAAGGTCAACATAGGTGGCCCATACATTTGAATGGGAAAAATTTTCAAAATGTCATTTGACGGGAAAACATTATGGACATAGGCAAATGGACTGAATATTTATGATTCTGAAAAAAGGACCCCAGAGGCAGGTCTGTCCCCACCCCGGGGCAATATATATCATAATATTCAAAGATCTTTTTCTCTGAAATAGTTTGGCTAATCAAAGCCAAATGTCTTGTTGAGTATTCTTAGGAAGGGAGAATGAAGGTTATATAAATGGTCAAGGTCAATTGACCAAGATATCTGCCATGGCTATAAACAGCAAAAACCCTTGTAAATCTTCTTCTTCAGAACCAGAAGGCCTTTGAAACTTGGCTTGAAGCATCTATGAATACAGCTCTACAAAGTTTGTATAAATCTGACCCTGGGATGGCCTTGACCTATTTTACAGCATGGTCAGCTTAGGTTGCATATCCCAGTTCAAAGGTGAGCGTTTACAGGACCATTGGTCCTCTTGTTCACTTTTTACTTTCACTTTACAATAGGTTGTATTGATTATAATGGAGTCGGTGAGATTTGATCAGATTCTGTTAATTCGTTCTCAAGATATTGAGCGGAAACAAATTTCTGACGTCAATCAAGGGCCGTAACTCAAAATTTTGCAAAAAAAATGATGGGCAACAATCCCATGCTAGATCTTGTCAATGTTGTTGTGCATACAAAATTTGGTCAGATTCTGTCAAATTGTTCTCAAGATATTTAGCGGAAACAAAATTTTGACGTCGATCAAGGGCCGTAACTCTGTCAAAATTTTGCGAAAAATGATGGGCAACAATCCTAAGCCAGAGCTAGTCAATGTTGATGTGCATACCAAATTTGGTCAGATTCTGCCAATTTATTCTCAAGATATTGAGTGGAAACGAAATTTTGACGTAAATCAAGGGCCATAACTCCATCAAAATTTGGCAAAAAATTACGAGTAACAATCCCAAGCTAGGTCTTGTCAACACAGTTCAACCTCATTATAACACGGTTTTCAATATAAACGGCCATGTCATGGCTCCCAAATGCTAAATTGTCTATAGTTCTTATAGTAAATAATCTCATTATAACACGGTTTCACTTATAACACGGTTGTTTCTCAGGACCCCAAAGATAGCGTTATAATGAGGTTGTACTGTATTGAAATGTATACAAAATTTGGTCAGATTCTGTCATGCCATTCTCAAGATATTGAACGGAAACGAAATGTTCACGGAATGACGGAACCACGTAATTACGGAATTATGGAATAACGGAAGGACAGGGTGAATTCAGTATAGCCCCACTTTTGCAAAGCGGGGCTATAATAATGAAAATGGAATAATATCATAGTTACCTGGAATAATATCATGGCACAGAAATTTCAACTCCATGAGATCGCCATCCATGATGTCATCACTGATTTCTATCAGCTGTCTGCGAAACATCTTTTCACTCCATTCTTGAGGAAACTCAATAGTTTCCAACTGTAGTAGGTCTGTGCCTGCTGAAAACCTAATAGCAACACAATGGAATAAGTGTATTTTGATATCAAATTTGCATTAATTAAACATGTCATACAAATAATTATGATTTCATACTTGAAAAACAACACTTCTGAAAGTTTAACCTTTGAAGCACAGAGCACAGCATACGATGCTGTTTAAAGGGCTAATGGTTAAAAGGTGTTGCCAATTAAGTAGCATATGTCAATGTCGAAACAACATGACACAGTCGAATCCAAACATTTACTTTAAAAGTGCAGGCACACAGTAGCGTATAAGGCAAACCACATTGGGCGTATGAAAAACACACTGAAGATTTTGGACGTAGTAAAATTAATTTGCTTCTTAAAATCAGCAGTCACACATTAGCGTGTGACACAGGTGTGTGCCGTATGTATGAAAAACCCACTCGCAAAAAACTTCAGTACTTTTGTGTTACATCCCAGACACATATCAAATGTTTAACGGACGTCTCATACACACTTGGGGCAGGTTAAAGAAACGTTCGGCATGCGCCCAAACCAGTATCTTGTAAAGTCAGAACACGCATGTGGCGAACACTGACATGCCTAAAACACACACCCGAATTGCGCCGAGCTTCTAGCAAAAAAGAATTAAAACATTTTCTGAGGGAAACTATGTCCCCCCCACCAACCTGTAAAATAATTGAAGGGTAGTTACCTGATGGAATGAAGTTTCTTTCTGTGGGAGACACCATGACTGTCTTAGATATATGGTTGGGATAGGGGAAAGAGTTGGTTAGATTCTAGTGATGGTGACCTATTTTTTAAGGTCAACAGCCCATGAATATTGTCAAAATAAGCTTTTCGGATGTGATATCTTTTGCATAAATGAATGGATTTTAACCAAACTTGCACAGTGAGATTGTTGGAAGAAGACTAAGAGTTGTAGATGCTCACTTGATTTGAGTTGGTCTGACAGTCATATATGGGTGTCATATGGGTGCGAATTGGCATGTGTGCTGTCAAAATTGTTTAAACTGTAAACATTTATAGGTATTAACTTTATGGCTTGGTGGGGGTGGGGATGGGGGAGGGGGTTCCCGAATGGACATGGGGTGTTTGGCAGTGGTTGTAAGTATTTTTCCCCAGAATGACTTCAGTGAGTGAGCTATAGCTGTTCCTTGAATAGCCTCTGTGTTAAGAGTGGTCAATCAATATTGAGTCTCCTCCCAGCAATGTTTCTATGCAAGTCTATTTATGCAGAAGATATTGCCTCTATTAATCTGATCAGAAGATATGGTATCGGAAATGTTTATCTAAACAGTTCTCATGGGCTGGCGACCTTAAGAATTAGGTCAAAGTCAACAAAATCTAAGAAAGCCTGAGTCTCCTCCCAGCAATGGTGCAATTAATCCAATTGCTCAGAAGATATGTTGTCCAAAATACTTAATTTTCAAGGTCACCAAAATTTAATCAAATTAATCTTGAAAGATTAGGTCAAGGTCACCAAATTTATAAACTAAGTCTCCTTCCAAGAATGTTTCTGTGCAAATCTGGTAAAAATCCATCCATCTAATCAGAAGATATGGTGTTGGAAATGTTCATTTAAACAGGCATCAGGGGCTGGTGACCTTGAAAGTTATGTCAAGGTCGCCAAAATCTAATCAACTCTGAGTCTCCTCTAGGATTGTGCAAGTTTGGTAAAAATCCACCCACTTGTTCAGAGGATATTGTGCTGGAAATGCTAATTTTAACAGTATACATGGGCTTGTGACTTTGAAAATAAGTTTGAGGTGACAAAAATCTAATAAACTCTATGTCTTCTTCCAACAATGTTTCTGTGTAAGTTTAGTTAAAACTCATCCATTGGTTCATGGATATTGGTTCACGATATGTTTTCATGGTATAAGTACCTAATTGTTGATTTAGTTTTTTCCCACTTCGGTTTCTGGAGTGGGAGTCTTTTTTCTTATTGCGCCTTTTCCTGATCTTTGCCTAATTGTACCTATTTATGCAGAAGATATTGCCTCGGAAAAGCTAATTTTGACGGTGCCCTTGAAAAATAGGTCAAGGTCACCAAAATCTAATCAACTCTTTCCCCCCTCCCAGCCATGTATGCAGGTTTGGTGAAGTTCTACCAAATGACTCAAAAGATATTGTGTTGGAGAGAAGCTACGCGGACGCAGACTTAGACGCCAACAGGATCCGCAACAAAAGCAATATGTCCCCACCCTTCGGTTGGGAGAACTTAATTAAGCATGCTTAAAGGTAAAAGTAGGCAATAATCATAAACTGGCGCAAGCAGAAAAAAATTCCCACTACAAAAACCAAGGTACTTTAGAAGAAAATATAAAATAACACGTCTCTAAAGTGTCATGAACGTGCTTTTGACATTTGTTGAATTTAGCATTTTTAAACACGTCCGGTGCACGTTTGCCTTATACATGTACACTAATGTGTGACAGTGATTTTAATTTATGTATTCTATTGAAACAAATATTTATTCAATTTACAATCCTGAATTGCATATATACTTATTCTCAAATGAAATGCAAAATTTTAAAACCGTGTTATCTTGAAAAAAAAAAAAAAAGAAAGATCATTTTAATGGTATTTTCAGTGACACAGCTTATGAGCAAGTGTAGTAAGTAATAAGAGCTGTCGCAGGACAGCGTGCTGGACTGCTTCTGACATTTGTCAAACATAATGCCTATCTCAATCTGTAACCCAAAGTATTATGCTCATACATCTTTTTGCCTTGATTCACTGAAACATGACACTTAACTATAACTATCTAAGGTTTAAAGGTCTCACTCATATTGTGAAAGGTGTATGTTAATATACCAACTGATTGCCGAGATACAAGGCAAAATCAAGAAATAAGGTCAACTGATGAGTGTCGAGATATAAGGCAAAATCACTGAACCGAGAAATTAGGTCACAGTGACCTAGGGATAAGTTCTTGTCATACGCAAACATATTGTGAAAACAGTATGTTCATATACCAATTGTGTGCCGAGATATAAGGCAAAATCACTGACCAGTGAAATGAGGTCACAGTGACCTATAAGTACATTGGAGTCAAAGGTCTGGTCATACTCCCTCATAATCTGTAACCAGAGGACCAATGGTCCTGTAAACGCTCACCTGAATCTGCTGCATATACCAATAAACATGTTTGAATATTATGGTATTTAACCCCAGTGCAGGGGCAGATGAAGCCCTTGGGCCGTTTTCTTTTTTCAGAATAATCAATATTCTGTCCATTTGCCAATTTCTTGCTGGCTTTTCCCTTCAAACGACATTTTAACAGTTTTTCCCATTCAAATGCATGGGCAACCCATGTTGACCTTGCCATAAACTTGGTCAAGTTCATCACAGGGTCATGATTTATATATATATATATATATATATTGTAGTACTATATCCATGGATGCTTCACACCAAGTTTCATTGAAGTCAATCTACTGGTTTCAGAGAAGAAGATATTTGAAGGGTTTTTACCATATATGGGCATGGCGGCCATCTTGGTCATGTGCCCTAAATCATTTATATACACATTGGTTCCCCCATCCTATAGATGCTTCACATAAAATTTGGCATCAATTGGCCAAGCGGTTTTAGAGGAGATGATGTTTGAATATTTTGGTAATATACATGTATATTGCCCCGTGGTGTGGGCATATGAGCCCTTAGGTCCATTTTTTTTTTCAGAATCATTATGATTAATATTTAGTCCTACTACCCATTTCCTGCAAGATTTTCACCTCAAATGACTTTTTAAAAGTTTTCCCCATTCCAATGCATTGGCGACCTATGTTGACCTTGTCCTAAAATAGGTCAAGGTCACCACAGGGTCATAATTTATATACACATTGTAGAACTTCAGCCATTGGTGCTTCATGCCAAGTTTCTTTGAAATCGGTCCACCAGATTCGGAGAAGGAAGATTTTTGAAGGGTTTTTACCTTATATGGGCATGGCAGCTATCTTGGTCATGTGAACTAAATAATTTATATACACATTAATTCCCCCATTCCATAGATGATTCACATAAAATTTGGCTTTGATTCGCCAAGCGGTTTCAGAGGAGAAGATGTTTGAATATTATGGTAATATACATGTATATTGCCTCGGGGTGGGGGCAGATGAACCCCTGGGGTCCATTTTTTTCAAAATCATTAATATTCAGTCCTACTGCCCATTTCCTGCAAGGCTTTCACTTTAAATGACATTTTAAAAGTTTTCCCTATTCAAATGCATTGGCGACCTATGTTGACCTTGCCGTAAAAAAGGTCAAGGTCATCACAGGGTCATGATTTATATATACATTGTAGTACTTGAGCCATCGATGCTTCATGCCAAGTTTCTTTGAAATCGATCCTACGGTTATGGAGAAGAAGATTTTTGAAGGGTTTTTACCATATATGGGCATTGCGGCCATCTTGGTCATGTGACCTGGATTATTTATATACACATTGATTACCCCTTCCTATTGATGCTTCACATAAAATTTGGCTTTGACTGGCCAACCGGTTTCAGAGGAGATGATGTTTGAATATTATGGTAATATCCATGTATATTGCCCCGGGGTGGGGGCATATGAGCCCCTGGGGTCCAATTTTTTTCAGAATCATTAAAATTCAGTCCTACTGCCCATTTCCAGCAAGACTTTCACTTTAAGTTAGAGTTAAAGTACCGAGTAGAAAAAATAAGTAAAATAAAGCGAGTCGAAGACGAGCTGTTTTTACTTATTTTTTCTACGAGGTCTTTAACTAACTTGTAGTTGTAGTATGACTTTCTGTTTTTCCTTTGAAGTTTTCATAACATTAAATCCAATACAAGTCAATATGAAAAGAGGCGGGCCCACATATTATTACAAAGCAAAGAGGCGGGATGAAAGCCGTACAATAACTTCCTGATACTGGAAGTTACAGTACGGATCTGCCAATTTGTGTTGTGTCATACTACAAGTTAGTTAAAGACCTCGTAGAAAAAATAAGTAAAAACAGCTCGTCTTCGACTCGCTTTATTTTACTTATTTTTTCTACTCGGTACTTTAACTCTAACTATGACACAACACAAATTGGCAGATCCGTACTGTATCTTCCAATATCAGGAAGTTATTGTACGGCTTTCATCCCGCCTCTTTGCTTTGTAATAATTTGTGGGCCCGCCTCTTTTCATATTGACTTGTATTGGATTTAATGTTATAAAAACTTCAAAGGAAAAACAGAAAGTCATACTACAAATGACATTTTAAAAGTTTTCCCCATTCAAATGCATTGGCAACCTATGTTGACCTTGCCGTAAAATAGGTCAAGGTCATCAAAGGGTCATGATTTATATACACATTGTAGTGCTTGAGCCATCAATGCTTCATGCCAAGTTTCGTTGAAATCAGTCCACTGGTTCTGGAGAAGAAGATTTTTTGAAGGGTTTTTACCATATATGGGCATGGCGGCCATCTTGGTCATGTGACCTGGATTTCTTATATACACATTGGTTCCCCCTTCCTATAGATGCTTCATATAAAATTTGGCTGTGGTTGGCCAAGCGGTTTCAGAGAAGAAGATCTTTGAAATTGTGGACGGAGGGACGGACGACGGACGGACGGACGACCGGACGCCGGATCATGGCCATCCTATAAGCTCACCTTGTGAGCCTAACGGCTCAGGTGAGCTAAAAAGTATAAAAATATACCAATTGAGTATGAAGATATAAGACAAAATCACCGGACCATGGAAAGTAGGTCAACCCACCCTTAGCGTCATGACAAACGAGTCAGAGTCACAAAGTTAAAAGATAAATGACCAACCATCTTCCTAAGTTGTTTCTATTTAGAAATAAAAAGAAAATATATTTCAGGGAGTTCTAGAGTTTGACCTCTAGCCCCACCTCCCTGACTCCGACCCAGAGGTCCGATGTCATGGAACCTAAAGTGTATGAAGTATGAATGCTTTAGAAGTTGTTGTCGAGATATGGACTTACTATACCACAGAATAGCCATTTTTGGTGTTCTAGATGTAACCTCCAGCCCCATCCCCTGGCCTGGACACGGGCCCGATGACATTGAATGAAAGGTAACCCTACAGGGTATGTATGGTCCGTATGAATGCTTTCTGATGAGTGGTTGTCAAGATATGGACTGAATGAATGAGTGGTGCAATGGGACATAACACACCCCCATTTCGAGAAAGTAATCATTTATGATTATGAGAATGTCATTTTTATGACTGAATGACTCAAATGGTCCATCTCCGACGAGCCCCCATCTTAGGAATTTGAAAATTCGTAACTAAGAAATGATGCAAAGTATGAATTCCTGATGGAATTTGAATTCGGAGCGCTGGGGTAGAAAGCCAATACTCTAACCACTGAGCCAAAGAGTCGACTCCCTGACGCAGTATGTCAGAGACTGAACTTAATCGAATAACCCCCCTAACCCTAACCCTAACCCTAACCCTAACTGTACTGTTTACAGAAACTACGCATCATGAGATCTGCCAACCCAACATTCCAAACACGGCAGATAATCTCGAATGAATGAGTGGTGCAACGGGACATATCAACGTCGCAAATTCGCAATACACATATCTTGGTCTTCTTTTAACAGAACACTTGGACTACAGTTTAACAGCTAAAAACGTCGCAAAGGCAGCTAATAGAGCCTTATACGGTTTAATCATAGCCAAGGATAAAGCATTTGGATCTCTGCCTTTCAGGTCCTATACAAAACTATTTGATACCATGGTCTGGAGTGTAATCAATTATGGAAGCGCAATATGGGGGACGAAACAATACTCGTGCATTAATGCTATTCAAACTAGGGCTGAAAGATATTTCTTAGGTGTTAGAAAATATACGCAGAATTTGGCAGTCCATGGCTAAACGGTTTGGATCCCGACTTTTGTGAAACAGTGGACAATGGTAACTAATGTCTGGTGCTGCTTACAAAATATGGATAACAGTAGACTTAATTACATGATAATCAAATGGTCGAGTGATGTATGTGGAGGAGGTTGTAAGAATTGGTGTTTCAATGTTCTCACTAAATTGCGAGAGATAGGTTTGACCAATCAGTTAGAAAATCCGAATAAAAATATTGTGAAAAATGCTGTAATATATTATATGTTTGGTCAATACAAGAGTGGCTGGTTGTGAGACATAAATCGTGAAACTGCTAGAAGGGGACTTGGTCAAAATAAATTATGAACCTACAGGTTGTTTAAAACAGAAAGTTATCTTTATTGTCCAATGACGAAAACGCATAGGCGTTCGTTTTCTAACTTTCATTGTGGTGTCGCACCTCTACTCTTGGAAACAGGAAGGTATGAGGGACTCAAAGAATCTGAAAGAACTTGCTTTAATTGTGATGGTACTATTGAAAACGAGGAACAAACATGTATCATTAGAGTGTCCGCTTTATGAGGATATACGACAAATTTTATCATATGAACCACTTCATATTGACTTATCCAATAAGAAAGACTGATAGCCATGTTTATTTTAACCTGATAAGAAAAGTAGCCAAAATCTGCCATGACATTTTAATGAGAAGACTGGATATTTTATACAAACTTTTTATACATGTACATATGTATGATATTAACTTATAGTCTCTCATTACTCCATATAGGAGTGGCTCTCTTATGTTTTTTAACAATTATAAGTTGTTTTAAATTTTAACTGTAATTATGTATTATATCATATTGTCTAAATGTATAGAAGTGAGACTCAAATAAATAACTGTATTGTATTGTATTGTATTAATATCACTTTAATAATTAAAACTTGGAAACAAGAAAGACAGAACAAGCGCATAATTATTATTTTCACATTTCAATTGTGAATAAGTATAGATATTCAAAGCTTCAGACAGACAAGCCCATTCTAAGTCTGACCAGCCTGCTTAGAACTCCTACGATGGCAAAGAGACACCCTTGCTGTGTCTTTTGTGGTAAAAGTATTTTAACAGTAAAGATGAAGGACTCTGAAAAATGTAGTGACGTTATATACCTGCCAACGGCTTGCTCTTCACAGGGGACCTCCACACCAGTGGCCCCTTGGGCCTCAACGACATCTCTGTCATCTTCTGTAATAACTTCTTTTGCCATATGAGATAAGACCTGTGAATGTTAATAAAAATTACATGCATATATCTGCCTATCTGAGGTAAAGAAAACTTAAATACTTTTGAAAGCAACCATTTTATTGCATTTTCTTCATTACCATTACTATTACAACTGTATACAGCTTTTGGGAAAATACATTACCATTACAATGACAAAGTGTTCATTTCCTGGCTGAATTTAAAAAAAATGTTTGTTTGTCCTTTACATACCCAGCATTTGGTAGGTAGGGAAATTATTTGTTGAAGACATCTCAGATCATTTTTTACCTGCATCCGGGTTTTTTCCCATATGGAAGATGAAAAAGGCAACAAACTGCATCTCTTTATAAAGTACTTTAAGATGATGTTTTTTACTATACAAACCATCATTGGTCCTTATTGTTATTCATTTTAATCGCTTTTTGTGTGACGAAAGCTTTTGCAAAGAAAAATTAAAATCTAAAATCTGTAGATTTTGAAATTTTATTATCCATGCAGGCCATCGGCATCGTTACGATAAGATGCGTTCGGATTTTCTTCATTAAATATAGGCGTGTTCGGATCAAAGGCTCTGCTCAACAGAACGAGTCGTTTTGGTCCAGCGACTCTTAAGGACTCTCGCCGTAAGGACATTTGAAAAACATTTCCTCTCAGTCATGTCTGGAGTTGGCTCTGCAAGTGTCATACTGTCTGTCTGTCTGTCTGTCTTTCTGTCTGTCTGTCTGTCTGTGTCTGTCTGTCTGTCTGTCTGTCCTGCATCCTGTACCCTATTGCAGAACAGATATTAATCTTTGACAATTATCTTTTTAAAGAGGTTTCTTGTTATATTTTGCTATCAGTAGAAAGTGGACAAAATCACCAAACTGTCATCATTTTATCTGATAAATCTGGTAACACAGTCTTAGTAACCACTGATCTTGAATACATGATCACTAGATCTTTTGCATTCATTGCAGCAACAATGTTGCTGCCAAATTATCAAATGGTAAAAATATTTTACCCAACAAAATTACAATATATTTTATGTAGTGTGTGTGTGTGTGTGTGGGGGGGGGGGTAATAAGTAATAAGTGGGTAGGTAGGTGGAGGACAAACAATTTGAAACAAACAAAATTTTATTTTCAGCCCCATTACACAATACTTTTGTCTGGATATGACCGATCTGAATAAACATACTTGTATTACTATTGACATGACAGCCTCAAAACATAGGGTGTTAAATAATTATAACTTACTTCAGCCTGACCAGAAGTCATTTCTAAATTCGGTGTAGTAGTAAACAAATTAAAATTATCCAGTGTTGCTGAATCTGAAAAGTTTACTGGTGACAAGCCAAATGACATTATTTTACCAGGGGGGTCGGATGGGGGAGAAATCAGCCCCTAGAACGCATGAATGAAGCAAACTTGGACACACAATCATCTGACATTTCAGCGGTGGAAAACAGAGAGTCAGGGAGGTCATTCCGGTCCCTGATGATCTGGGGGAAAGAAGCTACATTTATAGGCCTCTATACTAGCAGATTGTAGCTGAAATGCCATGGAATGACTATTTCTACGCCGAGTCTTGGGGATAAGGTAATCTGTAGGGGATAAGGTAATCTGTTGGTATTCTGGCTTTACCCTTCAGACCTTTGTATAGCAATATAAGTTGATTATCCGTCCTTTTGTACCGGCCTCGGTAGCTCAGTAGGTAGAGTGTCCGCTCCGAGATCGGGAGGTACCGGGTTCAATCCCAGGCCGTGACATACCAAAGTCGTTAACAATGGTACTAGTTGCTCCACAGCTTGGCACTCAGATTTTCGGGGTAGGACTAGGACTGGTCGCTCCGGTGTCAGTAAAATGTGACTGGAGGTGGTATCAGGTAAAAGTGTCTGGGATCTGATTCCACAGTGAGGCAGCACTATAAAAGTGAGCATTGAGCTCCCTGTCACAACCAGACACCGTCGTGATATGACAGATAATGTTGAAAGCGATGTTAAACCCGAACAAACAAACAAACAAACTTTTCTTGAGAGATTCCCACTTAAATTGTTCAAGAATGCCATACTTCCTTCCTTGAAGATATAATTCCTAGTTACAAATCTAGCGTCCCGAATCTGTACCTTTTCCAATTCCTCCTGAAGGCCTTTAGTATGAGGATCCCAAACAGAACTTCCTTATTCCAGGACAGGGCACACCAGTCCTTTATAAGCTGCTTTTTTAACATCAGGACAATAAGTTTCTCCTCAAGAATTCTGTTAACTTTAGTACAGATATTGGTGATATAGGTATTCATTTGTAATTGTTACATCTAGACATTTAATGCTATCAACATTTTCCAATACTGTACCCTAAAGGGTGTAGGACGCCTCAATTTTATTTATCTGTTTGACAGGTTGAAATCTCATGCCCCATTTTCGGGCCCAGCTCCCTAAAAGGTCAATGTCTCTCTGAAGTTTCAATGTATCTTCTGCTGTTTTAATCACAGTCATCAGCAAAAAGCCTAATGTGAGAGCCTATGACAAGGGATATGTCATTAACGAGAACAGTCCATTGTTGTTCTCCTTGTCTCATCATCATCATCATATCCGTTTTATAGTCCGTTGTCCTCTACTGAGGGTTGGACTTGTTTGACAAGTCTCCTTCTTAGACGACCTCTCCACTCTGAGAGCGATTCTGAGGATCAGCAGTATCCATTCCTAGCTTTTTTCTGTCGTCTAACAACACTTCATCCCATGATTTCCTTGGCTTGCCAGATCTTTTCTGTGCAACTATGTTTAGCTTGCGTACTTGAGCAATCCAGCCTTTGCTGCGCTCTACGTGTCTATACCATCTCATTCTGCTGGAGCGAAGCACCACATCTATATCCTGGAGTCCAAGCTTTGAGAGAAGGGAGTTTTGACTTGTCATGATTGTTTGTAGCAAGATTTTATGGTAGGATGCCCTTCCTTTCACCAACTCGGACACTATTCGGCAGTCCAAGAGCGCCGCTGTTCCCTACTGACTCGGGCTGTGTGCTCCACCGTTGGCACCATGTGAATGTGCTCCTCCGCTGTACCACTGCTGCAACACCGGAAAGCCAGTATGTCGACTTCCGCTGCAGAAGCTACTGTCACCCAGGTTGTGTGACAGGCTAGTTTATGGTATAGCAGCCAATTTCTAGTTTTTTGTAGAGACCAGACTAAAACTCCTAGATGGATTACCTTCCAAGGCCAATGAGCCCCATCTACCCACATGAGCAGGTTGTACCGGATTGCATGTTTACCGGTAGCAGAACCAATCTAGAAAAGATAAATCCTGACCTGATCTATAAATGACATAATTATGTAGTGGCAGAACAGCCAGTTTCAGCTTTTGTAATGACTGATATCCCCAAAGTACTCTTGGTACTTGAAATTATCTATCCTGCCAGGTTTGTATTTGAGTTAAATTTAATCTTAGGAACTAAGTTCTATTAAGAATTTCCTTTTCTTCATTGGTGAAAAATGGGTGCTCAAATATAAATGCTAGCGACTTGTACAAAATTGTTGTTCAGATACAATTTTACCATTTTAAAGTATAGTTAAGACAGAAAATGAGAAAAGACGCTCCGTTATGAAGGTACAGGCATTTTGTGAGGAAAAGGGTTTGAGATCACTTTTAGGGGTATTGGGATATTCTAAATCCAAAAACCAATGTTGGCAAGCTGAGAAATGGCTCCTTCACCATCTAATTTGCATATTTCCAAGATGGCCGCCATAATTATGAAAAACATCAATTGCTGCAAATTGGTATATATTTAGGATTCCAAACTGCTACAAAATAATAAAATAATAATAATAAATGATTAAAAGGTATTCAATGAATAAAAAAAATTCTCAAAAGCTAAAAGGCTGAGGTGGGGTGGGGAGGGGGCAGGGGTGTGGACCTTTCTACTTGTACCTATAAAAGTGATCATATTTCCACTGTAACAAGTCCTAGACCACTGCACCTAGTCTCACTGTAAAGCAAATCTTTTAGATCCTTTGCTAAGTAATGCCAATTATCTAATTTGCATATTCATGAATTTTAATGAAAACATTAACATTAAAAATGGCTGAAAAATGGTTTTAAAATCAATAAATAAACAAATTTCAGGCTGAAGCTGTCATTATGACAACTTGTTATTGCACCAGTAATACCATATATGACAAATATGTTAATGTCATGGGTCAATATGAAACTCATTAGCATATTCATGAATATTAATTGAAATCATCAAATGTCAAAAATAGGGACGAAAAACTATTGCCATTGAAAGGTTTTTGGTGCGTTATTTGATTGTTCTTGCATTTTAGGACAATTATTCGTGGCTGCCAGTTTGGTCAGATGGGCCAATTAAATGCCATAAAAAGTTGTCTTCAACAATAAACACATTTGCATGATGTAAACATCACATTGTTTCCACAACCACCCCTAATGTGATATTATAGAATGGGATGAACTTACAAATATACCCATGTCCCAACCAAAGCATACTTTAGAATACTATGATTGGTCTGATAGTATTGCATTGACATAGCAATTTAACCTTCATAACTAATATTAAAATCATTGAATTTACATATATTCATGAAAATTGATAAAAATCATAATGGGAGAAAAATCGTGGAAAAAATAGGGGGTATACATACAAAAATACCTGTACCCAGACTGTTAATGAACATAGAATGCCAAAAGAGATATCAAATGAATGCTGTGGCAATTTACTATTACTCTGAAAAATGATATGGGCCAAAACATGAGAAAATGTACCTTCGGGCAATTTTTTGAGTATCAGAAAAACAATTTTACTTTGAATGAACAATGTTTCTAGAGTCGAGTGGTCTTTATTTGACCTGTTTATTCAAGTTATTTTGTGAGTTATGACAAATTTACTAAATGAACCCTATAGACGTCATTGTCCTGAAAACTGATGTCAAAGTTGCGTAATTCATTTTTTGCATTTAGTAGTGCCCTCAAAACTAGATGAGTTTGCTTGATATTATTTAAGCATTGGCCAGAACTTATTGTTTAGATGGAAGCGTATCATCCTTACAGACAGTACGTCAAAATTATTTTGTCTATTTGTGTGACTAGTTGGTTGCTATGGTTACCATTTGATGATGGATGTAGGAAAATAAGTATAATATGGGTTAAAACAAGGGCAGATAACTCCAAATTTTGAAAATAAAATATGTTTTAAAACTCATTTATTTGGTTGCCCAGTGTTCAAATATTAGATGTACAGTGTTATTTCTAAAACATGTATCACATGATTTTTCCGCGTTTGTGCAGTTTTCTACTATTAACGTCAGAATGTTCAAAGGTACATTTTGTCGCGTTGAGGTTCATATGAGAATAATAGGATTTGTAATTTCATGTACTCTAATGAAATCTTAAAAAACAAGACAGAAAAAATCGTGAAATTAAAGAGGTAAATGTAAGAAATTGCTTGTATCTTGGCATCCCAAAGCCCTAAAGTGCTGAATAATGTATCAAATGGTTGTTAAGGCAATATTATGCCATCCTAAATTACAATTTATAAGTCATTTGATTTTTTATTTTCATGAATATTGATAAAATCTTTAGGAATTGATAACATCTTTAGAAATGCTGAAAGCATAAGGCAGTATACATGTAAAAACGTGCATAACATAGATAGACCTAGAGAGCTGAAATTGGTATTAAATGATTGCTTAGACATTGTTCTATAACCATATAATCTGCTATTAGCTTTATCTGACATATTTGTTGTATGAATGTTAATAAGATTTTTATAAATAAGAGAAAAATGACAGGAAAATGATGAGAGGTTACCAATAATATTGCTTATATCTGGACTGCAAATAAGACTTAGAGAGTTAAAAGTGGCATCAAATTATTGCTAGTACACATAGTTACAATCTATTATTGTCATATGTTCAGATTTATATAGCAGATTTGTTAGCAACTAAGATACAAACGATTTTGTTTAAGTACAACCTTCTATTTAATGTAATTTTTACAATTTTCATAACATTCATGGCTTTTAATAAGACTTTTTATGTATCAGACTATATGGTTTGAATCAGATACTGTTTACCTATCAGACTATATTGTCCTAACATTCTACGGGTGCCATATTCATCCCTCTTAGGATATTAGCAGTGGAGATGTAAGCAACTTTGTAGGTATACTGCCTTTACTTTACGGTGATATTTCTCTAATTTAAAAGATCTCATTAATATACAACAAAAATATCTAGATGCCTTATATATCAGATTATATGGTTATAGAACATTGTCATAGCAATCGTTAGGGGTGTAACGATATACCGATATATCGGTATACTGCGGTACGGTATACCGGTACGCCCATACAAGGATTCCGGTATATCGTAACACAGTCCGGGTTTTATACTAACACCCAAAATAATCCAAACGAGTACAACCACAGACTGTGTATTTACAATCGGTCCTGCTATCGAATTTTTACAGGTAATTAGCGTGAAACCAGTCCAATACATGTGCGTATTTGCCTCCCCTGTTGAGCTGTCAATCATGTGGTTATTTTTGGAACATACATCTATTTCGGCACTTTAAAACAACCTGACTTCGCATAAAAATTTTGCATGTTGTTTACAATAATATCAGTCATAGATGTACTACAAATGTTGTAAAATTGATTCCCATTCTAGTGCAACAAATTTTGGCTTCGATAAGAAATTGAAAATTGACTTTCCTGTTTGTACGATATATTCAATACGCATTGCGATATGCATTTCCCGTACCGCGATATATGGCGATGCGGTTTTAGTGGGCGATACTCAGCCCTAGCAATCATTTGATTTCAACTTCGGCTCTTTAGATCCTTCAGTAGCCAAGATACATGTGTTTAAATGTATACCTCCTAAGTTTTTTCACATTTTACCACAATTCCTAAAGATATTATACTCATGAAAACGAAACTCAAATAACTTATCTGTTACAGTATGGGTGGTATTATATTGCCCTATCAACCATTTGATTCCATTTTCAGCACTCTGGGGCTTTTGGTTGTCAAGATACAAGTGTATTTGAAGGTGTATCTGTTTAATCTTTTTCATTTATTGTCATAATTTCATAAGGTTTCATTAATATACATGAAATTGAAAATCAAATTTCTCTTACTTCACACTTCAAAGGGATAGTATTGTACCTTAACATTTATTTGATGCCATTTTCACTGTCCTTGGTTTATTTACAGCCCAGGTACAAGTGATTTTGTATGTACACCCATATTTTTTCTATGATTTTCTTCCCATTTCTTACGGTTTTCATTAATATTCATGAATATGCAAATTCAATAATTTGAATATAAGGATTACCATTAAAAAGGTACAAGTAGGCAAAGATCAGGATAAGGCGCAATCAGAAAAAGATTCCCACTCCAAAAACCGAGGTGGAAAAAAAAACAAATTAACAATCAGGTACTTATACCATGAAACATATCGCAAGCCGAATGAGCAGCTATTTTCCCAATAGGTGGCCACTCAGTTACCTTAACTTAACTAAAAATATGAAAACATACATAAGGCGCCAACAGCACAAAAAAAAATAAACATCAAGACATAAAACAAAAAGAACCACCACAGAAGTATCGCCTTGGAACGATCAGTAACAAAGTTACTGGCGGGCTTAAACCGGTTTTACATGGCCATAACCTCACCCTCAGCTTCTGCAGTGGTTCATAACATTTAGTTAGTTCTTAATCTTTATGTCCAAGCACTACTACTAGATGAATCATAGCATTCTAGAGCATCCTATTGGTAGGATATGGGTATTTTGTAAGTCCATCCAATTCTTTAGAATCATACAATGGATGGGCGGGGAAACAATATGATTTTACACCATGCAAATATGTTCATTGTTGAGGACAATATTTATTAACGGCATTTAAATGGTCCCTCTGACCAAACTGGTAGCATTGAAAATGTGTCCTAAAATGCAAGAAAGATCTTATAATCCACCAAAAACCCTTGAATGGCAATAGTTCCCCCTGTTTTTTGCCCCAGTTTTCAACATTATAATTAATATTTATGAACATGCAAATGAGATAAAATTTTCAAATATGTCCATGACATTAATATACTTGTCACATGATATATTACTAGTGCAATAACAGTGTCATAATGATGGTTTGGGCCTGAAAATTGTTTATTTATGGATTTTAAACCATTTTCAATGTTTTCATTAAATTTCATGAATATGCAAATTAGATAATTTGCATTAATTACCACAGAATAAAGGGAAAATGTCTAAGCTTCATAATGAGACCAAATTCAGTGGTCTAGGACAAGCAACAGTGGTGATATTATCAATTTTGTAGGTACACCTTTTGTCAAGAATCAGGATAACAGCTGTCATGGAAACCATGCATTTTAATAGTGTAATTGAGTTTACCTTTGCAGGCAAATACTCTTTCCATTTAAATTTATGTAATATAGTCAAGCAGTCATCTAAAAATATATTTTAAATGATTTTAGGCTCAGTATGTATGTCGTATGTATGGTATAGTGTTCCGCCGCTGATTTATCCGCGCACCTCGTTTTAACCCCGAGTAAGGGTATTACCATCAGCAGACCACAAGGATAGAACTACACTGCCGGGCCGCCACCAACCATCACCTTAACAATATGCAACTCGTCACTTTTGCACCATTGTACCCAGTCCCTCTCCCAGATGCAGCAATGGCGAGGGCTGTCTGAGGTAGAGGAAAACCAGGACATATCTCGGCATACCTGGGATATGCCTGTGAAACCACCGCGTCCGCCTGGCGACAGCCACACCACATACATTTCGACGGGTTAATTCATTTTATTCTGAAAAACATTTGCCCATAGTGGGGTGCGAACATGTACGAAAGTGGTATGTAGCAAAGCAGGAAACCTCCTCCCTACTCCGCTATAGCAGATGCCCATAATTGTATTTCAGGAAAAAAGACGTTACGTTAGGATGATGGAGGTTTTGTGCCCCGTGTCGATTTGAGTAGTATCGGTCCAGGTGGCTCTTGAACGAATTAACACTTGGCGCTGAAACAACTTGATCTGGTAGGCAATTCCAAGCATTAACAACTCTGACACTTAAAACATTGTCTGTAAGATACACTTCTGTAATCTTAGTTTGTATATTTTCGTTGAGTTTCCTCTCACGTAGAGTAAAGAACTTTTTATGATCAATGTTTTCTTTTCCAGTCAAGATCTTATATGTTTCTATTAGGCCACCTTTCACGTCTTTCCACCAATGCAGTTAAATTAAGTGCTTTCAGTCTTTCATTACTCTAAATTTCCCAACTCTGGAACAAGTTTTGCTGCTCTATGCTAAATCTTCTCCAAACATTCAATGGGGGAGCTGTGGTTACAAATGACTTGTGCATCTGGGTGCATAACAGTATGTTATAATATTATTTTAGTGAAAAAAATTATACCATTTCAGATAACGAGAATCACGTGAACCATGTAGGTTCGTCTTCTCACTCTGTAATTCTTGTTTAGTACTTTAGATTTACTTCCGGGTGTAGCATATTTGTTGTCTAGACTGACCTTCATGTGTTGTTTAAAATCTGCATGCATGTAAACATGAAAGCAAACCGAATGTGTCACCCAGCCTCAGTGCCAAGCGTGTACTAACCAGGAAAAAAGCGTTTTACTGTGCACATCACATTTTCGAACACAAAATTCACTGTGAAAAACTATAATCTGCTCACCCTCACTTCGCATACTGTTCAAAGAGATCTTAAATTTTGTCTCCAGATGATGTTCCATAAGAAAAGTATCTGATTTCCTGCTCAAAATCAATAGTTTGTGAGATTTACACATTCAGCTAGCTCATTTGCGGTCCCTTTTGGTCCTTATTGTTATATTGTTATCTGAACTCCCTGATTCGGGGGGGGGGGGGGGGGGGGGCAGGGGCAGGGGTTCTGCTTGACCTGAACATAAGGGAGAAGTGACTTCTCTCTCCAGGGAAGTAAGGGGGAAGTTTGGGCACCAACGAAGGGAGAAATGCTAAAAATAACATCAACTAAGGCGGAAAATAGATTGCTTCGATGTGTTTAAGCTTTCATTTAGAAATATAAACTATTTGATAAGTCATTCTGTTGTTCTAGTGCTGGCTTATCATTCACTTTAAAGATACATGTATGAAAGTAGAAAACAAATTTACAATGTCAAAGCTCTAAAATATTTGTATTTCTGACAATATGTGTATAAAGAATATGCAGATGCATTCTATCAGAGCTCCATTTGAAGAAACACTGAACATTATCTTTTTTTAGAAATTTACTAGCAAAATGAGCCTTCTACACAGAGGTCCAAACGTTTTTAAACAGCCAGATCTTGTTTACAGAGTGGATTCTAGGATTTTGTAAAGATGGGCCAACTCCCCCCTCACACTCTCAAAAAGGGGCCAACGTTGAATCAAGTAGGGCACCATACCAGTCGGCATTTTCTCAGGAAGATTTAACATGAATGGTCACCTCTTGTGTTTAACCAACAGCAGTTATTTACAGTTACAGACTTCACAAATCATCAAGAAGCCAAATAGATGTACCAAGTGATAATAGTCAATTAAAAATGAATATGTACATTTTAATATTTCAAGACATTTGGGTGTAAGTCATAACAAAGTTCAAAGTCTATTGACTGTCTGCTGCTCTGAGTCTGCACTGTTTTCTCTGGACTTCCTGTTGGGACATTTTGTTATATTGTTTCCCTTTTCCTTGTGAGTAATATTATTGAATACACACTAATAAAAAAACTTTCTTCTTCGTAAACTATTAAAGTAAAAGCAAGGGAAACAACTCAAAAATAATAAAACAGGAAGAAAACGTCATGAAAATTAGTGCCTTCAATAAATGTTTTGACATCGTTTTCGCCCGAGTCATTCAGTAACTGATATAATTACTTTTGCGGTAGTTGGTACATTCCTCTGTCAGAGCATTTCGATTCTTCTAGCTATTGTTAACTCGTCCGTCGGACAAACTCATGTATTTCAATTTCAAAGAAATGACGACACTGGCTATCCGCACGACGGTCGTGCCGATAACACCGCTTATCGGCACGACCGTCGTGCGGATAAGCGGCGTTATCCGCACGACAGGGAAATCGATATCCAAATGTTAAAAAGGTCTAGAAATGGATACATTTTAAGTTGATAAATATATTACCCTGGCTTCAAAACTGAAACAGAATATTAAACATGCAGGAATTTCTTTACTTTTTAATTAACAAAATTGTAATTTTGCTGAAATTGGCTTACCTGTGAATTTACCTGTAAAAATCAGTCATGCGTATGCGTAAATGAGAAAGATATTATGTCAATTATCGTAACCTAAATATTAAAAAAAATGTGGTAATCCAAAAGAATAAACAGCCTTTGATTTTAACAATGAAGTATGGAAACATTTCAGTTACACAATTAAAATAATTGCAATGATTATATTTTTCTCCGTCTGCTGTGATTCAGTTTACATCAGCTGGATAAATCAAATCAAACTAGTTTTCTTAGTCATAATTAACAAAAATGTTAATTTCGAATGTATTTCTATATAGCTAAAACCATAATTTATTTATTTAACGACAAATTAATAGTTTAATGCATTCATAAGCTTGTAAGAAAATCTTATACTCCCGTCGTGCCGATAGCCAATACCTGTAGCATTGGCTATCCGCACGACGGTCGGGCCGATAACGCCGCTTATCGGCACGACCGTCGTGCGGATAACGCCGCTTATCGGCACGACCGTCGTGCGGATAGCCTCAGCCAGAAATGACATATTTTCAAGCCATTTCTTCCGAAACAAGAAGTCAAACTTTCGTTTCCTTTTCGGTGGGTCTTGGGCATGTTCAGGGAAACATTCGGGGGCTGCGGCACCGGACGTCTCAGCCTCATCAACGCCGATTTCCTGCCTTTTAGTTATCACAAGCCAAGAAAGAATAAATCTCGACTCCATCTTGTGTCAACGAAAGTGAAAGAAGAAAAACATATGCGCATGCGTTAACCGTCTCAGCCAATAGAATTGAAGTCTCGGTCAAATCTCGGACCACGTGATCGACGGAAATTAGTTGAAAAGAACGGAAATTAACTACCAAAATGGTACTGAAAAGAACCACAATACGCACAAAACTAACAAAAATGCGCCACTTCTCGGTAGTTTGCGGGATCGTCGGCGCACCAAGATCAAAATTTTGCGCCAAAATTACAAAATAAGCGGGATTTTCACACTCCCGCGCTCTAGAATCCACTCTGTGTTTATAATAAAATAGAATAAAATAAAACCCATTCTAAAAACGGCGAAATTTCTTAACTTTGAGTGAAGTTTTTCGCCCTAGAGCCCTGTAACTGGACCCCTGGGGGGGGGGGGGGCATCTCTTTCATTACAGCACAGTAGATTTTTTTCAATATTGCTGATGTGACACTCAAAAAAACTTTCAGTGAATATTGAAGAAAACATACCAATCTACAATATAGACTGTTTAAGATCATCCCAGTGTGACTAGATCCCTGAGTACTCCATTCAGTCCATTGTCAACATTTTTTACACAATGCTTTCGTATTTCAGTCAGCCATTGTTCTCAGTTAGCACATGTGCAAACTGACCTCAAGTGTAAGTACAGTGTATGCGCCCCCGCCCCCCCCCCTTAAAAAGATATTTTTTTAATGGACAACACAGCAGTCCCTATCTCAATCACATGTCTTTGACACTATCATAGTCTTATACAAGTAGGGGAATCACCTTGTTGAATGGTGTATATGTTAGGGCCTTAAAATTTCATGTAATAAGAATGCCTTGTGAAAAGATTGTTGATCTGTATTTTTTTTTCTATGTCAGTAAATATCTCTTTGCTGAATTATGCTCCTTTGATTATTTTAACCTTGTGTGCAAGATATCTGTAAACATAACAAAGAAAAAAAATATATTTGTTTGTTTGAATTAATGCTAAACGTCCCAGTCAACAGCTTTGGACATGTCGGGACGTTGCCTCCATTTTATGCAACTTTTACCAAAAGGGGGGTGGTTAACTACCTATATATGACATAGTAGGGATGTGCCACCCGAATAGCCCCCTTTTTCAGCCTCGCCAGATATATGAATGGGTTGCCTTTTTCAAGTCAAAATATATGAATGGCCCCATTTTTCCATATTTAGTCTATGAATGACCAAATTTTTCGGACATCCATGTTTAAGATCACTTTTTTTTGCTGACATACACAGCTCAGAAAGTCGAAATATTTGTATATAATTGTGTATAGGTCAAAATTTTGTACAATCAAATATATGAATGGGTCACTTTTTTCGTTCTTACATGAAACTTTAAGACCCTAGCTATTCAAAATGGAGATTTGCCTACTTGTTTGCCCAAGATTGTCTCAAAGGTGTGATTGAGATAGGGATCGGCTTATGTCTTGTCCATTAAAAAATAACTTCCGAAATATTTAAGTTTATTTAAGTTACAATACGCCAAAGCAAGCAAAATAAAAAGGTCCTGCTTAATGATCACTGATTTTCAATAAGTAGGTCCAACTCACATTCTTGGTATTTTCTGACATACAATAACTAGGATAGACGATCTTAGTGTCCTATAATTTGGCAAAGGTAATACTACACAAACACAGAAAAAATGGGGTTTCTGCCTGCTGATTTGTTGTTTTTACATATCGCTACTGTTGGCCTGTCACCAAGACAAATCTAAAAACGCCTCAGCGACATTTCGTCAAAAATTACATTTGTCGAAAATGTCCCCATGCCCAGACACTTACCCTAACCCTAGTGGTTGGTGGCTCAAAATGTGCAACTATATACTAGTCTTCTACGGAATAAACCTCAAACTTTTGCGGTGAATATTTTTGAAATTACAACATTTTCGACAAAACACATTTTCGACGAAATGTCATGCATCGACTAAAAACATATCTGTTTAAAATTTTCTAATAAATGGAAGCTTATATACAGTTTTATATGTTTAAAATATCTGCTAGGTATTCTAGTTAATGAATTATTTATTTGTTATGCCGGTGTGCAAACAATGCAATGGTAGCCATTCACCGGTTTATGTGTCGCCAGAAAATGGTTTTTGTATAAAACCTGCATGATTGCTATATGCAACATACTGTGGAAGACATTTATAATATGTTTCAAACATCCTTTGTAACTTCAACGTGACCACTAAACTAGACCATTTTGCCATATTAACATATTTTCCATATAAGGGCATTGTCTGCATGTAAGCTTCTGCTGGGAATAACCTACTATGGTTCAAAAGTGAATAGATAAAACGTTCGTGACTACAAGCATACAGCTAGGTAAGGTCCACAGGTTGTTTACAACATACACACCGTCTTTGCACATGCTATCCTGGGATTTTTAAGCCAAACACTGACAGCGTATGTTGTAATACAATCAGTTGCATATATTTCAAAGGTGGTTTTAAACCATTGAGACTTAAACTTTCCTTATCGAAATATGCAATGGCATACAGTAAATCGGGATTGTATATGAAATAGGTCTACATATGTCTCAATATAAGGCATCATGTGAAAGTACCTACCCCTGCCGACTAGAAAACGTCGAAAAGAGATCAGTGAAAGTAGACATAGCAACAGATTTTGGATTTCACTTAAAGGAAAACTAGATAAAATAATGTTATTTATAGAGAGCAATCAAGAAGTAGAGCATCGATCCTGAATATTTTTTCTATCTATATGTAGCAAAGGACATTTTTCAGTGAGATGCAAAACATAGGGCGTGCATGATTTCCCTCCAATGCTGTATTTTGCACATTAACTACAGCAAACCTTCGTTTCGGGTCAGTAATGAAAGTTTTAACATCAGTATTTGGAGCTTTTGGCTTCTGGAAGTGTTTCTGTTATCGACATAAAATCAAATATATAAATCATATCATACAACAAACTTATTGGATGCTTTCATTTGCATTATTTTAAGTTCAGCGACGTATGGACGCAAATGTCTCGAAATAAACACATGATCTGCTGCGTTTGTAACAAAACAGTTCTTTAAAATGCAACGTTGTACTAAATTAGTACTTAATGGAATATTTTTATTTAAAAAAAAAAAAAAATACGTAATTACTCGAATGAGGCTTAATGATGTCTCCCTTAATAATCCCTTAGAATAAAGCAGTCTCCCTTTCAATTAGGACTGGTGTTAGATATTTTGCATGACAATTTTCTGTGTTTAGTATACATTGGTAAACCAGTCTGGATTCGCGCGTGAAGCTGGAAGGGTTGTATTTTTTACCAGATCAATAATTCCATAACAGTAAGCAATTATGAGAATCCAGTCTAATTTTGTTGTGACGTCACTACTTTCGTTTTCCCGTACAAAGAGTGTGTCGAATTTTTCAAGATCTATCTTTTGCGCTTTTGGTAGCTGGGGAGCTTGAAATAATTTCAGATAGTAAATCAGAAGAAAGAAAAGGTAGAACGGCTCTTTTGAGGAAGATTGCTTATTATACGGGTACTTATTCAACTGAAGGGTTAAAAAATTTCTATAGTTCCTGTGTGAGGCAAGTAGAAAAGGGTGAAAAAACGTGGGCAGATGATTTCTCCAATTTAGAGCAACCTATTTTGTCTAAGCATTTATTACCGGTTAATAAGATGACTATGAAAAAGAAATTTTCACCAGTAGGGACACAGAAAGCAAACAGACCAGATGATGGGTCTGAACGCACTTGGTTTTGTTCATTGTATAACCGTAACAAGTGCATGCACAAAACTGATCACACTCTAGTTTCTGATAATGGTCAGATGAAATATGCATCGCACATTTGTGCTGCTTGCTGGCAAGCTGACAAAAAGAAGCTGCCTCACCCTGAGTGTTCAAAAGAATGTCCACACTCTACTACAAAATGACTCGATAGGTTAGATGCCCAGAGAACTCTTCTGGACGTCTTCTATCCTTCCTTTCTTGGTACAACATCTAACCAAGCTCCTCCAGAAGTAGGGGAGGTTCAGAAGTTACCTTTCTGTCAAATTGAATCTGCCAAGGAAGGAAGGAGTGGGGGGGGTTCTGAAGGGGTAGCTAAGGCAAACGAGCAGTCAAGGACAGAATTTTTGCTGAACGCTCATAAACTAGTTGTTGAATCTAAGCAATCTAATTTTGAATTTTGTCAAATACCGGTCAATGATCGCCTTAATATGCCCTTTTTGCGGCACATGTTAATTGACTACAGAGACTTCCAGGTCTGTGATTTTCTTGAATTTGGTTTTCCTCTTGGGTGTTCAAAAGACATTGATAGTCTACCTTCTAGTGATAGAGTTAAGAATCACAAGGGAGCTAGGGAATATCCTGCAGAAGTAAAATCTTATCTAGATTCGGAAATTAGTCAGGGAACTGTTTTAGGTCCATTTAAGTGTAATCCTTTTGAGACCAAGTTATTTCTGTCTCCTTTGAACACTGTTCCAAAACATGACACAAATGAGAGGCGTATCATTCTAGATTTGAGTTTTCCCAAAGGGCGTGCTGTTAATGATTTCATTTCCAAAGATAAGTATTTACAAGAAAAAGTTGATTTGGTGTATCCCAAGGTGGATGATTTGGTGGATTTGGTGAAGTTGAAGGGTCCAGGCTGTTATCTCTTTAAGAAAGATTTAAAGAAGGGGTTTAGGCAGGTGTTTATAGATCCAGGGGAGTACAGCAGGGTTGGCTTTAAATTTAAGGGCAACTTATATTTTGATACTGTCCTAAGTATGGGTTTACGTTCCAGTGCTCATATTTTTCAAAGAGTCACTAATGCTGTGACTTATATGATGTTTAAGGTGGGTATTGCTGTCTTAAATTATTTAGATGACCTTGCTGGTGCTGAGACTCCTGAACGTGCTTGTGTAGCATATTCCATTTTTGATTCAGTGTTAAAAACTGCCGGCTTTGTAGAGTCCCCACAAAAGGCTTGTCCGCCATCCACTAAAATGGTGTTTGTGGGAGTCCTTTTTGATACTGAAAAAATGTCGTTAGAGATCACTCAAGATAGATTGTTAGAAATTCAGGAATTGGTGGCTGCTTGGCTTGTAAAAGAGACCACATCTTTAAAGGAGTTACAATCTCTCTTGGGTAAGCTTAGCTTTGTAAGTTCTTGTGTCAGGCCTGGTAGAGTTTTTGTGCAGAGGTTGTTGGCCTTCCTTCGCTCAATTTACTCACAAACACATGCAAGGGTTGAAATACCACATTACATTCTTGATGACTTGAAATGGTGGCATACTTATTTGCCATATTTTAATGGGGTATCCATGATGACATTGAAGAATTGTCAGCCGGATGTGGAATTTGCTACAGACAGTTGTTTGACAGGTTGTGGGGGAGTGTCCGGACAGGAATACTTTCATGCTGAATTTCCTGCTTTCATACAAGATCTAAATTTGCATATTAATGCATTAGAGTTGTTGACCATTGTCATTGCCCTGAGGATTTGGGGACATAAGTTCAAAGGCAAGTGTTTGTTGGTCCATTGTGATAACATGGCTTCATGCTTGGTTTTGAACAGGGGTTCCACAAGGTGCAGTTTCATGCAAACATGCTTGCGTGAGATTTGTTTCTTAGCAGCTGTTGGGGAATATGAGGTTAAGGCCAGGCACATAGAAGGGGTCCAAAATCGTTTACCAGATATGTTGAGCAGGTGGAATTTAGATGCCAGATATAGCAAAGAATTCCTGGAAGTCTTTGTAGGCACTGAAGTTGTAATTAGCCATGATGATTTCAGACTTGAGGAGAGATGGTAGCTTTATAATATGTGCACTTAATAGTACATTGTGCATTATTATTATTGGTTGTTGTTTCTCGTTACAGAACAAGAGTTGTTGGTATTGCGGAAGGAGTTAAGGAATTCAAAGAGGGCAGCATTTGCTAAGGGAACACACAGAAATTTACAAGTTCAATGGGAGTCATATCTTTTGTTCTGCAATTATTTTATGTTTACTCCATTCCCTGCTACAGAGGAAGTTGTAACTCTGTATGCTCAGTTTTTGAGCCGTTCCTTTAAGTCTGCAGATTCAATTCAGAATTATATTGCTGGTGTTAAAACTCTTCATAACATTTTGGATATAACATTTCCAGAAGAACATTTTCATTTAAAATTGAGCTTGAAGGGGATACGAAAATCTTTGGCACATTGTCCCAGACAAATGGAGCCTATGACTCCTGAAATTTTATACAGAATTCACGCGGTGTTAGATTTTTCATCTACAGTGCATACATGTATCTGGTGTTTATTTTTATTCGCATTTTTTCTTTTTGCGCGAAAGTCTAATTTAGTCCCAGATAATAATACCGATTTTTCGAAGTGTTTGTTAAGAAAACATGTAAGTCCATATAAGGAAAATTTGTTGGTTTCTTTTCACTGGACAAAAACTATTCAAAATAGCGAAAGAGTACTACGTCTTCCTTTATTGAGAACAGATTCTATACTATGTCCTGTGGTAGCTTATGAGAATATGGTTTCAATTATACAAGTTCCTGATGATGCCCCCTTGTTTTCCTTATCTTCTTCTTCAGTGATTACATATAGTAAATTCATGAAAAATTTAAGGTTTTTATTACAAATGATAGGCACAGATCCTAAAAGGTTTGGTACACATTCGTTTAGACGAGGTGGTGCTACCCTAGCCTTTAGGGCTGGGGTACCAGCAGATTTAATTAAAACGCAAGGAGACTGGAAGAGTGACGCATACCAGAGGTATATTGAGGTTTCTGTAGATGATAAATTGAATGTAGCAAAATTGATGAATCAAGAAATGTCTAAACATGAGTGACTATTCAAGTATTTTCTCTGTTATAGGATCTGGGGTATTATTGCTCACGGACTCTATCGGCAAATTTGTGGCAAATGTAGATGGCTTAGAGGTTTGGGATTTGCCGGGGTTCACTATTACCAAAATGACCGGTGAGTGTGAACGTGTCAATCGGTTAAAACTTAAGTTAAAGCAAAAGAAAGCTGTGATTGTGCATGTAGCCACAAATGATATTCACAAGCTAGATCCTGGACAAATAGTGTCAAATTTAAATAATCTGTTTTTTAGGATCAGAGAAGAAAATAAAGATATTGAAATTATGTACTCTGCCATTTTACCGCGGCCATGTGACTCTGATGATATAAATAAAAAAGTTAAAAATGCCAATGTTCAAATTGAAAAAATGTGCAAGGCTAGAAAATTTCCATTTTTACACACCTTTCGACCATTTGTTGATAAGCAGGGTTTGTGCCACCGTCATATGTTTGCCGCCAGAGACCGTGGGCTACATCTGAACTTGGAAGGAGTCAGGGTTTTGTCTAATTTTTATCTGCAAGTGGTAAAAAGAATCAGATAAATGTATATATGTGTTATTACATGTATCTCAGGATGGTTTCTGCTGGTTTTTGTTTTAGAGTGACGTCATACTGTGTACAGGTGTTCTTTCTGCTTGATCAGATCAGTCAGGCTCCTGTAAAGTATATGCTGTATATTTTGAGGGTACATTTCCTGCAACCTTTGACATTTTGTATGCATAATACAGATGGTAAAGTTTATGCTGAACATTTTCGGGATGCTAGGCTTCATGCAAGTTTTGACATTGTTCATTAGGTCTAACAAAGTTTTTGTGCCGAGCATTTTGCAAATAATAGCTGTATGAATCCTAGCACAGTTTGAAAGATTTGTGCTGAACTGTCTTTACAGTTAAATAAATATGTAATTCAGATAAGTTTTAGTGCTAAGTATTAATACATGTAGTGTATTGTTTGCTTGTGAAGTTATACTAAACATTCATCGCAGTGAACCTTAAGACACCTTGTTGCTCTTTTGCTGTGTATAGTTATCCTTTTGGCTTGACCTGACCCATTTGGTTTCTATTTTTATGATTGTTTAGACATTCTTCACATGCGTTTTGCTATGACCTTATGTACTGTACTGCTCTTGTTGTAGATTGGGGGGCCTTCGGCTTGGCGGGTGCAATTATTTCATCGAAATAATTTTCTCTGATAGAAGAATAATGGTAGTCAAATTTGTCTCTAACTCATGTATGTTTTATTATACATGTATACATGACTTTAAAATCCATACTTTCAATGAGATCAATTGTACGGGGAAATAGGACCAAATAAACAATATGAAAATCAGCTCTTGATATGCTTTTAATCCAGATGAATGAAGAGTAATTGGAATATTTTTATTTAAAAAAAAAAAAAAATACGTAATTACTCGAATGAGGCTTAATGATGTCTCCCTTAATAATCCCTTAGAATAAAGCAGTCTCCCTTTCAATTAGGACTGGTGTTAGATATTTTGCATGACAATTTTCTGTGTTTAGTATACATTGGTAAACCAGTCTGGATTCGCGCGTGAAGCTGGAAGGGTTGTATTTTTTACCAGATCAATAATTCCATAACAGTAAGCAATTATGAGAATCCAGTCTAATTTTGTTGTGACGTCACTACTTTCGTTTTCCCGTACAAAGAGTGTGTCGAATTTTTCCCGCCCGCCCAGGGTCCCTAATTGAAAATTTTGACAATGTTTATGAAAGTTCAATACTTTAAGTGAGCAGATACATGTAATTCATGCATAGTGTCTGGTGAATATTGATATGATTAATTTCTAGTCATTCTTCATTATTGCTAGTCATTTCATCTTGTATGGTTTATATGTTTAAGTTCCTAAGTGGTTTAATTATGTAACTAATAGGTTTATGTTTTTCATGGATAGTTTCCATGTGAGGATATGGTCCTGGTTTAGGTTAGTGTTTATGAATGTGATGAGAGGTTTCGTTGCTGGCGGGTGCAATTATTTCATCGAAATAATTTTCTCTGATAGAAGAATAATGGTAGTCAAATTTGTCTCTAACTCATGTATGTTTTATTATACATGTATACATGACTTTAAAATCCATACTTTCAATGAGATCAATTGTACGGGGAAATAGGACCAAATAAACAATATGAAAATCAGCTCTTGATATGCTTTTAATCCAGATGAATGAAGAGTAATTCTAGCACGAGAGTGTATATGGAATATTCCTGTATTCTTTAAATGAATCATGAACCCAAACATAGCACATGATATCCATAACAGAGACAATAAATAAAATTGAAAAGATGAAATCTTTGTTACAATATTTCAGGCATGTTAAGTGTCTCTTACAGTGTTCCAGATAATCCAACATTTTGTCACAAATAAAGAAGACTGACGTGTGTGTACTATGTTTTAAATAGGCTTGCAAACACATACTTTTAAATGAACTGTAACATGCATAGTATGATACTTAAACCTTCGTTAAAAACTTTCGTTACGAAAACGAATTGGTAAAACTAGGATCCACATGCTATACATTTTCAACTTCTTTTGTGTGCTATTATATTTTGAAGCACTCTTATTCAAAATTAAGTTCTATAATTAACATTACTTTTTGTTTAGCTAGTACGAGGATCCCTCAAAATCTTCGTTATATTTAGCAGTGTTGGCATAAACTAAGACTTGTGGCGATGATAATTAAACAAAACTCAAAGCGATACCAGCACATGATATGGAATGATTAACTATTTTATTTTTCAGCCATGAATATTTTTACACTCCCTAGTTCAGTTGTAATTTAAACTTTAAGTTTAGGCAAATTTGTTAGCCAGGCCAAAGGATTTGTGAACAACTAGAGGACCATTGGTCCTGTAGCTCACCTGAGAGATTATCACATTGTAAGCTCATGAGATTTAAATTAATTGAGAATCGACCAATGAAAGTCTATGCATGGACACTATTGACCCCCGGGGCATGGCCGTTTTTGACCCAGGGGCATGACAGGCACAATTTATAATGGGGACTACCAAACATTGCTACATACAAAATATAGAAGCTCTGGGCCTTTTGGTTTTTTTTAGTTTTTCCCATTGTAAGTCTATGGAGACTATCTACCCCCGGGGCGTGGCCAAATTTGACCCCAGGGGCATGGCTGGCACACTTTATGTAGAGGACCATTAGCCATTGCCACATACAAAATATCAAAGCTGTGTGCCCTGTGGTTTCAGAGAAGAAGATTTTTTAATTTTTTCCCATAGCAAGTCTATTGAGACTATCAACCTCCGGGGCCTGGCCAAATTTGACCCCAGGGGCATGAATGGCACAATTTATGTAGAGGACCATTAGCCATTGCTACATACCAAATAACAAAGCTGTGGGCCTACTGGTTTCAGAGAAGAAGATTTTTTTAGTTTTTCCTATTGTAGGTCTATGGAGACTATCCACCCCCGGGGAGTGGCCAATTTTGACCCCGGGGACATGATTGGCACAATTTATGTAGAGGACCATTAGCCATTGCCACATACAAAATATCAAAGCTGTGGGCCCTGTGGTTTCAGAGAAGAAGATTTTTTTAGTTTTTTCCTATTGTAGGTCTATGGAGACTATCGACCCCCCGGGGCGTGGCCAAATTTGACCCCAGGGGCATGATTGGCACAATTTATGTAGAGGACCATTAGCCATTGCCACATACAAAATATCAAAGCTGTGGGCCCTGTGGTTTCAGAGAAGAAGATTTTTTTATTTTTTTCCCATAGTAAGTCTATGGAGACTATCAACCCCTGGGGCGTGGCCAAATTTGACCCCAGGGGCATGAATGGCAAAATTTATGTAGAGGACCATTAGCCATTGCTACATACCAAATATCAAAGCTGTGGGCCTAGTGGTTTCAGAGAAGAAGATTTTTTTAGTTTTTCCAATTGTAAGTCTATGGAACTATCCACCCCCGGGGCGTGGCCAAATTTGACCCCAGGGGCATGGCTGGCACAATTTATGTAGAGGACCATTAGCCATTGCCACATACCAAATATCAAAGCTGTGGGCCCTGTGGTTTCAGAGAAGAAGATTTTTTTAGTTTTTTCCTATTGTAGGTCTATGGAGACTATCGACCCCCGGGGCGTGGCCAAATTTGACCCCAGGGGCATGATTGGCACAATTTATGTAGAGGACCATTAGCCATTGCCACATACAAAATATCAAAGCTGTGGGCCCTGTGGTTTCAGAGAAGAAGATTTTTTAATTTTTTTCCCATAGTAAGTCTATGGAGACTATCAACCCCTGGGGCGTGGCCAAATTTGACCCCAGGGGCATGAATGGCACAATTTATGTAGAGGACCATTAGCCATTGCTACATACCAAATATCAAAGCTGTGGGCCTAGTGGTTTCAGAGAAGAAGATTTTTTTAGTTTTTTCCTATTGTAGGTCTATGGAGACTATCGACCCCCAGGGCGTGGCCAAATTTGACCCCAGGGGCATGATTGGCACAATTTATGTAGAGGACCATTAGCCATTGCCACATACATAATATCAAAGCTGTGGGCCCTGTGGTTTCAGAGAAGAAGATTTTTTAATTTTTTTCCCATAGTAAGTCTATGGAGACTATCGACCCCCGGGGCGTGGCCAAATTTGACCCCAGGGGCATGAATGGCACAATTTATGTAGAGGACCATTAGCCATTGCTACATACTAAATATCAAAGCTGTGGGCCTAGTGGTTTCAGAGAAGAAGATTTTTTTAGTTTTTCCCATTGTAAGTCTATGGGACCTATCTGTTGCCATGGAAACCACAATTTTGATACAATCTGCTCCAAAACCTAATGCCATCAATCCCCCAACCCAATTATGGTTCACATTAAATTTGATCAAGATCGGCTTACAGCTTCAGAAATATTCTTCTTTGAAATTGTGGACGGACGACGACGGACGACGACGACGGACGACGGATGCCTGCCTATCCTATAAGCTCACCTGTGAGCCTTCGGCTCAGGTGAGCTAAAAATGGGGAAGATTTTAGGCCCTAGTGAATATGTTACCTTTTTTAAGAATCAAAAATTCAAATCTTATTTACATCCAAAGAGAAGCTATCGAGATCAGACAGCGCAGACCATCACTCAACAGGGATGAGGGACTGGAGCTACCCCGGGTGTAGGACAGTCTCCTCACGTCATGTGACCCCTCACCGGTCACGTGACCTGTCAGTTTACCTGCCGATGAAGGAGATGTGACATCTCCGAAAATTCCAGGTACGGAATAATACTTTTGCTTTGAGTAAAAGAACTATATACTCATGTCAAATCTTTTTTGGTTTTATCAGTGTCCTTACAAATCGTTTCTACCATGACAAAACTGATTTTCAAGGATGGTATCTAATTATACACTACCAAATAGATAGGGTACTGAGTATTGAAGGTTTTTCCTTGGACAAAATTGCCATTTTATCACATAAATTTGAATGGATGTAGCACAAAAATCTAGAAAACTGTTGCATTCAGAATTTTAGGACATAGCTTCTGAATGGCTGACCTAATTTAAAATGTATAAAACAAAGATATTCTAAAACGTTGAAAATCAGATTTTTGTTCTATGCAGTTGGACCTACTGATTGAAAATCAGTGCATAAGTTGCTATTGCATTGGGTCCAGTTGACCTGCATCCATTTTTTTTTTATCATCAATGGGGTAGGGGAAGCGAGGTAGCCGAGTGGTTAGCACACTGGCTTCTTGTGCTAGAGGTCCTGGGTTTGATCCCCGCCGGCGGCGAGGAAAATTTGTTGGTCCGAACACGCTTCCCTTCGTGTCATTTGCAGGAATGACATGATACAGTGCGCCGTCCTTCGGATCGGGACGTTAACTGGAGGCCCCCTGTGCAGGGACAGTCATTCCCTGTGCAGGTTAAAGATCCCTACACAGGTTCTATCCTCATGCATGTAGGCTCATCCTGCAAATACACCGGAGTGTACAATGTACACCTCCCAAGAATTATCAGAAATTGATTGATGGGAGTAACAAGAAAACAAAACAAAAACAGGTGTATTCCTTGGACCAAATCCACTTAAACCGATGGACTTGGACCAGTCCAAGTAAATATCAGATGGACCAAACAGGGTATTCCTTGGACCAGGTAATCCTTGGACAAGTCATTTGGAAGTAATATACATGTTAAAATAAGACAACATCCAGGAAACTCATTAACATAACATACACTTTACATGGCCAAGTCCTGGAGGTTGTCACAAGTGCAAAGTACTTGGGGGTTGATATCTCCAGTGGCCTCTCCTGGAATCCCCACATAGACCGCATAACTAAAACTGCCACCAGGACGCTAAACTTTATCCAACGGAACATTAAGACAAAGAATCAAAAGGTACGAGAGACTGCCTATAACACACTGGTCCGCCCTTAGCTGGAGTATGCCGCCCCAGTTTGGGACCCACACACTAAGGAGAAGGTACTCCAGCTGGAAAAAGTACAACGCAGGGCAGCACACTGGACCACCAGCAATTACAAGTACCGGTCAAGCACTGTTAATAACCTTGGATGGAGAACGCTTGAATTAAGACGGGCAGATGCGCGTCTAGTACTATTCTTCAAAATAGTACATGGCCTTGTTGCTGTACCCCTTCCTGATTATATCCAGCCTCCAAACAGAATTTCTAGGCATTGTCATTCAATGACATTCCAACAACTCAGACTACCCAAAACTACTACAAATACTCCTTCTTTCCACTTGCGATTGTCCAGTGGAATGCCCTCCCTGCAGATGTTGCAAGCTTACCAGACCTTGATTCCTTCAAGGTTGCAGTCAGTAAGCTGCAGCATTCCAGGCCGTAGACCCAGAAATAGTTGTTTTTAACCTGATTTTAACGGTGCGTTCCTTTACCGGAATGGACCGGAATGGGCCTGATTACCGGAATGGACTGCCGGAATGGACATTTATATGTGTCCTTGAGTACTTTTCATTTTGTTTCTGAGGACAGATTGGCCTAGATTATACACTGATCGTGATTAGTTCGAGAATCATGTGGTTTAAGTACAATTAAATTGTGTTCCGTACGGTCGGGTAGCCTAGGTCAGGTGCTCATATATGCTTATATAGGTCCCTGTCACAGTGCCAGCACAGTTTACTTATTTCTACTTCTATTCATCCCTGAGTTTGCCATAGAACAACTACTGGTGATCTTTATATATTTCAATCAAAGAAACCTCTGAACAGTGGCCCAACCCGGACCCCACCACTGAGCTAGCCTGACCACCCTTGGAAGTCAATTTTGCTATACTGAGATGAATTTTATCTTCTGCAAACTATTCATATGGCCATGGAAGTACATTTAATGCAGAAAAAATACATTTAAAACACCCAAAGTCATAGCATGACGTCCATTCCGGTAGTCCATTCCGGTAATTATGTCCATTCCGGTAAAAGAACGCACCCTGATTTTAACTTCAACTCAGCTATTTTAACCTATCATCTTTTATCCCCTCTTACTAAATGCTTTTAACCTGTCTCTTCATTAATTTTCAGTCTTTTTCTTTTTCGACAGTGCATCTGCCTAAAATGTCCGGCAGTGTACGAAGATAGATAGATGGTGCAGTGGTTATGTCATTCATCTTGTAAACCAGGGGTTGCAGGTTCGATCCCGGGCTTCTCCAGTCCGTCGGATGGGACTATAAACCTAGGTCCCGTCTCCATATGTCCTTAGCTGTTGGTGGGACGTTAAACCCAAATCAACCAACCAACCAACAAAATCTACCACTAATCCCTCTCACCAACCAACAAAATCTACCACTAATCCCTCTCACCTGCCCCTGCCCTGGTGTGGTATTGTCGGGGGTATTGTCAGTTTGACTCTGACCATCAAAATATTCACCGTTGATGTTTTAGGGGAAATCCGGTGAAGTTCGGACAGGCGCTAAAGTTCGGACACTATTACTATCTTAATCATTGTGATTCCCTGATCCGTGCAATCGACTATTAAATACTTTTATTTTCTCGACGATATTGTCTATTTCGTTTCCTTTCGGTTCGTTGAAATAGTTAAGGGTACAGTCTCGACAATGATGCACGACTTCTCGAGCCTTTCCATTTTGACCTCAAAAACTTCAGTCCCGTGGAAAATTACACCAATTGTCATTGAATGCTAGTTGAGGTGTAAACTCGGCATTTCTTGTTCATTTTTAGAGAATTTATTTTTCGAATTATATTTTAACTTTTTTTCTAGTAGTTTTCACCTGGCTTTTACATATTTTCACAACAAAAGTGCAATTATGATACGGCTAAAATTGTCCGAACTTCCCCGCGTGTTGAGTAAGGGCACTGGGGAAGTTCGGACAACAATGCCTTCTGCAATGTTTTACCGACAGGAACTGACTATTGAAAGGTAGAAAGAGATTGGCTAGATCTATTTTGACCAATCATATCTTTGGTCTTAAAACTGGTTCGGTCGTTTTGCAAGTCGTTTCGTCTCTCGGGCTCTGTATTTAGATTAGGCAGGATGTTCAACAGAAAATTTCCGACAGCCATCCACACAAATGGGGTGAACGAGGTATAAAAGTGTAACGCGACACAGGTTAGACAGTTGATCTACATGTTAGTTCAGCCGAATAACCATTCTTACGCAATGCAGGACTAAATGATGGTGGTCTAGATATTAAAATTATCAAATAAAACGGGCGACACTAGCTTTTTGAAAAGCTATCCTTGTTTCTAGCTGCGCTGTCGCTGCTTTCGCATGTTTATATCGGACATCGTGAGGAAAAAATGTAAAACAACACACACATGTATATACAGTGATAGCACGGGCCATTCTTAAGATGTGCTGCACGTGGCGTTATAGCGACGTCACAGAAGCTGTCAGCACGGATCACTTGTCTTTTTATCCTTTGGTATAGATGTATACGTACACGTGTGCGCTGTGTTTCATGGGTCAAGAGAAATTTTATGGTGACCTGTTCAAATGTGTGGAAACGGGAAAAGTCTGCATTGTAAAATATTGATAATGCACTCACGCTGAGTTTATGTTGTAGCTTATAACCAGTGACACGTCGGCCGCACATTACCTGAGCCACGATGTGTGTCTGCACCCGCAATAAAATGCATCGGAATGTTAGTTTGCACCATTGCTTAACACTATTTATCTACTGTTGTCGTCAATTTGAAGGGCGCCATTATTTCGCAGACTTTTTAAAATACATATACATTGGCTTTAGATTATCTGTTTGTGAGACATCTCGTCGTACTCAGCAGTCAGTAATCCTGTTTAACAGCGACGCTGACAAAATTTCGGACCGTTTATCTGACGACAACTTCGCAGATACAAACACTACATGAAATGCTCCCTTCCGTCTTGTTTAAGGATCTGGCAGTATGTCATAACTATGAACGTTTAAAGTGTTTCTAGGCATAAAGCCTAGGACCGGTACTAGGGCAGAGGACCGGTTTAACGGGATTCTAACCTTGACGGGTTATGGTCAGTTGTTCGGCACTCATGGTGGATCTTTAAAACCGTTCGCAATATGACCAGACTTGCATCTACGAAATCGGATGACGTCCCAGTTTCGTTTGTCGTAGTTGAAATCTATTGGATGTACATAGCATCACAGCATGAACCATAAGCTTGCTCGCTCTTTGGTCGAGGAAATGTCAGTTTGAACTCTGAGCGACATTGACACATATTTCTTACATGTGCATGAACGTGGCTATGCTTGTATTCTTGTAATACCAGAGAAATACGAAAAAAGGCACATAGGTAGATCTAAACTTTTAAAACATCGACAAGGAAACTTAATCTTTCCCAAACCTATTTATGGAAGGCATTTACTTTTATGAGGCGAATACCAAATATATTTCACAGAGTTGTTGAAATCAAGAATTTTCACGAGTGCGCAACATGAGTGAAAATTTAATGTCTTCTACATAGAGACGAAATATATATCTGGTATTAAATAATTTAAAAGTGATGTACATGTAAAAAGTCATAAGAAGGTTTCTTGTGACATCAATACATTTTCATGTATGCCGTTTGAAAAACAAAATATAATTTTGTTATGGTTTTAGGCCCCAGACAAAAGCGTTCAACCATTTCGGGACAGAGCCACCGCAAATTTCATGCAAAAGAACAGCACAAGGTGAATGTACGCACATGTATATGGCCTGTAAGAGGATTATATTATTGGCTCGCACACCAACAAGTTTTCACAAAGTTGCACGTGAAATGAGTATTGACGAATAGCGGACACATTGCAAAGTATAGCAAAGATTGCAAAAGCATGAACATGTAGCAATTCACGTGCTACTCATGGTGTTGATTTTTCTGACTAACGTCACTGTCTACATATGCTATCGTAATTACGCGGCGTATATCGACTGATAAACTGTCGAAAATTCTTTTTATGGTGACGCATAGCGAAACCTAAAACATGATTTAGGCCCGTATATACGGCGATATACACATGCCCATATGAAATTAGCCATTCCCATTCTACAGCACTGTTTTACAAAACACCGAAAACATTCATATTTTCCACCAGACGTCGAAGTCATCAGTGACCCTCACTATTAAACTACGACTGTAGAAGACCGGTATCGAACCTGCGACCACTAGTTTACAAGGCGAGTGACATAATCACTGTAACATGGAGGCGTCTCAAACGTGCTGAACTTCCCCGTCGGAGACAATAAATGCCGTCCGAACTTCCCCATGGGTGGCCGAACTTCCCCGAATAGAGGTATATGTCTTAAAACGCACTTGAACCCGTTCTTTAAGGCGGTAACAGCAAGCAAATATGGTATTCAAGGGCCGAAAGTGCTACTTAAACCCGACTGGCAACCCATGTAAAGCGGGAAACATCCGCGAAAGGGTAAAATCCATCACCATAGCATAACCTTGTTAAGAGGACCGACCCTGTCCGAACTTTACCGGATTTCCCCTAATGATGAGAAGTGCAATTACAACAGAACATTATTTCTACAGTCTAGTATAAAATGTATCGGAGTCACTAACCAGCTCTGACCATTCACGTGGACCCTTTGATTCTTGAACACCTCTCACGGGAGCCGCCATCGTATTGTATTGTATGATATATCTTCTGCCACTTGAGGCACACCTCCGACTGGAGTAATTGGGAAAGGTCCCTCAGGACCTTTTCCATAGTGTTTACTTTGAATATGAAGAAAATTGTACCCATGATCGACTGCTCTCCCTCAATTACACGTTTTGTCACATAAAGCGCTTACTAAAAACTAGTGAACCCGTCTATAGGGACTAGACAGTTTACCACAATCAATTTAATTTATCAATTGTTGACACTCCCCGTCAAATAGCGGTAAATATCTAGCAAGCAGTCTCGATCGTGGTGACTGCTTATCATAGCGCATCTAGGTTTATATCGTATATACCCGGACGAGGGGTACAGAAACTACAGAAACTCTATATGGCTGACTTTTAGTCCATCACATCGCACTATGGGTCTGTTTCTGGTAGTGTGGCTGCAGGTCAAAATTCAGAACTCTGTCACAAATTGACTGCACTGCAAAATGGTTTTCTACAAATCGACATATTGATTGTAATCGTGTTCCCTATTTACATATTGATTGTAATCGACATATTGATTGTAATCGTATTGGCTTTGATTCCATAACATCATTTTTTTTTGTCATTGCCTTGAGCAACAGATACACACAAGCTTCATTACAAGAAACGACATTTACACCCAGGATTACCTGTTACAGCGAACTCGGAGGTTCGAGGAACTCGGAGGTAAACAATGGACGGCGCCTTAGACTAGGGTCAGTATAATATCATTTTTAATATCACATATCGGTAAAATCAGAACTTATTTTGGGCTAAAATGTATTATAATATGCAAACAATTTATGAACAGTGTGGCCGTCTTTGTCCTCACATTAACATGCTAAAGTATTTCGAACTCAGAATTATGCTCACGCAGCAAGAAAATTTGTATTATCAGGTAAATAGTGGACGACCAATAACATTTGTCAACAAACTGGCAGCTACATTTCAAAATTTAGGCTTTCTCCTCGACATTTTAAGCATCCTTGCGCATGATTACAAAAGGATAAACTCCACAGGCTTAAAAACATTAAGATGGTGTCACACCTTTTGATACGGGAATTCTCGGAGTAATTTTGAAATGTAATATTGGGAACTCGGAGGGACGGTTTTGGAGATTCGGAGGTATTTCAACATTTAAAGAGCTGTTTTCTCTCTCTTTGTTCTTGATAATGCTTATCTGAGAGTATATTTGTATATTTTTACGAATTAAGGAAAGGTAAGCACAAAACGTTTATTCTGATTGTTGTGACACGGTAAGTACGTATTGGGGAGGGAGTGTTTGATGTATACTAGGAAAGGAGATGATCAACAAGCAAGCTACCGTCTATGCAACCTTAACCCCTTACATCCCATCTTGTGTGCATTATTTATTTTTATTCACATTATCGACTGTGGGTACTCGATAGAATCGTTCAATGATGCACATGAAAAAAGAAATGTCATTTTACAGCTTATAAAACGGCTGATGCTAAATTTTCTTGGCCAACTTTCGATTGGGAGAAATACGGAGAGGGGAGGATATTTTTGTCATTGCCCTCATCTGCGTTTGAACTCGATCGACCTGAAAAATCTTGTGCACACGTTTTAACTTGAACATACAGAATACGGGTTTTCTTTCAAGAGCTGATGATACTTTATGTACGTTTTCATAGTTTTAGTTTAAGTTATGGTAACTGAGTGGCCGCCTATTGGGCAATAGCTGATCACTCGGCTTACGATATGTTCTCTCAGTATAAGTACCTAATTGTCATTTTGGTTTTTTTTTCTGCCTCGGTTTCGTTGGGGTCGGAATTTCTTTCTGATTGTGCCTTTTCCTGATCATTGCCAACTTGTACCTTTTTTCATTTAGATTTCCCTGTTTGACACTTTGAATTATGAGATTATAACAGATTTTGGCAAAATGTTTCAGACGAGTTAACATCAGGAAAACATGTCCGTAAAAAGTATACCCCATTGAACCCCACTTTTATATAGTAAAACTGGGGTACGCAGGGGTATACCTATTTTTCTTATTTTTGCTCCAAAACATAGATTGTGGGTACTCGTTAGAACCGCCTTAGCGAGGCGGTTCTAACGTGTACCCACAATCTACGTTTTGAGCAAAAATAAGAAAAATATCAAAATTTTTCTACTGAAAATTTTCAATTTTTAAAGCTTAAGAAATGTCTGTATATTGCATGGGCAAGTTTTCGTAATGAGCTAATTGTGGGACGGTTTTCTGATGCGGTCGCTCATTTTTTATTATTATTGTTTGATTTTCCTTTCACCTTTACAAGGTTGTTTCAGACATATCGAGACGACTCCATCAATAGGTTGGGCGAACACGGGAGAACCCCAGAATAAATTCCTGACACACCCGCAAGCAGAACTTGGCTTGCTCCACTTGTTACCCTGAGAGTGGATTGAACACATGTGGTTAGGGATTGAATGATTAAGAGTACTTAATGAAATGGACAAAACATAATAATCATGACAAATAATTATACTCTTAAATATGTTAATAAGAAGTCCATGCCATACATTTAGGTAAGAGTAACATACATGTAGGTTAGAGTGACATATTTATGTATATTTGGTATTTTACATATTAACAGGACTGTATGTCATAAAATTAAAGTCTAGTTTGCTCCAGAAGCAAAATCACGAGTCATTTTCAATGAACGGACCCTCCGACTTTACTCATATCCTAAATTTGACGTTACTCCGAGTTATCCAGATCATACCTCCGCTAATTACCGTACCCAAAATTGCGATACCTCCTACATTTACCTGGGTAAAAACACTGGATATGTTGCATATATGAGGCTACAATTTTGCATGAAGATCATTAAGACACTGTATTTTTAGAAACCAGCCGCTGTTTAATGCGAAAATATCGTAAATACTCAAAATTAAGTGGTCCGAATTGAAAGTGCTTTACAATCATGCGATTTCCAGTGTACACTATTTATTTTTGAAAATTGACGCGTCAGCTTAAACTGATGGTGCACGCAGGGGCTTCGTCTTCTAAACTTTGTATGTGCGATATGTTGAAATTTCTAAAGTAGACGTAAATTGAAAATAAAATAGGATAAATACTGCCCCTAGTCGGATTTGCCTTCATTGTTTACCTCCAAGTTCCCCGAACCTCCGAATGTAACAGGTAATCCTGGGTGATTTATGTATAGGAAACGAAACTGAAATGTATGAGAATCGAAATTAATGACGAAACAGAGAATCAACAATACTGAACTCTAGAGCAAAAGGGAATCTCTTATAACAAACGGCTGCTGACCTTTTCATTGGGTTCTTTTTAAAGAAGCCAACTTGTCTTCTTTAGTTTCCAGGGACTTATCGCGGTATCACGACTTGCCGGAAGTAGTAAAACCGGGAACCAAAATCCGGGACCAATAACTTCTACCGTTTTGTTTGTTTTCTTGTTTTGTTTTGTTTTCCTGTTACTCCCATCAATCAATTTCTGATTATTCTTGGGAGGTGTACATTGTACACTCCGGTGTGTTTGCAGGATGAGCCTACATACGGAGGAACTTTACAATAGAATGGTAGAAACTGCAGTTAAAACATGGGACACAGCCGAGATATATATACTACCCATATTGGAAAGAAAGGACCTCACACAGAACATTGTAAATGAAGCAAACCATGTAATAAAAGTAGTATGTGACAGACATAATGTAACCCTTATGAACCACTTCAAGGTGGAACCAAACATGTACTATGATCAAGTTCATTTGAACGATAGAATAGGATTGCCTCGACTAATACAACATATAAAAATCGGAATGAATTTGGCAAGGTACTCTTACAGGTCTAAAGTTCAAAATCAACCTGTTGAAAACTCACACGAAAGGGGCCAAGCTGGTCAACCCTCATCTACATATGCTGATTCAACATTTGCTAGTAGTTATAATACCATAATTAGACCCTCAGAAGCACCAGCAAGGGATATTTATTCAACAGCCAACATTCAAAATACTCCTATGACTCCATGGTCATATACTGGGATTCCCAATGTACCAATAGTGCCTCCAACACTAAACCAAAACATTCCATGGATGTATCAGTGGCCAGTTCCGAATATGCACATTCCGAACCAATTACATGTATCTCAGCAGTTGGCAGTGTAATTGTACTGATAATAGATATCATTTAATTTTTAATACATTTTGAACAACTAGTGCTGACAGACTGTGACTGAGATTACTATAATATTGCGTTGAGCAATTCAAGATAAGTTACTTATGAATAGTATTCATTCAAAATAATAGAATCTAGTACGAAGATAATAAAATGCAGTACTTGATGGGATGGATAAAGGATAATTAGACAATTATCTAGTGATTCTGGTACCCACCTAGTATTTAATTCTTATTGTTGACTCATATTCATAATGAGCAGTCGGTTTCAAATAGACCAAACCATGAATGCAAGTTGATGCAACAAACTAGTCATTTTGATATTCATCTAGTCTTTAATATGCTTTTTCGTGCGTCTTGATGCATTGTTTTATGTTGATGGTATAGGCCATATGTAACATGATTTTAGTTGTTTCAGTCTATAATCATAGCAACATGAGGTCCAACATATTGAAAATGTAGTACACAACTACACATGATATGAATATTAGTTGGTGATGATATAAAAAATCACAATTGTTTTTGTAGCATTCTTCTATAAATGTATTTTAAGATAATAAGACATTTCATTAGAATAAATTACTATATGAGATATATACAAAGAATGGTAAAATACACAGAGTACTTGTTACATAAATATATGTTTGTTTTTCATGTTAAACAGTGTTGGAATTGCTACTCTTGATTTCATATCTTATACAATACAACAGCAAGATAAGGTAGAACACAGTCATGTGCTGCAAAGAGAATGATTTTTATAAATGTATTGCATAACTATTTTGTACTATGGCAGCTTGCATAACTATTTTGTACTATGGCAGCACATTATTTCATTTTGAAACGACAAACACTCAAGTTATTGTTATTTAGTCATTTAATGACATACAAGTCAATATCTCTTTTCTTGAGGAAACATTTTTCAAGTGAGTCAACTTCTAGAACATTTTAATGAATGCATTGACTCATAGAAATGTTTAAATTAACGAATAGCCATCATTAAGTTTTCTAATAGATAAAAGTTTCCTTTAAAATGTAAGCATCTTCCCAAAACCAATATTGCTTATAGCATGCCAAGACATTCCTCACTTCCCACTTCAACTTTGAAGTTTGGGATGTGGAACATTGAAGGGTTAAATTATGATAAAATCAATGATTCATATTTTAATGATCTTATATCCAATATGCACATCATCAGTTTTGTTGAAACATGGAGCGATGGTAGTCAGGATCTTAGTGTACCAGGTTTTGACCTTATTCATAGGACTTCAAGGAAGCGAAATAAAAAAGCAAGACGTAATTCTGGAGGTATATCAGTTTATATCAAACACAGTCTCAACAAAGGAGTTAAACCCTTAAAAAATAAACACACTGATATAACATGGATAAAATTAGATCACTTGTACTTTCATCTGAAAAAAGACAATTACCTTGCATCTGTTTATATATCTCCTGAACATACTAGTGGTAATGTCCCTGACATAGACTCTGTTTATTCCCAGCTTTTACAAGATATAGAAGTGTATTCAAAATATGGAGATATAGTAATACAAGGTGACTTTAATGCTTACACAAGTACAGACCCAGACTATATAATGGCAGATGAAATCACATTTGCAAATTATTCAGACAACCATTATGTTTCAGATACAAATTTACCTAGAAATAACTTAGACACAAAACATTCAAATAATAGTGGCAAATTATTATTAAGCATTTGTAAAGAAACAAGTCTCCGAATAATTAATGGTAGAATGATAGGAGACCTACTTGGTAATTTTACCAGTATACATTACAATGGGTGTAGTGTAGTGGATTACACTCTAGTATCTGAGAATTTATTGAAGTCTGTCATACACTTTAAAGTTCATGATTTTACAGCATTATCAGATCACTGCCCTATAGTATGCTCTATTAAGACAGCAGGCGAATCCCATATTTTTACAGAAAAAGTAAAACTTGATTCTCTACCCGGAAAATTTCTATGGAATACTGACTCTATTGAATCATATTCAAAAAATATAAGTCACCCAGACATTCGTAAAAGATTTCAAGATTTTGAAAATAAAGAATTCACAGACACTGATGCCTCTGTTGAAGCGTTTAATAACATCTTATTAGATGTTGCCAAATCATCAACTAAATACATTCAGAACTTAAATATAAAAGCGAAAAGAAAAAAGAACAAACCCTGGTTTAATCAGTCATGCAAAGACATGAGAAATATACTGAAAAAATATGAAAAGCTTGTGCGGAAAAATCCCTCTGATGGGTCATATAGACATGCATTTTATTCTTATAGATCAAAATTTAGAAGATTGTGTAACTATCAAGCTAAGATGTTCAATCAATCTGTTTTAAACGACATAAGTAAAAACATGGATTCAAATCCAAAAACATTTTGGAATCTTCTCAATAAATTAAGTAAATCAACCACAAAATCTGTTGGAGAAAATATACAAGAAGGTAAATTTATAGATTTTTTCACGAATTTAAATTCAGCTGAAACTGTTAATAACGAATTTCAGTCAAATGTTGTAACTCAACTGCATGCTATGGAGGCTCAGAATACTCAGTTTAGCTCAGCCAATGATGATTTGAATAAAGAAATCAATACAAATGAAATAATGAAAGCCATCAAAAGTCTTAAAAATGGTAAAAGTGCATCTGGTGACAATATTACAAATGAAATGTTAAAAAATGGTTCTTCTGTATTCATTAATGCATTGAAAAAGCTTTTTAATTATATTTTTGATGCTGGTAAATTCCCATCATTTTGGAATGAAAGCTATATAGTATTAATACATAAAAAAGGAAGTAAAAATGACCCAGCAAATTACAGAGGAATCTCCTTAACATCATGTCTTGGAAAACTCTTCAATAAAGTGATCAATGCTCGACTTTTAGAATATGTAGATACTAAAAACTTATTAAGTTATAACCAGATAGGTTTCAAACAAAATTCAAGAACATGTGACCATATACTTACACTAAAATCAATCATTGATTTCCAGAAGTCTAAAAAGAAAAAAGTATTTGCAGCCTTTATTGATCTGCGCAAGGCGTTTGATACTGTTTGGCGAGATGGTTTGTTCTACAAAATATTACTTAATGGTATCAATGGAAGAGTTTATAATATTATTCGCTCTATGTATACCGATAACATATGTAAAATTAAATTTGCTCATGGATTAAGTAAACAATTTCCATCAACCTGTGGAGTAAAACAAGGAGATGTTTTGAGTCCCATACTTTTTAATTTGTTTATTGATGACCTGGTGAAAAATTTAAACTCTTGTCCATCTGGAGCAATTTCAGTTAATGGACTTTCAATAAATTCGCTTTTATATGCAGATGATATTGTTTTATTGGCAAACAGTCAAGAAGCTTTACAGACTTATCTTGATATATTAAATGATTTTTGTACCTCATGGAAACTGCATATCAATACTGACAAATCAAAAGTAGTAGTTTTTAACTCAGATGGAAAACAGTACTTAGATACGTTTAAGTGTGCAAATAGTAGATTGGAAACAAGTAGCTCCTACTGTTATTTAGGGGTCACATTTAAATATACAGGGTCTTTGACACATACAAGCATGTTATTGATGGAAAAAGCTAAAAAAGCATTTTTTAAAATTAAAAATACAATTGGACTCGACAACCCATGCAATCTTTTGGAAAAGCTGTTTGATAACCTTGTTGTTCCTGTGATGTTGTACTGTAGTGAAATATGGGGCATTGCTTCTCCAGTAAATGACTCGACCCCTTATGAACATCTACATTTAAAATTTATAAAAGAAATCCTAGGGGTTCATAGTAAAGCTTCAAATGATGCATGTCGAGCAGAATTAAATAGATTACCTTTAAGATATAAGATTTTAACTTCGGCCTGTACTTACTGGAATCACTTATGGTCTTCCCCTAATAGTCTAGTCTGTAAAGTAGTGGAAAAATCCAAGTCCAATAATGGTTGGTTTAGTCAAATGGGTTGCATATTTAACTCTTTAGGTCTCTCATATCTTTCTGATACCTCAAATGTTAGCTTACGTAAACAATTTTCTGTCAAACAACGTATCATTGATATACACATACAAGAACAAAATATGAGATTAAGAAATTCAAAGAAACTCAATACTTTAATGAAATTTTATAAGTCAAATAGTCGCCCTTCATATGTTGATATCCTAAAAAATAAGAATGAAAGAGCGATGCTCAGTAAAATGCGCGTAAGTGCTCATAAACTTGCGATAGAAAGTGGCAGATATACACGTATAAAAACCCCCAAACGGGAACGACTTTGTACTGTTTGTAATTCTGGTGAAATAGAGGACGAAGAACACTTTCTACTCAACTGCAATGCATATACATCTATAAGGCATGGTTTTTTGACAAAGCTTGTTAATATGAATAATCAGTGTCTAGACCTTAAAATCATTCTTGATAACAACAATTATTATATCTTGAAACAGTCTGCAAATTTTATAGACACTTGTTTTAAACAAAGAGAAACTGTCATTTCTTAATTCAATATTTGCTTAAAAATAGCCATATGGCTTGAGTATTTAAAATAGATAAATTCTATTGAATTCGTAGACTCTAATATCCTGACTACTGTGACTACCATTTGTATATAAAATTATTTGATTTTTAAACATGTTTGTCCTATTGTGTATTATGTTTGCTCCAGCCATAACCATTGAAATGTAAATGTGTTTGTGCTGAATAAATCATTTGTCATTTGTCATTTGCATGAGGATAGAACCTGTGTAGGGATCTTTATCCTGCACAGGGGATGACTGTCCCCCAGGGTGGGGGTACTCTCATTTTTTGTGGATACATAGGCTGGTAGTTACATTGTGTGATGTTTGTGAAGGTGGATCCAACTACTTTGTTTCATGTCATCCGTTGTTTGTGGCCTTTTATATACTTCTGGGATGCATAAATGTAATACAGAGGTCTGTGTGGGGCCATATGCAGTATGGACGAATTTTTGAGATTGAGTGGTTTGATACACTAGTTAGTACGTGTACTTTAGTGACGTCATTACATATATGTTTTTCATGTCATGATCCTATATGTTTTGGATTATTTGTAGAATAAATTTTGAATCTTAGAATCTCGGCGAGGCCCCAGCTTCTACCCCAAACCCAAAAGATTTGCTGCCCACTCCAAAAAAATACCAGTCCTATCAGGCATACCAAAAAAAAAATACTTTAACTTCTAGCTTACCCCAAAAAATTACATGTATTCATCTTCTTTATGCCTATTGATGAAATTTTATCACATCCATATGATTAGAAATGATATCACTCACTGCTGGGAATCATGTGACCGCAAGTGTTTCCATATACACCAAAATGTAAACAAATGACGTCATCAGTTTTGTTTTCTTTCCAAATAACTTCAGGATACGCTTGTTGATTTTTACGCCACCTAGTGCATTCCATGGACAACCCTATTTGGAAGAATTTGAGCCATAGTTTGTGGCATTTCACCTGGCCAGTGTTTCAAACACTTCAAAAATTCTCTTAAAATACGCTGTTACCCTACACACATAAGCTTTATTTCCTTCAATATCTTAAATATTAAATGTTAATCATGACATTGAAATTCATTACATACTGCTGTGGTATTATAATAAACGTGGGAAGTTGTTTCATAACGGATAAAACCAAATTCTGCAATTTTACGAGCAGATTACTTTGCCAGATACCATGTACACAGCAAACCAAATTGATTCCTTCCACACAAATAAATTGTGTTCTTATTTTCTGTCAGTTTAATATTTAAGTAGATTAATTTTGGCTCTCTAAAATTGATTTGGTCCAATACAGTGACGGACAAAGCCATGTTTTTCGCTAGTTCAGAAAGTAATAGATCATACAAAATGTTTGACTCTTTACCACTCATATCCATCAATGGTATTTTAAATGTTTCATGTTGAATACCTTTTTCTTTCTTCATTTCTTTATTTACTATACCCGACAAAATTAGAAACGTAATGATGCCATTAACCAATTTTCCATAAAGCTCATAAGAATTAACAAAATTTTATGGATTCCATTTCATAGATATGCTATTCGATCACACTATTGAACAAGGGGCGGGCAAAAACTGTGCTTCAAAAAATTAGCCATCAACCAGGTGGGGGTCATATGTTAAGTCACTTTAAAATTGCACCTTTTTCACCCTCACTTTGGTATTTGCTTTTTAAAGATGTTTAGAATCTTTTGTGTACACTCCAACGACCCCAGACACACACTCTTTGCATCTTTTATTCTCATTTTGTTCTAACATGGACTCTTAAAGGGAAAGGCAATGTTAAAACACAATGCATCTTAAATGAAAGTGGTTGCCTCTCTTAACAATTTGGTAAAAGTTTTATTAAAATCAGATGGATATTGAGAAAGTTGTGTTGGTTTGAATCTGTTAAAAGCTTGGATATTCATTAGGCTTAATGCCGTCATAAAGTTCTACTTAAATATGCATAATTAATAATAATGAAACCTTATTAATACTTTTCTGTTAATTTTTGTTACACTTTTTGTACTATTGATTTACTATGTTACGCGTAGCTTTTAGCGTCGTTTTATTTTGATTTTCAAATGACGTTTCAAGCTGTAGAATCTTATTTTGTTTGTTTCTGCATAATTAAGTCCTAAAGCGGGTAAACATATTGTTCATTTTTTATTTTAAATTCTAATGCACTTGAGAATGTAACGCGACGTCTGATTGGATAACGTCAAAACCTTGCGACGGTATATTCTGCGATATACCGTCGGAAACCCAACGTCATGAGCAACGTCGCTTGTGATTAGTTAACGTCGTGTTTTTCGTCGCTGTTGACGCTCACGTTTCGCAAAAAACAATGCATTTTTTCGATGTTTATAGTTAAAAAGTACATTAGAATGGGGATAACAATATTCAAATTTTTCATTTGGGGTGGTATATCGTCGGATATACGGTCGGAAATCATGTTTTACGGCTCCGCTGACGCGTCGCCGTAAAACAAAATTTCCGACCGTATATCCGACGATATACCGCCCCAAATGAAAAATTTGAATACAGTTATCCCCTAATTAGTTATGCGACAATTGATATACCCTCATTCTTGTATAAGGTTAATTGCATGTGAAAAACGGTTATTTCGCTGTTGATGACGTCGCATTAATATACGCGACGTCAGTGCAACGTTTGACATTAAAACGAAAAAGAACGGGTTTTCTCTAAATCTTCCAACGCAATTCGATGACCCCCACTTTTTATATCAGCTTTTGAATGGTTACATCGTTTTATATCTATTGGTTTAATTTAAATAAAATCATATGCGTAGTTTAGGAGATATCGCAAAAATACATATTTTTTCCAGGTTTGAAAACATGGCGGGAAAGTTAATTTTGCTTGTAATCTCCTCAGTTTAAAAGCAAATAGTATCAAAATTTAAGAAAATATCACTGATCGTATGTTTAAGTTGTTTATGCAAAAATAACACATACATGTATATTAAAACACATGTCCGCTACGAACGCGTTTTTATGAAATGCACGAGAAACATTCAAAAAGTTCTGATACCATGGAAACGAGGCCGGTGACATCCCACTTTTATTTCGATTTTAGTCCAAGGATACAATTATCTTGAAGCATGTGAAATTTCATGAAAATTATATGCGGGAATTAAATAATTATGTTTCCCTTTAAGCCGAATGAGCAGCTATTTCCCAATAAGTGCCAAACAGTAACCCGAACTTTACCAAAACTATGAAAACGTACATAAGGTTCAAACAGCACGAAAATTCGACTCCAAAACATAAAACAAATAGAACCACAACAGACGTATCGCCTTGGAACAATCAGTAATACAAAAAAATACTGGGGGCTTTAAACCAGTTTTTAGAGTCTCTCAAAGACAAGTTCACACGCTTCTAAATTAATGCAAAAAGAATGCAAAAAGTATCAGTTAGCTTTTTACACATATAAAAAAACTTCTCCTTACCTTTTTGTACTCACTTTTGACATGTAAAAGCATAGACTTTTCTACCGTCAAGAGCGCCATGTGCCCCAGAAAATGAACATACGCACAGTTTAATTCAACAGTTCTTGACAGAAAATTTGCAGAATACGCACCAATTCTTTACATGTCAAAAATTCACACGTGAATCTTGGTACCGTTTCTATATATTAAAAAAAGTTCTTCACAGATACGATGGATACGTACAAATTCTTCACACGACAATGATAAAAACGTATTAAATTGGAGCATACATGATACCCAAAAACTTATCGAAACTGGCATATGCAAAATAAATGTCACATTTCTCATAATTAATGTGGTGTACATGGGTGTAAAATTTGCGATATGTTAAATGTGCGTGTCCGACAAACCTGCATTTTATCTGTCGCAGTGCATCTAGTTTGAAAGTAGCTTTTCTGTTTCAGGTCATGCTTAATTTGCATGTTACGCGCATGGAACTTATTCGAAACGTATAAGACACACACCCGGGACACACCGAACTTCTAGAAAGTTTTTAAGCATGTTTGATTTTTTTTTTGTGTGTGTGGGGGGGGGGGGGGGGGGGCAAACGCGCCAAGAGCGCGCAGCGACTTACAGCGACGTATGCAACAAGCGTACACCAAGCTTAAAAAAAAAAAACGCGCGTTTAAAGCGTTTCTAACGTGTCTCCAACGTGCTCCTGGCGTTTTTTGAATTTTACATTTTTGTCGACACGCCCGGCGCGCGTTTGGATTATACGCTAGTGTGTGACTGCTGTTTAAAATAGCAGAATAAGCCAACGCGCGCCGGGCGTGTTGACAAAAATGTAAACTTTGAATGATTCAACCTACGTCAGGAGCACGTCGGAGACACATTAGAAACACGCTACATGTGCGTTTTTGGTGTACGCTGGGTGTACGTTGATATACGTCGTTAAAGGTCGGTGCGCGCTCTAGGCACGTATGTGTCAGGAGCACGTCGGAGACACATTAGAAACACGCTACATGTGCGTTTTTGGTGTACGCTGGGTGTACGTTGATATACGTCGTTAAAGGTCGGTGCGCGCTCTAGGCACGTATGTGTTTAATCACGCTTAATTTTTTTCCAGAAGCTGGGCGTGTCTTGTGCGAATGTCTTTTACGTTTCGAATAAGTTCCATGACAGACGCGTTGAATACGCTATGAACGCATTTGGCGCACGTGTAATGCACGCTAGTATACGCCACATGCGTTTTTAGATTTTATGAGATATTGCTTCCGTAGCGTGCCCTAAGCGTTTGTGAGACGCGCGTTGAACGTTTGCTGTGCGCCTGTAGCACATGCTTAGCGCGTCTGGGAAGTAACACAAACGTACTTCAACACTTTGAGATTTTTGTACGTCCGGCACACGTCTCAGTCAGGCGCTAATGTGTGACTGCTAAAGCGAGTTAAAGGGACAAATTATTTTTATACGTCCAAAATCTTAAGCATGTTGAGAGTATTCATACGCCAGAAGCGCGTTTGGGTTATACGCTAATGTGTGACTGCTGATATATAATAAAGCCAGGAAAGCATTCAAAGATTCGTTCTCAATATTGAACAAAACCGAGAATGGCTATTTTTTCTTTTTTTGATCATATTCTAGCTGCAATTGTGCACAAGTCATTTGTAACCACTGCTCATCCACCTACGGGGAAGGGCGGTGATTGTGGCATTTCTGCTTTCAGTGCCCTGCTATAAGCCGCACACACAGGGGGCAAACTGGGGGGTCAAAACTTTGATCTTTGGCCTCACCTTAGAAACAGAAAATTGCCCTGGAGTAAGGATCCTAATGCATAAAACACCTCGTCATACCCCCTGCACTGCGGATACACTCGACAAGTAATTGCTCTGCACTTAAGTCCGGCTATCCCCCACCCTTCACCGTAGGTATGTGTGAGGGGGGGGGGGGGGGCAATGGTTACAAAGGACTGGTGCATTAGCAATCAATACATTTATCGGCGAAAGAATAGAAACATGATGACTATTGTTTTAGTGTGGAGGGTATCAATCCACATTGCATGTGTATAGGGATGCAATGTCAATGATGTTGATTATCTTTTTTCATGTGGCACTTAGCATATTTCTGTAAAATGGAGGTAATTGTCCTTTGAAAAAAAATGTTATTTTACCTCTAAGAAAGGACGCATTGTTGCTGGAAGAATGAATAAGGCCCAAAATAAATATTTGGTGTACATGGCAACAAACAATTTTGATGATGGTAATGAAGTGTTTACACAAACAAAACACTTTGAAAGATTAGCTCGCACATGGTTAAATAAATCTGATGTATCTGCATGGACTGGGCATATTCATCCATCATTATCCCTCGGAATTTGAAACAAAACTCGATAGACTTACCTTGACCCGGTGGAAAATGGCGGCTTCTTGTTTACAATTTGCACATATCATAAACATTGCGTATCACGTGATTCCCAGCAGTGTCACTACCGAGCCTACGACAATGATTGTAATGAAATTGAGGGACCCATGTGCGTAACGACATCGTTTCTACCATATGATCTAAGCTGTTGGTGGGACGTTAAATCCCAAATCAACCAACCAACAGAACACGTCACAATACAGTTAGTATATGTAGGAACTAGGAAGTAAATACCAAGTTGGATAAAATTTAAAGATTTTATGTATTCTCAAAGTGTAAGTCGTATGATGGTTTTCATTCCATTTGATTTGCAATCCAAACAACATCATCATGACCAAGCTTCCAAAATTTCACCGAGACCAGTCATAATGCATGGTCGCAAACAAAATTGAATCTTAAGGCCTTGTAAGACATAAGTGTAAGCCACTCTTATCTTTATAGAAATGAAGAGATTTCCCAAGAAATGTGCAACACCCAAAAAATTGCTTAGAATTATACATGACCAAAAAATAATAATTCAGAAAAGGCATGACCCCCAAAAAATATCAATAAAAAGCTCACTACCCTAAAAAAAACTAGTTTTTCTGAAACCCCCAAAAAATACGGAAATTCAAAATTTTGACCCCAAAAAAGTCAGCCTCGCCTATGTACTAGTATACAGAAAATTTCAGAGTACCCCCCCTGGGGACTGTCCCTGCACAGGGGGCCTCCAGTTAACGTCCCGATCCGAAGGACGGCGCACTGTATCATGTCATTCCTCACACCGTTCACCCAGATACAACAAACGCGAAAGGTCTTCCAAACGCGGATATAAACAATACTGCCGAAAAAAGGGTGAGTATTTATTATCTTTAATTGTCACGAATAGAGGCTGAGCTGATTTTTGTGTGACATACGTAGGTTGTTCGGAAAGTTCGTGTAATTGTGTTATATCTCTCATAATTTTCAACCGTTGTACCGGAAAGTTGTTGTGCGTAGGCTTCCACTTATTCTAAATTGTTGATAGAAAAAAGAAAGAAAAGTGATCATAGAAACCGAAAATACAGGTTGTCGTGGCAACGTTTTCATCGGTACCCGGAGCAGTCCGAAAAATATCACTTTTTTAAACGAAGACTTAGGGAAATAAACTTAATTTCTGACTGTTTGCGCATCGCTAGAAAAGCACGGGATCGTCTTGTAATATTTCAACAACATGACATTGTTTCCTGAAAATTTAAAGTCAATTGGATGTTCCACAAAGAAGTTATGGTCCTTTATTACGAGGGTTGTAAGGGGAAACTATTACTTCAAACTGTGTCGTTGCGTTGCAAAAGATTATGAACATCTGTATTTTCTTCATAAAACACACACAGAAACACTTAAAATGGTAAAATAAACTGGAAAACTATGAATAATATAGTTCAACATTTATGTACAAATGTTCCGCATGTTTTAAGAGTGGAATAAAAGAAACTGGTGGCGATTTTAGGAGCAACCAACCGGCAGTGGAATTGGTTTCCATTAAGATTTGCGAAAAATTAGATTAGTCAGCGGAGAGTATTAGCAAAATAGACTCAGGGAGCTCACCACATACTGATACTGTTTACGAAAACTTATAACAAAAGAATGAACACACACATTAAATGCGTAGATATTGTTGGTGTTTATGCTGAGAAAGTGTGATCCGGGTATCCATACCTCAACTTTTTGTAATGAACATATTTTTATTATGTCTTTGTGCATCATCTTGGTTTTCACAGCATTTATAGAGGACATGTTGAAGTTAAATTAGGTATGTTTCTTTTTGTATTACTATGAATATTTGTTGAATGATCAAACAATTATTCGAACTTTCCGAACGCCCCTCGTACAATGACAAAGGACATAGCTTTGCAAATGTTTACCCAAAATCCTATCTTATAAATTCCATTAGTTGGAAAACTATGAGCTTCTGAATCTGACTTGGATGCACGAAAAATGAAAATTCTTTGTTAGAACGTCTATAAATCATTATCAAAGCATTAAAATATGGTTAAAGTGATATTTTTCGGAGGAGCGAGGATCGCTTTAAGTGTTGCCTTTACAAGAATACATGCAAAATTATAGAAAGAGAATAAGAACTATTTGAAATTGGGTACTCTCATTAAATATGGTACAACCTACCACGGTTCAAATTCTCAAGCAGGTGAAACAAACTCGGACCATTGGGTGAAACCAACGCGGATCATAAAAACCAAATTCTGGTCTTATTTTAAAGAAAACTGGCTGCAGTCATTGTTAATGCCAATTTTGTATCATTTAGTGCCTAAAGATGGTTGGTTTAAGACCAATTATGGCGTAGTATTGCGCGATAAAACTACAAGGAACGTGGATGAGCACTTTCACTACACTTTTGCCACGGCATCAGGAAACCATGTTTACATGTTCTACAACACTATAGGCACATACAGCTGTATGTTAACAAAGAAGCTGTCCGTACCTTTGTTTTCGTTCTTTAAATTCGACAATTTAAAGCCTTAATTATATATAGAGCTCTTCAAGTAGTCTCATATTGTCAGATATGGTCAGAGTTCCAAAGGCTTTTGCCTTTCATATTGAAACACCAGTAGTAATGGATGCCACTCTGGCTCCATTTTCTGAAAACTTCTAGCTCCATTTTTCTGGCTCCATTTCTAATAAGCGCAAGCGCCAGAAATGGAGCCAGAAAAATGGAGCTAGAAGTTTTCAGAAAATGGAGCCAGAGGTGCGCACCCTGGGTCTCAGTTTATGAACTAGCTAAGTTGCATGTGTAGGTAAGTATCCTTCAGTTAAGACAAGCCTGCACATCTGCTCATCTGCACATCTGCTCATCTGCACATTTGCACATCTGCACATTTGCACATCTGTTCATGCGTCGTTTTCCGAAAATTATCTACTTTCAGTTTTAGAATTTTCTGAAAATGCTAACCTACTTTTGTTTTTCTCTGAAAAACCAATACCGATAGTTCCCCTTGAATGTACAAATATATCAACTAAGAAATTAATAAAACTTGAATTTTCTGTAAATATTCAAGCAAAATGTGTTTATTTATTTCTTTTTAATTAGAAAATGTGATATTTAAGTTAATTATATTACATTCAATAATATAATTGCAACTTTTTTCTTACTTTTGATATGAGAACGGATTTCCATATGCAAATTTCCATTCACAAATTTTAATCATCTTTGAAAGCTTCAGTTATATAAAGTTTTAATGACCTGTACTTATCTGTGAATAATAATAAAACACAGGGGCATTTTACTTGAAGTTTCTATGTTTGTGTAGATGTGAATGTTACTGCAAAATCAAATACGTCTACCCAGGAACACAAGAGGAAAAAGGCCCTTTCTTAATTTCGTAATGGAACTTACCTACAGAAAAACTTGACTATGTCAGTTATCTCATAGTCTCTAAAGATGTGTAGGCGTGTAGATGTGCAGAAGTGCAGATGTGTAGATGTGCAGATGTGCAAATGTGCAGAAGTGCAGATGTGCAAATGTGCAGAAGTGCAGATGTGCAAATGTGCAGATGAGCAGATGTGCAAATTTGCAGATGAGCAGATGTGCAAATGTGCAGATGAGCAAATGTGCAGATGTGCAGATGAGCAGATGTGCAAATGAGCAGATGTGCAAATGTGCAGATGAGCAGATGTGCAGATGAGCAGATGTGCAGATGAGCAGATGTGCAGATGTGCAAATGTGCAGATGTGCAAATGTGCAGATGAGCAGATGTGCAGATGAGCAGATGTGCAGGCTTGTCTTAACTCAAGAATACTTACCTACACATGCAACTTAGCTAGTTCATTTTTAAACTGAGACCCAGGGTGCGCACCTCTGGCTCCATTTTCTGAAAACTTCTAGCTCCATTATCTGTGAATAATAATAAAACACAGGGGCATTTTACTTGAAGTTTCTATGTTTGTGTAGATGTGAATGTTACTGCAAAATCAAATACGTCTACCCAGGAACACAAGAGGAAAAAGGCCCTTTCTTAATTTCGTAATGGAACTTACCTACAGAAAAACTTGACTATGTCAGTTATCTCATAGTCTCTAAAGATGTGTAGGCGTGTAGATGTGCAGAAGTGCAGATGTGTAGATGTGCAGATGTGCAAATGTGCAGAAGTGTAGATGTGCAAATGTGCAGATGTGCAAATGCGCAGAAGTGCAGATGTGCAAATGTGCAGATGTGCAAATGTGTAGATGAGCAGATGTGCAGATGAGCAGATGTGCAAATGTGCAGATGAGCAAATGTGCAGATGTGCAGATGAGCAGATGTGCAAATGAGCAGATGTGCAAATGTGCAGATGTGCAGATGAACAGATGTGCAGATGAGCAGATGTGCAGATGTGCAAATGTGCAGATGTGCAAATGTGCAGATGAGCAGATGTGCAGATGAGCAGATGTGCAGGCTTGTCTTAACAAGGATACTTACCTACACATACAACTTAGCTAGTTCATAAACTGAGATCCAGGGTGCGCACCTCTGGCTCCATTTTCTGAAAACTTCTAGCTCCATTTTTCTGGCTCCATTTCTGGCGCTTGCGCTTATTAGAAATGGATCCAGAAAAATGGAGCTAGAAGTTTTCAGAAAATGGAGCCAGAGTGCCCACCATTACTACTAACACCAACTCTATTACACATGTCTTTAGATTATTACATGTAAAATATACGTGTGTATGGATGCATTTCTTTCATGAAAATATGGCCAAGAATATATTTATTATGATTGTCTCTCAATTCTTTATGAATGGACCTCTATCATGTCTATGACAACATGCAAAATACATTATGAATACAAGCAGACATAGATTTAATACACGAGTATATTCAAGAAGAGCAATATAAGTGGTGATAAAATGTGCAGAAAAAACTAGTTACCATGCCTTTGGAAGGCTTTGATGTGTAAATAACGACCGACCATCTCTGTATGACCTAGGTTGTTGATCGTGTAAGTAATGAAAGAACTAAAAACTTACAGCAGTGTATGTTAATTACATGTATAAGTGAAACAGCGTGGCATAGTTTGACTCCTAGTCTGACGAGAAGTCGGGAGGGGCGGACTTGGAGGGGGCGAAGGTTGGCCCCAGGTTTTTGTCTGAGCAAGACATTTTAATTCCATTAGAACTGGTAGTACCCAGGAAGCGGCGGCTCCTTCCTAGCACGGATGTATAATAATTAACCAGGAGTTAGTAAGTTATTCGGCGCCCAGGGATCTCCATCGTCGGGCAGCTTACTCAATCTGTGAGTCCTGGTTTTTGATTCATCAGGATGTTTATAATGATTTATTTGTTTGTTCTTGATGATTCATTGACTAGTTAGAGATTCACCACGAGGACCGAAGAATTAACTAAATGTTATGAACCACTGCAGAAGCTGAGGGTGAGGATATGGCCATGTAAAATCGATTTAAACCCGCCAGTAATTTTGTGTTACTGATCGTTCCAAGTCGATACTTCTGTGGTGGTTCTTTTTGTTTTATGTCTTGGTGTTTAAAATATTTTTGTGCTGTTGGCGCCTTGTGTATGTTTTCATATTTTTGGTTAAGTTAAGGTAACTGAGTGGCCACCTATTGGGAAAATAGCTGCTCATTCGGCTTACGAAATGTTTTCATGGTATAAGTACCTGATTGTTCGTTTGGTTTTTTCCCACCTCGGTTTTTGGAATGGGAATCTTTTTCTGATTGCGCCTTTTCCTGATCTTTGCCTACTTGTACCTTCTATTCAAAACATAAGCAAGCAAACAAATAGCTTTACAGGTGTATATATCGTTTCTCTGATTCTACGTCTAAATACGCATGCAAAAGCTGTTAGCTAGCAGATATGTTATAATATAGTGTTATATGTTTATGGGCTTAGCGGTGGGTCATAAATGAAACACAAACAGGCTCGCCAGTTCTTTAGGAAACCGGTGTGTCTGTTGAATAAATAGAACGCAGTTTTAGCACATTAGCTCATTACAACACAGTTTGGTACCTTGGAAAAAATGACTAAAATCGTGTGATGTCTTCGAAAGCAAATAAAACGATAAAACGATGTTTCAAGTCCAATTTCTTTATCTCCAGTCGCCTATGTTGGTATATCTACAACTTTCGAAGGGTAGGGCATGGGCGCAGTTTGGTATCATTCGCGTTTAAATGGTTTCAATATACAGCGATATATGACGTTAAATGTTGCCATTCTATGCCACCCCCGAATTAAATCATATATCAAGTGAATAACCGACTTTAGAAGCCAACATGATGCATTTATAGAAGTTTACTTTATATAAAAATCTAGCATTCTTCTTTTGCATTTTAATTAGAAAACGTTCTGACGGTGTTTTGCACGTTAAAACAAGATTTTTGGTTCCGTGTTTGTTTTACCCAAATTATGTAGATCATCCGCGTTGTGTAGTATCGCCGTCCGTGGTAAGTTGCACCTTGAAGCAAACTAGGTTGATTTTTAAACATAGAGTTACGGCATACAAAAAATCTTTTCCAGTTTGATGCATGGTACAAATATATTCCATAGATGTCGAAAATTAGTTTTGAAGAGATATTTGCACGAACCCAAACAAAACATTTCTACAAATATCAAAAAAAAAATCGGGAAACAGACGATAAAATAGTGATTTACGAATTAAAATCGCTTGTATCTATAGTTAACACAAATCTTTTGTTATGGTATTGTACCATTCTCAAGATAAACCATTTCGCATCAGCTCGGCATAAAGACATTTTATATAGGGACAATTTAAAGGCTATATGTTGATGTTTTCCTACCTTGTGTATTCCCGAGACATAGTTGTTTATATCCGCGTTTGGAAGACCTTTCCGCGTTTGTTGTATCTGGATGAACGGTGTGTTCCTGCAAATGACACGAAGGGAAGCAAGTTAGAACCAACAAATTTTCCTCGCCGCTGGCGGGGATCGAACCCGGGACCTCTAGCACAAGAAGCCAGTGCGCTAACCACTCGGCTATCTCGCTTCCTTCTTGTCTGACTCTGAATCTGAATGGTTTACTGGTGACACGCCAAATTGACAATACCTCATCGGGGGGGGGGGGGGGGTGCGCCAGGAGGGAAATTAGTCCCTGGCCCTCACAAGAGATGCGAACTTGGACACACAGTCATCAGACATTTCAGCAGAGGAGATAAGTGAATCAGGGAGATCATTCCAGTCCCTGATAGTCTGTGGAAAGAAACTACTTTTGTGCGCTTCTTTGCTAGCTGAAGGTATCTGAAAAGCCGAAGTGTTAATTTTTACAACGCCTATTCTTTGGGATAAGGTCATCTGTGGGTATTCTGGCTTTACCTTTTAGACCTTTGTATAGCAATATAAGTCTACTATCCTTCCTCCTTTACTTAAGAGATTCCCATTTCAGTTGACCTAAAATGCCAGTAGACATAGACATAGACATAGAAGATTTATTTTTTGTCGAATATTATAAACATGTAACATAAGCCCTGTAGGGCTTTTACTTCGACAAACATGTGTAAAATGACAAAATTATCACAGTGCATGCACAAATTAGAACAAAATAACTATATACAACATCACAGAAATTTTATAAACTCATACAATATCCCTAAAAAATAATATTTTCAGGGTGAAAAATTAAGAAAGACCTTAGGAATTGAGAAACTATATATACATATGCTCCCAGTTTCAAAAACATAATTTCCCGTCACAAACCTTGCCGCACGATTTTGGACCTTTTCCAGTTCTTCCTGGAGGCCATGAGTGTGAAGGTCCCAAACTGAGCTTCCATATTCCAAGTCCTTTATAAGCTGCTGGGGGACAAGAATATAAATTTCTCCTCAAGAATCCGAGAGTTCTGTTTGCCTTTGTACAAACATTGGAAATATGTGTATTCCATTTCAAATCATTTTATGCTTTCAACGTTTTCCAGTACAGTGCCCTCAAGGGTGTAGTTAGCCTGTATCTTACTAAACCATTTATTTGTCAGCTGCATCATGCTGCATTTGACGGGTTGAAATCTCATTCCCCATTTCCTAGCCCAACTGCCTAAACGATCAATGTCTATCTGAAGTTTCAATGTATCCTCTTCATTCTTGATTTCACGATAGCAAACACAATCATCAGCAAAGAGTCTTATTTCAGACTCAATGTCTGTTGAGATGTCATTTATATACAAGGAAAACAGCAAGGGGCCGAGAACGGTGCCCTTAGGGACACCTGACACAACTGGAGCCCAATCGGATTTAATACCATTAACCACTACACTTTGTTGTCTGTAACAAAGGAAAGCATTTATCCAATTCAGTGTTGTTCCACCTAGTCCATAGCTAAACAATTTGCTTTTAAGGAGTTAATGGGGAGGAGTATCGAAAGCCTTTTCAAAATCGAGTATAAAAGTGTCGACCTGGCCTTTTTTGTCTAAGATTTTTGCCCAGTCATTTGTCACTGTAGTCAACTGGAAGGGGTGACCAAACTTCTCAAAGGTCTAAACCCGTCTAAAGCCTTAGGGCCTGATGAGCTTCATCCCAGAGTCCTAAAGGAACTGGCTATGGAATTAGGTCCGGTATTCGCCCATCTCTTCCAGCGGTCAATTGATACAGGTGAAATTCCTAAAGAATGGTCTCTTGCTAATATTTGCCCCCTGTTTAAGAAGGGCGACAGGTCACATGCCTGCAAATACCGCCCTGTTTCTTTGACATGCATTCCTTGTAAGCTTTTTGAACATATTGTATGCTCAAATATTATGGCCCATCTTGATGAACATGAACTCTTGTCGGACAGGCAACACGCATTTAGGATATGGCATAGCTGTGAAACTCAGTTGACTACAGTGATAAATGACTGGGCCAAACTCTTAGACAAAAAGGCCAGGTCGACACTTTCATACTCAATTTTGAAAAGGCTTTTGATACTCCTCCCCATGAACTCTTTAAAAGCAAATTGTTTAGCTATGGAATAGGTGAAACAACAATGAATTGGATAAATGCTTTCCTTTGTTTCAGACAACAAAGGGTAGTGGTTAATGGTATTAAATCGGATTGGGCTCCAGTTGTGTCGGGTGTCCCTAAGGGCATATATGATACATAACATTTTCTGCCCGATGTAGCAAATATGCTACATCAAAATTTGAACGAAAGATCTGCATTATTCAGGTAGCACAGATATCTTAAAGATATTTATTTATTGTTTTTAACATTTAAAATGTTATATTAAGAAAGTTTGACATTTTATACCTACCTGCTTATGATCTTTTCATTTAATTCAAATGACCAATAATTAACACATTTACCTAGTTATGGCGGCGGTCATTTTGAAAGGAAGATAAAAGTCACATGACACAAAGCTAGACAAAAACACCACAATTCCTGGAAACACTGCAACATATACTTTTACAATAAAAGGGAAGCAAGTCAAATTATCCATGTTTTAACAAGTTATTGCTTTCTAAAAATCATGTAGCATATATGCTACACCGGGCACTAGAGGGTTAAATTTGTAAACTAAGTCACCATAAAATTCAGGTTCCGAAAGGCCCTCACTTAAAAGCGTCTTTAACCCAACATTATATTTGGAAATCAATTCATAGTGTCTACGATAAAATTTAGAAAAAGTTTTTCGAAGTTTATGAAACCGATAACCCTGTTGGAGAAGTTTTGCCGTTAAACATTTATTTCGAGCGTTGAAGTCTGTAACATGATTGCAGACTCTAGCAAACCTAATAAGCTGCGAAATGTAAACACCATAAGAAGCACGACGAGGAACGTCACCATCCAAAAAAGGAAAATTTACTATATCAAAATCAAAGTCATCGCGCTTATCATAAATTTTAGAAGAAACAAATCCATTTGCAACAGAAAGATGTAGATCTAAAAAGGGGGCTCCGGTATCTAAGATATTGGCTTTGTTCAACTGAAGTTCAGGTGGATAAATTTGATTGACCATACCTTCAAAATAAGGGTTGTCAATGTTCAAAAGGTCATCGAGGTACCTAGATGTGGAATTAAAAGCCTCGATAACATCAGCTTGATTATCATGGTTAAGAGAATCCATGAAATCTCTTTCGTAGCAGTATAAAAATAAATCAACTACGAGAGGTGCGCAATTTGTACCCATCGGAATTCCAACAATTTGTCTGTATAACTTGGTCCCAAATCTAATATAAATATTATCAAGGAGATAGGACAAGGCGTTGCACACATTCTGACATGACCAAAGTGTATACCGACTTTGGTCAGAGGAAGTGAAAAAAGCCTTTCTGTCATTACATGCCAAATAAAGTGAACCATAGTTTTTAATGCCCTTTTGAAGGTCCACTCTATCAAATCCAGAAGTTTTTCTTTTGTTAGATTATGTGGTAATGTTGTATACAGAGTAGAAAACTCATACGTGGACAAGCTTGTCGCACGGAACCCTCTACACTTCAATTTACTGAGCACCTCACCAGAATTTTTTATTGACCAAAACCAATTTTTATTTGAAGTTTCATACACTGTCTCACAGTATCTTATAACATGAAATTTGATAGCAGTAAGACAGGAAGTTAATAATTTAGAAAGTTCAGTGGTAGTACAAGAGCTAGAATTTGCAATAAATCGAGCTTTTTATGGTCTTTTGTGAAGCTTAGGTAACCAATACATCGTAGGAAGTTAAATTTGTCTTGGCCTTCATTGACACAAACAGAAAACTTAACAGGTAAATCGTTTAAGTGGGCATTAACTACAGACACTTCATCAGTATCTGTCTCCAGATAAGCCCTGGTACCATCAAGCTCCTGTTTTAAGGTGTTAACGTAGTGAATAAAAATTAAACTGAGAAGCCTACAAACGATAACAACATTGTTTGCGGCTTTGTCTGCCGGAACCAAGACATACTTTCTATGAAATTCTTGGATACCCTGCTTCAAAGGCCTAAATGACGATTTGGGTTTAGGAGGTAAAAGATTAGTAGTTTGTGAATAAAACAACACGTTTATCCACGATACTTCTTTTCCATTCTTTAAGAGCATTATCCTCAACACCCTCTCGTTTACACCATCGATTACCGAAATCATTTAATGCAGATGTTATCTCCTCTCTACATTTGTCGAAATTAATGTAGGAAGGGAATCTATATTTCGGACCTTTAGAAACAATTTTGCGAATTCTAGAATCCGAAATTATTTTTAAATTTCCAGTAACTGTATGTCCGGCTGGTTGATAAACATATTTTGAATCTTTACAATCTCAAGACTTGGGAGTATTAGCATGGATATCAAGATCAGAAACAAGTTTATTGAAATTAAAAATAGTATTTCTGATTGGTTTGTTATATTTGTAAAAAATAATAGTCTGAAATAAGACTCTTTGCTGATGATTGTGTTTGCTATCGTGAAATCAAGAATGAAGAGGATACATTGAAACTTCAGAGAAACATTGATCGTTTAGGCAGTTGGGCTAGGAAATGGGGAATTAGATTTCAACCCGTCAAATGTAACATGATGCAGCTCACAAATAAACGGTCAAGTAAGATACATGCTAACTACACCCTTGAGGGCACTCTACTGGAAAACGTTGAAAGCATAAAATACCTACTGGGTGTAACTATCACAAATGATTTGAAATGGAATACTCATATTACCAATTTTTGTACAAAGGCTAACAGAACTCTCGGATTCTTGAGGAGAAATTTGTATTCTTGTCCCCCAGATGTGAAAGAAGCAGGTTATAAAGGACTGGTGCGGCCGGTCTTGGAATATGGAAGCTCAGTTTGGGATCCTCACACTCATAGCCTCCAGGAAGAACTGGAAAAGGTCCAAAATCGTGCGGCAAGGTTTGTGACGGGAAATTATGTTTTTGAAACTGGGAGCATGACTGGCATTTTAGGTCAACTGAAATGGGAATCTCTTAAGAAAAGGAGGAAGGATAGTAGACTTATATTGCTATACAAATGTCTAAAGGGTAAAGCCAGAATACCCACAGATGACCTTATCCCAAAGAATAGGCGTTGTAGAAATCAACACACTTTGGCTTTTTAGATACCTTCAGCTAGCAAAGAAGCGTACAAAAGTAGTTTCTTTCCACAGACTATCAGGGACTGGAATGACCTCCCTGATTCACTTATCTCTTCTGCTGAAATGTCTGATGACTGTGTGTCCAAGTTTGCTTCACTCGTGCGTTCAAGGGACTAATTTCTCCCCCATCCGAACCCCCTGGTGAAATAATGTCATTTGGCGTGTCACCAGTAAACTATTCAGATTCAGATTCAGAACTGAGTTTCACAGCTATGCCATTTCCTAAATGCGTGTTGCCTGTCCGACAAGAGTTCATGTTCATCAAGATGGGCCATAATATTTGAGCATACAATATGTTCAAGAAGCTTACAAAGAATGCATGTCAAAGAAACAGGGCGGTAATTGGGGGCAAGTGACCTGTCGCCCTTCTTAAACAGGGGGCAAATATTAGCAAGAGACCATTCTTTAGGAATTTCGCCTGTATCAATTGACTTCTGGAAGAGATGGGCGAATACCGGACCTAATTCTCCTTTAGGACTCTGGGATGAAGCTCATCAGGCCCTAAGGCTTTAGACGGGTTTAAACCTTTGAGAAGTTTGGTCACCCCTTCCTTTGTGACCACAATTTCATGCATAAATGGGGCAGATCTATCCATAAGAGGGACCTGTTTGTATTCACTTTTAGTGAAAACATCCGAGAACTGACCATTAAATTCTTCCGCCTTCTCAAAGTCGGATTGTGCAATTCCACTTCCATTTCTCTTTTTCAACGGGGGGATACATTGGGTATCTTTTTTCTGACTGTTTATGTACCTGTAAAAATTTCTAGGATTAGCCTTAACATCTCCTACCAAGTTGTTCACGTAAAGATCATGCTGCTTCCTGATATCAGCTTTGATTTCTCTCCGTAAAGATTCAAATTTAGAACTAAATTTTGCACTACCAGTATTTTCAGCTTCTGCATGAGTTGAATTATTTCTGCGAATATTCCTTCTTATTTCAGGTGTTATCCAAGGGACAGAGGAAACTTGGCGACTAGTTTTTGAGGGGATATGTTTATCTGCCGATTCTTGAATAAACGATGTAATGAGATTGGAATTTTCCTGGACCGACCGAGTATCTGAGTAACCGTTGAAGTATCTTTCCTTTGCAAGTTTCTGCTCTCATAGATTCATAATCACCTTTCTGATAACGATACACTTTTCGTCTAGGTTTCTTTATAGAGGGGATAGCAATTTTCAATGTGCCAGAAACAATGTCATGATCACTGAGCTTATCCGGGGAATGGATGTCTACAAACTGACCAGGAAGAGAGGTCAAAATTAAGTCAAAAATATTTCTTTCTCTGGTGGGGAAATTGACTAATTGTTCCAAACCATGGTCATTCATGATATCTAACAAAATCTGACCCTCCGTCTGACTCAATGATGACTCAGATTTGCTGAGTCTGTCCGGACATACAATATCTCTAAAGTTAAAATCACCTAAAACGTGAATTAAGGGGGTTTGTTGCCTTTATTAATATTTTTAATTTTGTCAAGCTGTTCTCTAAATAAATTGTGAAACTTTTCCAGGGAGTTCAATAAGTCATTTCCATTGTCCGATACTGGTAAATGACCATCGACAGGTGGTCGATACCAGCTAGTAAAAATACCTGGGAATGATTGAATCAAATTGTAAAGGTCATAAAATGTCACATTGTGATTTAAACCCTCTGAATTCAGTCACATAAGACAACATGAATTGCACAAAATAATAAGTATCACAGAAAAATAGTATTATAGAATGGGTGTGATATTATCTTTAAAACTTTTCAGAGATGGTGCGTTGCGCACTTTGTTAGGAATAGAATTCCATAGTTTTGGTGCTGTATAGGAATATGATCTATCGAACAAGGACGAGCGTGACCTAGGAACCGCTAATGCACCATTGACCGACGATCTCAGTGTACGGTTATGAGTTTCTGAAACTGGTTTTAGTAAATCAGTTATATACTGGGGTGACAAATCATTCAAGGCTTTCTATGTAAAAACGGCCTTATTATATTTCAGTCGTTTGTGGATGGGTAACCAGTTTAATGTTTCAAAAATTTGTAAAGATGGGGTATTGAAATCGGCGTGCAGTATCACCCGCGCTGCACGTTTCTGAAGTTTAGCTAATCTCTCAATGTTAAAAGTTGAAGTAGAACCCCATACGACAGAACAATAATCAATTAAAGGTAGAATATAGCCTTGATAGAACTTCTTTTGAACATCAACTGGAACATATTTGGATAATTGCTTTAATAAAGATATCTTTGAAGGAATACTGGAGCATAATTTGTCTATATGGTAAGACCCTGATAGTTTATCATCGATATGTACACCGAGAAGTTTTTGCTCATGGGTCTTTTTTATCTGGTTTCCATCTATTTTTATATTGAACTCGGGTGGATCGCTAAATTTATTTGATGTAATTAGTATCATGTAGCTTGTTTTGTTATAATCGACAAATCTTTAAGTTTCCATTTGGTTTTGTATTTGAATGAAGTCATATGTATGCTGGTCTTGTATGCAAAGACAGCTTCTTAGATATCAACCGTATTTAACTGATCATTTTAGATGTTAATAAGCTATATAAATCACGTATCAGCTATGTTGCACGACCTGAGACAATTAGATATACATTATGTTTATCGTTATGAATCATTTAGAATAGTTGGAATAGTCTGCGAATATATAAAAAGAACCATTTACGTGTTTTAAAAGAACCATACTTCTGACATATTTTCCTATTTGTTCCATTTCAGAATTCCACAAGCTGTTTATAATATAAAACTATAATATAATCTAAATCTATCATTGCATACTTCTACATTTTCTAATAAAATTAAATATTCTGACTTATTGTATTTACATCCTTTTTCTGGCTTTCCTTGTTTAACAGCACTAAAATGAGATACATTAAAAGTAAAATTAGACAATAATCAGAAAATGGCGCAATCTGAAAGAACCTACAACTAACAAAACCGAGATGAGCAAAGAACTGAATTATCAGCATAGGTACTTATACTGAAAAATAAAACATATCGTAAGCCGAGTGAGCAGCTATTCCCCAATAGGCGGCCACTCAGTTACCTAACCTTAACTAAAATATGAAAACGCACATAAGGTGCAAACAGCGCAAACATTCCACACCAAAATGTGAAACAAATAGAACCACTACAGAAAGGTACAAGTAGGCAATGACAGGAAATGGCGCAGTCAAAAAGATATTCCCACTCCATAAACCGAGGGGTGGGAAAAAACTAAAATGAAACTTAGGTACTTATACCAAGAAAGCATTGTAAGCCGAGTGAGCAGCTATTCAACCCATTAGGCGGCCACTCAGTTACGAAAACTGAACTAAAAATATGAAAACGTATATAAGGCTCAAACAGCACCAAAAACTCGACTCCAAAACACAAAATAATTAGAACCAAAACAGAAGTATCACCTTGGAACGATCAGTAATATAGAATTACTTGGGGGGGGGGGGTCTTAAACTTGTTTTACAGGCGCCTAACCTCATCCTCATCTTCTGCAGTGGTTCATAACATTTAATTTGTTGTTCGGTCCTCGTGGTGAATCTCCTTGTCAATTAAATATCAAGGACAAACGAATAAATTATGATAATCACCCTGATGAATCAGAAAAGAGGACTCAAAAAATTCAGTAAGCTGCCCGACCATGGAGATCCCTGGGCACCCAATAACTTACTGAAGCCCGGAGCAAAAAAAAAAAACCCACACCAGTTGAACCCCGGTGGGCCAAGCAACAGACAAGAAGCTCCGGTCCCAACCAACTAAAATTAATAGCTTTATGTCGGGGCCATCATGACGCACAACCTACCGGTGTGCAATTTAAGAAGGCAGCATAGTTACATGTATCAACCATGATTGGGTTAAAAACTAAGCATGCAGACTGTCGCATAACATTCAATTTATAACCTATACGTTTGTAACGTGTTATGATTTTTTAAACTGAAAAGAAAAATCATTTCTTCCTATAAATTTCTAAAATTGTAAACCAAGTCACCATAAAAGTCTGGTTCCGAAAGGCCCTCACTTCTCACTTACTGAAGTATCGCCTTTGAGTGTCTTCAGCCCAACATTTAATTTTCAAATTAATTCATAGTGTCTGCGGTAAAATTTAGAAAATGTTTTTTTTTTTTTTTTTTTTTTTTTTTTTTTTTTTTTTTTTTTTTTTTTTATTTTCCAAGTTTATGATACCGATAGCCCTGTTGGAGTCGTTTGCTGTTAAATATTTATTTCACGCGTTGAAGTCCGCGACATGATTGCAGACTCTGGCTATAAGTTGCAAAATGTTATAAACCATAAGAAGCACGGCGAGGAGAGTCATCCTACATTATCATTGATGGTGCAATCTTATTCACTCATTTTGTTTTTTACTTTTTCGTCGCTTTACATGGGAAGAGATCTTTCCAGTGATGTGGCCATTATCGGAACTGCTTCAGGTGACGTGGCATTTTAAAGACCCTTAAGGATGTTCGCTGCTAACATTTGACATTTCGGAACTTCCGGTTTTTCTTTTCTTGAATATCTCGTAAACGGTTGCAGATATTTTCCTAATATTTTATTTTTGGATACATATTGATGATATGCATTGAATGAGCCATGAAAATTGTCAATCTAAGAAACTTCATTTTTTCACCCCATTTTCTGCAACTTTTCAGAAAATTATAGTTGACATTAAAATTTAGGGGGTAGGGTAGATTAAACTTGAATATTACACATCTTCAAATTAATTGCACCAGTTCGATGTTAATTTTAGCAGCAGTATATGTGTACATGGTATTCTAAGTCATTCGTTGTGTCTTTGGTGTGCTGGTTTTAAAATTTTAGATGGTTTTATGAAATGGGCTGTTAGAAATAAAACAGCCGAAGAAAGGCTGAAAATGGCGATTTTCAAGTTGCTGGCTCTCTCTTATATGCTCACTACCCTATATATTTCTTTCTTTTATTCGAACAACATTACCATGTACTATATTGTGTGAAAATACAAGAAAAAGTTTGAATCAACAAATATGGGTTTGGCACATTTCAAAATATTGATTTTTTCTGCCTTTTCAAGTATGGGGGTAGGGTTGGAAAAGCAATCGTAAAATTTTGTCATCCACTTCAAAACGCAAATTTGTCTATGCTTTTGGTCCAAAATAGTCTGCGTTACATAAATATTATGACTTTTGAAAGCATTCTAAGTGTATTTTTGTTCAAGACAGGTATGTTTCAAAGAATTAAAAATTAAATTAATTTTACCAAATTTAAAACATGGTGCTCAGAGGTCTCATTCAGAGGCATGTAGCTTGAAAAAATGCACACTACCCTATATTTATTTTGTTTTCAAATGTCTTGTGTTGTATTTTGGAATCAAAAAAGAGTGGTAAGAAAAAAAGTTTGAATACTTTTTCATTGGCAGCGAACATCCTTAATTGGTCGCAAAATGGAATCAAATTTGAAACCAAGCTGAGGACATAGAAGGTTGCAGTGCTGCCATCGTTACCCTTTTATTTTACAGCCATTACTGTGAATGGTTAAACCCTGAAAATTTGTGATAAATTCATCTACGTGGGAAACAATCTATCCAGAGCAATATATACTGATGATTTGGCCATTGTCAGAACTGCTTCAGGCAATGTGGCATTTTGAAGGCCCTAATAACTTGCAAGCTTGACACCAAGCTGAGAGCAGAGAAGGTTGCAGTGCTGCCAACGCATTATGAAAACACTCCCATTCAATATACAGAGTTCTAAAAATTAGAAATTTTAGTAGAAACGTTTTTCTTATTTTTTTATTTTTGCTCAAAACATAGATTGAGGGTACACGTTAGAACCGCTTCGCTAAGGCGGTTCTACCGAGTACCAACAATCTATGTTTTGGAGTAAAAATAAGGAAAATAGGTATACCCCTGCATACCCCCAGTTTTACTATGCGAAAATAGGGTATAAGGGGGTATTCATTACATTGACATGTTTTCCTGGTGGTAATTCTTTTATACGAGATCTGGATAGTATACAAACGTCATGCAAAGTGACCGTTTATTCTTTCTTTGATCATTGTCCCTAAAACTGTTTGAGAATACATTTGAAACTCAAGCACTAACAGAAGACAAAATTTCACAGACAGCGGTTCTGAAGAATGGAGGGTGCAAACCGTACGTGTGATCTACTAACATGCCAGCGTCATCAAAAGGTCGGGCATTTTAGACAAGGTTTGTCTAAATCAAGGACAAATCCTCACTGAATATTTCTCTAAACGTGTATTCTTCTTTCACATTAAGTCAAAATAAAGTACAGGCCGAACATTCTCCAGTCAAAAATGTCGAATAATTTTGGGTAATCAGAACGATCTACATTGTAAACGCCAATCATAACCACACATTACATAATAAACGAATGCTAAAAATTCTACTAAAATGCATAGATCACGTGATATCCTCATTCTCACATAACGGAAAGAATGAAGTGTTTTCCCTCTTAAATATATCAAAATAGAATACGTACCATAATCAATTAAGCAGGTACTAAAAACAATAATACCTAAACAACTTAAATGGACTTATATATCAAAATGTTACTATCAATATTTAGAGGATTTGGTCTCGTTTTTGTGTGTTTGGTATTAATAGCAACACCCTCCGAAGTATTCAACAACCTTGATGAACAGGAAATACGTTCTGTAGCATATCGTCTACAAGACGAAAAACAGCAACGGCTGTTAATACAAAATGATGTCGAGGTTATGATGCTTAAGATTGGAGTTCTAGAAAGAAGTCTAGGCGAACTAAAACAATCACAGAGTAAGTATGCATCGAATTTTAAATATCGTCATACAGTAATGCGCTGCAGAACTAGCTGTCACCAAGACAGTTTGTCCCTGTCGCTAGATTGAGGCGTCGTGGCAATGAAATAATATTGAAACCTTGTCGACATGTTTTGGTGTGCTTTCTTTAGTGGTTCTAATTGTATAATGCTTTGGAGTTTTTTTGCTATTTGCATCTTATGCGCGTTTTCATATTTTAGTTAGGTTTGGGTAACTGAGTCGCCACCTATTGTGAAATAGCTATTCCTCGGCTTAGTGTTAATTTAGTGCTTTTCCCACCTCGATATTAGAGTGAGAATTTCTTTCCGATTGTGCCATTTCCTGATAGAAGTATCGCCTTAGAAGTATCACAACGTTACTGGGAGCTTAAAGTAGTTTTACGGGCGCCTAACCTCACCCTCCTTTTCCGCAGTGGTTCAAAACATTTAGTTAGTTGTTCAGTCCTCTTGGTGATCATCATGAAAAAAAACAACAAATAAATTATGATTACCACCAAGATGAATAAAAAGGAGGACTCATAAATACAAAACGTTGCTAGGCGAAAAAAACAAAGTTGCTTGGCAATGGAGATTCCAGGGCACCAAATAACTGATTGAAATCCGGAGCAAAAGAAAAACACCAGTTGAACCCCGGTGGGCCAAGCAACAGACGAGAAGGTCCGGTCCCAACCAACTAAAATGAATAGCTTTAAGTCGAGGCCGTCATAAAGTCTCACGCAGCATAGTTATCAACCATGGTGTAGTAAAACCTGTCGCATTACATTTAAGGTTATATCCTATACGTTTGTATCGTAGAATGATTTTTCTAAAATGAAAAGAAAATGAAAAGAAAAAATTCTTCCTTCCTATAAGTTTCAACGCCTAATATATATGGTCCCCTTTGGATTACTGTATGTTCACTGCTCTAAAGGATCTGAGATTTATTTGCTATTACTGCAGCTGGTATTGTACCGTGTGTCGGCCCTAAAAGTCTCCCTGTACATCATCCAAAGTGCAGATTACATTTTCCGTTTGATCCTTTGAGATCAGCGGGTGTATTCTGAGAAATCAGAACATTATTATTAGTTTAGATTCATTGTCTAACCAACTTTTAATATATTTCGCCCCATTTGGATTATTTTAGTCTTTGTATCGACTACCCTGTTGAAAAATGAAAACAATTAGAGTAATTTTCTTTGTCTCCTTTTTGCCAAATCTATAGGGACACTGAAGAAGCTTATATTGCCGAGATCGCGGTACGGCCCATCCCCTTTGTCATTAATATGTTCACTGCTATCAATTTGCCAGAAAGTGTTGCCAACATAGAGTCAAATAGAAAAACTATAATGTTGCAACTTTCAAACTGGAATGTGTTTGTCGCTTGGTACATGAGTTTTTTTTTCTTTCGTCCCTGTTAAATCACTGGGCTTGCCTAAGCATCTTCATTTGCTCTGTATTTCTATTAGGTCATCCGAAACAGAAGTCGAAAAGAATTGTTTCTATTAATCTGCACATACTTGCAGTAGATCATGATGCTTTAAGCTTTTTTTTAAAAAAAAAACAAAAACGTTATTCATTATACAGCGGTTTGGTTTGAAGGTATTTTGTGTTTATTATGTCCAGAATAACATTAGACGACGGACTTTGTTACTGGTTATTTCATTACGCACCTCCTTGAGCATCCAGGCCTCCATTCAAAGCAAACACCTAGTCTCAAACTTCTGGAATCACTGCAGATTTTTATGTTAGGTATTGTCCTCAAACCAATGTGATCGAACAAAGGATTTTAAATCATACCATATTCAATGTGCTTTACAATTTGACTTTGGGATCCTTTTCTCTGTGTCCTGGCAAACAAAATTCCATTCCATTTTCTGTGTTTTCAAAGCGCTGACGTTTTTTCACTCTTGTAAATATGTTTCTGCTTTAACGCTACACATTTTCCAGCTTGACAATATACACACATCTCATCACTGTTTGTTTGAAAACGTCGGTACATCGCTGCCCGGGTAGCGACCACAGGGACTTGCTTTAAGTCGCTTGCTTAAATATTTCGTTGTTTATTTAAACAAATGCAAAGGTACAAGTGGGCAACGATCAGGAAAAGGCGCAATCAGAAAAAGATTCCCACTCCAAACACCGAGGTTGAATTTTGAGTAATGCTTATACACTTAATTGGTCTATGCGTTTGTATTTTCAGCGCGACCCGTCAAGTGTCCTGGTAATGACTGGAAGAAGAATGGAGATAGCTGCTATTATTTTGGCCAAGAGTTACTGTCATGGCAAGACGCTGCTGTAAGTTGGGATCAGAATGCCATCCTTTTGAGTAAATTGTTCGCGTAGATTTATTTGAATACGAGTGATGTAATGATATCAAATGCTTTTTGCATGGTGCGATAGTATATTTGAAGCCATTAAAACACCACTTTCATAATATATCTTTTCCCTACATTCTTAGATATTTTCACATTGTTATCACATCAACTCGTGAAATTGTCTTGCTAATATGAAGTAAAAGAAACAAAGCAGGCAATGACCAAGAAGTGGCCCAATCAGAAAGAAATTCCCACTCCAAAAACCGAGATGGGAAAAACAAAATTAACAAATCAGGTACTTAAACTAAGAAAACATATCATAAGCCGAGTGAGTAGCTATTTTCCCGGTGGGTGGCCACTCAGTTACAAAAACTTAGGATATGAAATCTTACACAATGTGCAAACAGCACAGAAATTAATCGTCAAGACATAAAACAATATGAACCACCACAAAAGTATCGCCATTGAACGATCAGTAATATAAAATAACTGGCGGACTTTAACTAGGTTTACAGGTGGCAGATAGCATCAAGGTTTTTTCTTCCTCTGTTAAATTTTGATCTTTAATATGGTGATCAAAATCAGAACATGAAAACCGAAGTTTTAGTCAAGAATGCCATTTTACCATTCAATATATCATAAATTAGGTCCGTAGGTTAGAAGGTGCAAATTACTGCGTCCCAAATATGGAATAATTCCGTTTTATTGGCTTTCGTAATATTACCAAAATCAGCGGAAATCTTTTGAAAGTTTGAATAAAACTAATAATGAGATCCTTTTAGAGTAGTTAAAATATTCATAAGAAAGGGGATGGGCCATAAGTTTTCAACATAAAATTCAAAATTGATGATTTTGGTATTTTTCATCCAAACATCAAACGGAAGTGGGAAATGGATCACAATTTTTGCTAAAACATTCTCGAGCGATGGTCAAGCTGAATTATTCATAAACAAAGTGTACAAGTTAGTCCTGCCAGATAGAAATAACAATTATATTAGCTGCGTTCGAACTTACTACCTTATGGACAGAAATCAAATGCTCTAACCACTGAACCAAAGAGTAGACTCCCTGAGGCGCGACACATCTGTCTTGGAATCCACCATCCGAGGATGCCCAACATATCCGTAACACTACTTCATTGAGACAAAGGTTCGACTCCCTGGCGCAGTATATCAATGATTGTACTATTGATTGAATAGCTGTGCTATTTATAGAAGCTACGAATCATGCGATCCGCAGATAATCTCGAATAAATGAAGATGCATTGGGACAAAACACACCCCCTGATATGATTCGAACCCAGGACCCATTGAACAGGAATCCAGTGCTTTAACCACTAAGCCATAGAGTCGACTCCCTGACGCAGTACGTCAGAGGATACAGTGTATCGAATAGATGTGCTACGTGTACCTTTCACCTCTGACCAAACTGGCATCCTTGAGTATACATGTGTTCTAAGGGTGCAAGTTACATCCTATAACCCACACCAAACCCTTCAAATGGCAAAATATTTTCCCTTTGTAAATCCTGATTTTCTTCATTTTCATTAATATTCATGTAAATGCAAATGAGATCATTTTATATAGGCTTAGGCATCAACAAATTTGCCAAATAGTGTTATTGGTACAACACACTCTGCATGCCAAAGATCGATATTCGACCAACGCCGGAGTGAAATAGCTAACTCCGAGGCAATAGCCAGCGCCTGAGGAATATGGTGAGTGTGTTTCTTGAAAACTTGCAAAAATGAAGAAGAAAATGCGCCTTTACTCGAGTTTCGCTTATTTTCATATCTTTATTTCATGTTTAACAAGTGTTCCACATTAGTTTCATGTGAAACTGTATCCGTATACTTGATTAAAGTAAGCACAATGTACTTTACACAACTATCAACATAAATCTGTCAATATGCGTGTTTCTGTGAGCAGATGTATGATCGACCGTGCACATATAAAAGCAACAACCACTGACAGTCCAAATTAAAACAATAGCACACCCCTATATAGTATTCTTTGATCATTTTACATCATTTAAACTGGACAATGTTTTATGTGAGAAAATGAGGGTAACGTCAACGCCGGAGTATGATACGATCGCCGCCGGAGGAACGGATTGAATGGGCACGACCAACGATGAGGCATATTTGTGTTTAAAAGCTTTGGCGTCCAGTGTACGAAGAAATAAAAGTTTAATTTTACCGCTAATACGGCATGTGATTCATAATCTTTAAAGAAAAACAAAGAAAAGAATATAATAATGTGTATATCGTACGTATATTCAAATGCTGGCCTGTACTGAAGGATATTTTCCGTTGTTTTGCACTTCACGAGGTACATGTAGACAAGCTAATAAATGATTGACTTCTTAATGAAATTGTGCATATGCAAGAAACAATGTACGTATATCTGATATTAACAGAACCGAAACACGCTTGTATTTGGTATATTTTGAACATTTTAAGCATTTTATTAATTCCTTTCTTGAGCAAATGAGGGTAACGTTGACACCGGAGTAAGATTCGACTGCAGCCGGAGGAAATGTTAGAGAAGAGATAAGACCAACTACGATGCCCGATTTTGTTCTCAAGATCTGGTGGTCGATTTATCAAGACATCATATTTACTTTTACGTAATGCCTATAATTTACTACAATACACTTACCTTGTGGCGTGGGATCGCGCGCACATGTTTCAGTTACACATGAAATTGAGGACATCTTGTTATACATATTGTCTCAAATTCGTAGTGTATCATAAATAAAAATATTTCTGAACACGAAGATACAAACGAGCAATAATAACAAAATCATGGCTTGCTAGATTCTCCACAGACATGCAATGCAACATGCACTAAAAGAGCGCAGTTTTTTTTCTTTTACAGGCATTAAGATTGAATAGTTTCACTCGGTCGAGTCATTAATATTGATTCAGAAAACTTTTTGTTACTATGCAGAACTTAAATGTTCACGCCATACTTTTTAAATACGAATAGTAATGATTTTATTAAAACTCGTATGTGCTTAAACTGGCATCGCGGTATTTCCATATGACCGTGCACTTTATATGTATCATTATAAATATGTACCGTATACAGTATCTGCCAACTACTGTTGCTACCACCATATTTTCTTTATTTAGACCAGATCTTGATTTTTGCAGAAAACAGGAACCAGCTCGAAATATGAGAAGAATTAAATAAGCTTTAAGCTTCCATTCTAATCCTAATTTGTATTGCATGTAAATGTATGATTTATATATGTATGTGATTTATTTGAATAAAATATGTTTAAACTAACAGTCATGAAAATATGCTTGACAGTTATAAAATGAATTTCAGAAATCAATATCTATGATCGCGACAAGGACTTCAACGACAAAGTAGAGTAAAAACTATTTTTGCTTTAAATCAGCAGTCTGTGCAAACGTTATCGTCCTCAGGCGTTGGTCATGTCCATGTGTAACCTTCCTCCGGCGTTGGCGATCCCATTCTTTTTTCCACAAGGAGTCTTTGGTGGTGAATAATATCTAAACGCTTCGTCAGAAATGAGTTTTAAGTAAAACAGTTTGTACAGCGGATATGAGTAATAAATTATAGCGTACACAGAGAATGAAAAGTTTTAGCTTTAAAGAATTGGTGACTTCTTAATCAATCTTGACAGTCCAAACCACAAAATCGTGCATGGTTTCTTGTATTTTATATGTTCCAGACAAAGTATTGTAACATTTTATAAATTTTATGTGGAAGCAAGACCATCTTACCACACTAACTTATCATAACAAATACATTTTCCCCATGCTCTTTAAAATAGTTCATAGTTTTGCTGACAGCCCTTCACACGCTGTTCCTCAGGCGTTGGCTATTGCCTCGGAGTTAGCTATTTCACTCCGGCGTTGGTCAAATATCGATAATTGGCATGCAGAGTGTGTACAATAACAATGAGCCACATTGATAGTTTAGGCCTGAAATAGTTTTTATGGGATAATTGATTTTTAATTGTTTCTTTTTTCATTTTAATGTTTTAATGAAAATTCATTAATATGGAAATTAGATATTTTCCATTATTTATCATAGTATGAAACGGCTTTGTCTAAGCCTTAAACTTGGTTCATGATAAACACAATCGAGATATTGAAATTTTTTTCTGTGTATCCCCATTATTAATATGCAAAAATTGAATATTTAGGGTAATTTAAACAAACATAGCTTTAAACGCAATGGCTTCCACTCCCAGATAGCAGGCAGATAGCAGGAAAACAGGTTTTGATAGCTTTTTCAATGTACTTTTAGAGAAATTATAAAATTATAAAGTAGAAGTTTCCCTGGGGAGGGAGGGGGTATGGGTAGCTAGAAAACTATTTCCTACCGTTCGCATGTGTTAAAAAGACTGTGACGAAATTGCAGGCAAAGACTGTAAACACGCTGTAAACACACACACACACACACACACACACACACACACACACACAAAGCCTTTTTCATCTGGTTCAAAAAGTATGATCAGCCTCCGCTACTCGCATTGTCTATAATCAGCCATAAATTAATTCGATTTGGTCATAAACAGAGTTAGAAATCACATTAATCAATTCGATTTCAACCCAGAAATATTTTCTCCTGGGCGCAGCCTTTTTCTTTAGGTCACAAGGTCTCGTAAACACATTTGACCACAATGCACCGGAATGGACCGCAACATTTTGCTTAAGGGTTAGATCGGTCCATCACCATGGAAATTAATAAGTATTTATCATTTTACGCTAAGAAGAGAGTAGTCTGAGAAAATACTCTGGCAAGTGGCAAATCATTTTATATATAAATCAGGAAGACATATACAATTAATGCAATATTTACATATGTGACGAATATCCATTTTAAAAACCGCAGTTTGTGTTGAAATTTCTTTAAAAGCAAAACTTTGTCAGTTTTCCCGATTAAAATCGATGTGTGTCGTGTTTTACATGGAAATCGCTTTCGCACCTGATTCACCTACTTAGTTTTCTAGAATAGACTTTCCCATTAAAATGGAACAAACCGGATATTGCACGTGACTGGATGGGTATAAAAGGAGCAAGCGAGGCAGTGATGATAGTCATTATTGTGAAAGAAGTCGGACGGTTTAGATCGAAGAGAGAGACTGCAGGTAGTTGATGATGTAGTAGTGAATAGGCTTCGTGGCACGGAGCTCAGGCTTTGGGATAACGAGAGATCATTGCGATAGCTCTTATCCCCTAGTGTTGAACGTCTTAGTGCTGAACAAACATTTGAGACTCTTTGGCCGCAGAGATCATTGCGATAGCTGGGCCTTGGTCACAGAGATCATTGCGATAGCTGGACCAATATGGAGTCTCAAATAGAAGTTCCTGGGAAGCCAGTGATTTAGGCTATAGTGGGATAGCCAACGAAACCATAGGGGTTTCAAGCCTGTCAGTGTTGTGTAAATGGCGTTTGAATTATGAGTTCCTGGACGTAGATTGGGTTTGAAACCATTCAGTCACGTATCAAGTATTGCATAAGAATTATTATAGTCAGACATTATTTCTAAAACGACGTGTATGAACCACACCAAGACCTAGGGCGAGGGTTGGGATCCCATAAAACCGGTTTAAGCCCCCTAGTAATGTTATTACTAACCGTTCCAAGGCGGTGCTCTTGGTGTGGCTCATCTCGTTCAACATCAATATAGTCTTTTAAATAGCATCTTGCTCGATACGTGTTTCAAATATTATAGTTTTCGTAGTTTAAGATATACAGAAATGGATAGCTCGGTCCTTAAAACGTTACACATATTTAATTTCAATCTGCTCACCCCTTTCGCCGCTTGTAATGGACTAGTCCATTGGTATAAAAGGAGGTGTTTGCGGAGGCAAATCGGCTCCAGTGCGAAGAGATCAGTATTCAGTAGCAAGCAGGTAATTAACTAAATAAATAAGGCTTCGTGGTGCGGAGTTAGGCATTTGGACAAACAGAGATCATTGCGATAGCTCTTGTCCTATAGTGTTTAACTCTTAGTGCTGAACCAGTGTTTGGAATCTTTGGCTACAGAGATCATTGCGATAGCTTGGCCTTGCTCTAAATTATCATTGCGATAATTGGAATAGGGGTTTCTGACACAGGTTCCTGGGAAGCCAGAGCTATAGGCTTTAGGAATAGCCTGATATACTGTTCAGCCTCGCAAGCCTTAGGGTTTGAGCTAGGGGTATGCTGAACCTGAGAGATCAGTTGAACTATAGAGATTAGATTTTAAGTGTGAAGCCAAAAATCAGACGGGCTCAGGTTGAACCCATATATGTCGCACAGTGATTGTTGTTTGATTAATATATGTCCAATGAAATCCTAATCAAAGATTGAAAGACAAAGCAGTCTATTAGTTCACACATTTTATATGCATTGCCAATCAAAAGACCAGTTGTCCCAGGCAAAATTTATATATCTTTGTTATTAAGTTTGCACATTCATATACCGCTCGGAAAAACGTTACGTTTTTTTAAATTTTGGGGTAGCGTTAATAACGTGTTGTTTCACGTTTCAGCAATGCAAGTCCCCCCGATTTTTTACAAGTCCACAAACATAGTCCTACATAAAAATCATAAGGGGATTTGTTCAGGCCGGATGGTACCGACCCCTTAAATTTACGGTATTGGCTCAGCCCCTATATATATATCAGAGTTTTTGTCGTTGTGCCGTGTGGCGATCCTAACTACGTTCACCTTTATACATCAGATATCTTGAAGTTTTGAAGGGTCATTGGCGAGGCTTCAGTAGCCTAAACCATGGTATGGTCCATCTCCTTTCGTTTATATGCTCACTGCTCTTAAAGGATCTCAGTTTTTATTAAATAGATTCAATGTGGTCGACTTGGAGCACATCTAGCTGACATCACCAGTGCTATGGAAAACGAATTTGTCGCGGAAGAAGCCAAGAAGATCGGAGGTAATATGCCAGAAGTCAGAAAAAGCTAATAAGTAATTTATGAATGCGTTCACTCTTGACTGATCCGGGTTCACTGGAGAAAGTCTCAATCTGGATCAGACCGAACCGCATCTACTTGATCCAGATTATTACATTTATGGGGTAGCACTAGAAATCCGAATCAGGTTTATCCTGTTTATTCTGACATGTCCATGTTAAACAACATCTTTAATACCAAGAAAGGTGTCATCTTAACGTCACAGCTGTAAAGAGACTTCAAGGTCGTCACAAAAACGTCGGTGGCAACGTCAATGAATCCTGAAGATCATTCGGCAAATTTTCTGTTTTTATTAAAAAGCAAAATTTTCTCCTTTCCTTCATTATGTAACATTGTAAGTTTTTGTACGCTTTTTGGGTAACAAACTTGCAGTTGTAAGTCACTTTATAGCTGAGACTGATGACTGAGTTTCTTGGTGTAACAGACGGTGAGGTCACCCTATAATATGGTCCTCAAGACGAGTCCCTTGTTAAAAAACTCATTTTTCTTATGTCGGATGCGGGAAAAACAAATGGATTTTCTGTTTCGTCACCTCTACAATACAAAGAATAGGCATTGAATAAGCGTATACAAGAAGATATAAAGTATAAACTTCTTTGAAGCTTGTTTTCCTTTGATTTATTGTTTGTCATTGTTGTATACTGTGAATTATTGATAAATTAGTGGAACATAGAACATAGAACATAGTTTATTTCGATTCCAGTAGGCTAACAAGCCCATGAGGACATAATACAAAACATGTATGATGGCATATATGAACAGTGCAACACGTAGCAAAAATACAAAGTGATATACCGTTGAATACAAAATGTCGTGCAAAAATACATGGAAAATATAATTTGCAATGAGTATTACTATCCACGTGAGACGTACGACATAAGCAATAGCCATTATGAACAATTTTGAGACGATTTTACACCAACGCTCACTTATTTCTTATTTCTTGGAGAAGGTGTTTTAACTTAGCTCGAGTTAAATGTATATTTAACTTAGGTATGATAACATGATGTCAACTGATCATGCACTTCAGTAATGTAGCAAACAACTTATGTATGTTATTTGAAACGGACCGTTTTGACACCCAGAATGTAGATTGTACATATTTTACGTAGATATAAACTGTTTGACATCATATCAGCACATCAACAAAAACATTTACTCGGAACATACATACTATATACAATAAAATTAAATATTCATACAACACATGTATTTACATCCAGCATATCACCATGCACAACATTTCATCAATGCCTACAACAAGAAGACATTAGTTTTGGCAGTTATGTTTGGTAACAAAAAAGCATGTTAACGCTTTATGCACTTTCTTCACCTAGATAACAAGTCACATGTAGTACAGTTATAGGTTCGTTAGATAAAGGTAATATAAAAAGGTAACATTAGTTTCTGTTCCTATATAAAATACTTGTTCGTAGATTAAAAGCGTGAAAAACATAGCAGCCTAATTTACGAATGCAACGTGCACTTGAAGAATTTAGCAATTCAAGGAATTTAAACATATTTGGTCTCATCCAGAAGTATTTTGAAATATATTTTTTTCTCAAATCAATGTACAATGGGCATTCTATTACAAAATGGAATTCGTCTTCAAGAATTGAACAATTACTACATTTTCGTTCATGAAATGGTATACGAATAGGTTTGACCCATCGACCTGATTCAACAACTAGGCGATGTGATGATACACGTAGTCTACTTAAGGCGTTACTAAATTTATTTATATTTATCATATCTAAGTATGGTTGCATTTGAAAAACAGCAATCGTTTTATAAAATATTGCTCTTGATGATTCCTCTAATCGTGATCTCCAATTCTGTATAAATGTGTCTGTTAACCGTAATTTCAAAAATCCTATAAATTCGTTATAATTACCAACCCCTTGATTCACCCATACCTCATGGAAACCTAATGAAGATAAAAGATGTTTTAAAAGTGAAGCCCAGTTAACGATATTGGGTTTGGTGTCAAGATCATTTAACATTAAATTATATATCTGTTTTATATATTTATTTTCACCGGACGATAGAATTTTAAACCAGTACTTAACAATTAAAATGTAGCGTCTCGTAAGAAAATTAGTTCTGCCAAGTTCTCCGTAGATAAAATCGTTTTGTGTATTTTTCTTCACCCCTAGTAATTTTTTACAAAACTGTAAATGAACACGCTCAATAGCATCAGCCTTAATAAACCCCCACACCTCACAACCATAATTTAAAATAGGTGTTATCAACTTATCAAAAAGTTCAAGTTTATGTCTTGGTGAGATAAAAGTGAATTTATGTAGGTATTTATTCATTTTAAAAATTGCTTTTTGTGCCTGACCGGCTAATGTATGTTGCGCTTCTGAAAAAGATCCTCCAGTCGGAAAAACCACCCCCAAATACTTAAATTTTGAAACAATTTCTAGCTGTTAGCTAAAGCCCCAGACTGAGAAAAGCCATCAAAAAATCACTTTAGGTGGCCACCTGTTTAGCACAAATTTCCTTGGTATAGTTGTTTAGTACTGTCTTTAGGAAGTATGAAAACCAATGTTTTAATTTTTTTCGGTCTTGCAAAAGTACTTTTATTCTGGGTGAAAATGATGTACCCTAGCTTGTTTGATCCGCGACATTAAGGATATTTATCTCCGGGTACCCCAGGGGCTAATTTGACCTACCTTGCACATCCCCTCCCAAGACAATCTTTAAAGGGTGCCAAATCATTTATTGGGACCCTAGAAATGCAAAGAATGTTTGTTGTCAAAGATAAACTCTTTTGCTCTATGAAAAAGTTGCATGGTTTCCATGGCAACCATTAACATGATTCTTGAGCATGGGGTTGTGCATACAAAATTGGTCATAACCCCGCTGTTACTTATCCTAGACCATTGAATCTGGTCTCATTTTAAAGCTTAAGACATAGCCCTTTCAACCTATGGTAAGTATTGCAAGTTATCTAATTTGCATATTCATGGATTTTAATGAAAACATTAAAATGACAGAAAAAATGATTAAAACCGTTAATAAACTACTTTCATGACCAAACTATCAATGTGACACTTTGGTATTGAGCTAGTAATACCAGTATCATATGACAAATGTATTGATGTCTTTGGCCTAAACAAAAATTATCTCATTTTCATATTCATGAATATTAATGAACTTGTCAAAATTCGAGGAAAAACATGGGAAAAACTGTAGTCATTGCAGTTTTGGATGGGTAAATGTTCTATATTGCATCCCTGGGACCAATTCTATATGGCAGTCAGAGGGATCACCTTAATGCCATAAAATATTGTCCTCAACCATGAACGCATTTTCATAATGTAAAATTACATACTAGTTTCCACACCTACTCCTAGTGTGATTCTAATGAATAGGGTACTCACAAAGATATACATATACCAACATAGCATGCTGTAGAATAATTGGTCTCATAGTGATGCATGGACCAAGCAATTTAACCGTAATACCTATTATTCAAATGGTTGAATTTGCTTATTCATGAAAAATAATAAAAATACATAAGAAATAGTTGAAAAATCTTAGAAAAGTAGCGGTAGACATACAAAATCACTTGTACCAGAGCTGGTAACAAAGTCAGGATGCTGAAAAAGGTATCTAAAGAATGCTATGGCAATGTTCTATATCCCTTTAGTCTGATATAATAATGATCTGACTTTCAGTTTCATGAAATATCATGAAAACTCTAGAAACAGGAATGAAAAAAAAAAGAAAAATGAAACTGGTAAACGTACCAAAATGACTTGTATCTCGGCATTCAAAATCTCTAACATTCTGAAAATGGCATTAAATGGTTGTTAGGGCAAAATTATGCTGTCCTATACTACAATAAATGAGTCATTTGATTATTTGCTTTCTGAATATTAACAAAACCTTTGGAAAATTAAGGAAAAGTTAGGGCGGTATACGTAGAAAACCACATGTAACTTGGCTACTGATAGACCTAGAGGGCTATAATTGGTATCAAATGATTGCTAGGACAATGTTCCATACCTATATTATCTAATAAATAATCAGTTATTTTTATTGTATGTATATTAATAGGTTCTTTATGAATAATAGGAAAATCAATGAAAAATGAAGGGGCACACCAGCAAAATCGCTTATATCTCGGCTGCAAATGTCCTGAGAGAACTGAAAATTGTACCAATAGAATGCTTGGACAATGCACTATTGCGGCATGGTCTGATAGCTTAAGCATATGTTATTGCATCTTCTGAATGCTATACAAAATTTTGAAAAATTGTGGAAATGACAGACAATTGAAGGTTGTGCACCAACAAAATTTATTAAATCTTGATTTTCAGCAAGCATGCTTTATATATCTAAACACATGGAAATAAAACAGTATCCTACCAATAAATTGATGCCATTTTAAGTTCTGTACTACAGCTCTTGGCAGTCAAGATATACGTGATTTTGTTTGTGTACCCCTTCATTTTTCGTTGTTTTTGTCTTATTTATAAATATATCATTAACATCAGTACATCAAAAATAGCTGATGATTTATATATGAGATTACATGGTTATAGAAAATAGTCCTAGCAATAATTTGACACAAATTATAGCTTTCTAGGTCTATCACTAGCCAAGATACATGCGTTTTTCTATGTATACATTCTTATTTTTTCCGTAATTTGTCTCTAAATTCTGAAGGTTTTGCTAATATTCTTAAAACTAAAAATCAAATGACATATTTTGTAAGACAGGGTAGAAAACGATTGCTCTAGCAACAATTTGATGCCATTTTCAGCACTTTAGGGCTTTTGATTGCCGAAATAAAAATCATTTTGTAAGTTTACGCGTTTAATATTTTCACCTTTTTCTCTCCAATCTTTAAGTTTTCATTAAAATTCATGAAATTGAAAATCAGATTATCATAGTTTAGGAAAATGGTACATTGCCGTAGCAGTCATTTAATACCTCTTTCAATATCTTGGGTTTATTAACAGCTCTGGAATAAGTGATTTTGCACATGTACCCACTATTTTTCCTTGATTTGTCTCCAATTTCTTACAAGGGATATTTTTTTGTAATTTTCATGATTAAGCAAATTCAATGATTTGAATATTAGGTATCAAGGTTAGATTGCTAGGTCCATGCATCACTATCAGACCAACTATAGTATGGTCCCAGGGATGCAAGATAGACCTTTTAACCCATCCAAAACCTAGCGAATGGCAATAGTTTTCCCTTGTTTTTCCTCGTTTTTTTGACATTTTCGTAAATTTTCATGAATATGCAAATGAGATGATTTTCATTTTGGCCCTTGACATCAATTAATTTGTCATATGATAGTACTGGCTCAATAACAAAGTGTCACAGTGATAGTTTGGGCCTGAAAATAGTTTATTTATGGATTTTTTATGTTTTTTTTTTTCTATCATTTTAATGTTTTCATTAAAAGTCATGAATATGCTAATTAGATAGATTGCAAAACGTGTCATAGGATAAAAGGGCTATGTCTCAGCTTTAAAATGGGACCAATTTCAGTGATGTAGGACAAGTAACAGCAGAGATATGACCAATTTTGTATGTGCACGCTCATTTTTGAGAATCGCATTATAGAATGTCATGTGTAGCAGTATACATCCCATAATTTCAACACTTTTGCAAGACTTAAAATTGACCAAACATTGGTTTTCTAGCTTCCAGTGGGTTCCTCTACAAGAGGGTATGAATGGAATTTGTGCTACTTTCCGACCACCTATCACCATTTTTCTGATGCCTGGGGCCCTAACTATGTTCACCTTCATAATAAAACACTAAATCTCTAGGTAACATTCCCCCTTTTCTAAATATCATAACTTTTGTTTTAGATACATTAATTTTCAACTTCCATCTTTTACAATAATTTGATAAAATATCTAAACCCTCTTGCAAATTTTCATCGCTATTTGAAAACAAAACGATGTCATCAGCATACAATAACATACATATCTTAAACATGTTTACGTCTAACCCTTCAAAACCAGATAAAATAAATTGCTCTTCAATATCATTTAAATACATTGAAAATAATAAAGGAGACAAACACTCTCCCTGTCTAACTCCTAATTTACAGTAAAATTCATTTCCTAATTTATTACCATATTTTACTCTTGATTTGACAGCTCTATAAATTGATTTAATTATATTTAGAATTTTACCTCTTAACCCAAGTTTCACAAGTTTATACCAAAGATTTTCCCTCACTACATAATCGAAGGCTTTCGTGAAATCTATAAAGGCACAGTACAACATTTGATCTTGATTAAGAATTTGTGAAATAAGTCCATGCATCACAAAAATATCATCAACCGTACTCATTCCAGCCCTAAATCCCGCCTGTGCTTCAATCAAAACAAAATAATTTTCCGCCCATTTTGACAACCTGTTATTAACTACCCTGGTAAACAATTTTCCTAATGCACTAAGCAAGGTTATCCCCCTATAATTTTCAACATCATTTAAACTGCCTTTTTTGTGAAGAGGAACAATGTAGCCTTCAGACCACTCTTCGGGAAAGAATCCGAATTCAAAAACTTTGTTAAATAAGTTACATAAAATAGGGACTAAAACATTTTTGCCATGTATGAAAAATTCATTTAAAAGCATATCAGGACCACCAGATTTATTTGTTTTAAGCTGTTTTATTGACTGCAGGATTTCAGTCTGTGAAAAATCTATATTAAGCTCATCAAACATTATCGAGAACTCATCATTTACATACCTTTCATTAAAGAACAACACATCTTCATCTGGGGTATAAAAAATGTCCGCTGGGTTGTTCACTGCCTTAAAGTATTCTTCAAAAGAGGATAAAGGTATATTTGTAGGTTTAACGTGTGCTAGTTCTTTTAGCATATTCCAATATTGCTCGGCATTTTTATTTTTTGACTGGGCAAATTTGTTGGTCTTTTCTCTATCATAATCATATCTGCATTTCCGTATTTCCGATTTGTATTCAGACCTGGCCTTGACCATATTAAAGCGGTTTTCGTCTGTTTTAGAATTTCGAAATTTATCTAACATATGTAGAAAACAATACTTCTTATCATGGCAAGCCTCATTGTACCAAGGATTTTCATTTGTAATTGTGGGTTTAGACTTTTCTTGTTTGATTGATTTTTTAAACAATGGAGACGATACATTATGTAAAATATTTACAAAATCCGAAACGCAAGACTGAACATCTGACTCGTGAGTGCAATTAGAAATTTTTGTATCTAATAAATTTAACTGCGCCTTTGTATGATCATCAGCAAGGCAACTGGTATATTCATGCTTCAAATCGTTCTTCCAGGAATATTTTTCAGAAATAAACTCATCGTCATCAGCCTGCATTTCTTGATGTTGCACTAAACCAAATTGAAAGGAGAAACTTACTAAACAATGGTCCGATAAAATATTCGGATCATGAACCTCAAAGGATTTAACAAAGTCAAACATGTCTTGTGACCCTAAAACGTAGTCTACGACACTAGAGCCCCTATGCCCAACAAAAGTGTAACGCCCAATCCCATTATCATTCCCTACTCGCCCATTCATTATTCTTGTACCCGTTTGTTTACAAAATTCTAATAGTAAAAAGGTACAAGTAGGCAAAGATCAGGAAAAGGCACAATCAGAAAAAGATTCCCACTCCAAAAACCGAGGTGGGAAAAAACCAAACTAACAATCAGGTACTTATACCATGAAACATATCGTAAGCCGAATGAGCAGCTATTTTCCCAATAGGTGGCCACTCAGTTACCTTAACTTAACTAAAAACATGAAAACACACACAAGGCGCCAACAGCACAAAAAATTTTAAACACCAAGACATAAAACAAAAAGAACCACTACAGAAGTATCGACTTGGAACGATCAGTAACACAAAGTTACTGGCGGGCTTAAACCGGTTTTACAGGTACCTAACCTCACCCTCAGCTTCTGCAGTGGTTCACAACATTTAGTTAGTTCTTCGGTCCTCGTGGTGAATCTCTAACTAGTCAATGAATCATCAAGAACAAACAAATAAATCATGATAAACATCCTGATGAATCAAAAACCAGGACTCACAGATTGAGTAAGCTGCCCGACGATGGAGATCCCTGGGCGCCGAATAACCTACAAACTCCGGAGCAAAAGAAAAACACCAGTTGGACCCCGGTGGGCCAAGCAACAGACAAGAAGCTCCGGCCCCAACCAACTAAAATGAATAGCTTTAAGTCGGGGCCATCATAGAGTCTGACGCCCGACCCACCGGCGTGCAATTAAAGAAGGCAGCATAGTTATCAACCATGATTGGGTTAAAAACTAAGCATGCAGACTGTCGCATAACATTCAAGTTATAACCTATACGTCTGTAACGTGTTATGATTTTTCCGAACTGAAGAGAAAAATCATTTATTCCCTTAAGTTTCTTTAATTTGTAAACCAAGTCACCATAAAATTCAGGTTCCGAAAGGCCCTCACTTAAAAGTGTCTTTAACCCAACATTATATTTGGAAATCAATTCATAGTGTCTACGTTACTATTTGTATGACCGTTACTATTTGTATGACCAATATCTTCAGAAGATCTACGCATAAAACTATCAGGTGTGTACTCATCAGGTAATAATACATCGACGTGCGTTGTGTCGTCGTCTGATACAAAGTCAGGGTTATCCGATGTGCGCCCATTAAAGTCTCCACATATTAATAAATGAAAATTATCATCAGCTTTGTTTTCAACAGCAACAACAGAATCTAATAATCGATCAAAAATGTTAGTTTCAGTAAATGTTTGTCTGCTACTTTCATCTGGAATTACATAACAAAGACAGATATATAAATCACTATTTAAATTCAGTACTGATTTGGAAATTATTACCCACAAAATATCATCTTGTGACTTAAAAATTAACATATCTTTTGAAACAAATTTGTCACGAATATATAGTATAATACCACCCGAATTGCGCTTACTACCACGCTTTTTCTCCTGTCTATGTAATGAAAAAACTTCAAAATTATCAACTGATATATTTGAGTATTCATCAGTCCATGTTTCTGTCAATAATATCACGTCATTGGATTCAAAAATCTTTTTAAATTCATCAGATAATAATTTATTTGTCCTTCTTGTAACAAGACCCTGGCAATTAAGTAGTGCACAACGCAAAGTCACCTTCTCCTCGCTACCCTAAAGTATCGTATCAAAGTCATCATCATTGATATTTTCCCCTGACGCGCCTTGTTCGTTTTCTCGTGACTCGCCTGGTGGGTTTACAGTCTGTAACGTTGGCACACTTTCGTTTCGTTTCTGTGTCATGTCATTTCTATTTTTACTACCCGATTGTTTATTTGTATTCGTACTGCTCGCCCGAGATTCACGTGGCACTGATACTGAACCCGCTCGCCTAAAACCACGCTGTGTTGGTCGTGAAGGACGTTGACTAGATTCATGTTCATAGGGTCGGAATATATGCTGAGAAGCAGATGCCGTATCTGCCGTCTTGGATAATGATGAGCCTGCTGGACTAGAAGGTAAGACAGTATGCAGCGGCTCATGTAACTGTGAATTTGATTGTCCATGTACTTGTACTTGTGTGTCGGAGTCATCATGCTCCATTGAACCCGATGAAAGGTCATGCGGCCCCGGAGTAGGCATATTCAAATTGTCACGTACGTTACCGGAATGTTCATTCATGCCACGGTTCACCTGTGTAGTAATTGGTTGGTCACGTGTTCTCGCCTCACTATTAGTGCGTAAATCAAACGTAGAATATCTGTCAATATGCCCAAAATCGGCCAACCTGCTTCCTTTCATAACTCTACCCCAATCAGGAAATTCATCCATAACGACTTTGCCTTCAACTAGCAACTTTGCCGGGTACACGATCTGGAATTTTACTCTGGGTGATGTTTGTTTAATACGCTTCACCTCATCCCATAGCTTTTTTCTGGCTTCCTTGATTTCTTTAGGGAGATCATAACCAATGCTGAAGGGAGTATTTCTAAGCAGGTGGGCGCGGCTCATAATTATGTCCGTGTCACAAAAGTCTCTGAAATTTGCAATGATTGGACGCCGGGGAGCCATGAAACCTATTTTTCGTGGGCCAAGTCTGTGTGCGCGTGCGATGTACATTTTATCGGCATCAAGATCTAGCTGGCGTTTTATGAACTCTCGAATTGCAGTGAAACAATTTTCGTCATACATTTCAGCGAAGTCATAGAAAATCAAATTATTTCGTCTTGATCGTGCTTCAAGGTCTATAGATTTATAGGCAAGTGTTTTAACACATTTGAGTTCTGGTTACATACATCGATGACCTCGTTAAGTTTTTCACTCACGCCTCGGAAACAACGTTCAAAATTTGCCATACCTCTCTTCATGTCCTCTTGATTTAACCGCACGATCCGTAATTCCTCGCGTAGTTCCTCATGTAATATATTCAGTTTACTGTCAATGGAACTGGCAACAAATTGTTCATCACTATAACCCGTATTATTTCTTTTCCGTTTCACCGTTTGAAAGCCGCCATCATCACTCAAAGGAACAAAGGAATTGTTTGTTTGTACCAAATATTCCTCATCTGACATCATTTTTGACCACTTTTTTACGCGATCTAATGATTAAACCATCCAATATCAAAACTGTCCAAAATGTTTTCAGTTCTCGCCAAATTTCAAGCAAACAAAAGTAAATTTTAGCGAGCTCTCACAATCGTGTGCGCACTGTCCGCCATCTTGAATTTGAATTTGAGTTTAGTGTTTAAACCAAATCAATGTGTATTTGACAACTTATGTCTAATCAATGTACATGTATTATTACTACGGATAAGCCAATTTTAGAAATTACCAGCTGTAATTGTGGTGGATGGTGTCGTGAGTATGCGACTAGTCAGCAACGTCGTCTGTCTCTCACTAAGGAGAGAGACCATCATTAGAGTGTACAGCACATGTGTCACAGTTGGTAGCTGACTATGCAAATATTAGCTCTAAACTGTCGGTTGCATGTAGAGCAAGACTGGTGATGGCCAAGTGACTATGGCTCTCCATGATTTCTTTCAGCTTGACAGACTCTTTTTTATCAAAATGAGCTGCTTTATTGTTGATGAGAAAGTGCCACTTTCATCAGTCCTCAGCAGCCTGATCAACAGACTCTATTTGCATCATGTTGAAGTCTTTCAGTGCGGCTTTGCTGGTGTCTTAGTAGCGTTTCTTCGCGCCACCTTGAGAGCGTTTTCCCGCCTGTTATTCTCCGTAGATAACTTTCTTCGGAAGTCCCTCGTCATGCTTTCTTATAACATGGCTTGTCAAGTGCGATGAAATTCTTAAATAGTGTTGTTTTTTTTTATATCTAAAAAGGTTGTAAAAATATTCCAACTTCATTATCTTTGATTTTAATTTTCGTGCCAGTACAAGGTTGTCGGACATGTATTACTTAAGATGGAAGTCTGTCATAAATAAACGTAAGTATACCGACAAAACACTGTTACGTCAAAAAGTGTTTGTTCGTTTCTAAAAATATTGACTTAAGCTTACTACCGTTGCAAATGGAAATAAAAAGGGGGTACTTCAAGGCATATGTCATTTTTTAAATCGATGAACAATGGTAATACAAAAGAAAAAGGTACAAGTAGACAAAGGTCAGGAAGAGGCGAAATCAGAAAAAGATTCCCACTCCAAAAACAGAGGATGGAAAAAACTAAATAAACAATCAGGCGCCCACACCATGAAAACATATCGTAAGCCGAATGAGCAGCAATTTTTCCAATAGGTGGCCACTCAGTTACCTTAACTAAAAATATGAAAACATACATAAGTCGCGAACAGCACAAACACCTCAAACACCAAGACATTACAAAAAGAACCGCCACAGGAGTATTGCCTTGGAACGATCAGTAATATAAAATTACTGGCGGGCTTAGCTAGCACTGTGACCACCTAATACCTTCAATAGCTGCTCACTCTGCTTTCCGTTATTCATATTAAACGTTGGTATCTATGTTTAGTATTTTCTTAATATGATTTCTTATTTCTTGTTTATCACTGAACCACTACAGAAGCTGAGGGTGAGGTTAGGTACCTGTAAAACCGGTTTAAGCCCGCCAGTAACTTTGTGTTACTGATCGTTCCAAGTCGATACTTCTGTGGTGGTTCTTTTTGTTTTATGTCTTGGTGTTTAAATTTTTTTTTTGTGCTGTTGGCGCCTTATGTAATATGTTTTCATATTTTTTTAGTTAAGTTAAGGTAACTGAGTGGCCACCTATTGGGAAAATAGCTGCTCATTCGGCTTACGATATGTTTCATGGTATAAGTGCCTGATTGTTAGTTTGGTTTTTTCTCACCTCGGTTTTTGGAGTGGGAATCTTTTTCTGATTGCGCCTTTTCCTGATCTTTGCCTACTTGTACCTTTTTAAATCGAATTTTCAAGGCATTAACCTCACCCTGAGCTTCTGTAGTGGTTCATAACATTTAGTTAGTTCTTCGGTCATCTTGGTGAATCTCTAACAAGTCAATGAATCATCAAGAACAAACAAATAAATCATAATAAACATCCTGATAATCAAAAACGAGGACTCACAGATTAAGTAAGCTGCCCGACGATAGAGATCCCTGGGCGCCGAGTAACTTACTAACTCCGGAGCCAAAGAAAAACACCATTTGGACCCCGGTGGGTCTCATAACAAGTATGTCTCATAACATTTTCTTCTGCCAATAAATCGCAATTTTGTTAGGAAGCCTGTGTGTCCTATTATGGAAGCTCCTGCGTTTCTCAAAATCAAAATGCGTTTCCACTGATTACAAAGTTATTTATTAATATAATTTTTCAGGATATCACTGGCTTGCTGGGACAGATATTTTCTCGGAAGGAGACTGGATGTGGATGACAAGAATGCAGCTGATTGGCGGGCTAGCCTTCTGGAGTGACGGACAGCCGGACAATGCTGGCGGTTCTGAGCATTGCATGGAGATTAACTGGGGGTCTGACGCAGGATGGAATGACCGTCCTTGTGGTTACAAGGAGAAATACATATGCGAAATTGAGGTCTAGAATCGTCTACCATTGAAAAGTTAATAATGTGTTCAACAAAGCATTTGGATTTACGATAAATTATTTTCATATTATTAACGAGTTCATCTGTACTTTTTTTACACTGAGGAAAGCTAATAATGATACTTATCCTCATTTTCTAACAGAATTAAAAAAAAAAAAAAAAAAAAAAAAACAAAAAAAAAAAAAAAAAAAAACAGGAGTCAATGTCTTTTAAAATGTTTCAGGATTCCGACATAAATGTTTCTTGGTCAGTTTCGCCAACTTTTTAGCTTTATTTCATAACTTGTGTTTATTACATGTTTTTATGAAGGTTTTGACGAGTGGGAGTTTGAATTAATGAACTGAATTCAATTTTAATACGTAGCAATATGAACTGATTCTAACATTTTGCTCTTCTAATATATAAACGATAACACAATACACATGACAAGCGGAAATAGCATAATTTCTTAGCATGACATAAATATACATGTATATCAGCTTTGACATTGTCTTAAACACACTACAAGAAAAATTGAGACAAAAACAGAAAATATCGTTTAATCGACATATCACCCAGTAGACCACATCTAACATAAGATTTGGTCTACCTCATGTACAGATGTACAGTCAATGTTTACCAAGCTTGAAATCTTACTAGCCCCCATACATATGCGCGAAATAAATGTTTAACAGCCAAACTTCTCCAGCAGGGCACTATGAGTTGATTTCAAAATTCAATGTTGGGCTGAAGACGCTTTTACGTGAGGGCCTTTCAGAACCTGAATTTTATGGTGACTTGGTTTACAAATTTAAGAAACTTATAGGAAGGAACGATTTTTCTTATTTTCTTTTCAGTTCAGAAACATCATGGTTAATGACTATGCTGCCTTCTATACTTACACGCCGGTGGGTCGGGCGTCAGACTCTATGATGGCCCCGACATAAAGCTATTCATTTTAGTTGGTCGGGGCCGGAGCTTTTCGTCCACCGGTGTTAAACCGGTGTTTTTCATTTGCTCCGGCGCCCAGGGATCTCCATCGTCGGACAGCTTACTAAATCTGTTGAGTCCTGAGCTCGTTTTTGATTCATCATGGTGGTTATCTTGATTTATTTGTTTGTCCTTGATGATTCATTGACTAGTTAGAGATTCACCAAGAAGACCGAACAGCTAACTAAATGTTGTGAACCACTGCAGAAGATGAGGGTGAGGTTAGGCGCCAGTAAAATCGATTTTAGCCCCCAATAATTTATATTACTGATCGTTCCAAGGCGATACATAATAATAATAATAATAATAATAATAATAATAATAATAATAATAATAATGTCTTTATTTAAAGAGGATGACATATTTAGTACATAAACTAATCTCACATATGGTTCTCTTAAGAGTAAAACATATTAACATAGTTATATTCATATGTACAAAATGTGATGTCTGTGAGACCTATCTAAAATATGTACAATTATTGCTTTAAAATGAGGCATAGAATTTGAAATGAAAATACAACTTAAGGACACTCATGTATATTTATGATAACAGATTTAAGGTAATACGTGATTCACCGAGAGAGCAAGATACTGCACTTGTAAATTTCATCTTCTTTATAGGCTTATTGTATGACCAGTGAAATTGTCTAACCAAAACCTTTTTCACTATAACCATTACATTTATTGACTCGTGGTCGAAAGACAGGGACCAAATTTATTTTTACTTGTTAATTGAGATACGGAGAATACTGGGTGTCCTTAAGCATAAAAAGTTGTCCCATTCATTGCATGAAAGACACAAATAAATAGAGCTGAAAGACTCATCGATGGCATGCGTTAGCAAACTGTCTGGCTGGGTGGTTTCCCTACCTAGGTCGTTGCTGCCGAAAACCTCCAATAAATCTCACAGCCCTTTGTTTGCAGTCAGCTAGACTGTGTCCAACAACCGCACGCAACAATACAAAACATGAAATAACAGATACAATTATCAAAATTTGGGACAACAATACAATATAATAATAATGTAGCCAGATCCAAACAAGTTTGAGAACATGAAGAGAATAAGGGTTTGATATACAATTAATTCTGCGTGTATTTGCCAGTCGGGGCAGCGGTAATGTGGCGGAAACCAATGTCCAGACAGCACACCACTGCCCTAACAGTTACAAGTACGTGCTTTTGTGGTTGGATGTGCGTGCAACATATTTTATGCCTCGTTAATTTGCTTAGTAAATAATTCTTCGCGGCGTTTTCAATATGTTTAGACTTGTTTGATGTTCTAATTTCTAGTATTTGCCGATGGGACAGTGATAGTGTGGCGGAAACCTATGTCCAGACATCACACCACTGTCCCAACAATAAAAAGTATGTGCTTTATGGCTGGCTATGCATGCAACGTGTTCTATGTCTCGTTAAGTTGTTTATTTAAATAGTACTTCTTCACAGACGTTTTGAAAGTGGCAAGACTTGTTGATTTTCTAATTTCTAGAGGCAAAGCATTCCATAGTTTTGGACCGGTGACAGAAAAAGATTTTTTATAATATGCCGTTCGAGCAAATGGAACTTTCAAAATTTCCTGTTTACTTGAACGTAAATTTCTAGTGTTTGTTTCAGAACATTTCGTAAGCAGGCTTGATAAATACTCAGGAGCTTGGCCATTAAGAGACTTAAAAACCATAATGCAAATATGATATTCCACTCTGTTTGTAAAAGTAAGCCAGCCTAGCTCTTGGAACATTTCTTTTGATGGTGTCATGAAGTCTGCTCGGAGAATAATTCGCGCTGCTCGTTTCTGTAATTTTAGCAATCTATTGATATTGTATGTTGAACACTGTCCCCAAATCATGCAGCCATAGTCAAAGATAGGTAAAATGTAGGAGTTATAGTAAAGTTTGAGATTGGGCATGTCCACATATTTGGATAGTAGTTTTAAAAGAGTTATTCGTCTTGTAATATTTAGACAAACAGAGTCGATTTGTTTATCCCAGGAGAGCGTTTTATCGATGATTATCCCCAGCAGTTTTTGGTTATCAACGTTTGAGATATCCTCATTATCAATTGTAATATTTAATGCATTATAATTGGATAAATTTTGCCTACTTCCTATGGACATGGAAGATGTTTTGTTTAAGTTTATAAACATTTTGTGAACAATACACCAAAATTTGAAATCAGTTGAACTACCCTGTAGTTTTACTTCAACAACATTTTGATCTTTATGAGCTGTATGGGCAGTTGTATCATCCGCATAGATTTCGGCATATGCCTAATTGATGAATAAAGGCATATCATTTATGAAAATGAGAAAAAGCACAGGGCCGAGTACAGAGCCCTGTGGCACACCAGATTTAACTTGTTGCAAAGAAGAGGTTGCTGTTTTATCTACAATGCATTGTCTTCTATTTGTCAGGTACGATGCCATCCATTCCATAGTGCGATTGTCAAATTTGTGGGACTTAAGTTTCTTTAGTAAAATTTCATGGTCAACAACATCAAATGCTTTCCTTAGGTCAAAGAAAACTGCGCCTGTGATTTCTCCTTTTTCAATATTTTTCAGCCATTTGTCTAGTAAGCCTAGTAATGCAGTATTGCAAGAATGATTTTTTCTAAACCCTGACTGAGACTTGTGTAAAATGTCATACTTTTTTAGTAGGCGAACAGGTGCTTTGTAACATGCTTTTCTACTATTTTAGATATAACAGGGAGAACTGAGATGGGGCGGTAATTTGAAGGGTCCGATTTTGTACCCCCTTTATGAATCGGTTTGATTTTGGCAAATTTAAGTGATTCAGGGAATTTGCCATTGATCAGACTTAAATTTATGATTTCTAACAATGTTGGTGCGACTGCTTCAGCTGATGTCTTCAAAATTCTAGGAGTAATGCCGTCGAGACCTGTGGCTTTCGTTACATCAAGCGACTTCAAAGATGTTATGAGATTGGTCATTTTCATGAGAGGAATACCAAACTGGACTGTATTTGGTATTTTAGTTTTAATGTAATTATCAAGAGTACTTGTCTCAAACTGGGATTTCTTGTGGGTTTTCAGACTTAAGTTTATCACTTATTGTTGAAAAGAAGGTGTTCAGGCACTCTGAAATAATGTGTGGATCAGTCGTAGAATTTCCGTTTACAGTCAGTTCATCGGGAAGTTTATTTTCTTTTGATTTACCATTTATGTCTTTTATATGTTTCCACAAATATGTATTGTCTTTGTTTTCGGCAATTGACTTTGCAAAAAAACCTTTCTTTGCAGTACGTATTAACTGTATGGTTTTATTTCGCCAATGTTTGTATTGAGGCCAGTTTCGTGACTTATGATACATATCTCTCTGTTTACTAGCAATTTTGATATCCTCGTTATACCAATCTGGTTGAGATTCTTTTTTCACCCGCTTTGTCTTGATCGGAGCATGCTTGTCAAAAACAGTCATAAAATGTTGGATAAATGTTTCAAAATTTTGATCCGAGTTTACAGGAGAGATAATGATATTTGTCATAGTGTTTGTCATATCAGAGAGAAAATGTTCTTCGTTGAATGCCTTATATGACCGGTACTGTATCGTTGTATGCAAATTTCGTTTAAAATTAGGTTTGCCAGTAACACGTGTAAATTGTATAGGAAAATGGTCACTAAGTGCAATATTAGGTACCGATAAGTCAGCGACTAAACCAGGTTTGGATGCGTAAAGATGGTCTATGATTGTTGCGGAATTAGCTGTGATTCGCGTTGGTTCTTTGATAAGCTGTTTTAAGTCATTAATTTCCATTGCATGTTTCCATTTAGTGTTGCATAATTGTTCATCTTTTATATCTATATTGAAGTCACCCATGAGATAAATTTCATCGGTGAAACTAAGTGATTTTTCGATCTGTCTTGAAAATTTATCGGTCCATTCTGTTGGAGACGACGGTGGGCGATAGGCCGAACAAACTAAGAAGGAATTTGATTGTCTTATTTTGACTTCAATCCAAATAGATTCTACGTCCAACGTTTCAATGTCGTTTCTTCTAACATAGTCTAGTCCCTCTCTTAAATAAATGAGAATCCCCCCCCCCCGCCATTATTGGATGAGATTTCTGAGCAAGCTTCTCTATCTTTTCTTTCGTGTGTGTATCCATTAATATGAAGTGTTTCATCATTTATCGTTTTGTTCAAAAATGTTTCACAAACGCCAAAAATATCAACAGTGGATCCTTGTAGCATAATTTTTACTTGATCAAGTTTAGGTTTCAGGTGACGGATGTTAAAGTTTGCAATATGGACGCCCCTACGACTAAATTTGAACTCATTTAGAAAATCTTGAGACACAGCTGTTATATTGCCGTCGTCATGATTTCTACAGGCTATGTGTTCATTTATATCGCGACTTGTATTTGAGGATTCAGAATGTGTGCTGTTTGTAATATTATTTGTTGTTATGTTATCAGGGACATTTTCTTGAAGCTGTACGGTATTGGATATTGAAGAGTATATGTTTTGTTGATTTGAGTTTTTACATAGTGGGTCATTGCACTCACTGCATAGCCAGCTTAGCAGATTATATTTGGCATTTGACAGGTCCCCAGACACTAATTCCTAATGTCTATCAATACCTCTCCTGTTGTGTCTGTGTCCGACCTGCTGGTTACGTTTTTCTGATGGGTTCATTCCTTGGAAAGAAGAAAAGTGTCTAATAGGAAGAATTACACAAACCCCATTTATATTATGCACTAGTTTTTGTATCCCAGGGAATCTTAGATTTGTCATGTCAGCATGGTAAAGGTAGCTTGGCAATTCGCCCGAGGCTAATACAAAAGAGTCATGGTTATCTATGAAATTGGTGTTGTTTGTGTTGCAAAGGTTTTTGAGTATTGTATTGTAAGGTTTCATATCATCTGTTGTGGTTTATTTGCTTTATGTTTTGGAGTCGAAATTTTGTGCTGTTTGAACCTTGTACGTTTTAATATTTTTATTTAAGTTCGGGTAACTTAGAGACCGCCTATTGGGAAATAGCTGCTCACTCGGATTACGATATGATAGGTACAAGTAGGCAATGATCAGGCAATGGCGCCATAAGAAAGATATTCCCACTCCATTAACAGAGGGGTGGGAAAAAACTAAAATGACACGTAGGTACGTATACCAAGAAAACATATCGTAAGCCGAGTGAGCAGCTATTCCCGAACTGAACTAAAACTAAGAAAACGTGCATAAGGTTCAAACAGCACAAAACACTACTCCAAAACACAAAACAATTAGAACCATAACCGAAGTATCGCCTTGGATCGATCAGTAATATAAAATTACTGGGGGTAAGTACCTAATTGCAAATTTAGTGTTTCCCACCTCGGTTTTTGGAGTGGGAGTGTCTTTATGATTGTGCCTTTTCCTGATCATTGCCTCCTTATATCTTTTTGTTAAATCGTACTACTTTCCAAGTGTTGGTTGTTGTTCTACTTAGAACTGTTCTTTTATACCTGTTTGCAAGGTCATACTTGTCAAATGATTTTGAGACTGATGGAATTTAAAAGAGAACGCAAAACCATAGTACATCTGGCAAACGGACAATTTAGAGCAAACTTTGGCTAAGTCAGCCATCAGGAAACACACCAGTTCCAACAGTTTTACAATCATGTCAGAACTATGATCTTTCAAACCATCAGGATATCATGTCCGTGAAATGTATACCCACTTAAATCCCACTTTTATATAAGAACCCACAATCTATGTTTTGAGCAAAAATAAGAAAATATCATTTCTTTCCGCTGGAATTTTTCAATTTTTAAAGCTAAAAAAATCTCTGTTTATTGCATGGGCAAGTTTTCGTTATGAGCATAAAAGATAAGAGGTCGTACACCAACCATCACCTGGAAAAAGGTACAAGTAGGCAATGGTCAGGAAATGGTGCAATCAGAAAGAAATTCCCAGCCCAAAAACCGAGGGGTGGGAAAAAACTAAAAAGACACTTAGATACAAGGAAAATATATAGCAAGCCGAGTGAGCAGCTTTTCCCCAATAGGCGGCCACTCAGTTACCAGAACTGAACTAAAATATGAAAACGTACATAAGGCTCAAACAGCACAAAAATTCGACTCCAAAACTTTAAACATTAAGAACCACAACAGAAGTATCGCCTTGGAACTATCAGTAATATAAGATTACAGGGGGGGGGGGGCTTAAACCGGTTTTACAGGGCCCTAACCTCACCCTCATCTTCTGCCGTGGTTCACAATATTTATTTAGTTGTTCGGTCCTCGTGGTGGATCTCTAACTAGTCAATGAATCATCAAGGACAAACGAATAAATCATGATAATCACACTGATGAATCAAAAACGAGGACTCAACAGATTCAGTAAGCTGACCGACGATGGAGATCCCTGTGCGCCGAATAACTTGCTGAAGCACGGAGCAAAAGAAAAACACCAGTTGAAAAAAAGAACGCTCATTACGAAAATATGCCCATGTAATATACTGTATTTTCTAAAGTTTTAAAAATTAAAATTTTTCACAAGATATGTGTTTACTATTTTTCTTATTTTTGCTCAAAACATAGATTGTGGGTACACGTTAGAACCGCCTAGCGTACCCAAGTGAATCTATGTTTTAGAGCAAAAACATGAAATATGCGTTCCCCAGTTTTTCTATATAAAAGTGGTGTATAAGGGGGTATACATTACACGGACATGTTTTCCTGATGGTACGTCGAAACAACCATCAGTGAGATTGGGCAAAACCATAACGTGTTGATACTTTCAAGAACCTGGGAAACACTCATTTCGGAGCAATGTATATTGATGACGTGGTCACTATCAGATCTGCAAAAGGCAGTGCGACATTTGTAAGACCCTTTGCAAACGATTGCGGGCGAAATGGAATCAAGCTTGAAACCAAGCTGAAATCATAAAAGGTTACGATACTGCCAATGGTATCATTTTATATTTGAGACATGGACAGTATACAAACGTCATGCATTCTTTCTTTGATCATTGCCACTAAAACCAGAGTGAAGCATGGGCCAACTGTATATCTACATTTGAGCCGCCTCGTGGGAAAACCAACAATGTGGTTTCCAAACAGGTTCGACACAAACCGGGCTGTACAGTCACAGAAAAGAGCTAGAAGCTTGAAATTTTGGAGTTAAGTAGAGGAGGAATTGTACTATCCAAAGGTACCAGTAGGCAAAGATCAGGAAAAGGCGCAATCAGAAAGAGATTCCCATTACAATATTGGCAATATTTTCACCATATCTATATATGTTAGATATTGACTTGCATGCCGTACAGTAACCAAGAGAAATACGATTTCCTTTCTTCTTCTTCTTCTTCTTCTTCTTCTTCTTCTTCTTCTTCTTCTTCTTTGGATAGTACATGTAAATGGACCCGCAGTTGTTAGGTCTAATTTTATCTGCATTTTACATACTGGAGATAAACCTTCTGAACTGTGAAAAAAAACTGTGAAATGGCAATTCTGAAAAAAAAAAGAAAATGCGTTTCTTACATATGAGCCATTGTCGAGTTTGGTTCGCCATTGTCCAATGCGGGAGGTATCATATCAACAGAGTTATCTCCCATTTAGGAAATCGAATGAATTAAAATTATTATTTTCCTGTAAAGCTGAGATATGTTCAAGACGTTCTTAGTACCAAATAGAATAGCATTCACATGGTCGTATTTAAAATGATCTAAAATAAAAGCGTTTTACCTCTTAGTGATTCGCCATTGTTGAGTCCACTGTACATGTAAGTTTCTTTCAATAAAACATGTTATATCCCGTATATCTGTTGCAACTTCATGTTACATGCTGGTTACCCGAATCAACCTGTGAAAGGAAACAGCAAAGTTTAGAATGTGAGAAGTACAAGTTAAATAATAGACGTGTAACGTTACATAATGCAGTAGCGTTTACCAATGGTCTAAATCCGGTATTTCGTTTTGCCAATGCAAGTATAGGCGGGTCTCCACATATCGGCATTACGTACTCAAACCAAACATCGAGTTTAAGAAATTTCTACTTCTATCTACCCTGTATACATTTAATTTTGTCTCAAAATACTCTGAAATATTGAAACCAAACGAAATACTCTCAAACACATAGATTAAATAGAATCGTATGGTCTTTCCGGTACTTCGTGGTATTTCCGGTAATTCGGGTCTTTTTGGTAAATACAGGGACCCAGGTTACCGCGAAGCTGATCTGCGCCTTTGTTTTCGCCTATGTAGATTGTTGGTTTTTCCATGGGGCGGCTCATTTGGCTTAGTCATTTATCAGAGAACTCACCAACACACACGAACAACTAATATTCAAGAAACATCTTAATGAGCCTCGACGTGAGAAAACCGGTCTTCGGGGTTTCCGACCAGGTCCGACACAAACCGACCTGTACAAGCTCAGAAAAGAGCTAGAAGCTTGAAATTTCGGATTTAAGTAGAAGAGGAATTGTACTATCCGAGTAGCGAAAACAAAGGCGCTGATCAGCAGTAATTAACGTCTGTTGTCGACAGAGTGTCATAGCGGGCAAGCAGTTTCTTTTTATGTCTTAGTTTTATTTTTCATATTTTAAATTTTACTGGATATATTTATATAAATTTTCACTCTCTATTCTCACATTATTCTTTCACATTAACTCCAAATAATTTAGAAACCGAACATGCTACAGGAAAAAATGTCAAAGACTATTTGGTTATCAGAACGATCTATAAGATAATCATAACTACACATAACATATTAAACGAAATTTAACATTAAGTCTTACTATACAAAATTGTAATTTGCAGTTTGGACCATGAATATTAAGCAGGCATAAATAAGAAAGCAAAGAAATTGAAATAACTTCAAAGGAAGTTTAGCGCATATCAGCATTAATAGAACTACCCCGCGAACGATAAAGTTTTATTTGATCAAAACCTAATCGTTCTCGCAATCTCTGATTATACAAGATAGGGTCAGATGTTTATGTTTTAGATGATAAGTTCACGTAAAATCACCGTATTCAGAAGGTGTGACGTTTGAAAATGCAAGACACAAAGATCTAGTTCATATAGCCATATCGATAGTAGCATATTTATAGACAGTTTATAATAAGCATTTGCATCTGTTTGGAGGCGAAAACATGGCTATTGTAAGTGATATAGTGACGGTCTAACAAACAAGATGGTTTATTCATTTACTGAATGATTTAAAGGTGCTGTAACACAACGGACTATCGCTTTAGTGTATTGATAATATTTTAAACTGTATTTACATATTTCGTATTATTCCGTATTTAGAGATAAATATCAAAAGCTTTGTGAATACTTGTAGTCTTCTGCGACCATTATCCAGTCAAGTAGGGGGGATAAATATCTAGCGTGAATATAAATTAGATCATTTTAGCAATGATAGTACAAACGTATATCAAAATATCGGAAGTTTGAACTGTATCATATTTTCGTTTCCTTTTTCATTCACTTTCAATTTTACAATGTCATCTGCTTTTCTTCATACGTGGGGTTTTATCGTGTCATTATGTGAATATATATGATAGTCCATGTCGAATGGGAATCTCGTGCGATTTTTTTGACGATTTATGACGACCTATATAAAACTTATTTATGGGGTATATGCATAACATTAAACCTGTTCGTCGCCCTTACATCCGCGTAGGAGTCGATTTATGACGTCATCAATATGGCGACTATCTGACTAAGCTGTTGCCAGGTTCTTTTATACGGCAAATATGACAAATAACACTTAAGAAATGAACTCTCTCTCTCTCTCTCTCTCTCTCTCTCTCTCTCTCTCTCTCTCTCTCTGTGTGTGTGTGTGTGTGTGTGTGTGTGTGTGTGTGTAATGAGATATAGTTGTAATTTGATATTGTTAATGTCTCATATGTTGCTTTGAGATGAAACAATAAATTATTGTAATTGTAATTGTAATTGACTATATATGAATTATTCGTATTTCCATCAAAATCAATTGAAAACATGACATTTTTCTTTTCTTTGGAAAGAAAATGTATGAAATGCATCTGATTATACACAAGATAGACGAATTAAGTCGATAGGTTAAAGGATATTGCTTTATCCGGTCGTAAGTCCGTTCGTGCATACGTTGGACATACGTTTTTTCTTCTAAAACACCGCACACAACCTAAGTACCCAGGGAGCTAATTTGATCTACCTTGCACCCCAGGACAATTTTTCATGGGTGTCAAATGATTCTTTGGGACCCCAGAAATGCAAATAATGTTTATTCTCAAAGATAAACTCAATTGCACAATGAAAAAATGCATGGTTTCCATGGCAACCGTTAACTTGATTATAAGCATGGGGTGTACATACAAAATTGATCGTATCTCCACTTTTAATTATCCTAGACTACTTAACATGGTCTCATTTTAAAGCTTAGACATAGCCCTTTCTTCTTCTGGTAAGTATTTTATTTGCATATTCATTAATTTTCATGAAAAAAATGAAAATGGCAAAACATATTTAAAAATGCTAAAATGAACTAATTTCAAGCCCAAATTGTCATTATGACACTTTGTTATTGAATCAGTAATATCATATGACAAATTTATTGATGACCCGGTCCTGTATAAAATTATTTCATTTGCATATTCATGAAAGTTAATGAAAAATATCAAATAGTGAGGAAAAACGAGGAAAAAACTATGTCAGTTGCAAGGTATTGCACATGTTATAAGACCTACCTTGCATCCCTGGGACAAATTCTCAAGACTGTTAGTGTTGTCCGAGGGACCACCTTAATGTCATAAAATATTGTCATCAGCAATAAAACATATTCATGATGTATAATTTCATAGTTTCCACACCTACCTCTCATGCGATTCTAAATAATAGGGTGTACTGACAAAAATACTCATATCCCACCATCAGAATGCTCTAGAATATTATAAATGGTCTGATAGTGATGCATGAACTTAACAATTTAACCTTGATACCTAATATTTAAATCATTGGATTTATTTATTCATGAAAATTAATAAAACGCACATAAAATGGAGATAAAATGTGGTAAAAGTAGGGGGTATACGTACAAATTCGCTAGTACCAGAGCTGTTAATCAACCCAGGATGCTGAATGCTATGACAATATGCTACGGCCCTGAAATATGATATAAGAGTGATCTGATTTTTAATTTCATGAATTGTAATGAAATTTGAGAGAAAAGATAATTGAAAAAATAAAAATAAATAAATGAGTAAATCTACAAAACGACTTGTATCTCGGCAATCAAAAGTCAAATAGTGCTGAAAATGGCAACATATTGTCTCAAGGTCAATATTATTCTATCCTGTACTACAATTTATGAATCATTTGGCTCTCAGTTTAAAAAAAACATAACAAAACCTTTTGAATTTAGAGAAAAAATACGGAACAATTAAGGGGATATACGTAGAAAAACGCATGTATCTTGGCTACTGAAAGTTATAAAGATTTATACTTGACATCAAATAATTGCTAGGACAATGTCCTGTAACCATATAACCATAGGACAATGTTCTGTAACCATATAATCTAAGACAATGTTCTGTAACCATAAAATAGTTATTTTTGTTGTATGTATATTACTGAGATCTCCATAAATAAGAGAAAAATCAACGAAAAATGAACGGGTACACCAAACAAAATCGCTCTTATCTCAGTTGCCAATACCCTAAGAGTGCCCTGAAAATGGTACCAATAGAATGCTAGGTGAATGCACTACTGCCATGTAGTCCGATAGCTTAACCACATGTTATTAAATTCTATGAACGTTACATATAGTTTCGAAAAAGAGTGTCCTTTGAGATCAGCGAGGATATTCTGAGAAATCAGCAATTTATTATTGGTTAAGTTCATTTTTTAACCAATTTTTAATATATTTGGTCTCATTTAGATAATTCTGGTCTTTGTAGCGACTACCCTGTTGAAAGTTGCAAAATTTCAGTTATTCCCTTTGGCTCCATGTTGCCAAATCAAAAGGGTCACTGACGAGACTTTAATAGTCGAAACCGCGGTATGGCCCATCCCCTTTCTCATTTATATGTTCACTGCTCTTAAAGGTTCTCAGTTTTAATTTTATTTGCTATTACTGCAGCTGGTGTTGTGCCGTGTGGCGGCCCTAAAAAGTCCCCCCGTACATCATCCATAGTGCAGGTTATATTTTCCTTTTGGTCCTTTGAGATCAGCGAGGATATTCTGAGAAATCAGCAATTTATTATTGGTTAAGTTCATTTTTTAACCAATTTTTAATATATTTGGTCTCATTTAGATAATTCTGGTCTTTGTATCGACTACCCTGTTGAAAGTTGCAAAATTTCAGTTATTCTCTTTGGCTCCATGTTGCCAAATCAAAAGGGTCACTGACGAGACTTTAATAGTCGAAACCGCGGTATGGCCCATCCCCTTTCTCATTTATATGTTCACTGCTCTTAAAGGTTCTCAGTTTTAATTTTATTTATTAAGGCTGCGCCTCACCAAAATTTATCAAATCTTGTTCGCCAGAAAGTATGATTTTCTATATCTGAGCACAAGCCAATTAAATAGAACATTGTCCTAGTAATAATTTTTTACGGTAATTGGCAGCTGAGCTATAAGCGATTGTACCCCTTCCTTTGATTTTGCTCTTATTTATTAAGATCTCATTGATATCCATTCAACAAAAATAGCTAAAGCTTTAGTAGCCGAAACCGCGGTTTGGCCCATCTTCTTTCTCATTTATATGTTCACTGCTGTTAAAGGTTCTCACTTTTTCCTTTTTTTACTTTATATATCTGATTATATGGTTACGGAACATTGTCCTAACAATCATTTATTACCAATAAGTAAAGCTCCCTAGGTCTTTCAGTAGCCGAAATACGTGCGTTTATCTACGTATACCCCTTAATTTTCTGTATTTTTTCTCTAAATTCAAAAGATTTTGTTAATATTCTTAAAACTAAAATACAAATGACCCATAAATTGTAATACAGGATGGTATAATAATGCCATAGACACCATTTGCTGTCATTTTCAGCAGCATATGATTTTTGATGCCAAGATACAAGTCATTTTGTAGTTTACTCATTTTTTGTTTTGTTTTTCATTTTTTTTTCTCACTCTAAAATTTCTGAAGTTTTCCTTAAAATTCATGAAATTAAAAATCAGATTATTCTCATAATGATACTTTAGGGTCATATAACATTGTCATAGCATTCATTTTTCACCTCTTTCAGCATCTTTGGATGATTGACGGCTCTGGTACAAGTGATTTGGTACATATTCCCTCTATTTTTCACATTTTTTCTCCAAATCTTTATGTTTGTTTCATTAATTTTCATGAATAGCTAAATTCAGTGATTTAAATATCAGGTATCAGTGCTAGATTGTTAGGTTTACGTATCACTAGCAGACCAATTATAGTATTCTAGAGCATTCTTTTCAGTGGTGGGATGTAAATATTTTTGTAAGTACATCCTATTCTTTAGAATCGCATGAGGAGTGGTGTGGAAACTATGTAATTCTACATCATGCAAATGATTCTTTCATTGCTGAGGACAACATTTTATGACATTAACGTGGCCCTCTGAAAAATACTGACAGTCTTGAGAATTTATCCCAGGGATACAAGATAGGTTATATCTTATAGCCTATCCAATACCTTGCAATGGATATGTTTTCTCTCTCGTTTTTTCCCACTTTTTGACAGTCTAATGAATATTCATGAATATGCGAATGAGATAATTTTCAAACAGGACCACGTCACCAATAAATTCGTCATACGATATTACTGGTTCAATATTAAATAAAAAAAAGGTGTCACAACGAGAGTTTGGGGCTGAAATTAGTTCAGTTATGGATTTTTTAAGATTTTTTCTACCATTTTTCATGTTTTCATGAAAATTAATGAATACGCCGATTAGATAATTTGCATTACTTACCATAGAAAGAAGGGCTATGTCGAAGCTTTAAAATAAGACCATGTTCAGTAGTCTAGGATAAGTAACAGTGGAGATTTGATCAATGTTGTATGTACACCCCATGATCAAGAATCACAAAAACGGTTGCCATGGAAACCGTGCATTTTTTTCATAATATAAATTGAAATTATCTTTGGGAACAAAACATCTTTGCATTTTTTGGTCCTAATAAATGAATTAGCACCCATAAAAATGTGTCTAGGGGGATGCAAGGTAGGTTGAATAAGCTTCCGGTGCACTATGCATAGTTTCACACTTTGTATGCAGATTTTGTTGTGATGTGGCTCATATTTTCGATGCTATGCTCCTTGTGAGAGATACTTTTGTGCTAAAATAGCTATATTAAATACAATTGGTAAGATAAATCCATTTAAAAACAGCGAGAAGCTGGAAATCAAATTTTATCTGACAAGCATAGTATGAAAATGGCTGTTCAAAATGCATATTATGAGTGCGCTGGTCGCCATTTTGATGACGTCATAAATCAGTCCATACGCGGGTCTCAGGGCGACGAACTGGTTTTAATTGTTGCATATGCCCCAAAGGTTGATTTAAGGTAGTTCGTCACAAATCGTCAAGAAATTCCTACGGGACGATTTTCTTGGCCCATTCGACATTGACTAATTTGAAAGTGTCACTGAAGATGCTTAAGTAGCCGAAACCGCGGTATGGCCCATCGCTTTTCTCATTTATATGCTCACTGCTCTTAAAGAATATCAGTTTTATTTTTTATTTATTTTTTACTCACTGCCATGTAAAGGATAGTATTGAATGTTTATATAGTTTTTAATTATTTGACCCAATTTAGGAATATGTCTTTGATTTAGACTCCTCTTGTAAATTCTCGAAATTGCAGAACAATTATAGTCTGGCGTTCGTTGCCGGTTTATAAAGGGCTACTGACGAGGGTTCATTACCCGAAATTGCGCAATATAGTCCATACTATCTCCCTTTGAATGTTTTTACTGCTTCCAAAGGATCAAACCTTTATATTTTATTTGTTATAACTGCAGCTGGTGTTGTGCCGTGTGGCGGCCGTAAAAAGTCTCCCCGTACATCATCCATAGTGCAGATTATATTTTTTTTCGGTCCTTTGAGATCAGTAAAGATATTCAGAGTGTTCAAAACGCTCACGTTTAGAAACATACTTCTAAGCATTTTTTAATTATTTTACCCAATTTAGGAATATGTCTTTGATTTAGATTCCTCTTGTAAATTCTCGAAATTGCAGAACAATTATAGTCTGGCGTTCGTTGCCGGTTTAAAAAAGGGCTACTGACGAGGGTTCACTACCCGAAATTGCGCAATATAGTCCATACTATCTCCCTTTGAATGTTTTTACTGCTTCCAAAGGATCAAACCTTTATATTTTATTCAATATGCAGAGGGGTATATCATCTATACCCAGTAACTGCTGAGACATTTCTGGTAGATATCTCTTCCACCATATAGTGTCTTGTTACCAAATTTCCAGTCTTACATGTTTTTATTTTGGAGAGCATGACAGAAATTAATATCATGGATTTCAGTTTATTGTGTTTCCCATACCTTCAGTGTACAGTGTACTTCTTTATTACACTGTTTCTTTATAACATATGTTTTCTTCTTCTTCTTCTTCTTAGTATCATTATTATTATTATTATTATTATTATTATTATTCCTCTTATCTGTATCATCCAATGTATAACTTAATTGTTTCGAGGCAAGTTTTATTTATCAAAATATTGGCAAAGTATAAAGAGTTAATACATTACCTCTAATAGTCTATATTTAATGCAATATATTAACCTTAGAAGGTTGCAAGCCAAAACTAAGGTGCAGACCGATGTGGTAGATGAGCTCCTCGGTGCAGATGATATGGATAAGAATGCCAGCTCAGAGACAAAAATGCAAAGAGCCATGGACCAAGTCTCCCAGTCATGTTATAACTATGATCTCACAAACAGCACAAAAACAGAGGTTGTACACCGATCAGCACCTGGAAACCAACCATCACTGTAAATGGACAAAAACTGAAAGTTGTTGATAAATTCACCTACCTAGGAAGCACTCTTTCCAGAACAGTGCACATTGATGATGAGGTCACGGCCAGAATTGCAAAAGCCAGTGTGGCATTTGGAAGACTCCGTGCAAATGTCTGGGAGCGAATTGGAACCAAGCTTGACACACCAAGCTACAAGGCTGTGGTACTGCCAACCCTCTTGTATGCATGTGAGACATGAACAGTATACCTGCGTCAGGCAAAGAGACTTAACCATTTCCACTTAAGCTGTTTGAGAAAGCTGTTAAAAATCAAGTGGCAAGACAAGATTCCAGACACGGAAGTCCTGAAGAAAGCAGGGTTGCAAAGCATACATACTGTCTTAAAGCTAGCACAGCTAAGGTGGACTGGTCATGTTTTAAAAATGACTGATGAGCGACTTCCTAAGAAAGTATTCTTTGGAGAACTACATGAGGAAAAGCGCTCTCAAGGTGGCCAGAAGAAACGGTACAAAGACACCCTCAAAGCCTCTCTGAAGGATTTCGACATGCCAGTTGGGTATTGGGAACAGACTGCACAGGACCGATCAAAGTGGCGAGGTTTCATCAACAAAAGAACAGCTCTCTATGAAAAAAGAGAATCTGTGAAGCTGAAAGAAAGCGCAGAGAACGCAACGCCGATACCAATGGGCCACGACATTGACTTGCTCTACCTGCAACCGACAGTTTAGAGCTAGAATTTGCCTAGTCAGCCATCAAAGAACTCACCAACACACACGAACCTATACAAGAAATAATGATGGTTTTTATCACTAGTGAGAGACGAACGACCATTTAATTAAGATCATCATTTTTAATCAACACATTTGGAAGGCGATTCGATGTAGTATACGCTGCAATGTCTTAATTGGTATACGCCTGACCTTAAACACATATTTCCATACCATCAGGAAAACATGTCCGTGCAATATATACCCCTTAAACCCCATTTTTATATAGAAAAAAGGGGTTTGAGGGTTTGTGATCCTAAACATACATTGTAGGTACTCGCTAAAACTGCCTCGGCGAGGCGGTTTTAACGTGTACCCACAATGTATGTGTTGAGCTAAAATATTAAAAATTTCAAGTTTTTTTCCACTGAATTTTTCAATTTTTATAGCTGAAAAAAATCTCTGTATATTGCATGGGCAAGTTTTTGTAATGGTAATATTTTTCCTACAGATAATTTATCCTTCTCGACGACTTGCTCTGCAGTGTTTGAATCACTGCAGAAGGAGATAGAAACGAATTACGAAAACATGCCCATGCAATATGCAAAGATTTTTTAAGTCGTAAAATTGAAACTTTTCAGTGAGAAGAATTTTTTTTTAAATATTTTTAGCTCACCTGAGCCGTTAGGATCACAAGGTGAGCTTATAGGATGGCCATGATCCGGCGTTCGTCCGTCCCGGCGTCCGTCGTCCGTCCGTCCGTCGTCCACACTTTTCAAAGCTCTTCTCTGAAACCGCTTGGCCAATCAAAGCCAACTTTTATATGAAGCATCTATGGGAAGGGGGGAATCAATGTGTTTATAAATAATCTAGGTCACATGACCAAGATGGCCGCCATATTCATATATGGTAAAAACCCTTCAAAATTCTTCTTCTCTGGAAATACTGGACCGATTTCAACGAAACTTGGCATGAAGCATCGGGGACTGGAGTACTGTGTTTATAAGTTATGACCTTTGGATGACCTTGACCTGTTTAACGGCTAGGTCAACATAGGTCGCCCATGCATTTGAATGGGGAAAATTGTTAAAATGTCAGTAAAGGAAAAACTTGCAGGAAACGGGCAAATGATCTGAAGATATGTGATTCTGAAAAAACATTTGGACCCCAGGGGTTGGTCTGCCCCCACCCCGGGCCAATATACATGTATATTACAGTAATATTCAAAGATCTTCTTCTCTGAAACTACTTGGCCAATCAAAGCCAAATTTTATATGCAAGATCTACATGTATATCAGAAAGGGGTACCAATGTGTTTATAAAATAATCCAGGTCACGTGACCAGAATGGCCGCCTTGCCCATATATGGTAGACCCCTTCAAAAATCTTCTTCTCCGGAACTGGTTTACCGGTTTCAAAGAAACTTGGCACGAAGCATCGATGACTCGAGTACTACAATGTGTATATAAATCATGATCCTGTGATGACCTTGACATATTTTAAGGCAAGGTCAACATGGGTTGCCTATGTATTTGAATGGGTACACTATTAAACTGTCATTTGAAGGGAAAAAACTTGTAGGAAATTGGCAAATGGACATGATATTGATTATTCTGAAAAACAAATGGACCCGGGGCTTCATCTGCCCCTACCCTGGGACTATTTTCTATAAAATTCAAACATGTTTATTGGTATATACAGCAGATCTCAGGTGAGCGTTTACAGGACCATTGGTCCTCTGGTTCTTATTTTTGCCGAAAACATGGATTGAGGGTACACGTTAAAACCGCCTTGACGAGGTGGTTCTAACGAGTACCCACAATATATGTTTTGGATCAAAAATAATAAAATAGGTATACTCCTGTAAACCCCTGTATACTATATAAAAGTGGGGTTTTATGGGGTATACATTTCACGGACATGTTTTCCTGATGTTACAGTCCGGCGTGCATTATTTCAGAGGGTAACTTCTGTTTTGATTTTATATTGCTTCATACTTGGCGACAATGCCTGTGCTTTATGTGATTTTCATTATCCCCTACATTTGAGACTGACCGTTCCAGTCCTTTGTTTTTACTGTTGTTCAAAACCTGTCCGTCTTCATATAGAAAATCTGGAGTTTGCAGGGGCATACCTATATTTCTTATTTTTCATCCAAAACATAGAATGTGGGTACTTGTTAGAACAGCCTCGGTGAGGCGGTTCTAACGTGCACCCTCAATTAATGTTTTGAGCAAGAATGAGTAAAATATCAAAATCTTTCCGACAAAATTTTCAATTTTTACTGCTGAAAAAATTCTTATATATTGCATGGGCACGTTCGTAATGTATTTCTACCTATAGCATTGTTTCTTCGGCTGAAGTGATCTTGGTGGTCAACTGGCTAGAAAAGAGTTGCAATGCGTCTTATGGCGTTTGTGTGTTTCCAGTCGGGGCGTCCGGGTTTAGGTTTCTGATTTTTGTTTTCTAATATTTTGTTAACTTTGAAAATACATTGCTTGGTCCAGTACAATTACGTTTTCTTCAAGTTACGATTATTGTTTGCGCGTAGACATTAAATGGGAAGACCTAAAAAATTACTTTCAACAAGAATAAATTATCCCATGGCATTTAAGTAATCGGTCTCGGTGCTGATCACGAGGCGCGAATCGATTGGTATTTCTCATGAATATCGATTATTGGTCACGTAGATGACATCATGATCGAGAAATGAATTTGTATGGAAAACAATAGATTGCAAGACGCATTTCGGATGTTAAAAGAAGATCAAAGGAAATTATTCCATAGTAAGGTGATATAAGATTTATCATTCAATAATATTTCCATTGGAAATGCCATGCTCGTCAACGTTACAGTAAGATCAAAGTATTTAAATTTCGCTCAGTCCCGACAACAAAGCTCGCCTCCGCCGTCGATACATTTTGTTAAGCACGCCTTACGAATGTAGATAACGTGTATTTTGTTTTATGTTGGTTTCTATGAAACTGTATTGTATTTGCAAGCAAGCCGAGTTCCGAATAGTTTAAACATAAAAAAAATCCCTATGGAAAACGTCGCAAGTCGAATTAAGAACCTAATCACAAACGCACTCTCTGTCTAACAGACAAGGTAAAACGTTGAAAAGTAAGGAAACTTGAAAATCAAGTGATGTTTGAGAAATATTCCAAAACTATTCAAAATCGTAAGTTTATCGCTTTTCATGAATAATGTCTACATGAATTTAAAGCTATTCTTACTGACGGTAAAGTTCAGGTTCCAATAGTTTTATTATACGATATCCATCTATCAGTTTTGCATGTTTAACAACTATCTGACAATAATTATTTGATTTTTTGAGATTTGATTTATTTTAGGGACGTTTGTCCGTTCAATCTGTTGGGACTAACTCTGTAGTTTTAATACTATTAAACGGAGTAGTTTTGTGAATTAATGATCATCAATTATGAGGAAATATACTAATATAGTTTGGGTTATGGAATAATCTTAATATAACAGCCTCAGGCGCCGCGAGTAGTTATTTAAAGTGCTAGAATAATACATAGTCCATCATAATTTGTTATAGAACTGTCTGTCAGGACTCTCAATTAGCTTCCATTGAGACAATGGGGTGCGTGTAAGGTCATGGTTTACAAGCATGATGCTGTTTTAATATATCTGTGAAGCATGGCATGTCAGTTTATCAAAACTTGTCACGCAAACGGCAGAGTTTAGAAGTCCCAAAAGTATTTCTAGGGTTCCGCCATGTCGTATTATGAGAAGATTAAAGATTTGGTTGATGCTGTTATGATAGATAGATTAACATTCATTTTCAGATAATTCATTTTGGCATCTGAACTTAGTTTTCACTCGCACAGATCACTCTAAGGATATTTGTGTATTGTATATACATGTATAATTATGAATATAAATATTGGAAAGCATACCTTAATCGTTGTAATAGAAACAAGAAAAGCTTTAACATGTTTACACATGTATAAAAATAGGCGGTGGGGTTAGGATGGTATAAATGAAAACTAAATTATGTATTTTGTTCTAATTTAATGTTATGAGCACATGATAGTTCGAAGAGTCACTGCTTATCTATTTAACTGAAATTGACAAGTACTCATGTCAATCAGAGGACCAATGGTCCAGAAATTACCCCTGAGAGTATTTTGAGCAACACAATGATTTGCAGTTTTGTAAATATGTTTTTTAAATTCTAAATTTTCATTTTTCAAACCTGACCATCTTTTGTGTCATCACAGGCTGGTTAGAATCCTTGAAGAACAGTTTTGAGGTTAAGAGTTATTATTATTTCATATGTGCTGCATGATGAGAATGTTAGCATTTTTGTATACATATATGAAAAGAAAATTTGCAGGATAGTTTTTTTATCAGTATATGTGCATGTGATGTCATTTCTGTTCTTAAATGCAAACAACAAGGTTTTAGCATTCTGTGTGACTTTTCCCAATTTGATATTTGTATTTTTGTGTTGGTTCTATCATTTCATCATGCAGCTCATACTGCTTCTTCAATTTTCAGAGAAATTAGTCTTCCATGATATTCACTAATAGAATTTACACAGTTTCAAAGGCAGTTAAGGTACACTAGACTACAGTTAATGATTGCATAATAAGAAACATTTCATAATGCATATTAATTGTTGAAAACTTAACATATAAACCGACTTCTTTCATATGAGCTGCATCATAAATAATAACACTCAACAGCTGTGAAACCTTTCATACAGAAGTTAAAGTGACTAGTATTCGTATCTGACACATTGTTGTAAAATTTTCAACGTTTATTGAAATCCTGATGATGATATTTCACTTGACACAGCTCATATCTATCTACTTTGTATCAATAAAATGAGTCTCTCATGATTTTTTTTTCAATGTTGAGCTTAAGATAAGATAAGATAAGATAAGATAAGATAAGATAAGATTTATTTTGAGTCGGCAAGTATCACAACAGTACAACATAAGCTCTGGTGAGCTTTTTAACCGACTTAACGCTTGTAATTCCAGTTTTCATACAGAGTCAGACAACAATGCATATAAAGTTACATTCAGAAGATGAACTATACTTAACGACACTCCCAACGCCACCGATAAAGTTTTTGCTATAATTTCAAAACTACACCAGATATTTAAACGAAAATGGCAGGGATGATAGAAAAAATCATGAGACGTATACTGAATGCAAAATTATGCCAGTACACCTTTATTAAGAAACGCCCCGGGGGTTTGGATGCACCGCCCCTCATTTCCAAAAGTCGCAAAACTTGAGGAATTAAACAAAACAGTATTTCACCATTACCTAATTTAGCATACAATTTATTGCCATACTGTATTACTTTTCATATTTTTTATTCATGAAAGAAGACGAACAAACAAACCAAACAAAACAATTGAAACTAAAATAACACTGGCAAATATTCATCTTATCGAACCTAGTATGACCGCCATTCTTTCGAATGACAGCCTACCAACGATACGCATCTAAGCCATGTACAGAATACAAGTACGCTGTGCTATATCGTTTCACCAATTTCTTACAAATTGCTCCAATTGTACAATATTAACAGGGTTCCATCTCCTAACTGCACTGCCCATAACTTCCTAAATATTGGTCAAATATGGCCGATTGGATTAGGTCGGTGATTTGGATTGCCAAAGCATTGGACATGTTTGCTTGCAGAAGGTTTACAGTCGCGCGTGCTCTATCATCGGAGATGTCGCACCGTCAAGCATCAGACGATTACCCCCGTGAGTCCTGATTTACGCGTTGTTTTATGAGAATGTTCTTCCGTTCATGTGATGTGGCAAAAATGCGAAGGCCATACAGAGGAACTGTTTTAACGATCTTTGTTAGCTACACATGATTTTGTTACTTTTGAAAACGAGGTGTGTTGCATTCAAACGCTCGGGACGTTTCGTGATAAAGGTTTTCTGGCATAATTTTGTCTTCAGTACAAGTCTCATGAATTTTTCTATTGTCCCTGCAATTTTCATTTAAATATCTTGTTTAGTTTTGAAATTATACAAAAAACCCTATCGGTAGCGTTGTAAGTGTCGTTAAGTATATTTTCTAAATAAAACTAGAAAAAAGTGCCTTGAGAGGCATGTATACCCCTGGCTGGTAGCCACCAAGCTTCCCTCCCTATCAAAACAACCCTGCACATGTTCACGCCTGAAATTGAACCTCAAATCCCTAATGAAAGACAGTGCCTTCCCTTATCAAGTACAATTTAGAAATAAACACTGTGAAGGACTTTACGTATAAAGATGGGGGAGTGTAGTTTTAGAATGACAGATATACTTAACGACACTTCCAACGCTACCGATAGAGTTTTTGCTATTATTTCAAAACCACACAAGATATTGAAATGAAAATTGCAGGGACAATAGAAAAGATCTTGAGACGTGTACTGAAAGCAAACTTATGCCAGCAGACTTTTATGAAGAAACGCCCCAGGCGTTTGGACATACCACACTTCGTTTTCAAAAGTCACAAAACCATGTGTAGCGAACAAATATCGTTACAACAGTTCCTCCGTATTTCCTTCTCGTTTTGTTCTCTTTTTGCCCAAGCCCATGAAGGGAAGAACAGTTATCAGAAAAACAAATCTTATGCACGGGCTCACAGAGGTATGCGTCTGATGCATGACGATGCGAAACTCATACAGTACGCAAGACTGTAAACCTTCAGCAGAGTTAATGTTTTATCCATCCAATCTTAGACCTAAATCGAATGACCATATCTGTCCCATATCTGGGACGTTACGTTATCAGATGTGTAGTAAGGAGACGGTAGGCCTACCCTGTAAATGTTATACAGTTTGAGCAATTTGGAAGGTATGGGTGAAAGGGTATAGCGCAGCGTACTTAATTGTATGCAGTACGTGGCTTCAATGCATAGTTGTTGGCTAGCTGCCATTCAAGTAAATGGTGGCCTAACAAGGAACATGTAATTTGATTGGATCAGAAGAATACTTGCTTCAATTGTTTTGTTTGTTGTTTGGTGTTTTCCTCTTTTTTCATGAATAAAAGATACAAAAATAAATACAGTTTAGCAATAAATTGTAGGTTTATTGCTGAAATAATGTTTTGTTTAATCCCTAAAATTTTGCAACTTTTGAAAATGAGGTTTGGCTTGTCTAAACGCCCGGGATGTTTCTAAACAAAGGTTTGCTGACATGATTTTGCCTTCAGTACACGTCTCATGAATTTTGCTATCGTCCCTGCAATTTTCATTTCAATATCTTGAATAGTTTTGAAATTATAGAAAAAACTCTATCGGTAGCGTTGGAAGTGTCGTTAAGTATATTTTTAGAGTGGTATACAGAGCTGACATGTATACCCAATCTAAGACATAAGCACGGACATTGTGGGTCAGGTCCTCAGTCCTAGATTGAAATGAAAATAGGATAGTCATTCTTAAAAAAAAATGTCCTAGATCTTGACCTCATAGATCTCCCCCCCCCCCACAATGCATGAACCCTAGGGTTGGGTCTAACCCTTATGTGGCACTTATGGTGTATGCAGGAATGCTTTCTGTCACATGGTTGTCAAGATATAAACCTACAGAATATTAATCTTGGTAACTATTGTATTATATAAATGTGTCCTAGATTTTGACCTCCAGCCCCACCCCTATTGTTTGATGCCATGGAATATACCTTAACATTCTATTTAATGCCCGTGCATTTATCATAAACAATGCACTTTCTATAGAAGGGGATGGGCGTTTATTGGAGGCTACACTGTTTGGCAACATCCAAGCATTCATATAAAGGATTTGAAATCATTGGTGGTCCTAAATAGCATGTTTTTTCGCCTGGAAACAAATTGTCTGTCTATCGATTTTCAGGTAAAGGATGGTAAGTTGATTTTGTGGTATAAGTTGTCTGAATTTATAATTGCCATTTATTCGGACTTCAAGAGAAAAAATGACTTGTTTTTTTTTACTTATATGGTTTAAGCGCAGTTAGAAATTTACTGCTTAATAATATACATGTAGGATTTTCCCAAATATTTCCAAAGTGGACGTTAATTAGAGGTTCCTGGAATTCCAAAACTTGCAGATAAAATAGCCATTTGGGGCATCAAAATAGGGGGATGGGCATTTATTAGAGTATGGGCGTTTGATAGAATACTAACGGTAATTCAAACCTACAGGGCATCTATGATCTAAATAGGAATATCTTCCTATGAGTATTTGTTAAGATATAACTTACAGAAGAAAAACACTATGTAAAAAGCACATTTTTAAGATGACCTAGATTTTGAACTCTAGCCCCATCCATGGGCATCGACCCTCGGGTCCGAACTCCTTGAAACAAAGCAAACCTTATAGGGTACCTTAAGTCCAAATATGAATGATTTCTGACAGTTAGCTCATAAAATATACACCACCAGAGAAACTTTAACCAAAACTTTGACCAAAATTAAAGGTGACCTAGATTTTGACCTCTAGCCCCACCCCTGGGCATGGACCCTGGAGTCCTAACTCATGGAAACAAAGCAAACCCTATAGTGTACCTATGGTCCAAATATGAATGGTTTCTGATCATTGGTTCATGAGATATAAACCACCAGAAAAACTGTAACCCAAACTACAAACGTTCTGGAATTACGAACGAAGAAACAAACAGACGAACAGAAAAGCGAAAACTATATTCCCATCGGTATAACAACACAAGTTTAAAATAAGATGGCAATTCACTCGACACAACTCTTATCATCATGATTAGTTGCCATCTATCATAAATACAACCCCTTTCACTCAAGTTTGCCATTTACCATTTACATTATGCAAGAAGACCATGAGTTGTGAAGATCTTAGTTTCTTCTCATGTTGTCCATAAGGACATCTAGATTGATTGATCAGCTGATTTGAGTGAGTTTCAAACTAAATGACCTTGAAAACAGCAAACTCAAGTGTAATTTTTATCGGTCCATGTGGAATTTTGGCCATGTAGACTGATACTGATACTTACTTGCTAAAATTGATAAAATTCTGCTTTTGTCCCTATCTTATTTCAAATGTGTGTTCTTAATATGCATTGTATATGTTGTGCAAAGAATTTGGAAATAAAAATGTGCTTTAACCAAACAATTTATGTGGAGGCTCCACATAGAATTTCAACTTGATCGGCCAATCCGTTTCAGAGATCTTTGAAATTGTGGACGCCGACAGACGCCAACGCCGGATCATGCCTATACTATAAGCTCACCTTGTAAGCCGAAAAGCTCAGGTGAGCTAAAATAAAGTTACCTGATTAACATACAAACTTGATAAACCTAAACGCACAAATGGCAAGCCTGAGTGAAAGGGGCTGTAAAATGAGTGTCCCATGTTTTTGCAATGTTGAGCTTAATGCTCCTTATGTGTATTCAAAGGTAATTTACAACACATATAGTTTAGCTCTGATATACAAGTATACAGCTAGGCCTTGAAACCTGAATTATTGTAATGTAAACATAAGTCTTTTTTCCTCCACTATATTTTGTCTCCCAGTCCCATTATTTCCATACAGTGCTATCAGCTCCAGGACAAAAAGGCCTCAGTGGTGGATACTACAGATCTTTTATGTGGAACTGAAAAATTGAATATAAAATAAGCCTAGTCAAAGCCCAGATTTCTTTAATGTCAGATGATGATTACATGCAACAATAGCTACAACTAGATTTTCAAAAGCAATGTTTCAGTATAGACTGTTCTTATGTAGGAAGTATGACCTTGGTATATATTTTCTGATATGATAAAATTGACAAGGAAGTGCATTAAGGGCCCTTGATTTCCAAATCCAAAGATTTTCTACTTGATAAATTTATCATTTTTTGGTTGTTGTTGTTATTCACAAAAACAGAAAAAATGAAACAAATTATTTCCAAACCATGAGGGTCAAAACCATCAAAAAAGACATTATTTGCATTTACATCTATTTCAGCTGTGCCAAGAGAAACCCAGAACTTCTCATAATATGCTAAAACAAAGAAGCCGATCAGCTGTTCAGTAACTGCACAGCTGATCGCTGCCTTTGTTTTAGCTTCAATGATAGTATAATCCCTATTATTATTTAGTTAAATCTGAAATTTCGAGCTGTTGGCTTTCTCTTGTAACTGTATAGACAGGTTTGTGTAGGACCAGGCCACATGGTTAAAAAAACTTTTTCATGCTCAATACAGTCAGTAATCTTGAAATTTTAGGAACTCCTAAATTAAAAGCGTAGCCAAAGCAGTTGGTATCTTTATCTTAAAAACAACAACAAAAAAAAACTAGAATTTATCCTGCGTATAAATGCTAAAATGGTAAAGGTAACATTTAAGAGCTGTATAAATTTTTTGTCTCAGCTGAGTTGAGCACCAAAAAAAGCTTTATAACCTCAAGGCCTTGTCCAGAACACTGAAGACCAGGCCCTGAGGTTATAAAACTTTTTTCAAGATCAGCTGAGCATGAAATGTCAACTGCTCATAAATGCTGAAATAGTAGAAATTAGTGGAAAATTCAGGTTCAGTACTCAACAACTAGTAGTTTATCCTGCCCATAAACATTTCCTTTATTGTATTTTTATATTTATGAGCATTATAAGTTTTAGCTTCAGCTGAGCTGAGCATGGAAAAAAGTTTTTTTTATCCTTGAGGCCAGTTTTCTCCCATGATGGCTCATTTCTTACCTTGAGCTGGTTAAACCCCGAGTAATTCTCCGAGATTGAGATCTGCGTAATAAGTATGTGGTCTGTAAACGTCGGTTGTGCCAAGCCACAAGGGATGCCTGTTGGGACTGTTGCTGAGCTGTTTTGGAGGCACCACCCTCCTAAAATAGAGACAATGCTTTGATTAAATCAATCACTGGTATTGCATGGTCGTGATGGATTAAGCAGGAAACAATTTAAAGAGATTCTGACAATCTGATAAGTTTTTTAATGCCAACATGATGAAACTAATGCCCTTACTCAAACAGCATAGTTCAGAACAGACTGGGCAGATGCCCTGGTTGACCGAAGTCTTAATAGTTTGTTTGTATTACTGTTAAACATCCAAGCATGTTTAACTCATAACTGCTGAAACAGAGCCATCATTTCCTGGGTATCTAACCAGTTCTCTATGGAATTACCGTATTCGTTCTAATTAGCGCACATGCTCCAATAAGCGCACACCCTGGACGTTTCCGAAAACACATGCATAAGCGCACACTGCTCGAATTGTATATTGGTATTGTATACCAATTCAACACATAAATACCGCATGAGATGCATTAAAACAATCGTAATTGATCAAAATCTACTTTGCAACAATTTGACCACTTAAATGACATCACCATTGATAAATTTGACATGTACACTCAGCAGTTTGATGTGTTGTTTTAGTTCGTAGTGTGCGCTAATTAGAACCATATTTTGTTACCTTTATTTTTTGTTCTTTTGAAAAGTTAAGCGCACTGTGCGCTAATTAGAACAAATACGGTACTTGAAATCAATGTGCTACACGACATAACTCAGTGACTTCTCACTAGGATTCACATAAGACCTTTGACTAAAACTAAGGCCTGTTATTAAATGTTGGATTTTTGCTCCACAGGTAAACCTCATTATAAAGTGCCTCACTATAATGTAGTTTTCAATATACATGTAACATGTCAATATAACAAGCTTTCACTTATTGTCTGTGACTATGGACCCCAAAGACAGAAATATACTACATGGTTGACCTGTACTTTCTATGGGGCTTTACTGAAAATTGGGAGTCAAAATCAAAAGCTATGCAGTCTTCACGAAAAGTGCCGGTCTGTTGGTCAAAACCAGCGAAATTTCATTCTGACTGACAAAATATTTTATTCTGTCAGACAACAGTCCAACAAAAATTATCATAATTACAATGATAACATATAGATCTGCCAAAATTGGGTTTTGTCCAGCAACAAAATGCAGTCTGCAAGACAGCTGTCATGCAGCTAATAAAAAGATTTCGCGAAGACTGGCTATATGTATTAACTTGAACTTAAATCCCCGACTTCTCTAACTGGAGTCCAACACAACTTTCTATCACTTTGCAACCATGCTCCCGGAGATACAGAAAACATTCATTTTGAAAGCTAATGACTTCTAAACCTACCGGTACCAATTTCTCTGCATCTAGCTGTTGGTTATAAGCACCCTGAAGATATTACGCCTTTTCCTTCATACTCTGTTTATAATACCCCTCTGTTCTAGCACAACCTACACACCAGAAAATACCAGCAACATGACACAGCGAACCAAATACCTATCAGCTGCATCAAGAGAAAACCGGTCTTTGGGGTTTCCGACCAGGTCTGACACTGATTAGCCTGTACAGTCACAGAAGCAGGCTTGAGGCTTGAAGTTTTGCTATAAGTAGAAACGGAATTGTACTAAAACAAAGATGCTGATCAGCTGTGCAGTTACTGCAGAGCTGATCTGCTTTTGTTTTCGCATAGACAAAAACCTGGTTTTCTCTTGACGTGGCTCATATGTAATTGTACATGGGGGGGGGGTATTGAGTATTGAGGTTTGTACATCCCACTCAACAAATTTTCAGTTATGTTGGGATAGAGCCTTCACTTCCTGGGTATTAACCAGTACTCTAGGGAGTTACTGTGTCTTGCTCAAGGACACAGCAAGGCTATCCAAGTGGGTATTGAACCCAAGACCCTTCAATTTGGGTCTGATGCCCTACCAGTCCACCAGGCTCCCCTGAAAACATCTGTCAGAATCAGTATTTCTACAAATGTAAACGCTATGCATCATGAAGCACTTAATTTTAACAAGTGGTGTGAAATATGATACTGATAAAAATAAACAGCTTAGCCTTAAGGAATCGCAAATCGTGTAAAAACAGTACTATCATTGAAACGACACCTTGTTAATTATATGCTGTTTATACGACGAATTTGTTCCGAACCAGGACCGGACCTGGTTCGGTCCAAGTGTTTAGATGAACACATTTGGTTCGCTCCAAAATTTTGGAACGGTCCAACTTGGCCCGGTACATAACCTAGGACCTAGTCCGGTCCAAATCATGTTCTGATCCTGGTTCGGTACAAATATTCCGTCTAAACGCTTTGGTTCGGTCCAACTTAGAATCAATATTGATTTTAGACAATCTGGAAATTTGCACAAAATTTCTGAGTAATGAAACTGTGCCAAATGTAGGTTGTGTATTTACTCAGATTTTCCCGCAAAAGTCCAGTTTCAAACATTTTTTCCGACTGACGTACGCCGGTACCATAAAAATATAATTGGAGAAAGATCTTGCAAAAAACTGTTTACAGACAGTCATGTTTATTTTATGCACCTACGGTTATTTGTCTATAGTTTAGAATGCACAGCTTAAATAATCGAAAAACTGAGCGTTTTCCCGCGACATACTTCGATTTAGTATACGAGATATGCAAGTCATACATGTATTAAAATAGGTTCTTTCTAACAGCTTATATCTAGTGCGCTGAATATTGTGAGTCATTTGTTCCGATCTAAATAATTCAATGTAAACAGCAAGATAGATTTATTCCGGACTAACTTGGACCGGTCCAATATAGATCAGACCTGGTTCGAACCCGTCTAAACAGACTGTTAGATTCGTCATTTGTAAAGAGTTATGTTCAGCTAAGCGATATATCATAGTCGTAATAAAATTGTTGTGCCACCGCCTCATGAGATTCATAGAGAGTCAAATATTGTAGTTAAAACCTAAAATATATATATATTCCTTTTTTGTCACATAACCCAAAAATATACCGAAATCTAAAACAAACAATGTTCCCACAAAAATATCCATAAAATAATTGTTCAAAGGCCTAGGGAATTTAAGGCCTGATTTCGGCCTCATGCTTTGGTAAAAAATTGAATTTTGCAACTTTGAGGAGAGAAGTATATAGGTCCTTGCTTATAAATTCTAGCAGAACTATCACATTCAAATTACACATGTTGCCATGGCAATGCTCCGAAAAGCATATACACATACCATTTTTTTACAATTTTGGGTCCTTTTTTCAATATCATTTTCAACTTCCAGCCCAAGCGAATAAAAATGTCTTATTATGAAATAATTATGAAGTATCATCCAGAGATATTGGTTGCTAAGTATCATTTTGTTGGTCGTGTGGGCTGGCACTTATGTGTTCAGAAATTGTCAAAAGTAGACCAAAAAGTGCAAAATGTGCTCTATATATGGTTCTTCTGGGGCTTGCCATGGCAATGCTTGTAGGATAAATGCAGTATTTGTTCTTGTTTTTAATACAGGAGACATATGACTGTTTTAAGGAATTATTAATTAAGTTTTCTCACCTAAATTCCAAAATTTATTTTTTAGCCAAATCTGAGACCAAAATCAGGAGTTAAATGCCCTAGTCCTATACTGGAAAATTTGTTTGATTTGACGTTTTACGTCCCAGTCAACAGCTATGATCATGACATGATATTTCTTCCTTTTTATGGGACTTCTAATCAACATGCCTGACATCCGAAATGTGCTTTGAATATAATAACGAATTTGACTTAATCACGTTTCATAGGCATACTCAGACCACTGAGCTTAGCTGTATAAGTAGTGACCAGATGGTCGGGCAGCTGATAACAGGCTTTGCTTGGAGGCACGAGCAGCCTATCTATTTCTCATGGTCCCAATGAGTGGGGCAATTTTTCTGGAAACCCCAAAAATATGAAAATTCATATCAGTATTTTAGCTCTTCTTTATTTTTTCATATTATATTTGAATATCGGTCATTTTTGTCAACAAAAACTACATGTAGTTTAATTCAAAGACAAAGATACATACAGAATGCGTTTAGAAGCATCAATAAATAAAAATATATTTCTCGGGAGAGATCGGCCGAATCCCCCTTACGAGAAGGGGAAGCCCCACTCTCTTACTCCACCCCCCCCCCTCGTCCCTAAGGCACTTGATCTTGTTTTCACTAGACCACTTTGTAGAACGCTGTGATGGCCCTGAGAATTCAAGAGGATGTCAAATTTCTCAATTTGTTTCCTCAACCAATTAAAAAATTCCCAGTTTCAGACATGGACCGATCAAAAATTCCCAATTCAGTTGGACCCTGTACCCGTTTTTAAAGCCATGCTGTCCCTGGAGTTCTGCACCTAGGCATTTTTTGACTGTATGGATTAGAAGAGAAGCTCATACTGAATAAAACAAATAATCCTCTTTTTGCTTGACTGACAAGATATTATAAATAGAGCAGCCCAATGAATAAATAAATAGGAAAATGCAATACACTAGGTAAACAAATTGAAAGGCATGTATGTTTTACTTTTAAACTTTTACAGTCTATCTTATTTTACATTTTGATTTATATAATGAAGTTTGTCGACAAAATGTTAATACATGAAACAAACAATGTGTAAACTTTCACACATTAAAAAATTCGACATGTGCTGTCCATGTGCTGCGCAACTTCAGGAGACGCAACTGAATGCCAGAATAATCCCTGCAGATGATGATTGTGTATCAGTGTCTACATTTACTTTTCTTGTGAGCATGGTGAGAGCTCAGGACTAATCCCAACCGGTCAAGCCTCATCCCCCTGGTGTGGTATTGTCAGTCAATTTAAAGTTTCACAAGTAAACTATTGATTCTGATGACAAGCTTTTTTGACAAGCTTTTTTGAAAAGCTTGTACTTTTATATACAGACAATACTTTTTTGCAAGAAATAGTCACCTGGTGACCTAAAAATCATGAAATATCCCACAATTTTATTTCCAAATATTCAACAGTTCTCTGCATTGACAATCATTTATAAATAGAAAGAGGGATACAGTTTTAAACTCACATTTCTTTAATCTTTTCTTTTTTCACGTAAGGTAAACATCAATCTAGAAAATGGTGGATTTGATAATCTACGGTACCTACCGGTATATGAAAGTAACTTAAACCCTGGTGAAATATTGTCATTTTGGCGTCTCACCAGTAAACTATTCAGATTCAGATAAAGCAGCAATGGTAAACAAAGAAAAACTTCATAATAAATATATCAAGATATTATACATCTGACAAACCATGCAAGTGACTTTACCTAGTAGAAATTCCTTTGTCAAGTTATTGATGAAAAGTAGGTCAGCTTATACAGTCACAGTCTATGAGTCAATGATTTACATGAAGCAAAATAAATCTCATTAATAAGAACTATTGTTAGAAAAACTAAGCACATTAATCCTTCTCCCTATCCTCTGATTTGACAAAACTGATATCCAGTAACTAATAAAACAAAAAAATATTTCTAATTGATTGAGGTAAAAATTAATGGCAGACATTTTGTTTTAGGCTGTGGAGAGGCAAATAGAGGCCCCATACAGGGAAAACAGATTGACCATGAAAATAGACAGAACAAGTACATAAGTAAAAGTGACAAGTAAATAAACAAGTAAATAAACAAGAAAACTGTTAAGAACAAAGAAAAACCATTCAAATATGTTTACGTGATATATCAACAAACTGTAATTAAACAATTCGCTACAAACCCAAGAAGAACTAGCTTTAGATAATTTCCAGCACCCCGTATTGAGCCTTTTTTTCCGCTTCCAAATAGAGCTTCTTATACTAATACCGAAAAACCCCTTATCAATTAATTGATAGGACAGTTTCTTTTCCATTAATTGATATTTAATGAATTATTCCGCCTAGAAAAGCATTCGTTTACATTTCTGATAAAGGCATCCTACAAAATTTGCTGATCGTCCGATCACTGGTTCATTCAATTTAAAGGTTGGCTCAACCAACCCAAGGACGTAGTTGAATGAATCACGTTGACATCGTCATTGTAAAGCGTTATTCTGTATTAGATAGTAAATATTACCTGGAAGTTCTAGAAATGGCTTACATAATAAATTAGCCACCTCATGGAAAAAGCAACAATCTGCATAGGCGACAACAAAGACGCAGATCAGCTTCGCGGTAACCGCGAAGCTGATCAGCGCCTATGTTTTCGCTACTCGGATAGTACACTGAAAAAAGGTTATAAGAGGCCACCTCATATTTTTTCTTCTAGTTCAGAAAGTAAAATACGATCAATTAAAATTCATGATCATATGAATAAACCAATGTCTAACAGTGGCTCTGTAGGTTTCTGCATTCCAAAATGCGTGATACTTCTCACACAGACGAAGCATGTGTAAAGGTACCCTCATTTCAAAAAGTCACACTTTATTAACATCAAATTAAATGTCATATTATGACGTTGTGTTTTTACATTTTAATTTATTTGAAAGTGCTACTGACTGCCATGCATGATGCAAGATAAAATTAAGTCAAAAGTGTTGCTGCAATAAGAATCTTCGTGTCTGTTTTGTACATGCAAGAAGACAACAACCTGAATAACAGGAATTCAGCTTTTGTATGCAATTTGCATACCAACTTTGTTCTTCTCCAGTTGCGTTATTATCAGCAGCATGGCATTGAAATTTTCAGCGATTATTTAGGTCAAATACTAGACTCTGATAAACTTTGAAAATTCAAAAAATCGTCCACTAATTTTGTTATTTTGTTCGATAAAAATTGGCATTGAAACCGGAAGTGTGCGGCAGCCTTGATCTGTTGGTCCTCGAAAATGGTCTCAAACAGTTCAGTCGAGTTATATCTCTCATTTCCAGGCCTCATCAAGTGAATTTAACAGGGGTCAACATGTTTAAGAGGCACATTTATGAATTTTCCAAAACATCTCAAAATTGGTGAATCTTAAAAATGCATAAAAATTCTACCAGTAGAGAAAATTCGAATGTTTGATGTTTTTCCGAGCCGTAACAACCCCTTTGATGACACCCGTTCCTAATTTCAATAAATGGTGTGCTGTATCCAGTTTTTTTATTTAAAAACATTGATTTTTGCATTTTTACTCCAAAAACGCTTTTAGTGAAAGAAAATTATTTCTTAACACTTTGGAACTTTACTTACTTGAAAGACACGTCTTTCGGCAAAAAATCGTGCAATTTTGAACATGGCTTAGAAACAAAAAATGAGTTTGAAAAGTGGCCTCTCATAACTTTTTTTCAGTGTACAATTCCTCTTCTACATAAATCCAAAATTTCAAGCTTCCAGCTCTTTTCTGTGCTTGTACAGGCCGGTTTGTGTCGGGCCTGTTCGAAAACAACATTGTTGGTTTTCCCACGAGGTGGCTCAAATAATAAGTCAAGATTTGTTCTTTATAGGATTGTATCCAAATGTTATGTGTCGTCTCCACATGGATGGCATCACACATCTGCAATTAAGTGTTAACAAAAATATCAGTCACCATGTCTGGACAAAAATTGTGTTGTTTTGGTGTCACGGATATCCTCAGAAATGATTCTGAGAGCTGCGTGAACTGGTCATTACGAAAACTTGCCCATGCAATATACAGAGATTTTTAAAGTTGTAAAAAATTAAAATTTTCAGTAGAGAAATTTTGATATTTTTCTTATTTTTGCTCAAAACATAGATTGTGGGTACACGTTAGAACCGCCTCGGCGAGGCGGTTCTAACGAGTACCCACAATCTATGTTTTGGAGCAAAAATAAGAAAAATAGGTATACCCCTGCATACCCCAGTTTTACTATATAAAAGTGGGGTATAAGGGGGTATTTGTTTCACGGACATGTTTTCCTGATGGTATTTGCAAACTGGGTGCACATTTTAAATTATAATGAAGCCGAAGCGGTACAAACGTACACCCACAATATAAATGATATAATTTGAGTGAAAATATTAAAATTATCTATTTCATTTTAACTATTGACAAAATTCTCTGTTTATTGCAAGGGCAAGTTTCCGTAATGCTAATTACAGGCTATAACCTACCCTCAGCTTCTGCCGTGGTTTACAACATTCAATTAGTTATTCGGCCCTCGTGTTGAATTTCTATCTAGTCAATGAATCATCAAGGACCAACAAAAAAAATCATAATACCACGATGAATGAAAAAACTAGGAAAGCTGCCCGGCGATGGAGATCCCTTGGCACCAAACAACATCACTGAAAATCTGGAGAATTAGAAAAAAACGCCAGTTGAACCCTGGTGACAAATTGAACAAAATTACATAATAAGTCACACAATAACATACTGTTTGCATGAAGGAAGCGACACAGTGTTTGATATTCCTCTCCAATATGAATAGAGATTTTATTATCTCAAGTATCATTGTATTTACGGAGTGTTTGACCGAGATAACTATACACCAGTTTGTGCAGCTGTAGGAACAAGCTATGTAGTCCTCGTAGAAGGTTCAGAACTTTTAGAGGAGGGAATAAATCAATGCGCCCAGAAAACATCAGTTTGCTTTTTTTCAGCTTCAACGTCCCAGTCAATAGTTGTTTCAGTCATGTCGGGACAGAGTCATCTATTCCTGGATTTTAACCAGTATTCTGGGGGAGGGGGTTTAATTAATGTGTCTTACTCAAGGACACATTACGGTGCCGACACATGATTGAATTAAATTTATCTTATCTATATACATATCAGTTCGTTTCTCACAATTTGGCTCTTGTACCGCGAGCCATGTTTCTGCCCGGATAATGGATTATCTTTTAAAACGAATGCTAATGTATTTGATAGTATCATCTAATTAAGACCAGATTATTGAAAATGCACATCTCCCTAGCCATTGTAAACGACTTGAACGTATTTCTTAATCACTAAATAAATGGAAAATACATGAGTAGAAAGTTCAATGATAGACATATCTTAGTAAAAATCTTGATACATGCAACATTGTGATGGCGTTTGGCTTGATAAAAATATGTTTCATTCGAAACAACGTGTGCTTGTTTCTGTTTAAGAATAAGAAGGGGAGCCGTTAATAATGATTAAAAGTAAAGTTATCTCTGCATAGTTGGCTTAAGAGGGTTTCTCAGTAGTGTGGATAATTTAGATCACCATCAGGAACATCAAAGGAAACCTTATAGACGCTGATACAATGTGAGCATAAAGCATGTGGTATCAGCTGCCATTGACAATTTTACCATCAGACCGAGAAACATCGACTAGAAATTCCTTTCATCTCTTAAAAACATGCTCTAAGATTAACCAGTAAGCGATAATATGAAAAGTTTGCTCTATATAAACAACGACTAAAATGTTGGCAATTAAATATCAGATGGATTTTGTCAGCTGATAATGGAAAGATGTAGAAAAATGGTATATCGAGAATAATGAACTAATTGTGTTTAAATGGCTGATTTCCCAATAAATTATGGTTTTTCTTTTGCTCCGGAGTTAGTAAGTTTTTCGGCGCCCAGGGATCTCCATCGTCGGGCAGCTTACTGAATCTGTGAGTCCTGGTATTTGATTCATCAGGATGTTTATCATGATTTATTTGTTTGTTCTTGATGATTCATTGACTAGTTAGAGATTCACCACGAGGACCGAAGAACTAACTAAATGTTATGAACCACAGCAGAAGCTGAGGGCGAGGTTATGGCCATGTAAAATCGATTTAAACCCGCCAGTAACTTTGTGTTACTGATCGTTCCAAGTCGATACTTCTGTGGTGGTTCTTTTTGTTTCATGACTTGGTGTTTAAAATATTTCGTGCTGTTGGCGCCTTATGTATGTTTTCATATTTTTAGTTAAGTTAAGGTAACTAAGTGGCCACCTATTGGGAAAATAGCTGCTCATTCGGCTTACGAGATGTTTTTATGGTATAAGTACATGATTGTTAGTTTGGTTTTTTCCCACCTCGGTTTTTGGAGTGGGAATCTTTTTCTGATTGCGCCATTTCCTGATCTTTGCCTACTTGTACCTTCCTGTGCACCAAAATGTACATCACTTTAAAAGATGAGTGCTTCATTGTGCTTATACGTAATATCGGCATTACAGTATATATCTGAAAGACCACACTGTATTTTGCAGTGCTCGCAGAAACATCACCATGGGTGGTTATAATTTAAATGTTATGCGACAGTCTACATGCTTAGTTTTTAAAAAGGTACAAGTAGGCAAAGATCAAGAAAAGGCGAAATCAGAAAAAGATTCCCACTCCAAAAACCGAGATGGAAAAAACTAAATTAACAATCAGGTACTTATACCATGAAAACATATCGCAAGCCAAATGGGCAGCTATTTTCCCAAAAGGTGGCCACTCAGTTACCTAAACTTAACTAAAAAAATGAAAACATACATGGCGCCAACAGCACAAAAAAAAATTTAAACACCAAGACATAAAACGAAAGAACCACCACAGAAGTATCGCCTTGGAACGATCAGTAATATAAAATTACTGGAGGGCTTAAATCGATTTAAGTTGATAACCATGCTGCTTTAATTGCACGCCGATGGATCGGACATCAGACTCTATGATGGCTCCGACATAAAATACATTTTAGTTGGTTGTGGCTGGAGCTTCTTTCTCTGTTGCTTGGCCTACAGGAGCCAACTGGTGTTTTTCTTTTGCTCCGGATTTCAGTACGTTATTCGGCGCCCAAGGATCTCCATCGTCGGGCAGCTTATTGAATCCATGATTTATTTGTCTGTCCTTGATGATTCATTGACTAGTTAGATGTTCACCACGAGGACCTAGCAACCACATAAATGTTGTGAACCATTGCAGAAGATGAGGGTGAGGCTAGGCGCCTGTAAAACCGGTTTAAGCTCCCCAGTAATTTTATATTACTGATCGTTTTTTTTTAAATATGTAAAATTATGTAAAATGATGAGCTAGTACACTGAATTTTCCTTTACGTATTAACGTCCCAATACCTAAACTTTAGGGGGTTGGTATCATTCATGTGCATATGTATATCCCTTATTTTATGTTTGTAGAAAGTAAGTTGGAAGACCAGAAACATTGTCTGTCAACATTTATAACGTCAACCGTCAAGAAAGTTGAGAAATCGTCCCCAATGTTAATCACGAGCAGACCCTAATCGATTGATATTCTAGGGAATATCGATTATTGGTTAAGTTGGTGACATAATAATCACAGCGAGAAATGATTTTATAAGGAAAGCAAAAGATTGCGAGAGGCATTTCGAAATTGAGTAAAGATCAAAGAAATGTATTCCATAATACAATGATATAAGATTTATCATATAATTATATTACAGATAGCGCCTTGGAAATGTTATGCTTGTGAACGTTACAATAAAATCAAAATATTTAAATTTCGCTCAGAATGGTAAAGGCCTTACCTCGTATAAACACTCTGATAACAAGCGCACTGTCTGTCTTACAGTCTAAGTAAAACGTTGAAAAGTAAGGAAAGTTAGTTTGAAAATCAAGTGGGAAATATGCAAAATATGCAAAAACTATTTAAAAAAAACTTAAGTTCGTTGCTTTTCATGACGAAAAAAAATAAACATATTCCTATTGCTACTTGTCAGGTTCCATTAGTTTTATTCTTCTATATCCATCTATCAGTTATGCATGTTGAATAGCTATCTGACAATAATGATTTGATTTTCAGGTTTGATTTATTTTAGAGACGGTTGCCTGTTATCTGTTAGGACTAATTCTGTATTTTAATACCATTAAAGCGAGTAGTTTTGTGAATTAATGATCATAAATTATGAGGAAATATACTAATATAGATTGGGTTATGGAATAATCTTAATATAACAGCCTCAGGCGCCACGAGTAGCTATCTAAAGTGGTAGAATAATACACAGTAAATTGCCATGGAATTGTCTGTCAGGACTCTAAATTAGCTTCCATTGGGACAATGCGGTGCGTGTAAGGTCATGGTTTACAAGCATGATGTTGGTTTAATATATCTGTGAAGTGCGGCATGTCAGTTAAACCAAGTTTGTCACGCAAAATGACAAACTATAGAAGTCCCGAAAGTATTGTTAGGATTACATCATGTCATATTATAAAAAGATCAAAGTTTTGGTTGATGTAATTATGATAGATAGAGAGCAACACTGACTTTCAGATAATTAATTCTAGCATTTGAACTTGGTTTTTACTCACAAAAATCACTTTATTTGATATTTGTATATCGTGTATAATTATATATAATTATATGTATTAAATAGCAAATATTACCTGGAACTTCTAGAAAATGGCTTACATAAAAAGCCAAACTATGTTCTTTGTCGGATTATATCCTGAAGAAATTCCTATATGGATTGATTAAATAATAAAACACCGTAAAGGCTCTCTATTTATTGACATTTCGGCCTTTGACCATTTTCAAAATTATGATATACTGCGAATTAACTATATTTCAGTCATGGCAACGTCAAATTTGTTAACGTGCCGTGCATTATTATCTAGAAAATTCCTTAATGAAACACCACATGCGTACATGTTGCTTATCAATAGATACTCTAGGATCTCAGTTTTATTAGCTCACCTGAGCCGAAGGCTCACAAGGTGAGCTTATAGTATAGTAGTCGAGCCGGCGTCCGTCCGTCTGTGCGTCCGTGCGTCCGTGCGTGCGTCCGTCCACATTTTCAAACTTGAATATCTCTAAGACAACAAGCCCAATTGTGACCAAATTTTATCTATAGCATCTTTGAGGAGGGGGAAAGGTTGTATTAGGTTTTGGGCCAGGTGGGATCAGAACTCTGGTTTCCATGGCAACAGATAGCTCCCATAGACTTACAATGGGTAAAACATATAAAAATCTTCTTCTCTGAAACCACAAGGCCAAGAGCTTTCATATTTTGTGTGTAGCAATGTCTAGTGGTCCTCTTCATAAATCCTGCCAACCGTGCCCCTGGGGTCCATACGGGCCCCGCCCCGGGGCGTCATAGGGAATATATAAAAAAATCTTCTCTGAAACCACAAGGCCCAGAGCTTTCATATTTTGTGTGTAGCAGTGTATAGTGGTCCTCTTTATAAATCCTGCCAACCATGGCCCTGGGGTCAAAAATGACCCCGCGCCAGGGGTTATTAGCTCCCATAGACTTACAATGGGAAAACATAAAAAATCTTCTTCTCCGAAACCACAAGGCCCAGAGCTTTCATATTTTGTGTGTAGCAATGTCTAGTGGTCCTCTTCATAAATCCTGCCAACCGTGCCCCTGGGGTCTATACGGGCCCCGCCCTGGGGCGTCATAGGGAAAATAAAAAAAAAATCTTCTTCTCTGAATCCACAAGGCCCAGAGCTTTCATATTTTGTGTGTAGCAGTGTATAGTAGTCCTCTTTATAAATCCTGCCAGCCATGCCCCTGGGGTCCATACGGGCCCCGCCCCGGGGGCGTCATGGGAAAAACTTTAAAAAATCTTCTTCTCCAAAACCACAAGGCCTAGAGCTTTCATATTTTGAGTGTAGCAATGTATAATGGTCCACTTTATAAATCCTGCCTACTGTGCCCCTGGGGTCCATACGGGCCGCGCCCCGGGGGTGTCATGGGAAAAACATAAAAAAAATCTTCTTCTCCAAAACCACAAGGCCCAAAGCTTTCATATTTTGTATGTAGCAGTGTTTAGTGGTCCTCTATTTAAATCCTGCCAATCATGCCCCTAGGGTCAAAAATGGCCACGCCCCGGGGGTCATTAGCTCCCATAGACTTACAATGGGAAAAACATAAAAACATCTTCTTCTCCAAAACCACAAGGCCCAGAGCTTTCATATTTTGTCAGTAGCAATGTATAGTGGTCCTCTTTATAAATCCTGCCAACCATGCCCTTGGGGTCCATACGGGCCCCGCCCCGGGGGCGTCATGGGAAAAACTTTAAAAAATCTTTCTTCTCCGAAACCACAAGGCCCAAAGCTTTCATATTTTGTTTTTAGCAATGTATAGTGGTCCTCTTTATAAATCCTGCCAACTGTGCCCCTGGGGTCCATACGGGCCCCGCCCCGGGGGCGTCATGGGAAAAACGAAAAAAAATCTTCTTCTCCGAAACCATATGGCCCAGAGCTTTCATATGTTGTGTGGACCAATGTATAATACTCTCCTTTATAAATGCTGCCAACGGTGCCCCTGGGGTCCATACAGGCCACACCCCAGGCATGTCATTATCTACCATAGACTTATAATGGAAATCTTCTCTGGAACAGCATGACACAAAGCTTGTATATTTGATATACAACATTGTCATGTGGAGCTCTACATAAATCCTGCCAATCTCGCCTCTGGGGTCAAATATGGCCCCACCACGGGGGTCATTATAGGACCCTGACCTTCTTAGATGATTTTTTCAAGTGAACCAAAATGGCAGAAAAGAGGATACACAATCCAGACAAGAGCTCTTCTGCTGATTAAGTAGGGTTTTAAGGTCACATGACCAAAATGGCCACCATACCCATATATGGTAAAAACCCCAATTTCTTTGTCCAGTGACTGTACTTGTTGACTCTCAGGTGAGCGATCGTTGCCCCTGGGCTACTTGTTTTTATTACCTGATATTTTCAAGATCAGACCTAATTGTAGTATTTCATGAAGGAACGTTCAGACACGAATGCACGGATTGCACGTTGGCGGATTTGACATTGCCATGACGTAACGCTTTTCGCCAACTTTTTGTATTTTAATGGCGGCGTACATAAAAATGACTGAAGTGTAGTTAATTCACAGTATTTTATAATTTTGAAAAAGGACAGATGCCGAAACGACAATAAATAGAGTGAATTTACGGTGCTTATCGGATTATAACCATGTGTTTTGTGTCGTCCACATGGATAACATCACAGGTCTGCAATTTGTGTAACAACAGTATCAGTCACCATGTATGGACATAAATTGTGTTGTTTTTGTATCGCATATAACCACAGAAATTATTCTGAGAGCTGCGTAAACTGATTACTGCCAACTGGGTGTATAGTGTAAAATAGAAAAAGGTAAAAGTAGGCAATGATCAGGAAATAGACACTCATCATAAACAGCCGAGGTGGTTCTATCGTGCACCCACAATACATGTTCTGAACAAAAATATTAAAATTATCATTTTTATCCCAAAGAACTTTACATTTTTACTGCTAAAAACTGTCTCTGCATATTGCAAGGGCAAGTTTTCGTAATGCTAATATGAAATAACTGGCCATAACCTCATTTCAGCTTCTGCAGTGGTTCACAACATTTTCTTACATACCTCTTTCATAAAGATAGAAAAATTCCGGTATTTTAGCGGTGGTAGACAAATCTATCTTACACTGCTCGCTTGGTTGCTCATACAAGATAAGAAAAGCACGCGACTAAATTCGATCGTTTCTAGCCCAAAGCAGCTGCTTCCAGCAATATTGTTCAACAAAAGTAGACTACATTGGTGTGATTTCATAGGGTATATTCTTGATTCACACTCCTTTTCAACGAAAAACAAATCAAAACTGCATCTCTTTTCAATTTGACAACGATTTATTTACATTTGACGTCATATCCGCAATAAACACAACGTCATCAGACTGAAAAACGGTACCAGGTGACGTAACCGGTAAAATGATTTTAGGCTTAATCGGGGTATGTAAGAAAAAGAATCGATCATTGGTGGTCAGTGGAGAAAGGAAAATCCCAACCCTCGGGTCCACCGTTCCGGTGGGAAACTCGGCGAGCCTCGTTTCCCACTGGAACGGGTGGACCCTCGGGTTGGAATTTTCTTATCTCCACTGACCACCGATGATGGATTCTATTTTTATTCGGTCCTCGTGGTGAATCTCTGTCTAGTCATGAATCATCAAGGACTAACAAATAAATCATAATACCACGATGACTCAAAAACGAGGACTCACAGATACAGCAACTTAAAGGTGCCCCGCGAAGGAGAGTCCTTGGAACCAAAGAGCATCACTGAAAATCTGGAGCAAAAAAAAAACACCAGTTGAACCCTGGTGACAAATTGATTTAAAGTACATATTAAGTCGATGAAGATAAAAACACGATAGATGAAGGAAGCGACACATAGTGATTGATTCTTCTCCTGTATGAATGGAGATTCCACTATCTCGAGGAAAACTGTATCTACGGAGACCGGGATAAACAAACACCAGACTGTTTTGAATTGTTTGAATCGATGCTTTACGTCCAAGTCAACAGTTATGGTCATGTCGGGACGTTACCTCCATTATATGGGACATTTACCCAACATTAGGATGTCATGGCACTCAAAATTTTGATATAGTAAATTTTCCTTACGTTCCTCGTCGTGCTTCTTATGGTGTATACATTTCGCAACTTATTAGGTTTGCTAGAGTCTGCAATCATGTTACAGCCTTCAACGCTCGAAATAAATGTTTAACGGCGAAACTTCTCCAACAGGGCTATCGGTATCATAAACTTCGAAATTCCTTTTCTAAATTTTATCGTAGACACTATGAATTGATTTCCAAATATAATGTTGGGTTAAAGACGCCTTTAAATTGAATTGATTTTCAAATATAATGTTGGTTAAAGACGCTTTTAAGTGAGGGCCTTTCGGAACCAGAATTTTATGGTGACTTGGTTTACAAATTTAAGAAACTTATAGGAAGTAATGATTTTTCTTTTCAGTTTAGAAAAATCATAACACGTTACAGACGTATAGGTTATAACTTGAATGTTATGCGACAGTCTGCATGCTTAGTTTTTAACCCAATCACGGTTGATAACTATGCTGCCTTCTTTAATTGCATGCCGGTGGGTCGGGCGTCAGACTCTATGATGGCCCCGACTTAAAGCTATTCATTTTAGTTGGTTGGGGCCGGAGCTTCTTGTCTGTTGCTTGGCCCACCGGGGTCCAACTGATGTTTTTTTTTGCTCCGGAGTTAGTAAGTTATTCGGCGCCCAGGGATCTCCATCGTCGGGCAGCTTACTGAATCTGTGAGTCCTGGTATTTGATTCATCAGGATGTTTATCATGATTTATTTGTTTGTTCTTGGTGATTCATTGACTAGTTAGAGAATCACCACGAGGACCGAAGAACTAACTAAATGTTATGTACAAGTACAAGTACAAATGCTTTATTGTGATTTAGGCCACCAGCCCATAACACATAAATACAACAAATATATAATAACATAACATGTACACAGGTGTGATGTTTTAGTATATAGATAACAAATTTAAATTATATCAAGCATTTCTTTACGTAATTTAAATGCATAAAAAAGATATGATGCAACAGCATGTAAGACTGACTCAGACTTACTCGACATCAATATATAAAACTTATTTATATTTGGTTCAAGATAATATTTACGTGGCAGATACTTTTGCCTTAAACTTAAATAGACTGGACAGTATAACAAAAAATGAGCCTCGTCTTCAACACTGCTGTTACATAAACGACATATCCGTTCATTTCTCTCCCGTTTATCATGTCTTCCAATTTCTATTTCTAAGTTATGGCAGCCTGACCTAAACTTAGACATGACATGTCTAAACTTTCTTATATTAAGACAATTTAAGTAAGATTCATGTTCAAAGTTCAGCTTAAAATTTCTATAAAGGTCAAGCTTAGATGATTGTTCTATGTCACTAGACCATGTCTGGACACTGTGATCACGTAGTCTCTGTACTAATGTATTAAGAAAAGCATTAACGTTCTGTACATCTTGGTTTATCCAGATATAACCAAACCCATGTCTATACAGTAATTGCTTCACGTTTGTAACCCAGTTTACATGACCAAAATCGTCAAGAAGCTTTTGCATGATATAACACTTTTTAACAAATCGTGAATCAGGCATGGCAAGTATTTTAATCCAGTACTTAACACATCGCCTAGCCGATTCAATCCATAGTGGGTATCGACCACAATCCCCTAGTACCGCTGCATTGGAGGCTCTTAAACCGACACACATATAACGTTTGCAAGCGTATCTATGCACAAGTTCAATCGATTCTCTTCTTTTAAACCCCCAAATTTCCGATCCATAAAGCAAGACGGGACTTATCTTTCTGTCAAAGAGTGTAAAAAATACGTTTGTGGGTAACTGGCCTAGATCATATAAAGAATTTATATGAATACCCTAGTATTTCTAAGTGCAATGCCAAGAAGTGCAACTGTTGCAATCATTTATGCTCTAAGACTACTATCACTTCATCTGTGAATGGTAGGACATTTTCAGTGGTTAATGATTCTGATTTAGACTGAAAATCAATGGATCTTGTATATGTTCTTACTTGAAATACAAACAATTGTAGGATGCAATATGTTGGACAAACTTGTCGAACTTTGCAAAAACGATTTGGTGAGCACTATCGTAGAATCAGAAAGCCCAAAAATAATGATACCTTCCTGTACCAGCATTTTAAGCGCACTGGTCATTCTCCCAATGATGTTAAAGTTCAACCAGTGGAGAAAATCTCATATGATGAAAATTCTTCAGTTAGATTCAAAAACATTAAACGATTTGAAACTGAACTTAAATGGATAAAATTACTGCAAACACCATTTCCACTGGGATTTAACGACAACATTTACCATGAAGGCAATATTTCCAAAATGCCCGATTTTGATGTACTTACACTTTCGGACTCTCGTAAACGTAAATCTAGATCTCATGGTATACGGAAAAAGGGTAATGACAAACGTAAACGGTGCGCTGCATTGAAATTGAACATTTCTCTTAATGATTTAGCTGTTAAACTAAGGATTCACGGTCGCCATCCAATGCTGTCGTATCTTAGTTCTCTACCTATTGCTGCATTACGTTCCTTGGACACAGAGGCTAATAGATTTTACGATAGAAATCATCAAATGTATGACGCTGCACTGTTAACAAGATGTTATACTCAGCATGCTCTTCGTCCATTTATCGATTCCGAATCTAATCACATTAGAAGTTTTATTAAAATTCCTTTCATCAATAAAGGAATTGACTTTATTGATTTACCAAGCATATTCCAGGATAAATCAGTGATACAGTCTATACCTACCTACTTCCAAAATTCAGAACCTCCTATTATTTGTTACAAATATAACAAACCAATCAGAAATACAATTTTTAATTTCAATTAACTTGTTTCTGATCTTGATATCCATGCTAATACTCCTAAATCTTGAGATTGTAAAGATTCAAAATATGTTTATCAACCCGCTGGACATATTGTTACTGGAAATTTAAAAATAATTTCGGATTCTAGAATTCGCAAAATTGTTTCTAAAGGTCCGAAATATAGATTCCCTTCCTACATTAATTTCGACAAATGTAGAGAGGAGATTTCATCTGCATTAAATGATTTCGGTAATCGATGGTGTAAACGAGAGGGTGTTGAGGATAATGCTCTTAAAGAATGGAAAAGAAGTATATTCACTATCGTGGATAAACGTATTAAGTTTTATTCACAAAATATTAATCTTTTACCTCCTAAACCCAAATCGTCATTTAGGCATTTGAAGCAGGGTATCCAAGAATTTCATAGAAAGTATGTCTTGGTTCCGGCAGATAAAGCTGCAAACAATGTTGTTGTCGTTTGTAGGCTTCACTACGTTAACACCTTAAAACAGGAGCTTGATGGTACCAGGGCTTATCTGGAGACAGATACTGATGAGGTGTCTGTAGTTAATGCCCACTTAAACGATTTACCTGTTAAGTTTTCTGTTTGTGTCAATGAAGGCCAAGACAAACTTCCTACGATGTATTGGTTACCTAAGCTTCACAAAAGACCATACAAAGCTAGATTTATTGCAAATTCTAGCTCTTGTACTACCACTGAACTTTCTAAATTATTAACTTCCTGTCTTACTGCTATCAAATCTCATGTTATAAGATATTGTGACACAGTGTATGAAACTTCAAATAAAAATTGGTTTTGGTCTATTAAAAATTCTGGTGAGGTGCTCAGTAAATTGAAGTGTAGAGGGTTCCGTGCGACAAGCTTGTCCACGTATGATTTTTCTACTCTGTATACAACATTACCACATAATCTAATTAAAGAAAAACTTCTGGATTTGATAGAGTGGACCTTCAAAAGGGCATTAAAAAACTATGGTTCACTTTATTTGGCATGTAATGACAGAAAGGCTTTTTTCACTTCCTCTGACCAAAGTCGGTATACACTTTGGTCATGTCAGAATGTATGCGACGCCTTATCCTATCTTCTTGATAATATTTATATTAGATTTGGGACCAAGTTATACAGACAAATTGTTGGAATTCCGATGGGTACAAATTGCGCACCTCTCGTAGCTGATTTATTTTTATACTGCTACGAAAGAGATTTCATGGATTCTCTTAACCATGATAATCAAGCTGATGTTATCGAGGCTTTTAATTCCACATCTAGGTACCTCGATGACCTTTTGAACATTGACAACCCCTATTTTGAAGGTATGGTCAATCAAATTTATCCAGCTGAACTTCAGTTGAACAAAGCCAATATCTCAGATACTGAAGCCCCCTTTTTAGATCTACATCTTTCTGTTGCAAATGGATTTGTTTCTTCTAAAATTTATGATAAGCGCGATGACTTTGATTTTGATATAGTAAATTTTCCTTTTTTGGATGGTGACGTTCCTCGTCGTGCTTCTTATGGTGTATACATTTCACAACTTATTAGGTTTGCTAGAGTCTGCAATCATGTTACAGACTTCAATGCTCGAAATAAATGTTTAACGGCAAAACTTCTCCAACAGGGCTATCGGTATCATAAACTTCGAAAAACATTTTCTAAATTTTATCGTATACACTATGAATTGATTTCCAAATATAATGTTGGGTTAAAGACGCTTTTAAGTGAGGGCCTTTCGGAACCTGAATTTTATGGTGACTTGGTTTACAAATTTAAGAAACTTAAAGGAATTAATGATTTTTCTTTTCAGTTCAGAAGAATCATAACACGTTACAGACGTATAGGTTATAACTTGAATGTTATGCGACAGTCTGCATGCTTAGTTTTTAACCCAATCATGGTTGATAACTATGCTGCCTTCTTTAATTGCACGCCGGTGGGTCGGGCGTCAGACTCTATGATGGCCCCGACATAAAGCTATTCATTTTAGTTGGTTGGGGCCGGAGCTTCTTGTCTGTTGCTTGGCCCACCGGGGTCCAACTGGTGTTTTTCTTTTGCTCCGGAGTTAGTAGGTTATTCGGCGCCCAGGGATCTCCATCGTCGGGCAGCTTACTCAATCTGTGAGTCCTGGTTTTTGATTCATCAGGATGTTTATCATGATTAATTTGTTTGTTCTTGATGATTCATTGACTAGTTAGAGATTCACCACGAGGACCGAATAACTAACTAAATGTTATGAACCACTGCAGAAGCTGAGGGTGAGGTTATGGCCATGTAAAACCGGTTTAAGCCCGCCAGTAACTTTGTGTTACTGATCGTTCCAAGTCGATACTTCTGTGGTGGTTCTTTTTGTTTTATGTTTTGGTGTATAAAATTTTTTGTGCTGTTGGCGCCTTATGTATGTTTTCATATTTTTAGTTAAGTTAAGGTAACTGAGTGGCCACCTATTGGGAAAATAGCTGCTCATTCGGCTTACGATATGTTTCATGGTATAAGTACCTGATTGTTAGTTTGGTTTTTTCCCACCTCGGTTTTTGGAGTGGGAATCTTTTTCTGATTGCGCCTTTTCCTGATCTTTGCCTACTTGTACCTTTTAACAGAGAAATAAGGACCCGTTTTGCTTTAACCGCCTGATCAGAAGCCATTCTGTTAAAAGATAATTGCATTGACAATGACACGCCTAAATATGTGAAACAATTAACTACTTCTAGAGGCTGCCCATCATATGTCCACTTTTCGTTTCGGGCAAGCATTGAACCATTCTTAAAGACTACAACTTTCGTTTTAGGTATGTTCACCTTCAGTTTTTTTTCCTTACAGAAATCAGAGAGTAAATAGAATTGTCTCTGCAAGCCGATAACTGTATCCGATAACAACGCAATGTCGTCGGCAAACAATAAAATGAATAGTTCAACTAAATCTGGTAATAACTGAATACCCTTAAGACCACTGTGTTCTATCAGTTCTGTAAGTTCATTTATAAACAGGGAAAATAAAATTGGGGAGATCATACACCCTTGACGTAAGCCAACATGGCAATCAAAAATTTCAGTAAAACTACCTTGAATCTTGACACACGATTTTACGGACTTATAAACCGCCTTTATAGACATTAGTAGTTTTCCTTTTATGCCGTAACGGTTTAAGGCAGACCATAACTTGTCTCGATGTACCGAGTCAAAAGCAGCTTTAAAATCCACGAATCCAACATACAGTTTTCCGCCACGTTTTGATAAGTATTTACTTATGATACTTTGCAAAATGAATATATTGTCAATAGTCGAATAGCCCTCACGGAATCCAGCTTGCGACTCTGAAATCATACTGTAAAGGTTTGTGGCAAAGATTAGTCGTCTATTGATTATACTAGTGTAAATTTTTCCAAAGATATCAAGTAAGGAAATCCCTCTATAATTTTCTACACAGTTTTTGTCGCCTTTCTTATGTATAGGAACAATGTACGAGAATCCCCAATCCTCAGGAAATTCGCCTAAGTCAAAGAGCCTATTAAAAAGACGCGTTACCAGAGGCAGAATAATGTCAATACCATGTTTGAAAATTCCTGGTGGTAAATTATCAAAACCAGCTGCCTTTGACGTTTTAAGGGCCCTGACAGATTTCAGTATCTCTTCTTCAGTAATAGGGGCATTGAAGACTATTTCTTCTATTTCGTCCATATCGATATCAATGTTAATATTATCATTATTATTCTCAATATCATCCATATCATTTTCCTGGATGTCGTCATATTTAAAAAGTTTTTCAAAATGCTCCTTCCACTGATCACTACTTATATTATTAGCGTTTGTTGTTTTAGTTTTTACCAAGTCTTTCACCCTTTTCCAAAAAGATTTTGGGTCATTTATAGAATCAATTATACTGTCTAATTGCCTCGCGTTGAAGCATTGTTTCTTTATGTCACACAGTGATTTAAACGCCTTCCTAGCATTTAAGTATTGTTCTAAATTTTCATCATTTTGGCTCCGCCTAAATTGTTTTAAGCGTTTATATTTTTCTGTTTTAAGAGCCTTACATTCACCGTCAAACCATTTTGGTTGATTGCGCTTAGTAAATTTCCTTCTTTGTAGACAGTCAGATGAAGATAATTTTAAACAGTCTATAACCTCCTTTAATATTTCATTTGCATCAATGCTGTAATTGGCAATTTTATTATACATATGCTGGAGCTTTTCTTCAGTAAATAACAAAGATAACGACTCTCTATATTGTTCAATTGTTTCTATATTAAACACATATTTCGTATCATTTTCACCCGCCCTTATACTGTCTAAGCGTTCCTCGTTTACGTGTTGATTGGTATTTACGTATAGGGAAAATGAAATCGGAAAATGGTGCGATTCCGTTCTTTGTTCAATACTAAAATGTTCAAACATTTGGAGCATCTCAAAGCTACAGATCACGTAGTCTATAACGCTACTTCCTAATGCACTAACATACGTAAAGTTTCCAACGTCACTGTCATCGCCAAGTCGACCATTCGAAATCAGCAAGGAGTATGCTAAACAGAAGGTTATGAGCTCTTTTCCAAATTTGTTCGTTATCTTATCACAAGTAGATCTGGCTGGTATATTGTCATGATTTGTTAATATATCGTCAAATTCTTCTAACACCAAAACATTATTGTCATATGGGATATAATCTTTTAAATTACCCGTACGCGCATTCAGGTCACCAAGGATGATCATATTAAAGTTTTCAATATTTAGTTCAACGATTTCATTTTCCAACAATGCAATTCCCTTCAACTCTTTCTCTGCATAAAAAGGCGAATTGTCCGGTGGTAAGTATGTAAAACAAAATAAAGTATCTTTATCTTGGAGAAGCATCCGTTTTGAGAGTTGAAGAAAAACTGCAAAGTCACAATTATGTCGTAGTCTTTGAATATAACCACACAAATATGATCGAACGTAAACCACAATGCCAGCCATGGCTCTGCCATGGGTTTTAGTTTTCTTAGCAGCACAAAAATATCTTTCGTACCCTAAAAACGCATTTTCAATGTCATCAGCATTTTGGACCCAAGTCTCAGATAAGGAAAAAATGTCAAACTTTTTCAAATATTCAATAATGTCAGAAAACTGTAATTTATTTAATAACCCTTCAATATTCCAAGTTAGTATAGACAGTAAGGTTTTGTTTGTTGGGCCTTGGCCTACCCCCTATCTGGGTTCCAGATCATCAGCCGCGTGGCTTTGTCCTTGCGCTGTAACTAAGCCTTGAGTCAATCTAATACTGTGCTCGCTATGGTATACTTCCTGTTCCATAGGCGAGGCGTTAACTCCTAAAGGAGCAGATTCAGAATTCGGTCGTTGATCAAGACGCCTCGAAGCTGATCGAAATACACGCCCCCTTGTATTTTCGTTTTCCGAGTCCGCAGATTGTACCACTAATTGACCTTGATAGAAGTATCCCTTTTGACCGTTTAATTTCAATCGTTTCAGTTCTTCACGTTGGCGAACTGTTAAGTCGTTTGATACCCTAATACCGTGATCCCTAAGCTTTGCGCGACCTCGGAACACCTTCGGTTTATCGTCGTCATATCTAAGACGGACAATTGTGATTGGTGGCTGGTCGTCCGTTGCGATCCCAACCCTATAAGCCCGTTTTATGTCATCCCTTTCCCATTCCGTGTGTGGACAAGCAACCTTCAAGACACTGTCGACCACGTGTTGACGGATCGTTTCGTCATTCTCGCCAATTAATTCAGGCAAACCAAATACACGCATAGTGTCAGATTTGCTAAACATTTCAAGCCGATCGATATCATTTTCTAATTTGTCAATAATTTCTGATTTATTTTCAATTACTTCGTTAAGATGATCTATGTCCAACTGCATCTGATGCTTAAGATCATAGAGGGCATTTATATCGCGACCGTGGTCAGAGATCTTCTCGGTTTGCTCAGATTGTGTTTTCTGAATTTGATATATGGCTCGGCGGTCTTCAGTTTGTTTTTGTTTCACAAAACCAAGTTCTTCACGTAAATTTGTAAGTTCAGACTTCACCGATCGAATCTCGCCCAAAACCTTCGTTTCGCTATTCTGGATTGCCTGAAGAACCATATCCATATCAGACGGCCCGGGGTTCGTTTCAACGTCACTCGACAGGACTAAAAGACGTGTTGTTAGGCTCTCATAATTGTTGAAGAGTTGTACTGATCCAGACGACACTGTACTTAGGCTAGTTTTACAAATGATGTTTGCATTATATACTGTGATATGGCAGTAGTCGGTTCCAGAAACAAATATGTTAAATCCGCAATTTGTAAATTGCTGCACAACTGCACATGTATTTAGCAAAATTGTCAACAATATCATCGTTGCAAACATTCTATAATGTATGTCTGATCCCGTGGTGAATGGGCAATAACGTTCAGTGGTGTTTCTCGGATGTTATGAACCACTGCAGAAGCTGAGGGTGAGGTTATGGCCATGTAAAATCGATTTAAACCCGCCAGTAACTTTGTGTTACTGATCCTTCCAAGTCGATACTTCTGTGGTGGTTCTTTTTGTTTCATGTCTTGGTGTTTAAATTATTTTGTGCTGTTGGTGCCTTATGTATGTTTTCATATTTTTAGTTAAGTTAAGGTAACTGAGTGGCCACCTATTGGGAAAATAGCTGCTCATTCGGCTTACGAAATGTTTTTATGGTATAAGTACCTGATTGTTACTTTGTTTTTTTCCCCACCTCGGTTTTTCGAGTGGGAATCTTTCTCTGATTGCGCCTTTTCCTGATCTTTGCCTACTTGTACCTTTTTAAGTGAGGGCCTTTATTTTATGGTGACTTGGTTTACAAATTTTAGAAACTTAAAGGAATAAACGATTTTTCTTTTCAGTTCAGAAAAATCATAACACGTTACAGACGTATAGGTTATAACTTGAATGTTATGCGACAGTCTGCATGCTTAGTTTTTAACCCAATCACGGTTGATAACTATGCTGCCTTCTTTAATTGCACGCCGGTGGGTCGGGCGTCAGACTCTATGATGGCCCCGACTTAAAGCTATTCATTTTAGTTGGTTGGGGCCGGAGCTTCTTGTCTGTTGCTTGGCCCACCGGGGTCCAACTGATGTTTTTCTTTAGCTCCGGAGTTAGAAAGTTATTTGGCGCCCAGGGATCTCCATCGTCGGGCAGCTTACTGAATCTGTGAGTCCTGGTTTTTGATTCATCAGGATGTTTATCATGATTTATTTGTTTGTTCTTGATGATTCATTTACTAGTTAGAGATTCACCACGAGGACCGAAAAACTAACTAAATGTTATGAACCACTGCAGAAGCTGAGGGTGAGGTTACGGCCGTGTAAAATCGATTTAAACCCCCCCCCCCCAGTAACTTTGTGTTACTGATCGTTCCAAGTCGATACTTCTGTGGTGGTTCTTTTTGTTTTATGTCTTGGTGTTTAAAATATTTTTGTGCTGTTGGCGCCTTATGTATGTTTGCATATTTTTAGTTAAGTTAAGGTAACTGAGTGGCCACCTATTGGGAAAATAGCTGCTCATTCGGCTTACGAAATGTTTTCATGGTATAAGTACCTGATTGTTAGTTTGGTTTTTTTCCCACCTTGGTTTTTGGAGTGGGAGTCTTTTTCTGATTGCGCCTTTTCCTGATCTTTGCCTACTTGTACTTTTTTTCTGATATTCTGAAATATCTCGTGCTAAAATTAAATTTCTAATCATTACTACTTAGTGGAAGATGTAATGGTGCGCACGATAATATACGCCAGAAATTCAGTAACGTTCGATTCGTGACTGTCGTGATAGTTGGGTAACGCCGGTGAATGTGTTTAGTAACGCCAGTTAATAACATTTGTGGTCAAATATTGTAACACTGGTAAAAATGGTTTGACAACGCCGGTTGATAACATCTGACATAGCAGTTTAATGTGGATGTAAATGCTCGATAGACATCTGAATATACATGGAAACATTATCGTGGTTAGACGACGATCCTTGGTGGCGAATTTTGACAGTGGAGAATTAGAATAATGTTTCTACTTTGTGGACAATGCAACATTATTCCGCTTATTTATGTGTATCGTTACTACTCCGTGGACAATGTAACAATACAACAGCATAGCTATTATTACTTAGTGGACAATATAATGCTATGATTTGCGGTGCAAAATTTAGCATGATGATACTGACTTTCATGTGAAAGTTGATTAGTTTTATGCAATATATTAACAATATTTTTACCTGAATATCAGCAGTAATTCCGGAGATAGAGACTCATTTGACCTTGAAAGCATTGTTAACATAAAACATACCCCAATTAGCAAAATACTGAATATCATTGAATGTTGTGTATGATATGTTGATTTTGTCCTCGTCTTTCGTGTTGTGGTGTCTTCTTTGCATTGTATTAAAATTTAGACATGAAGGAGAGTTGTTGAATCTCAACTCCAATTGGCTAGATCCTAGTTCTTTGCATCCGGACCGATTTGTGACAGTCTTGGTGTTTAAAATTTTTTTTGTGTTGTAGGCGCCTTATGTATGTTTTCATATTTTTAGTTAAGTTAAGGTAACTGAGTGGCCACCTATTGGGAAAGTAGCTGCTCATTCGACTTACGATATGTTTCATGGTATAAGTACCTGGTTGTTAGTTTGTTTTTTCCCACCTCGGTTTTTGGAGTGGGGATCTTTTTCTGATTGCGCCTTTTCCTGATCTTTGCCTACTTGTACCTTTTCATAAATATAACCACCCAACTAAGCCAATAAGGCTTACATGTATGGATGGTTTGACTAAGCCACTTTTCCTGGACAGTCTCAGACATGAGCGGTTCACCAGTATTCAGATGGTCGGTCAGTAGACAAGAAGATTTGCCTGGAGGCACAAGCAGTCCATTTATTTCTCCCAGGCAGGGTCCCAAACACCAGACTGTGGAGCTACAGAAACAAGCTTTGTTGTCCTCGTAGGAGGTTCAAAAGTATTAGAAGAACAATTAGTAGAATCAATACGCTTCGAAAGCATCATTTTGTTTGTTTGAAGGTTTAACGTCCAAGTCAAAACAAATGTTTAGTCAGTCGAGACGGAGCCATCGATTCCTGGGTTTTACGTTAATTTTATATTTCTGATCGTTCCAAGGTGATACTTCTGTGGTGGTTCTAATTGTGTTATGTCTTGGTGTTTAAATTTACGTGTTGTTTGTGCCTTATGTAGGTTTTCATATTTTAGTTACGTTTAGGTAACTGGGTGGCCACTTATTGGGAAAACAGCTGCTCATTCGGCTTACGATATGTTTTCATGCTATAAGTACCTGATTGTTAATGTAGATTGTCCCACAACGGTATACTGACGTATGGGTTATAACTTGAATGTTATGCAAAAGTCTGCATGCTTAGGTTTTAACCCAATCATGGTTGATAACTATGCTGCCTTCTTTAATTGCACACTGGTGGGTCGATAGTCAGACTCTATGATGGTCAAGACATTAAGCTATTCATTTTAGTTGGTTTGGACTGGAGCTTCTTGTCCGTTACTTGGCCCACTGGGGTTCAACTGTTGGTTTTCTCAATCTTCGGGCAACGATAATGTTGGTTATAAGTACTTTAGTGTCATTTAAGTTGGTTATTAGTACCTTAGTGTCATTTAAGTTGGTTATAAGTACTTTAGTGCCATGGTGGTTATAAGTACCTTAGTGTCATTTTAGATTTTTCCTACCACTCGGTTTATGAAGTGGGAATTTCTTTCTGATTGCGCCATTTCCTGATCATTGCCTACTTGTACCTTTTTATATCAGATTTCTTGTGGTTGTGTCGTGTGGCGGCCCTTAAAAGTCTCCCCGTACATCCATTTAATGCTCTTATTTTTCCAATCCTCAGGGATTGCTTACAGTCAGTTTGTATACCGAAGCCCCCTTTTTAGATCTACATCTTTCTGTTGCAAATGGATTTGTTTCTTCTAAAATTTATGATAAGCGCGATGACTTTGATTTTGATATAGTAAATTTTCCGTTTTTGGGTGGTGACGTTCCTCGTCGTGCTTCATATGGTGTATACATTTCGCAACTTATTAGGTTTGCTAGAGTCTGCAATCATGTTACAGACTTCAACGCTCGACGGCCAAACTTCTCCAACAGGGATATCGGTATCATAAACTTCGAAAAACCTTTTCTAAATTTTATCGTAGACACTATGAATTGATTTCCAAATATAATGTTGGGTTAAAGACACTTTTAAGTGAGGGCCTTTCGGAACCAGAATTTTATGGTGACTTGGTTTACAAATTTAAGAAACTTATAGGAAGTAACGATTTTTCTTTTCAGTTTAGAAAAATCATATCACGTTACAGACGTATAGGTTATAACTTGAATGTTATGCGACAGTCTGCATGCTTAGTTTTTAACCCAATCACGGTTGATAACTATGCTGCCTTCTTTAATTGCACGCCGGTGGGTCGGGCGCCAGACTCTATGATGGCCTCGACTTAAAGCTATTCATTTTCTTTGGTTGGGGCCGGAGCTTCTTGTCTGTTGCTTGGCCCACCGGGGTCCAACTGATGTGTTTCTTTTGCTCCGGAGTTAGTAAGTTATTTGGCGCCCAGGGATCTCCATCGTCGGGCAGCTTACTCAATCTGTGAGTCCTGGTTTTTGATTCTTCAGGATGTTTATCATGATTTATTTGTTTGTTCTTGATGATTCATTGACTAGTTAGAGATTCACCACGAGGACCGAACAACTAACTAAATGTTATGAACCACTGCAGAAGCTGAGGGTGAGGTTATGGCCATGTAAAATCGATTTAAACCCGCCAGTAACTTTGTGTTACTGTTCGTTCCAAGTCGATACTTCTGTGGTGGTTCTTTTTGTTTTATGTCTTGGTGTTTAAAATGTTTTGTGCTGTTGGCGCCTTATGTATGTTTTCATATTTTTAGTTAAGTTAAGGTAACTGAGTGGCCACCTGATGTGGTACCTGTGGGTACCTGATTGTTGGTTTGGTTTTTTCCCACCTCGGTTTTTGGAGTGGGAATCTTTTTCTGATTGCGCCTTTTCCTGATCTTTGCCTACTTGTACCCACCGGTACAACTCGAGCATCAACTCGAGTTTTGAAAATCGGAATTCGGGTTTAGACAACTCAAAAGAGGAAGATAAAATCTACATCCGGGAGCTTCATGAAATAAAGTGTAAACACAGGAAATCTTTGACTTTTGCACATATAAATATAAACAGCTTTCGGAATAAATACATTGTTCTACAAGAAGTGCTGTATGAAAAGTTAGTTGACGTTCTTGTAGTCTCTGAAACTAAGCTCGATAGCTCATTTCCAAATGCCCAATTCCAGGTAGAGGGGTACAAATTGTACCGTAAAGACAGGGACTCAAATGGAGGTGGGTTAATCATATATGTTAGAAGTGACTTGACATCAAGGCAGAGAACTGACCTTGAGACCGAACATATCGAATGTGTCAGTATAGAGATCCTTCTAGGAAACGTAAAATGGTTAGTGATGGGTATGTATAAGCCCCCGTCAACAAAACCAGAAACATTTACAACTGACCTACAGAAATACCTGGACAAAATCTATTTGTCCTTCGAAAACTTTATCCTTCTTGGTGACCTAAATTGTGACCTGATGGACTTGACAAAAGGTAGACCACTCAGAGACATGTGTGACATTTTTAGTCCACAAAACCTTATTCAGAAACCAACCTGCTTCATGAAAGACTCAAAACCATCCTTGGTAGATGTTATTTTAACAAACAACTCAAAACAGTTCATGAAGTCTGACCAGTGTGACACTGGGCTCAGTGACTGGCATAATATGGTTTTCACTGTACTAAAAGGAAATCATACGCCTTTCCCCCGGACTAAACTAAATTATAGATGTTTTAAAAACTTAGATACGGATGGGCTTCTGCAGGATCTCGGCAGGGTGCCTTTCCACGTGCCACATGTCTTTGACGACATCAGTGAGGCGTACTGGGCGCATGAAAGACTCACCAAAGATATCCTGGATGAGCACATCCCTATCAAACAAAAACATAAAAGGAAAAATAATGCCTTATTTATGAACAGTGAATTACGTAAGGCCATAAATCATAAAAAATCATTATGGCGTAAGTTCCAAAATGTAAAAAATGACAAAAACTGGAACAAATACACAAAACAAAGAAATCATGTTACAAAGTTGAAAAGAGAATCAATTAAATTATATTTTTCGGAAAGGTGTGGTGGGGGGCCAAAGTCTAGGGACTTCTGGCCAACCATCCGACCTTTTCTATCAAACAAAGGTAGCATTAGTGATGAAAAAATCACGATTTCTGAAAATTCCAAAATTATCACCGACGCATCTGAAATATGCAACAAATTTAACACATTTTTTGTAAATGTTGCTAAGGACATTGGAAGTGACTCAGTTTGCCTTTCTCCGGAAGACCACCCAAGTATTCAAGCAATTAAGGCAAATGTCCCCCTCCCAGAGCAGAAGTTTGACTTCTCGCCTGTGAGTGAGGAAAAGGTAACTAAATACCTAAACAGGATCGGACTGAGGAAGGCTACTGGGCTTGATGGTATATCTTCCAAGATACTCCATCTGACTAAACCTGTCATTGTAAACCCCATAACAGTCTTTGTAAATCGCATGATTCAGGAATGCGAGTTCCCAAATCCACTTAAATATGCTAGGGTCACCCCAATTTACAAAAAGAAAGACCCTCTAGACTGCCAAAATTACAGGCCTGTCAGCATATTACCAACAGTTTCTAAAATTTTTGAAAGATCTTTAGAAGAACAACTCAGTCAGTACTTTGAAAACTTATTTAACCCATATCTGTCAGCTTTTAGGAAAGGATACAGTTGTCAGTCCGTGTTATTATCAATCTGTGAGGAATGGCGTAGTGCATTGGACAGAGGTGACCATGTGGCGGCTATCCTCATGGATCTGTCCAAGGCATTTGACTGCCTACCTCCATCCCTAATTAGGGATAAGCTGACAGCATATGGTCTCTCACAAAAAGCTGTAAACCTCATAAGTAGCTACCTGTCTGACAGAAAGCAGTGTGTTCAGATAGGAAACCATTGTAGCACTTTTCAATACATTACTAAGGGTGTCCCACAGGGATCTATACTTGGCCCTCTTCTTTTTAACATCTTCTTAAATGACATATTTTATTTTATAAAAGAGGGAAAGCTTTTTAACTATGCAGACGATAACACCTTGTCATATTCACACCCGGTTTTTGCCACCCTTGTTGAAGTACTTGAAAGGGAGAGTGGGAATCTTGTCGAGTGGTTTACTCAGAACCAAATGAAGGCCAACCCTGACAAGTTTCAGGCTGTGGCTGTTGGGGAGAGGACGCACGGCGAGAGGCCCACTTTCAGGATAGGGGAGGCAGAGATCGAGTGTGATGAGACTGTAAAACTTCTTGGTGTTGATATTGATTTTAGATTAAACTTTGATAATCAAATTTCCAATATATGTAGGAAAGCTTCACAACAAATAAATGTTTTAAAAAGAATTGGAAAATTTTTAAATTTTGAGTCAAGGAAAACTATTTATCATGCTTTTATCATGTCAAATTTTAATTTCTGTCCTTTAATATGGCATTTTTGTTCAAAAGGAAACACAGAAAAACTGGAAAAGATACATTTTAGAGCTTTAAAATTTATATACCAAGATTTTAATTCAAACTATGAAGTCCTGCTTGAAAAAGCTGGTTCCACTACACTACATTTATCCCGCCTCAGAATGTTGGCAATTGAAACTTTTAAAATTGTATATGGTATATCTCCATCTTATCTGAAAGATTTTATATGTTTAAAGCAAACTTCATATAATTTTAGGTATACCAATCTATTGGAAGTACCAAGACCAAAGAGCACCAAGTACGGCACTAACAGCTTCAGATTTCAGGCGGCGAAGCTTTGGAACTCCCTGCCTGAAGAAGCTAGGAAAATTACAGATTTCAACTCCTTCAGAGCATTTATAAGAGGATGGAGTGGTACACAATGTAGGTGTGCCCTATGCCGGTAAGGTGTTTATGTTTTATGCATGACCAGTATTTTGCTCCTACTTATCCACTCCCAATATACTCCTTGGGTATTTTTCGTTTTCGCTCCAGATTTTTCGCACTGTGTGGGTTTCGGCCTAAGGGATACCTTTGGGGGTGATGAGCAGGGTTATATTTGTCCAGATTATCCATATTTTTGAATGTTTACTTTTATTGCATGTGTTATATTTCTCAGTTTGTATATTGTTGTACATTTTTATGTTTAGCATGCCAAAGTTTCTGTGTTATAATTACTGTGATATTTTATATATGTTGGTCGGAAGGAAAAGCTCCTGGGAGCTTGTGTTATTTTGTTGTAAAAACAAATCCGACGGTAAATAAATATTACTTGACTTGACTTGACTTGACTTGACCTCTTTGTACCTTTACTGAATCTGTTGAGTCCTCGTTTTTTATTCATCAGGGTAGTAATCATGATTTATTTGTTTGTCTTTGATGATTCATTGACTAGTTAGAGATTCACCACGAGGACCGAACAGCAAACTAAATGTTGTGAACCACTGCAGAAGATGAGGTTAAGGTGAGACGCCTGTAAAACCAGTATAAGCCACCTCAGTAATTTTATATTACTGATCGTTTAAAGGCGATACTTCTGTTGTGGCTCCATTTATTTTATATTTGGAGTCGAATTTTGTGTTGTTTGAACCTTATGTACGTTCATAGTTTTATTTAAGATCGGGTAACTGATTGGCCGCCTATTGGGAAAATAGCTGCTCATTCATCTTACGATATGTTTTTTTATGTATAAGTACCAAATTGTCAATTTAGTTTTTCTCACCTCGGTTTTTGGAGTGGGAATTTCTTTCTGATTGCGCCTTTACCTGATTATTGCCTACTTGTACCTTTGTATCTTTTTAACCAGTACTCTGGGGAGTTAATTAACGTGTCTTAGTCAAGGACACATTACGGTGTGTCAGTTGCCTTAATCTTATCTACATACATATCAGTTCGTTTCTCACAATTTGGCTCTTGTACCTAGAGCCATGTTTCTGCCCGGATAATGGATTGTCTTTTAAAATGAATGCTAATGTGTTTGATAGTATCAGCTCATTAAGACCAGATTATTGAAAATGCGCATCGTCCCAAGCCATTGTAAACGAATTGTAAACAAATTTCTTAATCACTAAATAAATGGAAAATACATGAGTGGAAAGTTCATTGATAGACATATCTTTGTAAAAATCTCTATACATGCAGCATTGTGATGGCGTTTGGCTTGATAAAAATATGCTTCATTCGGACCATCGTGTGACTGTTTCTGTTTAAGAATAAGAAGGGGAATCGTGAACAATGATTAAATGTAAAGCTATCTCTTCTTAGTTGACTAAAGAAGGTTTCTCAATAGTATGAATAATTACGATAATTAAGATACAATTATTCAACCCATTCCGGATCAAGTTCATAAAAATCGCTGCGCATGCGCATATGAACGATTTGAGTATTATAACCTTAGTATTATCTTGAAGCCAATTTAGTTCTTCGTCAACTGTAATGGTTTCGATTTTTGATCAAGCACGTGACTGTGGCCAATGGAGCGTGAAAGCCAATGCATAATTGAAGTCAAAGCGAATCAATTGGAGGTAATCCGAATCATGGACTATATATCACCACCGATGGGTTTATCCTTCAAATTCTGTGCATGTACTCATACATTGAACCTTATGAAATATTCCGAGGACCAAAACATATGCCTTTTTCGGCGGCATTTTCCCATAGCCATGTTTGCTCACCCCCACCCCCACCAGACACACGATATTCCATGAATGATCCGAATAACGTCGGAATGTTATATGGTGCTTGTTAAAAACGCAGATCATTTCATTGTTAACACTTAATTTTATAACATAAACACCCAGAATGTAAAAATATACCTTTAGTTTCAATCATCAAACAATCCAAGTCATTTTAGAGCATAAAATGACAGTATGCGGTTAATCGTGATTCGGAGTAACTACAACGACACCGTTTCAAAGTTTCTAATTAAATATGTCGTAATATTCGAATTTTGGACGGAAACTTCGTCAAAATGACAGACGATAATTGGAAAACATATAAGCAACCAATATCGAAAGATAACTTACATGGTACCTTTCATTTTCGGGAAATTCGGCGAACCGCCTTTAATAAAAGAACGCCTTTTCCATCCTGTTTCTGTATATGAGCCGGGAACCATTGACGCGAACAAGATGTTGACGTCATTATCCACGATCATTGAGCGATGGAATGAAACATCTTTGAATCAAGAGTCAAGTGGCCAAGTTCGTTTTAAAAATTCTTGTTTTATATCTTTGTAAAATTCTTTTGAAAATTATTTTGATCCGGATCATCTACAGATCCGCTATGGCTACAACAAGTGTAATAGTATGGATAATTTAGATCGCCATCAGGAACATCAAAGGAAACGTTATAGACCATGATACAATGTGTGCATAAAGCATGTGGTATCAGCTGCCATTGACAATTTTACCAGCAGACCGAGAAACATCGACAACCAATTCCTTTCATCTTTTAACGACATTCTCTAAGATTAACCAGTAAGCGATAATATGAAAATAAATATGTTCCAGGCAATTTGTTCTATCTTAACTTCGTTAATATTTTCATCAGAAATTAACCAAATAAATGTTGGAAATTGAAAATCAAGTAGATTTTCGTCAGCTGATAATGGTAAAGCGTTGACATATGATATATCGAGAAAATTGATTTCACGTGTTCAAACGGCCGTTTAATAATTAAGACCCTCCCAATAAAGGTGAACGTAGAAAATGATCAGGAAATGGCGCAATCAGAAAAACATTCTCACTTCAAAAACCGAGGTGGGGAAAAACTAAATTAACATTAATATAAAACTACTGGCGGACTTAAACCATAACCTCACCCCCTCAACCATTGTTTCCGTTTGCACCATGAAATGCATTACTTTAACAGATGTGCACAATATTTTGCTAATAAGCATTTATCAACAATGCAAAATATAAAGTCATTATTTGCGTTGTGACTTGTTTAAGTGATATTTCATTGAGTTGAAGTTAGAAAATCAACACTAGCATTATACAAATAAATGCATCTTTTGACAAAAAGGTACAAGTAGGCAAAGATCAGGAAAAGGCCTACTTGTATCATTTTAGTTGGTTGGGGCCGGAGCTTCTTGTCTGTTGCTTGGCCCATTGGGGTTAAGCTGGTATTTTTCTTTTGCTCCGGATTTTAGTAAGTCATTGGGTGCCCAGGGATCTCCATCGTCGGGTAGCTTAATGAGTCTGTGAGTCCTCGTTTTTGGTTCATCATGGTGGTTATCATTATTTATTTGTTTGTCCTTGATGATTCATTGTCTAGTTAGTGATTCACCACGAGGTCCGAACAACTAATTAAATATTGTAAACCACGGAGCGATACTTATGTGGTAGTTATTATTGTTTTGCGCTTTGGTGTTGAATTATTGTGCTGTTTGCGCCTTATGTGCGTTTTCATATTTTAAGTTTGGGTAAGTGAGTGGCCGCCTATTGGGAATATAGCTGCTCTCTCGGCTTTTTATATGTTTTTCCTGATCATTGCCTACTTTTACCTTTCTTAGTATTAGTACCTAATTGTTACTTTAGAATTTTCCCACCTCGGTTTTTGGAGTGGGTAGTTAGTTGCTTCTGATTGCGCCATGTCCTAATAATAATAAAATACACATTTTTATAGCGCCTTTTTTCATAAGTTTCTCAAAAGCGCTTTACAACATAAACTGATATAAACCCAGATTTAATTAAAAACAGTTATATGACATCAAGACTACAACATTATGAACTATTTAAAGTTATTATACAATGATTAAGAACTAACAACAAATGCTTAAAATATCAACATAAGTAAAATGCATCGTCTGTTGAGTGACAATGAAAAAAAAATGAATTTGAGAATTTGACATTAAAGCAATTGTAAAAATTGCACGATGCAACTTAATTATGTAAAAAAAAAATAAAATAAAAAGTAGCCAAAAAAAAGGAAAGAATAAAAATTAAAAATACTACAGTAGACGAGGTTTGGCAGCATGTAAACTTGTGGCGGATGTCCCGACAGCTCAACACCCACAAACGTCATTGTTTTTGTTGTTGTTGTTTTACTGTGATTATTTCAAACATATTGCATTTGTGAATATATGATCATATATAGTCATTTTTGTTTGCGTTCTTAACCATGGGCTCGGATAATCAGGTGTGTTTAAGAGCTGCTTTGAAAGTGTCCAAAGTTTCACAGTCTCTGATTTTCGCTGGCATTTCATGGCATAATCAAGGCACAGCCGAGGCGAAGCATCTATCTCCATTTGTCATAGTTCTATAGTCATTGCCTACTTTTCCTTCTAATCAGCGTTAAATGTGTTTGGTTTCTTTTTATGTATGACGACGTTTTAGGTTAAAATCAAATCTTTAACATTCATGGAAATACATATACCATAAAGTAAACGCTGTGAGGGAAAGCCAAGTACAAAATTCCAGAATTAATTTTGTCAAAATCATTGTGTCTGTTGTTCTATCTATCATAATGACATCAACCAAAACTTTGATCTTTTTTCACAATATGACTTGACAAAACCCTAGCAATACTGAGGGGACTACTAAACTCTGTTATTTGCGTGACAAGCGTTGGTAAACTGACATGCCTTGCTTTACAAACATATTGAAACAACACAATTCTTGAAAACCATGACCTAACACGTTCCCAGGTGTACCAATGAAAGCTAACTGACAGACATTTCTATACATCATGAAAACATGTCCGTGTAAAGTATACCCCCTCAAACCCCACTTTTATATTGTAAAACTGGGGTATACAGGGGTATACCTATTTTTCTTATTTTTGCTCCAAAACATAGATTGTGGGTACTCGTTAGAACCGCCTTGGCGAGGCGGTTCTAACGTGTATCCACAATCTATGTTTTGAGCAAAAATAAGAAAAATATCAAACATTGTCTGATGAAATTTTCATTTTTTACAACAGAAAAAAAAATCTGTATATTGCATGGGCAAGTTTTCGTAATGACAGTTATGATACATTACACATTATTCTACCACTTTAGATAACTACTCGTCGCGCCTAAGGCTATTATATTAAGATAATTCCAACATCCAAACGTTATTAGTATATTTCGTCATAAATAATTATCATTAATTCACAGAACTGTTCTGTTTAATGGTATTAACAATACAGAATTAGTCCCAGCAGATAAGAAGCCAACGTCTCTTAAATAAATCAAACCTCAAAAATCAAATTATTAATGTCAGATAGCTTCTGAACATGCAATATTGATAGATGGTTATCATATAATAAAACTAATGGAACCAGAATTATATCAAGATGTAATATAAGCAATGAAAAAAGAAAGAATAGAGGGATCAGGAATCGGTACAATTAGACTTAAAGTCCAAACATGCACACCAGAGTCCAGTTGTTCAAAACTAACGCCGTCGTTAGTTAACGTTTCGTTAAAATTTCAAACATTAATATTACAAATACACTGTTATTTTTTGTTGAAAAAATGTGAGAATCCTTTGCACTGCAAAGGATTCTCACATTTTTTCAACAAATACACTGTTATTTTTTGTTGAAAAAAATGTGAGAATCCTTTGCACTGCACTGCAAAGGATTCTCACATTTTTTCAACAAAAAATAACAGTGTATTTGTTACTTTAGCTGATATTTGCTTAACAAATTTATGTCTTAACGATATCGTTAAGCTAACGATGCTTTGAACAACTGGGTCCAGGTGGGAAAGAAAATACATTCTAAAACATAACAAAACATTTTATGACAACGCACTCAAAGAGCAGGATGACTAGCTTTTACCCCACAAGGTAGCCATCCGGCTAGTCTCTTAGAGACGCAGAAGCTGAGGGTGAGGTTAAGATCCTGTAAAATAAGTTCAATCCCGCCACTAAGTTTATATCACTGATCGTTTCAAAACGATACTTCTGAGTCCTCGTTTTTGATTCATCATGGTATTTATCATGATTTATATTCATTGACTAGCTAGAGATTCACCACGAGGACCGAACAACTAACTAAATGTTGTGAACCACTGCAGAAGCTGAGGATGAGGTTAGGTACCTGTAAAATCGATTTAAGTCCGCCAGTAATTTTATACTACTGATCGTTCCAAGCCGATACTTCTGTGGTGTTTCTTATTGTTTTATGTTTTAGTGTTTAAATTTTTTTTGTGCTGTTGGTGCCTTATGTATGTTATCATATTTTAATTAAGTTTAGGTAACTGAGTGGTCACCTATTGGGAAAATAGCTGCTCATTCGGCTTACGATATGTTTTCATGGTATAAGTACCTGATTGTTAATTTAGTTTTTTTCCCAACTCGGTTTTTGGAGTGGGAATCTTTTTCTGATTGCGCCTTTTCCTGATCGTTGCCTACTTGTACCCTTTTCAATGGTGGTTCTAACTGGTCTATGTTTAGGTGTTCATGTTTGTGTTGTTTGCACCTTATGTATGTATATGTACGTTTTCATATTTTAGTTAAGTTTGGGTAACTGAGTGGCAGTCTATTTGGGAATAGCTGCTCATTCAGCTTACCATATGATTTCGTAATATACGTACCTGATTATGAATTAAGTTTGTCCCACCTCGTTTTTTGGAGTGGTAATTTCTTTCTGATTACTCCTTCCAAACCATTGCCTGGTTCTACCTTTAACCCTACATTAAATTTTGAAATCAATCCATAGTGTCTATGATAAGATTTAGAAACACTGCTATTCGAAATATTTGTTCAAAGTCAGGCGTATACCAATTAAGATATCACATACCAGTGTATTGTCTTTTGGCTTTACCAAATTTTCACTGTGTTTATTGAAAAGGATGATCTTCTAACTGAGTTTATTAAAAATAATGATCTCAATTAAGTATAGAGAAAGCGACAACATGATACTATTTGAGATAATTTATCAACACTTTATACATTACCAGTATTAAAATAAAGAAAAACTTGCCTCGAAACACTTAAACCTTGATGATATAGATAACAATAACAACAACAATATTATTAATAATAATAATAATAAGAAGAAGAAGAAGAAGAAGAAGAAGAAGAAGAAGAAAGAAAGAAAGAAACACACAGTAAAGAAATGTACTTAAACATTCAGAAACACGATTATGAATGAAAATCGTTGAATTTATATCTTCTATATATTATCCTTACAATGAAAAGAAGAAATAAACCACGCAAGGCTCAGCACTTACTCTAGAACCATTTGTCACAAGTTTGCGTATTACAAAATTTAAAATAGATCCCCCAGAAACATTTCAGCAGTTGATGGCTATGCATGAAGCACACCTTTGGCTAATCAAAACAACAATATTTACTTCTTTTCTTCCGCAGGGGCTGAGAGAGAAAATAGCTGAAATAATACAGACACACGTGTTTGGGAATTTAAATACGGGCTATTATTTATTTCTTATATTCCACTTTGTTGATGTCTTAAGGATGGCTCCTTTTTGTATACGATTTCAATCAGACACAGAACAAAATGCTGCTGCAAAAACGTTTGAGGTATCTACATATATAGCTCATACATACAAGAGTGTGAGAATTATCATCGCAACTGTTCGCACAATGACTTGGTATGTAGACACGCATAGACAGGACCCCAGGTAATATTGAAAAATAAAATGAAAGTGATAGAAACAAGATATGATATAGATCGAACTTCCGATATATTTATGTACGATTATATTATCATTGCTGAAATGATCTAATTTATATTCGCGCTTGATATTTATCCTCCCTTACTGACTGGATAATGGTCGCAGAAGACTATAAGTATTCATAAAGCTTTTGATATTTATCTCTAAATACGGAATATGTAAAGACAGTTTAAAATATCATCAATACACTAAAGCGATAGTCCGTTGTGTTACAGCACCTTTAAATCATTCAGTAAATGAATAAACCATCTTGTTTGTTAGACCATCACTATATCACTTACAATAGCCATGTTTTCGCCTCCAAACAGATGCAAATGCTTATTTATAAACTGTCTATAAATATGCTACTATCGATATGGTTATATGAACTAGGTCTTTGTGTCTTGCATTTTCAAACGTCACACCTTCTGAATACGGTGATTTTACGTGAACTTATCATCTAAAATATAAACATCTGACTCTATCTTGAATAATCAGAGATTGCGGGAACGATTAGGTTTTGATAAAATAAAACTTTATCGTTCGCGGGGTAGTTCTATTAATGCTGATATGCGCTAAACTTCCTTTGAAGTTATTTCAATTTCTTTGCTTTCTTATTTATGCCTGCTTAATATTCATGGTCCAAACTGCAAATTACAATTTTGTATAGTAAGACTTAATGTTAAATTTCCTTTAATATGTTATGTGTAGTTATGATTATCTTATAGATCGTTCTGATAACCAAATATTCTTTGACATTTTTTCCTGTAGCATGTTCGGTTTCTAAATTATTTGGAGTTAATGTGAAAGAATAATGTGAGAATGGAGAATTTTATGGCTATAGAGCAGTTAATATAGCAAATTGAAAATTTATATCAATATATCCTATACAATTTAAAACATGAATTAGGAAATTAAGAAATTACTCATCAAACCATTTAGATATAAATAAAAATAAACTGATTTGCCGTTCAAGTGTTTGGGTTTCCACCGTGGTTCAATGGGTTTTTGTTTTTCTCCAGGTTTTCAGTGATATTGTTTGGCACCCAGGGATCTCCAGACGCTGATAAAAATGAAAAATGAGATCCTTTAAGAGCAGTGAACACATTAATGAGAAAGAGGATGGGCCATACCGCGGTTTCGACTATTTAAGTCTCGTCAGTGACCCTTTAGATTTGGCAACATGGAGCCAAAGAGAATTACTGAAATTTTGCAACTTTCAACAGGGTAGTCGATACAACGACTAGTATTATCTAAATGGGACCAAATGTTAAATATTGGTTAAGAATCTTAACCGATAATAAATTTCTGATTTCTCAGAATATCCTCGCTGATCTCAAAGGACCAAAAAGAAAATATAACCTGCACTATGGATGATGTACGGGGACACTTTTAAGGGCCGTCACACGGCACAACACCAGCTGCAGTAATAGCAAACCAGAGGACCAATGGTCCTGTAAACGCTCACCTGAGATCAGCTGCATATACCAATAAACATGTTTGAATATTATGGTATTTAACTCCAGTGCAGGGGCAGATGAAGCCCTTGGGCCATTTTCTTTTTTCAGAATCTTCAATATTCTGTCCATTTGCCAATTTCCTGTTGGCTTTTTCCTTCAAATGACATTTTAACAGTTTTCCCAATTCAGATGCATAGGCAACCCATGTTGACCTTGCCATAAACTTGGTCAAGGTCATCACAGGGTCATGATTTATATATACATTGGAGTACTTTAGCCATCGATGCCTCACGCCAAGTTTCCTTGAAATCAGTCTATTGGTTTCAGAGAAGATGATTTTTGATGGGTTTATACCATATATGGGCATGGCGGCCATCTTGGTCATGTGACCTAGATTATTTATATACACATTGATTCCCCTATTCTATAGATGCTTCACATAAAATTTGGCTTTGTTTGGCCAAGCGGTTTCAGAGGAGAAGACGTTTGAATATTATGGAAATATACATGTATATTGCCCCGGGGTGGGGGCACATGAGCCCCTGGGGTCCAATTTTTTCAGAATCATTAATATCCAGTCCTACTGCCCATTTCCTGCAAGACTTTCACTTTAAATGACATTTTAAAAGTTTTCCCCATTCAAATGCATTGGTGACCTATGTTGACCTTCCCGTAAAATAGGTCAAGGTCATCAGAGGGTCATGATTTATATATAGATTGTAGTTCTTGAGCCATCAATGCTTCATGCCAAGTTTCGTTGAAATCTGTCAACCGGTTCTGGAGAAGAAGATTTTTGAAGGGTTTTTACCATATATGGGCATGGCGGCCATCTTGGTCATGTGACCTGGATTATTTATATATACATTGGTTCCCCCTTCCCATAGATGCTTCATGTAAAATTTGGCTTTGATTGGCCAAGCAGTTTCAGAGAAGAAGATGTTTGAATATTATGATAATATACATGTATATTGCCCCGGGGTGGGGGCGGATGAGCCCTTGGTGCCCAATTTTTTTCAGAATCATTAATATTCAGTCCTACTGCTCATTTTCTGCAAGATTTTTCCTTTAAATGACAATTTAACAATTTTTCCCATTCAAATGCAAAGGCGACCTATGTTGACCTTGCCGTAAAATAGGACAAGGTCACCGCAAGGTCATGATTTATATACACATTGTAGTACTTGAGTCATCAATGCTTCATGCCAAGTTTGGTTGAAATCGGTCCAGTGGTTCCGGAGAAGAAGATTTTTGAAGGGTTTTTACTATATATGGGCATGGCGGCCATCTTGGTCATGTGACCTGGATTATTTATATACACATTGGTTCCCCCTTCCCATAGATGCTTCATGTAAAATTTGGCTTTGATTGGCCAAGCTGTTTCAGAGAAGAAGATCTTTGAAAATGGTGGACGACGGACGGACGACGGACGGACGGACGGACGGACGACGGAGCATGGGTATACTATAAGCTCACCTTGTGAGCCTGACGGCTCAGGTGAGCTAATAAAAATTAAAACTGAGATCCTTTAAGAGCAGTGAACACATTAATGAGAAAGGGGATGGGCCATACCGCGGTTTCGACTATTTAAGTCTCGTTAGTGACGAGGGCCGCCTATTTGGAAATAGCCGCTCAGTCGGCTTACGCAATGCTCTCTTAGTATAACTGATTCGCAATTTAGCTTTTTTTTTCCAACCTCGATTTTTAGGAGTAAGAACATGGAGCCAAAGAGAATTACTGAAATTTTGCAACTTTCAACAGGGTAGTCGATACAACGACTAGTATTATCTAAATGGGACCAAATATGTTAAATATTGGTTAGAAAATGAATCTTAACCGATAATAAATTTCTGATTTCTCAGAATATCCTCGCTGATCTCAAAGGACCAAAAAGAAAATATAACCTGCACTGATGTACGGGGAGACTTTTTAGGGCCGCCACACGGCACAACACCAGTTGCAGTAATAACAAATAAAAATTAAAACTGAGATCCTTTAAGAGCAGTGAACACATTAATGAGAAAGGGGATGGGCCATACCGCGGTTTCGACTATTAAAGTCTCGTCAGTGACGAGGGCCGCCTATTTGGAAATAGCCGCTCAGTCGGCTTACGCAATGCTCTCTTAGTATAACTGATTCGCAATTTAGCTTTTTTTTTCCAACCTCGATTTTTAGGAGTAAGAATTTATTTCTGATTGTGCCATTATGATTTCCTGATCATTTCCTACTGTTACGTTTTTGGAATATGCAATGAAAAACACAGTTGACTGCAAACGTTTAAATATTGATTGATTGATTGATTGATTGATTGATTGATTGATTGATTGATTGGATCGTCTCTCTGTAATGAGAAAGCCCAACCTTTTTTGTAATTCATTAGGCGTAAATAAAACACCATGTTTCCACTAAACCGACCAAATCTGAATTTTTGCGCAGACCCTCCATTAAAAATAAATAAAAAATATTTTCATGCCGACCGACCCTCAACATTGAAAGAGGAAAGAAGACAATGATTTGAAAACCACAAATAATTAAACTCACTTTCTTTGGCTTTCATTAAATGTCTGTGTCTAGCAATAATAGTTGATTTTAACGCGTGTTCACCTTTTATATACATTTTCAACAAACTAAAATAATTCATGAAAAATAAAAAGATATTCCGACCTACCGACCCTATCCCATCTTCGACATGTTAGTAAAAAACATGGCTTTCTTTATTTTACCCCTTAAGTTCTTTTCCAAAATACTAAACACGATATTATTTCTTATTATGATACGGTTATTTTTGTTTTATGTCTTTGGTGTTAAATTTTTGTGCTGTTTGCACCTTATGTGCGTTTTCATATTTTTAATTAGGTTTGGGTAACTGAATAGCCACCTATTGGGAAATATCAGCTCACTCGGCTTACGATATCTTTTTATAGTATAAGTACCTAATTGTCAATTTAGTTTAACGCACCTCGGTTTTTAGGGCGTGATTTTTGGAGTAGGAATTTCTTTCTCATGGTGCCTTTTCCTGATCATTTCCTACTGTTACTTTTTTGGAATATGCGATGAAACACACTATTCTTTATCAAATCTACAAATCATATTGTACTTATATAGATAATAATACAAATACATTAAATGTATAGATTCAATTACCTTGCGTGAGCATCGATGTAAAGATAGTTAAATATGCATTGCACGTAATTAGCTTCAGTTGGAGAATAAACTTATTAAAGTTATTTTCCAAAATTTTAAACACGATATTATTTCTTATTCTGGTGTGGTTCCTTTTTGCTTTATGTCTTGGTGTTAAATTTTTGTGCTGTTTGCACCTTAATGTGCATTTAGGTTTGGGTAACTGAATAGCCACCTATCGGGCAATATCTACTCACTCAGCTTACGATATGTTTTTATAGTATGAGTACCTAGTTGTCAATTTAGTTTTTCCCTTCTCGGTTTTTGGGGTGTGATTTTCTTTCTGATTGCGCCATTTTCTGATCATTGCCTTCTTGTAACTCTCTATCTCCTCTGTTACGTAATTTTAATATTATGAAAACTTGCCCATGCAATAAACAGAGATTTTTTTAGCTTTAAAATTTGAAAATTTCCAGCTGAAAAATTTTGATATTTTTCTTATTTTTGCTTAAAACATAGATTGTGGGTATACGTTAGTACCCACAATCTATGTTTTGGTTGTAGGTACACGTTAGAACCGCCTCGCCGAGGTGGTTCTAACAAGTACCCACAATCTATGTTTTGGAGCTAAAATAAGAAAAAATAGGTATACCCCTGCATACCCCAGTTTTGCTATACAAAAGTGGGGTTCAAGGGGGTATACATTTCACTGACATGTGATGTCAAGGAGTAATGGTAAATTATTGGACTGATAGACTTAATAATGAACATTCTGGGCCGCCCCTGTGCAAGAAAAGGCACGAATATTGTACATAGTTTTGAATAGGCGGTGATGTGCTTCATGCAAAGGCATCAATTGCTTAAGAGTCTCTGGGAAATTAACGTTCAATTTTATTATATGTAGACTATAGACAAACGGTTCCAGAGTAAGAGCTGAACCTAAGAAATTATTACACTCACGTTGAGAAACATACTTCTAAGCATTGTTTAAATTATTTGACCCCGTTTAGGAAATTGTCTTTTATTTAGACATTGTGTAAATTCTCGAAATTTCAGTACAATAGTCTGGCTTTCGTTGCCGGTTTAAAAGGGCTACTGATGAGGGTTCATTACCCGAAACTGCGCAATATAGTCCATACTTTCTCCCTTTGAATGTTTTCACTGCTTCCAAAGGAACAAACCTTTATATTTTATTTGCTATTACTGCAGCTGGTGTTGTGCCGTGTGGCGGCCGTAAAAAGTCTCCCCGTACATCATCCATAGTACAGATTATATTTTTGTTTAGGTCCTTTGAGATCAGTTATGATATTCAGAGTGTTCAAAACACTCACGTTTAGAAACATACTTCTGAGCATTGTTTAAATTATTTGACCCCGTTTAGGAAATTGTCTTTTATTTAGACATTGTGTAAATTCTCGAAATTTCAGTACAATAGTCTGGCTTTCGTTGCCGGTTTAAAAGGGCTACTGATGAGGGTTCATTACCCGCAATTGCGCAATATAGTCCATACTTTCTCCCTTTGAATGTTTTCACTGTTTCCAAAGGATCAAACCTTTATATTTTATTTGCTATTACTGCAGCTGGTGTTGTGCCGTGTGGCGGCCGTAAAAAGTCTTCCCGTACATCATCCATAGTGCAAATTATATTTTTGTTTAGGTCCTTTGAGATCAGTTATGATATTCAGAGTGTTCTAAACACTCACGTTTAAAAACATACTTCTAAGCATTGTTTAAATTATTTGACCGCGTTTAGGAAATTGTCTTTTATTCAGACATTGTGTAAATTCTCGAAATTTCAGTACAATAGTCTGGCTTTCGTTGCCGGTTTAAAAGGGCTATTGATGAGGGTTCATTACCCGAAACTGCGCAATATAGTCCATACTTTCTCCCTTTGAATGTTTTCACTGCTTCCAAAGGATCAAACCTTTATATTTTATTTACAATGATTTTATTACATCAGGAAACAGTATCCACGGAATGCATACCGCCTTATACCCATCTGTTATATAGTAAAACTGAAATTTACAGGGGCATGCCTATTCCTTATTTTTGACACAAAGCATATATTGTGTGTGCTTGTAGAACTGCCTTGCCCATGTGATTCTAACATGCACTCACAATCAATGTTTTGAGCAAAAGTAAAGAAATTACAAAAAAAAAAAAAAAAAAAAATAACAGAAAAATAAGAATAAAATAAACCCATAAATTCTTACATCCTCAAAATTCTCTGTATATTGGATTGCCGAGTTTTCGTAATTTTCCCACCTTGTTTTTTGCAAATCTAAGAATATATTTCTTTATTGTGTGTTTTCTTTAATATTATTGTTATAACTATTGTTATCTGTACCATCAAATGTATAGCTAAACTGTATCCAGGCAAGTTTTACTTTATTAAAATATTGGTAATGTATAAAGTGTTGATAAATTATCTCAAATAAAATCTTGTTGTCGCTTTGTCTATATTTAATTGAGATCATCCTTTTTAATAAACACATTTTGAAGACAATTTGGAGTAGCCAGAAGCCGATATACTATGTAATATCTTAATTGGTATACGCTTGAACTTAAACAAATATTTCCATAACGTTTATAATTGGCCTACAGATATTTTAAACATCACCTTAACCTTAGTTCAATGAGGATAGGACGACAAACACCGCAAAAGAACTTCTGCTGCTTCGGTTCTATTGCTTTGTGCTTTGGTGCCCGTTTCTGTGCTTTTAATTGTCTCCAGCTTTTTTACTGACCGTTTGAATGCTTATATGGTGTGTATTTTCCTTTTGTTTGTTTACTTCTGTCCAGAGCTTTATTTCTTCAGCTGAAGCAAGTTTGATGCTCACTTGGCTGACAGAGATTTGTTATGCGTATTGTGGCATTTATGTTGTCTGTGTGTTTCCTCTCTGGAACCCGGGTTTGGATTTCTGATGCCTCTTTACATATCTTATTTTACTTTGTAAATGCATTCCTTGATCTATACAGTACAGTATTTTTTCTTTATGAAACCTCTTTTGTATGCACATAGAAAATAAATGGGAATACCTAGAAAATTTACTTTCAACTATGAAATTTAAGTAATCATTCCCAATACGAGTACGTATTAATCAAGAGGCGCTAATAGATTAATATTCTGGTAAATATTGATTATTAGTCGCATCGGTGACATAATGGTCAGAGCGAGAAATGAGTTAATATGGATTGCATTAGATTGCGAGACGCATTTCGGAAATTAAATGAAGATCAAAGAAAATTATTCCATAATAAGACGATATAAGATTTATCTTTTAATTATGTTTTAGATATGTTCTCGAAAATGACATGCTCGTGAACGTTACAGTAAAATCAAATTATTTCTGTTTTCGCTTGTTCACGGTGCACCAACATCGTGACGAAAACTCACTTCCAAAGATTGTAGATTTTGCTTTTGATGTCTGAATGTAGACTTTCCTTTGTTGCTCCAACTGGGTTTGTAAGATAGATTTGGACAGAGTATATAAAGTTGGCGTCCTTTTCGTGAGACATAGGAAAACACCAAATTGTCAATCATACTCATCAGGATAACATGTCCATGCAAAGTTTACCTCCTTAAATCCCACTTTTATATAAGCAAAACTGGGTATGCAGGGGTATACCTATTTTTCTTATTTTTGCTCCGAAACATAGATTGTGGGTACTCGTTAGAACTGCCTCGGCGAGGCAGTTCTAACATGTACCCACAATCTATGTTTTGAGCAAAAATAAGAAAAATAATATAAAAAATACTGATTATTATTATTATTATTATTATTATTATTATTTTTCAATTTTTACAACTTGAGAAAAATCTGTATATCACATGGACATGTTTTTGTAATGGACAACAAGAACATAGTGTAAGCTGATTGAGAAGCTTTTTCCCTAAAGGTGCTCACTCCGTTAACAAATCATATAAGGCCACTTTCTTAATATGATAAGACAACACGTAGAGCAAGTTACTGAAATGTCGCGCTTAGTCTACCGATCGGCAATTGAAAGATCAAAGATTAATAATTGTAATAATTGTTCTGAATGACTCTGCAGCATCTTGGTACTGAAAGTGTTTGTCCGTTCAAAGGTTATCTTGGGTGACTTACTGCGTAGTTATATAGATACACCTGTATTAAATATTAGTCTTTAAGACCGTAAATCTTCAATTAAAGCTGATAAAACTGTATATCACTGTATCATCTCAGCCGCATCGTGAGAAAACCGGATTTTTGCCTAGGCGAAAACAAAGACGCAGATCAGCTTCGCGGTAACCGCGAAGCTGATCAGCGCCTTTGTTTTCGCTACACGGATAGTACAATTTCTCTTCTTCTTAAATCCGAAATTTCAAGCTTCCAGCTCTTTTCTGAGCTTGTACAGGCCGGTTTGTGTCGGACCTGGTCGGAAATCCCGAAGACTGGTTTTCTTGCGTCGCGGCTCGTATCATCTCAGCCCCTGGAGACAGCGGTCAGTTATATTCCTTATTATTGGCGGTGGTTCAAAGGAGGAAAATATTGTTTGAAAGGTGTCTAAGATGATGGGCCATGATAGGATGCTGGTCGGAGATATGACATCACGCTCCGTCGATGAAGCGCTGCTAGCGATGGTCATCTTAAAGACTGGACATCTCTTTAATGCATTTATCTGTCTGTTGTCTAGTGCAATCACATCACTTTTACACAAATCAATCCAGGTGTTAAAATTGTATCTTGCGGTGACAACCCGAGAAGCGTAAATAAAGCGACTAGGGGCTATTAACTCTTCATTATCGTTCTAAGTATGTGATACGGCTTTAATTCTATTTATTTTGTATCAAGACGATATGTAAGCAATCATTGGAACAGAAAGCGAGAGTTTAGATTTCACAAACATTTTATCAAAATGGACAGCTAAATAGATAGTGGGGTTGGGTTACAGCTTTCTATACGTGTCAAGGCGCTGTCAAGGATTGATTTGCAAACTTTATGTAATACATTAATTACAACTGAAATACCTTGAGAGATGGAATACAATTGCTAGTTCATGGTCGGACCAAATAATACTTAGCTTCTACTTATTTCCTAAAATAATGGGCTCAACTTAAAATATGTTTGGACATCACGATTTGCCCTGTCAGTTAATGGAAGATTGTTTATACTCGACATACGGTAGTATGATAATGCATCATCATCATCATCATCAGCATCATCATCATCATCATCATCATCATCATCATCATCTCTAACACTACCACCATCATTATCACCATCGCCACCACCACCACCATCATTGCCACCAACAGTATAATAATAATAATAATAATAATAATAATAATAATAATCAGCAGCAGCAGCAGCATTATCATCATCTGTATTATAGTTCATATCATCGTCGCCTCTACCACTACCATCATCATTATCACTATCACCACCACTACAACAATCATCATCATCATCATCATCATCATCATCATCATCATCATCATCATCATCATCATCGCGATTATAATCATCATCGCCACCGCTACTATCATCATCATCATCATCATCATCATCATCATCATCATCATCGCCACCTCTACAACCATGACCGTTATCCTCTTATTGTACTTAAGAATATTCTTCTTGCTGACATTTTCGCCTGCTTCGGACGTTAATATATAAATGAAAATGAAATATGTTTTTCTTGCACACCAGACAGAAATTGCCACACTTTTTGCTTGGGTGATAAAATTGCATCTCACCCAGGTGTTCTCACCCAGGCTAAAAAAATACGCAAAACCTTGACATAAACCAGATTTTGGGGGTTGTTGTGCAAGAAAAAGAATCTAATATGGTGTTCTGTTCTAGATGGAAGTTTCCAACCCTCGGGATGACCGTGCTGAGCGGAACCTCGGCGGAGCCTCGGTTCCGCTCAGCACGGTCATCCCTTGGATTGGAAACTTCCATCTAGAACAGAACCCCATATAAGATTCTTATATGCTCTGCCAAACCGTGTGTGGCTTTCCAATATCTACATTCATACCTACACCATTTGGCGGGTTGCAGTTCGTCTGACGGAAGAGAGAGGTTCTGGGTTCGAAAATTTGCACACATTCGCTTTGCTGTGTCCTTTAATATTACAGGTTGAGTACCCAGAACGGGACGTGATTACAAAACTGCCAGTTGACTTGGACACGACTCAAACACCAGATAGACAATGGTACGACCAGAAACATCGTTCATACTGGGTGAATGATAACAAGAGGTACAAGTAGGCAAAGATCAGGAAAAGGCACAATCAGAAAAAAACATTCTCACTCCAAAAACCGAGGTGGGGAAAAATAAATTGACAATCAGGTAGCAGTTTGCAAGATGATGACGATATGTGATTTGCATATTTAAAATTCTTTAAGGCGGCAGAAATAACATTGCTACTAATCATTTCATTATCCATTTAATACTGTCTGTGGTCCGGACTAATGAGATCAGGGGAGCCAGCACGTCAGCTCATCTTACTGATCTGGACACTACATTGTTTACCCACTGTCTAATCTCATTTGCTCATCGTATTGTCCGGCTTGGTCATCGCATTGTCCGGCCCGTGTTTTCAGTTTAGATTCGATTATCTTCAGTTAAGATAACACGGTGTTGAATTTCTCCATTTAGCGGGTAACGGCACGAGACTGCACTAGAGATGGTATCTCGGACATTAGTTGTCCATCTCGATACAATGTAACCACAAATTGACATCAAAATTAAGTAAATGACGCACACTGTTCAGAGATTCCAGTGCGTAACAGCGTTATATAACTGCTTCACATAAGTGTCATTACCACAATCAGGTGATAGATACAAAATTCCCTTAAAACGCCTAACAAATGGAACGACTTTTCATTTTATTTAAAAAACATTATTTTGACACTGACCTTACAATATGGCTGGGCTGAGATACTGTAGCCGTCTGTCATGCGTCTGTATTGGTCTGACGTCAAAAAATACACTGAGCTGACAAACTTTGGTGTAGCTTTTTACTTTTCATCACCGTCCCTAGACATACTTCAACGATTGTCTAAGTATTTTATAAAAATATTTATCGATAATGCGTCAAATAAATTAAACTTGCTTATTAAGTTTGCAATATGTTCGCAAAAGTGAAATGCATCTGGCAGACATTTCGCCAAAATCTAATTGAAGGCATTCAATAAAGTTTTGCATTGTTACAATTTAGATTTGGGCTCAGTTATCAGTTTATCTGAACGGCAATTTGCTTTACAAGATCCGACAGAAAGCTACAAAGTCTAATAGAATACGGGTATTTTGTCGAATTATCTTGCGCAATTACGACAAACCAAAGACGTTCACTTCTTGTAGTGCAATAACAATTGCAAATCATTTGGCAGACAACCCGGAAAGCTCTTGCTAGAAACCTCAAAATAACCATAATGATAAAATCATTCCTTCTTTTACAAAGAATAAGATGAGACCATGAATTTCAAAAGTCTTTCCCAAATTTTTTATCATAGTATATTACGTTTACGCAATTCATTTTAGAGAGGACTTTATGACTTGTGTTTACCCTCTGGAAAATTTTCTTGTGACCAATAACGGGAATAATGTGCCGATAAGCTATCTTTTATTGCATCAGTATAGTCCTCTTTGTTAGACTAATTGTGATCATCCAAAATTATAAACACATTACGAGACCAATTTATTATTGCTGTTGGTCATTTTTAAAATTAACTTATACTATTAAAATGATAGTCCAACTTGCTTCGGGGTTCGGATATGACAAACTCAAGTTGGACAGTTGCAAAAGGCTAGAGGTCACAATCAAGGTCAAGCAAACGATCCAGCTTAGGTACTGATGGGTTTAGTCAATATCTGCAGTTATGCATTATGCTGTCACAAGATACGTTCGTTTGTAAAAATTATTCGAGTTTGGGGAACTGGATTCAAAAAATTGAATTCAATGACAATGACAATGACAAAGTTTATTCGTACCTTAGGCCACCGGCCCATAATACATAACATATATACAAACGTTCATATATCAAGTGCAAAACATACAAACATTAATACGAAAGAATACAAAGTTGCATTATAATACCTTGTGTTTTATTATATCTTAAATTTAATCTGCTAGAGATTTTATGCCCTCACTTCTATGTTTAAATGCGTAATGAATAAATTTAGATAAGTCTGTTATTACTTCCTTTGGCATACAAAACAAATTATAGAAAGCTTCTAAAGTCAATGTTGTCTCCATCAATGTTGGCAGATATTTTCTTCTTAAATTACAATAAAATGGACATTCCATTATAAAATGAAATTCGTCCTCCACTTTGGAGAGACTACATAACTTACAAATTCTGGTTTCATAATTCATTTCGTTATGCCTGCCTGTTTCAACCATCAAATCGTGAACAGAACATCTTAATTTAGATAATGAAATCCTAAATTTTAACGGGATATCAAATTTTAAATAATTAGCAAGTCCAAATGTTGGCATAATATACCTATAATGTTGCGCTTTTTCAGAATCATTTAATTTAGACGACCAGTCCTGTACTGAACAATCGATTAATCTCTGTTTCAATTGTTTAAAAAATAAAACTTCATCTCCAACATTTTCATAAAACCACACATAACCAAATCCATGCATATATAATAACTTTCTTACATGAGTAGCCCATGTTATTCTTCCAACTTCATCTAAATTTCTTAACATGCGATAACATTGATATGGATATCTATAAGTATTCATTCTCGTAAGTTTTGACCAGTATTTAACACATTTGCAAAGATAATCAACGTATAAAGGCCATCTGCCACATTCACCTCTAACAAAAACATTTGCTGTATTACTTGGTAACTTCAAAAATTTTCTACAATATTGATTATGTACTTGTTCAATAATGTAAGATTTTTCATAGCCCCATATTTCAGCTGCATAGCTTAAAATAGGTTTTATCATGGAATCAAATAATTTAAAGTATTCAGCATAATCAAAATAGCCTACAAATCTTTGCATTTTACTCATTGAAATTATAGCTTTATTTGCCTGGTTTGCTAATTTAGTTTTTGCTGTGGTCCAGATAAGTCTGGGAGTTACCATCAACCCCATATATTTATATGACGATACAACCTCAATTTTCTTTCCTTCAAAATACCACCTTTCATTCCATCTAAGATAGCCTCCATTTCTAAATACTATAATCTTGGTTTTTAACAAATTGATTTTCATACCCGACAAAAAACAAAATCTTGACAAAACATCTAATTGAATCTGCAAATTCCGAACAGTATCAGCTAAATTTATAACATCATCAGCATAAAGTAATGCGATTAAGCTATCAGAATCTTGTAAAACTTGAATACCTTGCACACCCTCATTTCGTAATTGTTCTACTAAACTATTTATATACAATGAAAACAAAATTGGACTTAGTTTGCAACCCTGTCTAGTTCCTATATTACAATTAAAATCATCTGTATATTCTTTTTCTGAGGTTTTTACACATGAACATAAATCATCATACATATTTACTAGTAATCTTAAAAAATTTCCACCAACACCTTTTTGTATAAGAGATTTAATGAGTTTTTCGTGACTAATAGCATCGAAAGCTTTAGAGAAATCTACAAATAAGCAATAGAATCGGCCTCTTTGTTTACTTAAATACTTTTGTACTGTAGCCATTAGACAAAATAAATTATCAATAGTTGAATACCCACGCCTAAATCCTGACTGTGCCTCATCAATTTTCGAAAAATCTTCTGCCCATTTGCTTAGTCTGTTAGTCATCATCCCCGTCAATATTTTATTGAAAATGTCAATTAAAGAAACGCCCCTAAAGTTACCTGGGTCCAATAATGACCCCGATTTGAATATCGGACAAATGATGCTACGCGCCCATTCGTTTGGAAAATCTCCAGACGATAATATCTTGTTATACAATAATAATAAAATGGGTGAAATTTTAACACGTGTTGATTTAATCATTTCCGCTATAATGCCATCTGGTCCGCTCGCCTTACCGTTTTTCAGGGCTGAGATACTAGCTTTTAACTCTTCCTCTGTAAATGGTCGGTTAAATGTATCGTTTATACTTTCATCGTCATACTGAACGTGAATTTTTGTATTCAATTTTTCTACCCCCTCGCTATACAAAAGTGATTTAAAATGATCAAACCATTGCTTATCTGATATATCAAACTCATGTTTTGGCTTATTTCTGAAAGATTTTATCTTTTTCCAAAACAAATTGTTATCATTCCTGGAATTTATAAGATCTTCTCTACACTGTTTTTGCCACGACTGCTGTTTATCCCTGCATAATTCCTTAAAAGCTTTTCTAGATTCTTTATATGACCTTAAATTTTCCTGTGTACTAAAACGCCTAAATACTTTCAACAGTTTAAACTTTTTAGATTTTAATTTTTTACACTCTTCATCCCACCACGCAGGTTGCTTGATTTTAAAATTACAACTATTGTTCTTCTTCATAAAGAGACAAGCCTTTTGATATAAATTTACTATTTGTTTGACTGCATTATTGACGTCAGTCTCAATAGTACGTATAATTGTGTCAACATTTTCAGACAATAACTCAGTAAAATTTGCTAGAAAATTATCTTTATACAATTCTGACCATTTATACTTAGGAAAATCCCTTTCTGTTTTGGTTCCTTGCACATTATTGGATATAGTTTTTATCGGTAAGTCAATAAAAAATTCTAATGGAAAATGTACCGATTCTGTTCTATGACCAACTTCGAAGCTATATAGAAAAGGAAATAATTTACTTGCTAGAATAAAGTAATCAACTACGCTACATCCTTCATTTGCTGTACATGTAAATTCACCGTTACTATCCCGATTGGATCTACCATTTACAATATGTACACCGAAGTTTTTGCATAATTCAATAAGCGTTAATCCAAAATTGTTGATTGTTTTATCTTTGGATTTGCGTTCTTCTTGAAAACTATCATTTTCATAAACATCATCTTCATTTATTATAAATTCAAGATCATCATCAATTGAAATATCCTGTAAATCAGTAAATCACCGCACCTTGCGTTAAAGTCACCAGCTAATAATAAATAAGAGTCAGGATGTTTAGAATTCTCAGTTATGTAATGTTTGAAAAATACAATAAAATTGGACTTGAGTTGTACAAAGTACTTTCTATTTTATCCAAAGAAATAATTACGGACAAGATAAATGATGGTGCTCGTGTTTATCGTCTCTTATTGTCCTAATCTGTTTATTTCCTGACCACATCATGTCCACGAGGTGATAAACACCGCTTAAACTATTTTCATTCCCTTAATTATTGTTATTATTGACTACAGTTTTATTTATTCAGCGTCAAGTTTAATGTATTTGTACTGTTTATGTATGACAGTGGTCAGCGTCTGCGCACTGACTCGGTGTTACGGTGTCAGACACGTTACGGGACACACAAGCACGAGTGGACAAGCTACAGATAATATCTTGACATCAAAACAATTTGCTTTCAATCGTATTAAACAAAATAAATGCACATTTATCTTGTCATTTTCTCTCGTTTGAAATTATTTTGGTTTGTACAGGCAATACAGTCATAGTGTTTTTGAGCAAAAGTAAAAACATCATTGCTGCTACTATTAGACTCCATCATAATCCAGAACTAAACAGCCAATTTCGCTACCCATAATTATCTTACATCATTAAGTAAAATGAATATCATATGAAAACTTTTATATGTGGTGAAATTTGCTGTGTATTATTTTTAAAAATAACCATGAAGACTAAATGTAAAACCTTATACGCATTCAGATGAGCTTTCCTCCTAAAGAGATAGCATGCAAGTTTGGTGCAGCTGGGCCATTTGCATCAAGATCTGGAACACCCGATGGCTAGTGATGCAAGAATAGAAAGACCAGAAATTGATACAATAACATTTAGAATCATACGTGCCTTATTTTGCGATCTAGAGAATACACGTGTACACCAGTTTTACTAAATAAAAGTGGAGATTATATTGTGCACATTATATTTTTCTTTTGATCCTTGGAGATCAGTGAAAATATTTGGAGTATTACAAATATATAGTACGTTAACAATCGCCCTCTTAACAGAATTTTGAATTTTTGGTCTCTTTGGTAATATTAGTCTTTGATTTAGACTATATTAGTGTAAACTTTGGAAATTGCAGCGATCATGAATGTCTGGCTTTCACTGCCAGTTTTGTAAAGGTTCACTGACGAAGGTTCATTACCCGAAATTGTGAGAAGGGTCTACTTGCAACATCATTGCTGAGTACGTCTGTACCCAGTACGTTTTTATATCTCTGCCCAGTACGTTATAAGAGTTATCGTTATTTCTTAAAAAAGCTATTTTAAGCTAAATATAAATAGACTTATATATGTTTTTAACATATTATGACAATTAGTCCATTTTGTGGTCTAATTCATAATAAGAGTAATTCATAATAAGCATATTTTTATAGCTTAATTTTATTTGATGATGTTCATGTGTAACATTCACGATCTATATATAATATTAAATCTACATGTAGTCTTCGACTTTAAACCCACCTGAATATAATAAAATTTGAAATTGAAGGGTATATAAATTACGTGTTGTAAAACTTCAAAAGCGATTTTACATTAGTCCGGCAGATTAATTTATACATATATAACAGTCAGATAGTTTTTGTTTATTTACGTCCCAGTAAACGATGTTTCAGTCATTGTCCTGGCGGGCGAAAGCTAATCTAGTTGTTAGATTTGGGCATGGAAGGGCACGTACATGCGACCCATTTCCTACCGATTTTCTTTCTGATTGCATCATTTTTTTTATAACCTCTCTATTATCATGATTACAGAAACATGATCCCTGAACAACAATTTAATTAAAATGCCTTTACGAATGCAAAACTAACACTTATGATGGATATAAGTGTTGTTGTGATCATAAAAGTTCAATCGACGTTTTGGATTTACCCCCCCCCCCCACACACACACACTCACACACTTTTTTGAATCAGTTTTACGTCCCTTTCAATATTATTTCAGCTCATATGAGAACGGCCAATCAGAAGGTGGGGCGATAACGGGAGAACCCCTAGAAAACCCACCTGGCACACCCGCAAGCAGAACTTGGCTTGTCTCACATGTGGCCAGAGCGGAGCTCGAACCCACACCAGGGCGGGCCCCGTGGCCGAGCGGTTAAGAGCGCTGTTTCTTAATCATTCGATCACCTCACCGCTGTAAATGGTGTGGGTTTGAGTCCCGATCTGGCCACATGTGAGACAAGCCAAGTTCTGCTTGCGGGTGTGCCAGGGACGTGAAAGGGACGTAAAGCCACTGGAGCCGTCATTGTATGTATCGAGTCAACAATTATTAGCTTTCTGAGCCGAAGGCTCACAAAGTGAGATGGTCATGCTCCGGCGTCCGTCCGTCGTCCGTCCGTCCACATTTTCAAAGATCTTCTCCTCTAAAACCGCTTAGCCAATCAAAACCAAACTTCATGTGAAGCATCCCTAGGAAGGGGGAACCAATGTTTATATAAATTGTCCAGGTCACATGACCAAGATGGCCGCCATGGCTATAAATCGCAAAAACCTTAAAAAATATTCTTCTCCAGAACCAGAAGGCCTATGATTTTGAAACCTGGCATGAAGCATCAGGGAGAGGAGCTCTACAAAGTTTATATAAATCATGACCTTGGGATGACCTTGACCTATTTTACAGCAAGGTCAACATAGGTCGCCCATGTATTTGAATGGGGAAAATTGTCAAAATGTCATTTGAAGGGAAAAACTTGAAGGGAAAGGGTAAATGGACTGAACATTTATGATTCTGAAAAAATGCACCCCAGGGGCTGGTCTACCCCGACTCCGGGGCAATATACATGTATATTACCATAATATTCAAAGATCTTCTTCTCTGAAACTACTTGGTCAATCAAAGCCAAACTTCATGTGGAGCATCCTAAGGAAGTTGGAACAAAAGTTAATATAAATGGTCCAGATCACATGACCAAGATGGCCGCCATGACTATAAATAGAAAAAATATCTTTCTTCAGAACAATAAGGTCTATGATTTTGAAACTTGGCATGAAGCACCAGGGAAAGGAGCTCTACATAGTTTATATAAATCATGACCCAGGAATGACCTTGACATATTTTACGGCAAGGTCAACATAGGTGGCGCATGCATTTGAAGGGGAAATTTGTCAAAAAATCATTTGAAGAGAAAAACATTAAGCAAATGGGCAAATGGACTGAAGATATATGATTCTTAAAAATGGACCCAATGGGCCGGTCTGCCCCCACCCTGGGGCAATATAAATGAATATCATCATAATATTCAAAGATCTTCTTCTTTGAAACCGCTTGGCCAATCAAAGCCCGGCAAATTTGATATGAAGCACATATAGGAAGGAGAAATTAATGTGTACATAAATTATCCAGGTCACATGACCAAGATGGCCGCCATGTCCATATATGGTAAAAATCATTCTAAAATCTTTTTCTATGGAACGGGTGGACCAATTTCAATAAAACTAGGCATGTAGCATTGTAGAATAGAGTACTATATGCGTGCATAAAATTATGACCCTGTGATGACCTTGACCTATTTTACGACAAGGTCAATATAGTTTGTCCATGACCATACTAGTCAAACAGGTTTATTGGTATATATCCCTGATCTCAGGTGAGCGTTTACAGGACCATTGGTCCTCTGGTACAGGTTTTCAGCTATGTCTGGACAAAGCCAGCGCTTTTTGAGTTTTAACCATTACTGTTGTGAGTTAATGTTGTCTTGCTCAAGGACACGGCCCGGAAACCTCTAGTGGGAATCAAACCCAATACCTCTCGATTCGGAGGCCGGTGCTCTACCACAAGGCTATCGTGCTCCATAAAATTCTTATAAACAGCCAAGAAACAGGCATGTTTATGAAAGTTTTTTTTACGATATATTCGTTTATCGAGATACATTAGAAAAAAAGAAAGATTATTTCTCAATCCAGGTATCACAAGCGCGGAAATGTTTCCAAACGCGGATGTGAACCAGTACATCGCGGAAATACACAAGGTACGAAAACATGCGGCTATAGCATTTAAGTGCTGGTTCAGATAAATAAATGTTTAATTATTATAAAACACGTATTATATTACAAGTTTCAACAATAAAACGCTTTGCAATTTAGTATGCATGGTTACCATAGCAACAAACCGAACACCACTGGAGGAAAAATCTAAGATTTCCTTGTTTTAGGGGTTTTCAGATACCTTTATGTCAGAAGCTCTGCGTATCTCGGACGGTCTTACGCATAACGAATAAGTTCTACATGCGTTAAATACGCTTTGAACGCTTTCGACGTCTTTGTATGGTCCTCGCCCATTTGTGGCCTAAATAAATAGAAGGGCTGCTTGTGCCTCCAGGCAAAGCTTCTACACTACCGACTGACCGTCTGATCATGTCTGAGACTGCCCAGGGAGAGTGATCAAAGTCAATCATCCATACAAAGTTTATATGGGTCATTATCAAAAATGGAGCAATCCAGAAAACTGTAAGGCAAAACGAAAAAAAAAAAAAAAAAAAAAAAAAAAAATCGTTGTCCAGTTTTTCTTTTTTAATGAGATAGTTTTATTAACAATAGCATTTAGAATATAGAAATAAAATATGCCGAGTTTAACTGAACAAATTGTGCACCAGCATTAATCAATTGTATGGTACCCTTGAAAAAATATCAGTGCTGTCACGAACAAATTTTCTTGCGTACAACGCTTATTTGATAAGACTTTCCAAATCTGTAAGTGGGGGTATATATAGCTTGTCACAAACCTTAAATACTTTCAATGAATTAACGAGGGAGAGAGCTTAAATGAAAATGCACATACTGTGATTTGTTCTGTTTCTGAAGCGCTTTTTTCTGTAGACATAATATTGAAGGATTAAACCAAAATTAAGTTCTTCAAAACGTTTACTATTTTAGTATAGTATCATTACATACCAAAAGCAACTACTTTTATATGATGCGTTTTGAGTATTTTAAATAATTATGACCGTGACAGCACTGATATCGTGACAGCACTGATGCTGTCGTGACAGCACTGTTAATTATCCGATCTCGCCTTTTTTATTCCAGTGTGTGCGGAGTTGATTAACTGATTAATTTCTGACAATTAACCGATGAGCTTAGGGACAGTGACTGCCTTACGGTCGCAACCAACGAAGCCTCGCCGGCTAATGCTCGAACCAGGGACACCTTTGGATAGATAACACAACACGTTCGGTACACGCAAACCAAACGCGGTGTAACACGACAAGCGCAATTAGCGCTATTCAGCTTAACACTTTAAGCAGCTGCAGCATGAGAAATGTTTTTTGGGACTTTCGACCAGGTCTGAAACAACCAGGATTGTTCACGACAAAAGAGTGCAATTAATTTGGGACCCTATCACGGGTTTTCTGTGTAGAAGGGCCATTTATAATAACAATAATAATATCTATATTTATAGAGGATAACGTATTTAGCACAACGGCCAGTCTTCCATACGATCCTCTAGTGAATACAGACATTGATTATTTTCGGACCTCTTTTGTTATTATTCGGACATTTTCATATTAGACATGCGATGTTAGTGATGCTATATTTTGATTTGGGAGAAGAGAAGCCAGTGCTTGCCTAATAATGCTGAGCGCCAAGCAAGGTAGCCACTGGTACCATTTTTAAAGTCTTTGGCATGACCCGGCCCGGGATCGAACCCTCGACCTCCCGCTCCCGAAGCGGACGCTCTCACCATTACGCTATCGGAATCGGCAATTCGTTATTAAGGAGCTTGGGAGAACTGGAAAACATTTGAAGGGAGTTGGGGATTACTAGAAGAGAACATTTTTAGTTTTAGGAAGCTGGGAGCAAGTATAAAAAATAGGGAGCTGGGGTCATTTTTCTTTTAGTGAGCTTGGACCTAATAACCCCTTGGAAGGTTACACTGCAGCTGAGCTGCACTTTTGCAAAATCATGTCTTCTCATGACGCGTCTGATATTTATTTTTTATGTACCCGAGTCAATAACTTTCAGTAATGTCGGGACGAAACTACTACTTTTTTATCTTCGTAGTAACCAGCCTCATTGGGTATACCCTGGTCGACGAAGAATTTTGAATTTGCAGTTTTGTATCAAACCCCCCCCCCCCACACACACACACATCTCAAATGGTTTTACCTCTTCTGACTGCTACTGGTGTTAGTAGCTGAGACCCTCTCGTGAAAGGCGACCTAACTCTTTTCAGTGTATGAAATTGCCTGAATCCACACCTGCTGACAGAAGTCAACTCAGTGCTGTCACACATCAGTACTGTCACGACCGTGACAGTACTGACCGTGATAGTACTGAGTTTCACACATAAATTTAATTATTATGACTAACAGCAGAATGCAGGCTGAAAACTTTGCATATCTATTCAAACCAGCCCTAAGCAGAAATTCAGTCATGGCCTTAAAATGTACGTGATATTTGCAAGAAGCGGCTAAATGCGCGTGATAGTACTGGTGGCTAAAAAATTCCCACACCGATTTTGACATGTCTTTATTGAATATGAACGGAGTAATTTTCTCAAAAAAGTTGTTTACCATGACTTCATCAGCTTGCTGTCGTCTACAAAAATGCGATTGTTTTGATCTGAGAAAATGATTCATAACTCTGGTCAAAATAGATGTTTTAAAACTGTGACAGCACTGATATGTTTTCCAGGGACAGCACTATAATGTGCCGCCGCTCTTAAATTGCACTTAATATACCATATGATTTTTTAATTTGACTTCAATAACATAATATGCAATAGAGGGTTACAGAAAATGTAATTTCTGTCAAGCTTCTTTTGCAATGGAAACAAATAAAACTACTTACCCAGACCCGGGGACACGATGAAAATCTTGCATTTTTTCTTTTAAATAACATACTCGTAAACGTGAAATCCGCGTGGTTCTTGTAAAGCACGGCTGATAATAATATTATAGAAGGAGGAAGCAAACCTCGGACATCGCGCTTGCGAGAAAATCATCAGGGACAAGGATTGCTCCATTTTTTGATAATGACCCATATATACATTGCGTGTCTGCAGCGTAGAAGCAAAAATGGGCTATTTTGAAAATTGAACGGCATCATACAAAATATGTGATACCGGAACGTTCCAAGTAGAGATCTACAGCGCCATACTCTACCACAACGTTCCAAGTTGAGCTCTAGAGCGCTGTATTCTACCGTAACCCCCCTAATAAAGAGCTACAGTGCCATGCGCTACCGCAACGTCCCCAGTAGCATTCTACGATACCATACTCAAACGCAACCTCTCCAGTAGGGATATACAGTATCGTACTCTACCACAACGTACACATTAGGATTTACAGCACCATTGTTTACCGCAACGTCCCCAGTATCGATCTACAGTATCATATTCTACTGCAACGTCCCCAGTAACGATCTACGGTTAGATACTCTACCATAACATACTCAGTAGAGATATATAGCGCCACAGTTTACCACAAGGTCCCCAGTAGGAATCTACAGTGCCATACTCTACTGCAACGTCCTCAGTAGAGATATACGGCCACATATTTTACCGCAACGCTATACTCTACCACAACGTACCCATTGGGGATTTACCGCAAATTCCCTAGTAGGTATCTACAGCGTCATAGTCTACCGCTGCGTTCCAAGTAGGGTTCTACTGTGTCATATTCTACCGCAACCTCCCCTACAGCTCCATACTCTGTCACAACGTACCCAGTAGAGATATACAGCTCCGTTTCATTAATAACATACCCCTGCAATGTCGCTAAATAAATTGACCCCGCACCCTGCATTGCATGGCTCATTACTGGATGGTTATTAGTCTGGCCTGGATGAAACTTCTACAATTTGTGTATACATTTATGTGTGTTAAACTGGTAATTTGTTTATATTGATCGTGAGCAGTCCGATTGGACAGGAAGCTGTTTTCGGCATGTACCAAAATTCCAACATAATTAATGTCAAGTTTTCAACTTTCGGCGATTGGTATTATGTAAGTGCTGTGAATACTGCCACTTTCTGACCTGAATGTTATTCATTGACATCTATTTTATATACATTAAAACTTGCACCGCATTCGCAATACATATAAAGTTCAGAAATAATGATTAAATAGACGCTATTTCCTTCATTACAGACATATTTCAAGGAAGCAAAACTGCTCTTAATGTCTACTTCCATCTTAGTGTGCTCTCGCGCGTTTAATATTTCATTCGTTGAAGTTTCTCTTGGATGATTACTAATATAAGCCGTCTTGTTAAAATCGCCAGTCACACTATTTCAATCAATTGTATTCAACACCCATCAAATGTCCTTAATAAATATATGTTTAAGAATGTCATTACATAACTTAAAACATTGTCATAGGCAGGTACACTTTGCATTAGATACAAGGCCATCGTAACTCTCTTTAAATAATCATGTCAACTGTTAATGATATTCTCAGATGTCCAGTTTTTAAGTTTGATAAACTTTCAGACAATTTATATGCTGAAAACATGCATTTGCATGGTAGCATTATACAGGGTAGTAGGTATAGTTAGATATTCCATTTCTACTTCAGTACTTTAGCGAATGTGATGTAAGTTTTAAGGTATCTACAATAGATGGCAATGAACAACATTCATGTCAGAAACTGGCAATAATCACAGTACTTACATAATACCAATCGCCGAAAGTTGAAAACTTGACATTAAATCTACCAGAATTTTGGTACACGCCGAATGCAGCTTCCTGTCCAATCGGACTGCTCACGATCAATATAAACAAATTACCAGTTTAACACACATAAATATATACACAAATTGTAGAAGTTTCATCCAGGCCAGACTAATAACCATCCAGCAATGAGCCATGCAATGTATGGTGCGGGGTCAATTTATTTTGCGACATTGCAGGGGTATGTTATTAATGAAACGGACCTGTATGGTTCTACAGTGTCATACTTTACCATAACGTAGACAGTAGACAGTAGCAAAACTAATCGATTGATTATTCGATTACTTTTGCAAATCAGTTGTAATTGTAATCGAATAAAGCCAGGAAAAATACTTTTAATCGTAATCGTTAATCGTTGAAAGTAATTGTAATCGTTAGTGATTAATTTTGAAAGTAATCGATAACAGGTCTGCCAGGCTCTACCGCAATGGTCCAATAGGGATCTACAGTGCCATATTCTAATACAACATCCCCAATATGGATCTACAGTGCCAAAATCTACCCAACGCCCCTAACCACATACTAAGCAGCTATGTCCCCAGTAGTGTAGCCTGGGTTCCAGTCTGATCCTTTTTTTTTCTTTTTTTCATTTTTTCAGCCTAGCCTGGGTTCCAGTCTGATCTTTTTCTCTTTTTTTAATTTTTCAGTTTTTTCAGCCTTGGCAACTTTGATTGCATTACTATACTGCAACGACTACCCTACCCTACCGCAACGTCCCCAGTAGGGATCAACAGTGCCATACTCTACCGCAAAGACCCCAGTACGAATCTACAGCGCCATACTCTAAATCAAGTAGAGACAAACAGCGCCATACTCTAGCGCAACGTCCCAAGAAGGAATCTACAGTGCCATACTCTACCGCAACGTCCTCAGTAGAGATAATCTGTCACATATTCTACCACAACGTCCCCAGTAGATATCTACAGCACCAAACTCTATCGCAACGTCCCCAGTAGCCTAGCGATCTCTGTAGCGTCATACTCTACTCACCCGTCCCCAGTAGAGATAAACAGCCACATATTCTACCGCAACGTACCCAGTAGATATCTACAGCGCCTTACTGTATCCCAACGTCCGCAGAAGCGATCTCTACAGCGCCATATTCTACCATAACGTCCCCGGTAGGAATCTACAGCCACATGCTGAACCGGAACGTCCCCAGTAGAGATCTACAGTACCATACTCTATAGCAACGTCTCCAGTAAGGAACTACAGTACCATACTCTACCACAACGTACCCAGTAAGGATATAGAGCTGAACAGCGCCATAATGTATCACAACGTATTCAGTAGGGATATACAGCCACATACTCTACCGTAACGTATCTAGTAATGATCTAGCGTGACATACTCTTCCACAAGATCCCCAGTAGAGATCTTCAGCGCCATACTCTACCGCAACGTCCGCAGTTTGGATCAACAGTGCCATACTATATTGCAATGTCCCCGATAGGGATCTACACTGCCATAATTCACCACAACGTCCCCAGTAGGGATATACGACACTATTCTCTACAACAATCTACCAAATGATATAAACAGCTCAATTATTTCCACAAGGTCCGTAGTGGATTTTCAGTGACATACTCTTCCACATTGTTTCCAAATTAAACCTTTATTCTACAACAATGTACCCAGTGGAGGTCTACAGCGCCATACTCTGCTACAAAGTCACCAGTAGGGATATAAAGCGCCATACTCTATCGCAACCTACCAAGTTGAGATCAACATCGCCAAAATCTACCGCAAGGTCCCCAGTATGTATCTTTACTCTACCACAACGTACCAAGTTGGGATCTACAGCGACATACTCTGCCGCAACGTCCCCAGTAGGATTATAAAGTGCCACAACTTCCCCAATACGTATCTACAGTGTCATGCTCTACCACAACGTCCCAAATAGGGATCTTCAGTGTTATATTCTACCACAACGCCCAACAGGAATCTACGGTGCCATACTCTACCGCAACGTTTCCATAACCTCAATTCTAAGTTAAATTCGTTTTGCGCAAGAAATCATGGCTGCCTTCCTGAATGACATCTTGAATACGATAATCACTGCATCTTGATAAGGCAATCTAGCTTGAGTAATGGTTCTGAAAGTTAAAGTGTATGAATAAAAAAGTTAAACCAAAATTACGAAAAACCTTGACTTATTTCATCTATACAGTGTTTTTTTATCCTGTTTTGAAAAGAAACTATGATAGAATGTAAATACTTATACAAAACTGATACCTGTTCATCATTTTGTACTGAAATAACCACAGTTTCGCCAGATAAAAACCATCAGAGCCCTGTTAAATATTATTATATATTCTGGCCGCCATCTTAAACGCCATCTTGAAAATACAAAATTGCTCAATGATGCCAAAGTGACATCACTCAGATTCATGTTAGGCAATGCCAACTGAACATAATTCAGTAAAGAAAAAACTTTAGAACACAATTCCAGGTCAAATTTGTTTTCTGCCGGACTAAGGGGACGGTGTGGTAGATTATGGTGCTGTAGACCTCTACTGGGGACGGTGTGGTAGGGAATGTCGCTGTAGATCTCTACTGGGGACGTTTGGGTAGGGAATGGGGCGACAGATCTCTACTGGGGACAGAATGGTAGGGTATGGTGTTGTAGATCCCTACTGGGGAAGATGCTGAAGAGAATGACACTGTATATCTCTACCTGGGACGGAGTGGTAGACTTCCGCACTGTATATCTCTACTGGAGACGGTCCAGTAGAGTAAGGTGCTGTAGATCTCTACTGGGGACGTTGGGTAGGGAATGGGGTGATAGATCTCTACTGGGGACGGTGTGGTAGATTATGGTGCTGTAGATCTCTACTGGGGACGGTGTGGTAGGATATGGCGCCGTGGATCTTTACTGGGGACGGTATGGTAGGATATGTCGCTGTAGATCTCTACCGGGGACGTTGTGGTAGGGAATGGGGCGATAGACCTCTACTGGGGACGGAATGGTAGGGTATTGTGTTGTATATCCCTACTGGGGACGATGCTGATTAGAATGACTCTATATATCTCTACTGGAGACGGAGTGGAAGGGTTGTCGCTGTAGATCTCTACTGGGGACGTATTTGTAGAGTAGTTTTGTTTTGTATGTCTACTCGGAACGTTGAAATATGTAGCTGTAGATCTCCACTGGGGACGTAATGGTAGGGAATTGGACGATAGATCTTTACTGGGGACGGTGTGGTAGGGTATGTCGCTGTAGATCTCTACTGGGGACGATGTGGTAGGGAATGGGGTGATAGATCTCTACTGGGGACGGTGTGGTAGATTATGGTGCTGTAGATCTCTACTGGGGACGACGTGGTAGGATGTGGCGCTGTAGATCTTTACTGGGGACGGTATCGTAGGATATGTCGCTGTAGATCTCTACTGGGGACGTTGTGGTAGGGAATGGGGCGATAGATCTTTACTGGGGACGGAATAGTAGGCTATGGTGGTTTAGATCCCTACTGGGGACGATGCTAAAGAGAATGACACTGTACTCTACTGGGGACGGAATGGCAGGGTATGGCGCTGTATATCTCTACTTAAGACGGTGTGGTAGACTAACTCACCGTAGATCTCTATTGGGTACGATCCAGTAGAGTTTGGTGCTGTAGATCTCTACTGGGAACGGTGTGTTAGGGTATGTAGCTGTAAATCTCTACTGTGAACGCATTGGTAAAGTAGTTCGCTTTAGATCTCTACTGGGGACGATGCTTAAAAGAATGACACTGTATATCTCTACTGGGGACGGAATGGTAGGGTATGGCGCTGTATATCTCTACTTAAGACGGTGTGGTAGACTAACTCACCGTAGATCTCTATTGGGTACGATCCAGTAGAGTTTGGTGCTGTAGATCTGTACTGGGAACGATGTGTTAGGGTATGTAGCTGTAAATCTCTACTGTGAACGCATTGGTAAAGTAGTTCGCTTTAGATCTCTACTGGGGACGGTGTGATAGGGTTTGTAGCTGTAGATCTGTACTAGGGACGTTGTGGTAGGGATTGGGGCGAAATATCTCTACTGGAGACGGTGTGGTAGATTATGGTGTTGTAGATCTCTACTGGGGACCGTGTGGTAGGGTATGTCGCTGGAGATCTCTACTGGGGACGATGTGGTAGGAATTGGGGCGATGGATCTCTACTGGGGACGGAACGGTAGGATATGGTGTTGTAAATCCCTACTGGGGACAATGCTAAAGAAAATGACACAGTATTCAGCTCCGTTTCATTAATAACATACCCCTGCAATGTCGCAAAATAAATTGACCCCGCACCCTACATTGCATGGCTCATTGCTGGATGGTTATTAGTCTGGCCTGGATGAAACTTCTACAATTTGTGTATGTATTTATGTGTGTTAAATTGGTAGTTTGTTTATATTGATCGTGAGCAGTCCGATTGGACAGGAAGCTGCTTTCGGCGTGTACCAAAATTCTGGTAGATTTAATGTCAAGTTTTCAACTTTCGGCGATTGGTATTATGTAAGTACTGTGAATATTGCCAGTTTCTGACATGAATGTTGTTCATTGGCATCTATTGTAGATACCTTAAAACTTACATCACATTCGTTAAAGTACTGAAGTAGAAATGGAATATCTAACTATACCTACTACCCTGTATAATGCTACCATGCAAATGCATGTTTTCAGCACATAAATTGTCTGAAAGTTTATCAAATTTAAAAACTGGACATCTAAGAATATCATTAACAGTTGACATGATTATTTAAAGAGAGTTACGATAGCCTTGTATCTAATGCAATGTGTACCTGCCTATGACAATGTTTTAAGTTATGTAATGACATTCTTAAACATATATTTATTAAGGACATTTGATGGTTTTTGAATACAATTGATTGAAATAGTGTGACTGGCGATTTTAACAAGACGGCTTATATTAGTAATCATCCAAGAGAAACTTCAACGAATCAAATACTAAACGCCCGAGACCACACTAAGATGAAAGTAAATATTAAGAGCAGTTTTGCTTCCTTGAAATATGTCTGTAATGAAGGAAATAGCGTCTATTTAATCATTATTTCTGAACTTTATATGTATTGCGAATGCGGTGCAAGTTTTAATGTATATCAAATAGATGTCAATGAATAACATTCAGGTCAGAAAGTGGCAGTATTCATAGTACTTACATAATACCAATCGCCGAAAGTTGAAAACTTGACATTAATTCTGTCGGAATTTTGGTACATACCGAAAATAGCTTCCTGTCCAATCGGACTGCTCACGATCAATATAAACAAACTACCAGTTTAACACACATAAATGTATACACAAATTATAGAAGTTTCATCCAGGCCAGACTAATAACCATCCAGCAATGAGCCATGCAATGCAGCGTGCGGTATCAATTTATTTAGCGACATTGCAGGGGTATGTTATTAATGAAACGGACCTGTATCTCTTCTAGGGACGGGGTGGTAGGGTATGGCGCTGTATGACTCTTTATGTCTCTACTGGAGACGGTGTGGGAGACTACCGCACTGTATATCTCTACTGGGGACGTTGGGGTAGGGAATGGGGCAATACATATCTCTACTGGGGACGGAATGGTAGGGTATGGTGTTGTAGATACCTACTGTGAAGGATACTGAAGAGAATGATACTGTATATCTCTACTGGAGACGGTGTTTTAGGGTATGACGCTGTATATCTCTACTGGAGACGGTGTGGTAGAATACCGCTATGTAGATCTCTACTGGGGACGATCCGGTAGAATATGGTGCAGTAGATCTCTACTGGAAACGTATTGGTAGAGTAGTTCGCTTTAGATATCTACTTGGGACAGTGTGATAGGGTATGTAGAGGTGGATCTCTACTGGGGACGTTAAGTTAGGAAATGGGGCGATAGATCTCTACTGGGACGGTGTGGTAGGGTATGTCACTGTAGATCTCTACCGGAGACGTTAAGGTAGGGAAAATGTCGATAGATCTCTACCGTGGATGGAGTGATAGGGTATGACGCTGTAGATCTCTACTGGGGACGTTGTGGCACGGAATTGGGCGATTGATCTCTACTGGGGACGGAATGGTCGGGTATGTTGTTGTAGATCCCTACTGGGGATGATGCTGAAGAAAATGACACTGAATATCTCTACTGGGGACGGATCGGTAGGGTATGGCGCTGTATATCTCTACTGGTGACGGTGTGGTAGACTACCGCATTGTAGATCTCTACTGGGTATGGTCCAGTAGATAATTGTTATGTAGATCTCTACTGGGGACGGTGTGGTAGGGTATGTCGCTGGAGATCTCTACTGGGGACGTATTGGTAGACAAGTACAAGTAGGCAAGGATCAGGAAAAGGCGCAATCAGAAAAAGACTCCCACTCCAAAAACCAAGGTGGGAAAAAACCAAACTAACAATCAGTAGTTCGTTTAAGATGTCTACTTTGGACTGTGTGATAGGGTATGTAGCTGTAGATCTCTACTGGGGAAGTTGTGGTAGGGAATGGGTCGATATATCTCTACTGGGGACGGTGTGGTAGCTTAATGTGCTGTAGATCTCTACTTGAGACGGAATGATAGGGTATGGTGTTGTAGATCCCTACTGGGGACGATGCTAAAGAGAATGACACTGTATATCTCTACTTAGGACTGAGTGGTAGGGTATGGCGCTATATATCTCTACTGGAGACGGTGTGGTAGACTACCGCACTGTAGATCTCTACTGGGGACGCCCCAGTAGAGTATGGTTCTGTAAATCTCTACTGGGGACGGTGTGGTATGGTATGTCGCTGTAGATCTCTACTGGGGACGTATTGGTGGAGTAGTTAGCTTAAGATGTTTACTGGGGACGGTGTGATAGGGAATGTAGCTTAAGATCTCCACTAGGGACGTTGCGTTAGGGAATTGAAAGATAGATCTTTACTGTGGACGGTGTGGTAGGGTATGTCTATGTAGATCTCTACTTGGGACGTTGTGGTAGGGAATGGGTTGATATATCTCTACTTGGGACGGTGTGGTAGATTATGGTGCTGTAAATCTCTACTGGGGACGCTGTGGTAGGTTATGGCGCTGTAGATCTTTACTGGGGACGGTGTGGTAGGGTATATCGCTGTATATCTCTACTGGGGACGTATTGGTGGAGTAGTTCGCTTAAGATGTTTACTTGGGACGGTGAGATAGGGAATGTAGCTGTAGATCTTCACTGGGGACGTTGTGGTAGGGAATTGAACGATATTATTTTTTACTGGGGACGGTGTGGTAGGGTATGTCTCTGTAGATCTCTTCTTGGGACGTTGTGGTAGGGTATAGATCGATATATCTCTACTGGGGACGGTGTGGTAGATTATGGCGCTGTAGATCTTTACTGGGGACGGTGTGGTAGGGTATGTCGCTGCAGATCTCTTAAGGTGCTGTAGATCTCTACTGGGGACGTTGTGGTAGGGAAAGGGGCGATAGATCTCTACTGGAGAGGGAAAGGTGGGGTATGGTGTTGTAGATCCCTACTGGGGGACGATGCTGAAGAGAATGATACTGTATATCCCTACTGGGGACAGAGTGGTAGGGTATGGCGCTGTATATCTCTACTGGAGACGGTGCGGTAGACTAGCGCACTGTAGAATTCTACTGGGTATAGAGTAGAGTATCCAGTAGAGTATAGTGTTGTACATCTCTACTGAGGACGGTGTGGCAGGGTATGTCGCTGAAGATCTCTACTGGGGACGTATTGGTAGACTAGTTCGCTTTAAATGTCTACTTAGGACTGTGTGATAGGGTATGTTGCTGTAGATCTCTACTTGGGACGTTGTTGTAGGGAATGGGGCGATTGATTTCTACTTGGGACGGTGTGGTAGGGTATGTCGCTGTAGATCTCTACTGGGGACGTTGTGGTAGGGAATGGGTCGAAAGATATTTACTAGGGACGGTGTGGTAGATTATGTAGATCTCTTCTGGGGAAGGTGTGGTACGGTATGGCGCTGTCAATCTTTACTGGGGACGGTGTGGTAGGGTATGTAGCTGTAGATATCTACTGGGGACGTTGTGGTAGGGAATGGGACGACAGATCTCTACTTGGGACGGAATGGTAGGATATGGTGCTGTAGATTCCTACTTGGGACGATGTCGGAGAGAATGACACTGTATATCTCTACAAGGGACGGAGTGATAGCGTATGGCGCTGTATATCTCTACTGGGGAGGGTGTGATAGACTACCGCACTGTAGATCTCTACTGAGGAAGGTCCAGTAGAATATGGTGCTGTAGATCTCTACTGGGGACGGTGTGGTAGGTTATGGCTTTGTATATCTCTACTGGGGACGGTGTGGTAGGGTATGTCGCTGTATATCTCTACTGGGGGCGTTGTGGTAGAGAATAGGGCGAAATCTCTACAGGGGACGGAATGGTAGGGTATGGTGTTGTAGATAACTGGGGACGATTCTGAAGAGAATGACAGTGTATATTTCTACTGAGGACGGAATGGTAGGTTATGGCGCTGTATGTATCACTGGAGGCGGTGTGGTAGACTACCGCAATGCAGATCTCAACTGGGGACGTTGTGGTTGGGAATGGGGCAATAGATCTCTACTGCGGACGCAGTGGTGGGGTATGGTGTTGTAGAATCCTACTGGAGACAATGCTGAAGAGAATGACACTGCATATCTTTACTGGGGACGCTGTGGTAGGGTTAGGCGCTGTATATCTCTACTGGAGACGGTGTGGTAGAATACCGAACTGTAGATCTCTACTGTGGACGGTCCAATAGAATATGGCGCTGTTGATCTCTACTGGGAACGGAATGGTAGGGTATGTCGCTTTAGATCTCTATTGGGGACGTTGTGGTAGGAAATTGGGCGATAGATCTCTACTGGGGACGGAATGGTAGGGCATGGTGTTGTTGATCCCTACTGGGGATGATGCTGAAGAGAATGACACAGTATATCTCTACTGGAGCGGTGTTGAAGGATATGGCGTTGCATATCTCTACTGGATACGGTGTTGTAGAAACCGCACTGTAGATCTCTACTGGGGACGGTCCAGTAAAATATGGTGTCGTAGATATCTACTTGGGACGGTGCGGTAGGTTATGGCGCTGTTGATCTTTACTGGGGACGGTGTGGTAGGGTATGTCGCTGTAGATCTCTTCTGGGGACGTTGTGGTAGGGAATGGGGCGAAAGATCTCTACTTGGGACGAAATGGTAGGGTATGGTGTTGTAGATCCCTACTGGGGACGATGCTGAAGGGAATGACACTGTATTATCTTTCTGGGGACGGAGTTGTAGGGTATGGCGTTGTATATCTCTACTGGAGACGGTGTTGTACACTACTGTAGATCTCTACTGGGGACGGTCCAGTAGAATATGGTGCTGTAGATCTCTACTGGGGACGGTGTGGTAGGGTATGTCGCTGTAGATCTCTCCTGGGGACGGTGTGGTAGGAAATGGGGCGATAGATCTCTACTGTGGACGGAATGGAAGGGTATGGTGTTGTTGATCCCTACTGGGGACGATGATGAAGAGAATGACACTGTTAATCTCTACTGGGGACGGTGTGGTAGGGTATGGCGCTGAATTTCTCTACTGGAGACGGTGTGGTAGACTACCGCAATGTAGATCATTACTGGGGACGTTTTGGAAGGGAATGGGGCAATAGATCTCTACTGGGGACGCAATTGTGGGGTATGGTGTTGTAGATCCCTACTGGGGACGATGCTGAAGAGAATGACACTGCATATCTCTACTTGGGACGGTGTGGCAGGATATGTTGCTGTATATCTCTACTGGAGACGGTGTGGTAGAATACCGTACTGTAGATCTCTACTTGGGACGGTCCAGTAGAATATGGTGCTGTAGATTATACTGCGGACGTTGTGGTAGGGTATGTCGCCTTAGATCTGGGGACGTTGTGGTAGGAAATGGGGCGATAGATCTCTACTGGGGACGTTGTGGTAGGGTATGGTGTTGTTGATCCCTACTGGGGACGATGCTGAAGAGAATGACACAGTATATCTCTACTGGGGACGGTGTGGTAGGATATGGCGTTGTATATCTCTACTGGAGACGGTGTGGTAGTAAACCGTACTGTAGGTCTCTACTGGGGACGGTCCAGTAAAATACGGTGCTGTAGAACTTTACTGGGGGCGGTGTGGTAGGTTATGGCGCTGTTGATCTTTACTGGGGACGGTGTGGTAGGGTATGTCGCTGTAGATTTCTACTGGGGACGTTTTGGTAGGGAATGGGGCGATAGATCTCTACTGGGGACGACGACATGGTAGGGTATTGTGTTGTAGATCCCTACTGGGGACGATGCTGAAGAAAATGACACTGTATATCTCTACTGGGGACGGAGTGGTAGGGTATGGCGCTGAATACCTCTGGAGACGGTGTGGTACACTACCGCATTGTAGATCTCTACTGGGGACGGTCCAGTAGAATATGGTGCTGTAGATCTCTACTGGGGACTGTGTGGTAGGGTATGTCGCTGTAGATCTCTCCTGGAGACGTTGTGGTAGGAAATGGGGCGATAGATCTCTACTGGGACGGAATTGAAGGGTATGGTGCTGTTGATCCCTACTGGGGACGATGATGAAGAGAATGACACTGTTAATCTCTACTGGGGACGGTGTGGTAGGGTATGGCGCTGTATGTCTCTACTGGAGACGGTGTGGTAGACTACCGCAATGTAGATCTCTACTGGGGACGTTGTGGTAGGGAATGGGGCAATAGATCTCTACTGAGGACGCAATGGTGGGGTATGGTGTTGTAGATCCCTACTGGGGACGATGCTGAAGAGAATGACACTGCATATCTCTACTGGGGACGGTGTGGTAGGATATGGTACTGTATATCTCTACTGGAGACGGTGTGGTAGAATACCGTAGTGTAGATATCTACTGGGAACGGTCCAGTAGAATATGGTGCTGTAGATCTTTACTGGGGACGGTGTGGTAGGGTATGTCGCTTTAGATCTCTACTGGGGACGTTGTGGTAGGAAATGGGGCGATAGATCTCTACTGGGGACGGAATGGTAGGGTATGTTGTTGTTGATCCCTACTGGGGACGATGCTGAAGAGAATGACACAGTATATCTCTATTGGGGACGGTGTGGTAGGATATGGCGTTGTATATCTCTACTGGAGACGGTGTGGTAGTAAACCGTACCGTAGATCTCTACTGGGGACGGTCCAGTAGAATATGGTGCTGTAGATCTCTACTGGGGACGGTGTGGTAGGTTATCGCGCTGTGGATCTTTACTGGGGATGTTGTGGAAGGTTATGGCGCTGTGGATCTTTACTGGAGACGGTGTGGTAGGGTATGTCGCTGTAGATCTCTACTGGGGACCTTGTGGTAGGGAATGTGGCGATAGATCTCTACTGGGGACGGAATGGTAGGGTATGGTGTTGTAGATCCCTACTGGGGTCGATGCTGAAGAGAATAACACTGTATATCTCTACTGGTGACGGAGTGGTAGGGTATGGCGCTGTATATCTCTACTGGAGACGGTGTGGTACACTACCGCATTGTAGATCTCTACTGGGGACGGTCCAGTAGAATATGGTGCTGTAGATCTCTCCTGGGGACGTTGTGGTAGGAAATGGGGCGATAGATCTCTACTGGGGACGGAATTGAAGGGTATGGTGTTGCTGATCCCTACTGGGGACGATGATGAAGAGAATGACACTGTTAATCTCTACTGGGGACGGTATGGTAGGGTATGGCGCTGTATGTCTCTACTGGAGACGGTGTGGTAGACTACCGCAATGTAGATCTCTACTGGGGACGTTGTGTTAGGGAATGGGGCAATAGATCTCTATTGAGGACGCAATGGTGGGGTATGGTATTGTAGATCCCTACAGGGGACGAAGCTGAAGAGAATGACACTGTATATCTCTACTGGGGACGGAGTGGTAGGGTATGGCGCTGTATGTGGTACAGTACCCCGCATTGTAGATCTCTACTGGGGACGGTCCAGTAGAATATGATGCTGTAGATCTCTACTGGGGACGGTGTGGTAGGGTATGTCGCTGTAGATCTCTACTGGGGACGTTGTGGTAGGAAATGGGGCTATAGATCTCTACTGGGGACGGAATGGAAGGGTATGGTGTTGTTGATCCCTACTGGGGACGATGATGAAGAGAATGGCACTATTAATCCCTACTGGGGACGCTGTGGTAGGGTTTGGCGCTGTTTGTCTCTACTAGAGACGGTGTGGTAGACTACCCCAATGTAGATCTCTACTGGGGACGTTGTGGTAGGGAACGGGGCAATAGATCTCTACTGGGGACGCAATGGTGGGGTATGGTGTTGTAGATCCCTACTGAGGACGATGCTGAAGAGAATGACAGTGCATATCTCTACTGGGGACGGTGTGGTAGGATATGGCGCTGTATATCTTTACTGGGGACGGTGTGGTAGAATACCCGACTGTAGATATCTACTGGGGACGGTCCAGTAGAATATGGTGCTTTAGATCTCTACTGAGGACGGTGTGGTAGGGTATGTCGCTTTAGATCTCTACTGGGGACGTTGTAGTAGGAAATGGGGCGATAGATCTCTACTGGGGACGGAATGGTAGGGTGTGGTGTTGTTGATCCCTACTGGGGACGATGCTGAAGAGACTGACACATTATATCTCTACTGGGGACGGTGTGGTAGGATATGGCGCTGTATATCTTTATTGGGGACGGTGTGGTAGAATACCCGACTGTAGATATCTACTGGGGACGGTCCAGTAGAATATGGTGCTTTAGATCTCTACTGAGGACGGTGTGGTAGGGTATGTCGCTTTAGATCTCTACTGGGGACGTTGTAGTAGGAAATGGGGCGATAGATCTCTACTGGGGACGGAATGGTAGGGTTTGGTGTTGTTGATCCCTACTGGGGACGATGCTGAAGTGACTGACACATTATATCTCTACTGGGGACGGTGTGGTAGGATATGGCGTTGTATATCTCTACTGGAGACGGTGTGGTAGAATACCGTACTGTAGATCTCTACTGGGGACGGTCCAGTAGAATATGGTGCTGTAGATCTCTACTGGGGACGGTGTTGTAGGCTTTGTCGCTTTAGATCTCTACTGGAGACGGTGTGGTAGGGTATGGCGCTGTATATCTCTACTGGAGACGGTGTGGTAGAATACCATACTGTAGATCTCTACTGGGGACGGTCCAGTAGAATATGGTGCTGTGGATCTCTACTGGGGATGGTGTGGTAGGTTATGGCGCTGTGGATCCTTACTGGGGACGGTGTGGTAGGGTATGTCGCTGTAGATCTCTACTGGGGACGTTGTGGTAGGGAATGGGGCGATAGATCTCTACTGGGGACGGAATGGTAGGGAATGGTGTTGTAGATCCCTACTGGGGACGATGCTGAAGAGAATGACACTGTATATGTCTACTGGGGACATTGTTACGACATCACCCTTAAACCACTGATAGTTCTCCATTGTAGAATATAAATATAAAACTTAGATCCTTTAAGAGCAGTGAAAATGGGTGTTTAGGCTACTTTAGGCTCTTCAGATAGCCTATATGGCATACTATACTATATGCCCACAATGAAAATCGCGGTGTGTAGGACAAACACGTTGTCTTTCGCTGTTCAATAGATCTGCAGTACTAAATTACAATCTAAAGCCGTGTTCATATGCTGTAATTGCAACCGGGTGTTATTTTTCATCCGCTTGTGTAGCGGCCATATGCAGCGAGATCATGTTCATATTCGCCTGGTTTTGACATTAAATTTTGACTAAAATGCTCATTATTAGCAGAGGTCATTTGATGTAGATGGGCTGTTTGTGCCTCAGGCAAAGCATGTTCGCTACTGACTGGTAATCTGACTACTGGTAAACCGCTGCGGCTTGAGCCTGTCCAAGAAAAATGGTTTCAAGTCAAACTGGTCATACCTATAAGCCTTATTGGCTTAGCTGTGTGGTTATATCTTTAGCATTTTTGGATGTCATGACATCCTAACTTTGAGTGAAAGGCCCATAAAGTGGATACAATCTCCAGATATGACCTAAGCTATTGTCTGGGACGTAAAGTATCAATTCAAACAAACAAAAAAGTGTAACGATTAAGCGTTTTGCGTTCATATACACACAATACACACGGGTGCAAAAATACACCCGGCTGCAATTCAATTTGCTCCACCTGGAAAGTAGGAGAAAATTTGCACCAGAGTGTAGTTTTGCAGGGTGTAGTTTTCATGGCATACCATACACCCGGGGTTCCAATTTACATCCAGTGTGCAAAAATACACCCGAGTTCAAATGTTGCACATGAACATGGCTTTAGAAATAGACTCCACGTCACTCAGGATAGCACGGCCTAGCGGTAGACCAACTAACTCCAAATCGAGAGGGCCTGTGTTCGATCCCCACTTGGGCTGCCGTGTTGTGTCATTGAGCAAGACACATTGGCCCATAACTGTCTTATACCCATGGAGCATTGCCGCTTTGCCGACATGACTGAAAATTTGTTGACTCCCTCGTTAACCCTTGATACAAACAAACAAACAAACAAACAAACAAACAAACAGACAAACAATCAAAACACTTAATGGGCACCCAAATCTTTAATCATTAAATTTTGCATGTTGGAAAAACATTTTATTTAAATTGTTCGTTCAGGGTAGCGCGGTCGCCTATCGGTCGATGATCGGACTCAGAACGAAAAAGTCTTTGGGTGAGAACCCAAATGGATAGCAGGTATGAGACCTTTCACAAAACACGTTGAATCTTTAACACTGTTAAAAACTTGAGCTCTTGCTAGACATGACAGTGGCTGAAACATCGTTGAATGGGGCGTTAATCTGCAAAAACGCCAAACTCACTGTCACGACTGTATAAAAATGCATATCTGCTAGACTATCTCTTGTCGGCCAAAATAAAATAAAATATATATACCCTTCAATTTTAAGTTTTACTTTATACAAGTGGGTTTAAGGGTCTGCAGAATACAATAATATTTAATCTTCTTGACAATGAATTTTAAACTTGAACGTAATTAAATGAAAACAAAAATTAAAAATCTATATACATGTAAAATTGGACCATCAAAGGTACTCATTATGTAAGTTACAATGTCAATATATCTAAACGATTTTATTTATAAATAGCTTTTTAACGATTCTATTTATAATTAGCTTAAAATAGCTTTTACCGTACTGGGCAATGATATTAAACCGTACCCAGCAACGACGTACTCGGCAAGGATGTTGCAAGTAGATACTACTGGAAATTGTACAATATGGCCCACCTTTTTTTTGAATGTTTTACTACTTCCAAAGGATCTAACAATTATATTTTAATTACTAAATAAAAGTGGGCTTTAAGGGGGTGGGGGGTATTTGCCACACTGATAACTCATCCTAAAAACTATGGAATATAATAATTGAGCCGCATCGTGAGAAAACCGGATTTTTGCCTATGCGAAAACAAAGGCGCAGATCAGCTTCGCGAAAACAAAGGCGCAGATCAGCTTCGCGGTAACCGCGAAGCTGATCAGCGCCTTTGTTTTCGCTACTCGGATAGTACAATTCCTCTTCTACTTAAATCCGAAATTTCAAGCTTCTAGCTCTTTTCTGAGCTTGTACAGGCCGGTTTGTGTCGGACCTGGTTGGAACTCCCGAAGACCGGTTTTCTCGCGTCGCGGCTCATTTGAGGGTTCTAAATGTACAACTTCATAGGCATTTATATTAGATAAACTGTCCTTCTAGGGGGATACTGTACAAATTTGATGCAGCTGGGCGGTTTGCATAATGTTCTGGTTCACCCGATGGATAGAAGAAAGAGCAGACTTTCCGAAAATGCGAAGGATGATATAGATATATTTATTATATAACTATAAATAGACAGTATTTCAGACAATGCTTTCAGCCCATTGCATATTTTGTCATATTCTATGACCTGGGGTTTTTCCCATTGAATATATGTTACTAAATTTAGAACTCTGTCATTGGAAATATACATTGAGTACTGTCAAGCAATAATGCCGATGAAGTACAAATGATGTTTATTTCTGTTTAGTTTATTTGAATTTAGACTTAATGTCCCTATGAACATTTTTCAGTCATGCTGTGACTAGTTATTTTAAAATTATTTTTATCATGTTTGTATAAAAGGAGTGTTATATAATAAAACAATTGTTGACTATTGAGTCATTGAATATGATGTGATATCCAACAGAGACTACTAATATCGACCTCGGCTTCGCCTCGGTCAATATTGGTAGTCTCTGTTGGATATCACATCATATTCAATGACTCAATAGTCAATAATTGTATAATGTATAAGAAAGCGGCATGTTATATGTTTTATTTTCATTGTGATTGGGCGGTTTGTCCGCCCGTCTAGAGATATTTGAAAGAAAAAACTTTTATAATGTTAAATTCAAGGCGTAGTGGGATAGAATTTGTATACTTCTATATTTCAATTAAAAACGGTGAAAAATATGTACGTACTACTTCGAACAAATATTACACTAAAAATTCATGCTTTGTGTTATTTCATGTATTATATTGTCTGGTTTACAAATTATTCACATATAGTTTTATACATTAGATTGTGTACTTCTTGTCATGTTAGCATAATGTAGAAAACTGTTTTAATATAATTATATTCTTAAACGTAAACAGGGGAAACAACTTTAAAAAGGACAATCAAAAGTCGTGCATAAAAAAAAAAAAAAAAAAAAAAAAAAAAAAAAAAAAAAAAAAACTGGACTGGTGGCCATCAGTGTTTGGTCGGTCATTGAATTGATAAAGGCCTACGTATATACGTCACTTGAATGGGAGATTATTTATTTATTTATTTATTATTGCATAAATACCCGTGTCACACGATATTAACAGCCGTTTATTAATGAAGAGAAAGCCATGCATTAATATTGCAATTCACGCTACGCCCTCGGTTTTCAACACTCCCCTCGGGACCTAGCGAATGTTAATGAATGGAAAATCATGTTTGATCCCTATATTGTTATATACCTAATGTATCTCTACAATAGAAACTTGTCGTGTTGTAACGGACAGCACTTTCTGCTGTTTTAGGCGTCGTAGGGCATTAATACCATTAATGCCCTAAGATGACGTCATATCAGGGCAATAATGGTGTTAATGCCCTGAGATGACACCGTAGCAGGGCAATAATGGTGTTAATGCCCTGAGATGACGTCATAGCAGGGCAATAATGGTGTTATTGCCCTAGGTGTTATTGCCCTGAGATTTTGACATACACCTGTTTACATGTTATGGACAATGACAGGTGTTCATTTCATCTAAATTTAACATGGCAGGTGAGTGTACATTTCAGACGTATATTTCATCTTAATTTAACGTGTCATTTTGCGTCTAATCACTTAACAATCAACGGCTGTGTGCTTGTCATCATGCGCGATTTCAAGACATAGCATTCACAATAAATAAATAAATAAATAAATAAATAAATAAATAAATAAATAAAATGTGCATGTATTGGAGGAAAGGTATATAACAATGACGATATAACATTCTTTTCAAAGTGCATTAACGTTTGCCAAGCCCTCGGGCAATAATGTGTTGCAGCCCTCAACGCTACGCGGTTCGGGCTGCAACACATTATTGCCCTTGGGCTTGGCAAACGTTAATGCACGGAAAAGAATGTTTTATCCTCTTATTAATCTATATTAGAAAAAAAGATGCCTAAATTTGTGTTTTTCTGGCTTAATGTGACTTGTGGTTAGTGCGATAAAAAGATATTTCTTTTCCAGTGATAGCTTTTCTGAGTAGCAGTGACCAGCTCAGCGTTTGTACCAACGTCTAAGTTGAGAATAATTATCTAGGGCATCTGCCCAGTGCCAAATAGGATGGAGTGCTTTCTTCTGTTTTACATCTCGTTTCTGCTCTATCTCTATCGCTTTGTTCTGTTTGTTCATTGCTCACCATCTTTGTTTTGAATGATACAAGCCGGATGGCTATACCGCTGAGCATCAGGAAAACATGTCCGTGAAATGTATACCCCCTTTAACCCCACTTTTATATAGCAAAACTGGGGTATGCAGGGGTTTACCTATTTTTCATATTTTTGATCCAAAACATAGACTGTAGGTAGGGGTTAGAGGCGGTTCAAAAAAAAAATATCAAACTTTTTCTTACGAATTTTTCATTTTTTTTTTATTTAGCTAAAAGGAATCTTTATATATTGCATAGGCAAGTTTTCCTAATGGAAAGAGCAAGACAACTTGTCTGATGTGAAAAAAACTGTGATGTATTGTGTTATCCTTTCTTCCCACGTGGTGCCTGGGCTCTGCTTTTAAATTTAATCGTATAAAATCCGTGGTCTTCTATCCTTACTTCCGAATCAAATCGTTTATATGCTTTGTTTTCTAGCTAATAAATGCTTGTTGTTGGTAAATTTCCCAACGGATAGGTTAGATCTTCATTCAATTTGTCCGACAAGTGCCTCAGATAATTGTTTTACAATCCAAGGATTAAACAGAATAGTCTATCAAACCATCTATCCCCCGTCTCACCGGGACCTAGAAGCGCTATCTATCTGGATTTCCATTACCATTTCTGTCATCACATCTATATATCCCATACTTAAATTTGAGCCGCCTCGTGGGAAAACCAACAATGTGGTTTCCGAACAGGTCCGACACAAACTGGGCTGTACAAGCACAGAAAAGAGCTAGAAGCTTGAAATTTCGGATTTAAGTAGAAGAGGAATTGTACTATCCGAGTAGCGAAAATAAAGGCGCTGATCAGCTTCGCGGTTACCGCGAAGCTGATCTGCGTCTTTGTTTTCGCCTATGTAGATTGTTGGTTTTCCCACGAGGCGGCTCTAATGATAATTGCTTCTTTGTTCTTGCCCTGATTACATGCTTAATCTCTAGGTAATCTTTAAACCCCAACACCTCAGGGAGCCCCTGTCCTGATATAACTTGATGAACTATCTTAGGGGACCAAGCATGCGTGTGTCTGGAAGAGATCAAATAGAATACGCTGATATAACAACAAAACTAGTAATGTTGAGGAAAACACTAAATGGAGTAGCTAAAGCTACTCCATTTAGTGTTTTCCTCAACATTCCTAGTAGATTGGCATCTTGTTTAATGACTAACAAATATGATGGTACTTTGTTTTTTCATTGTAAAAGATTTCTGCATGTGACACAATGAAAGTGTAGCATATGGTCCCAAATGAATGTATACATGTAGCTTAGTTGAAAGCGAAAGTGATAGGCCCTGTGTTTTTCATAATTAACGAGGCTTATCCCTGTGAAGGATGTAGTCCAGTTTTATTTCAGCCGATGCATTGGAAACCTAGTGGAGGACATGCAGAGGGTCGTGTTACATACAACGGATGATAGAATACTAGATTTGCGCCATTGCAATAGTGACATAAAGGACACTGATCGGACTGCAAATTATTGACTTTATGCTCATTGGCCATATGACTTATTGCATTAATAATGTATGTTTATCATGTGTAATGGCTGTTCTTAGATGCCACCAGACAGGTTCTTCCACGATCTATGCATTACAAAAAACATGCCCATGCAATAAAGAGAGATTTTTCGAGCTTAAAAAATTGAAAATTTTCAGCTGAAAAATTTTGATATTTTTCTTATTTTTGCTCAAAACATAGATTGTGGGTACACGTTAGAACCGCCTCGCCGAGGCGGTTCTAACGAGTACCCACAATCTATGTTTTGGAGCAAAAATAAGAAAAATAGGTATACCCCTGCAAACCCCAGTTTTGCTATATAAAAGTGGGGTTTAAGGGTGTATTCATTGCACGGGCATGTTTTCCTGATGACTGATACAGATCTACAACACCTTAGACATGCCAGGATTTTAAAGTTTTACAGATTATCAGATGATCTTGAGAAATGTCCATATTACTTAAATGTATTTTCATGTCGCAATAGCTGATTACGCAGTGCCATCAATCAGAACTGTCAGATAAACAGGACGTTAATTGATTCCACTTTCTCGAAATTCGTTAGGAGTGTCTCGTGACCATATGTGGCTATGTTTCTGTAGAATAATGACTTCAAAAACAACTAAGCATATCTGTCAATAAATAAATAAATAAATAAATAAATAAATAAATAAATATTGTCTCATTCAATCATTCAAGTCACGCGTAGGCCTATGATGTATATGACAGACCAAGAAAAAAAAAAAAAAAAAAAAAAAAAAAAAAAAAAAAAAAAAACCGGTAGCCGCCGGTCATACACCGGTTATCCCTGGTGTAGTATTGTCAGTTTGACGTTTCACCAGTAAACTATTCTGATTCTGATACACAGGACTTTGGATAATCTAAAACTCGTTAACGTTTCACAGTTGCTTCCCTTGTCTACGTTTAAAATGCAATAAATGTATTTTCCTACATCTTGCTAACACGAAAAGAACGGCACAATATAATGTAAAAAGCTATAATTATGTAAATGTTTTAAACTGACAATATAATATGAAAAAATGTGACGCAAGCAATTTAATATCATGAATTTGTACTTAGAAATACGTTCCTATTGGAGAGAAGAATTATATTAGATTAACAAGAATATGAACTTTACGCTTGTAAGAAACGTAATTTTACCTATTAATTTTACACATCTCTAAAGACGTTCATTCCGACGTTACGGAAACGTTATAATAACGTAACGCCGGTTACGGCGGTTGCTAAGGTAGTAAAAACATGGAAGACGCGTTTTATTAAATGGGCTCAGTAAAATTGATTAACTTGTGATTAAAGCAAATTGTTGCAAAGATTGTGTTCTTTTTGGTGTAAGTTCCAGTTCGGGAAGATCTAGACACCAAAAATTGGTAGCAGAGCGAGGTTGCTTCTATTAAATTGAGGATTATTTTAGAGATCTGGAGATCGGAACAATATGGCGTCTGGAGAACGCAACGACGTTGACAACCAACCCGGCGGTTCGGGAAATATGGATTTTACAGACATGGAAACATCATTAAAACTGGAGAAGACACGAGCTAAGTCAAATTTCACGCGTTTCAAGAACAAACTGTTATTCTTGGTCGAAGGCGATGGCGCCGGATCAAGCCGCGAGGTGCGGGATGCGTGCGAAACATTGGATTTAAAATTCGAGATAACGTTGGACGTTATTACGCGACTATCGGGACTTTATATGGGAAACAAGGATACGGACAAGGCTAGAAAAGTGGCCCAGGAGTCGGACCAATTGGAGGAGGATTACAATACAGCGTACGACGCAGCAAGACATTATTTGCGATCGCTTCATGGGGAAAATTCGAGTGACACATCGGAAATTCTTACGATCGACATGAGGAACAAAATGAACATTGGCGATGAATCCGAGACAGAACAAAGGCAAGAAACAGTCGATAGGCAGGAGACATCGAAGAAGGTAGGCATTATAGCTTCAAGTAATGCTACAAATGACATTCTATCAGGAAAACAGACAGTCCTGTCATCGTGCACTAAGACCGAATCAGGGCAAATCAGATTGATTCATGAACCGGAACAGCATGGCAACGCTGGGGGCGTTACCGACGTAAATTCACGTGATCAACACGTTCAGTCAAGCGAATACTGCGGTGCAAAACCAGAAAAAAGTCAAGCTACGATGAATGCTCACGCTGCACCATTTGAGCCGACACAAAGCTACATGTATACAGATTCGCGGTCAGACGTTTCGATTGGCAATGATATGTGGCGACAATTAAAAAGGGTGCAGATACCTACATTCTCCGGTAACAAGAAAAATTATCAAAACTGGAAAGCGGCCTTCCTCTCATGCATTGATAGTGCCCCTGCCACACCGGAGTACAAGCTTCTACAACTCCGACAATACCTAAGTGGGGATGCTCTTAAGGTTATCGACAGCCTTGGGCATTCTGCCACAGCATATGAAGCCGCAAAAGACCGCTTAGATCGCAAATACGGAGGCAAGCGGCGACAGATTGCCATCTATCTTGACGAATTGGAGCAGTTTCGACAGATACGAGCTGGAAATGCGCGAGATATAGAAGAGTTCGCAGATCTTCTTGACATAGCGATGATCAACCTTAAAGAGGCCGGGCAAGAGTATGAGCTGCGGGACGGTTCTCTTTATTTGAAACTACAGCGGAAGTTGCCAGAAACAATGATCGCCAATTACCGTCGCTGGATGTTCGAGAATGACAAGGAAGAGTCTGTTCTGACCCTAAGGACATGGGTACTTCGGGAGTCAGATTATATTACGGTCGCATTAGAGACAGCTCATGGGTTTACCGGTAGAATGGCAAATGATACACCAGCTCGAGCGGGACCTAGACATGGAAATCCACGTACGTTCTTCGGAGAAACAAGCGGTGCACGGAAATCACCGCGGCGGAACTCGCAAAAGGTCAACTGCCAGGACTGTGGTAAACAACACGGGATATGGAACTGTCGTGTGTTTACCCAGAGAAGCGTACGCGACCGTTGGAACCTAGCAAGGCGACTACAACTGTGTTTCCGGTGCCTAGGCGAGAATCATCAGGGAGACTCGTGCCCACGAAGTAGGACCTGCGGACTGGATGGGTGTGGAGATATGCATCATCGGCTTCTACATAAACAAGCATCGGGCGAACAAGGAACAGCGGACACTACAGAGGTAAAACAAGCAGCGATCGGTAAGTCAAATTATTCACGATCAGGGGCACGTGCAGGCGCACGTGCTGAGCAAGAACAATTGTCAAATGACCGATCTTCTTTCCTCACGGAGGGGAATGACCAGGCACAGGATACAACCATGGTGGCACAAAGCAACATTAGACCGAACTTCATAGGTTTACGCACGGTTCCTGTGATTTTGATCAATGGAGCTCGTTCGCTCCGAGTAAATGCATTGCTAGATGATGCTAGCACCAAAACATACGTAAACGCGGATGTCGCAGCCGAACTAGGTTTACAAGGCAGAACCGAAAGGATTAAGGTCAATGTCTTGAATGGTCAAGTCGAAACCTTTGAAACGAAACCCATTGGTGTCAAACTTCAGAGCGTTACAGGTGACGTCAGCATGAAGGTCAGTGCTTACACCGTAAACAAGGTCACTGGGAATATGCCTGTTGTGGATTGGAATCACTACAAGGATCAATGGCGACATCTTAGAAATATTGAATTTCCATCGTCACCAAGGAGGCCCATTGTTGACATGCTTATTGGGCTTGACTGTGCAGATCTTCTCTATGCCATTGAAGAAAGAAGAGGGAAACCAGGAGAGCCTATAGCCCGACTAACACCTCTAGGTTGGACGTGTATAGGAAGTCCGGGCTCATATGATGGAAGTATTCACCAGACAAATTTTGCCTACACCTACTTTTCTAGGGATCAGTCTGAGATAGAGCAGGTCAACAGAACACTGAAGAAATTCTGGGAAATTGAGGAGGTCTCGTCACAACATGATATGCCGGTCGTGCGTTTAGAGGAACAAATGGCTCTGAAGAAAGTGGAAAAGTCTATCACTTATGACAACCAGATGTACAGGGTCGGTATACCGTGGAAATCACAGGATGTTGTATTGAAGAACAATTACCAGATGGCACTACGCAGACTGGAAAATACAGAGAAAAGGCTGATGAAGTCACCTGATGTTGCATCTGCCTACAACCAGATCATCGACCAATATATTGACAAGGGCTATGTCAAAAGAATTCCACAATATGCCGAATCAACATCGAAGTGGTATTTGCCGCATTTCCCGATACTACGACCCGACAAGGACACGACAAAGACAAGAATTGTATTTGACGCATCGGCGAAATATGACGGAGTATCACTAAACGACGCAATCTACCAAGGACCAAAGCTGCAGCGCAACCTGTTTGATGTCTTGTTGCGTTTTCGAAGACAGCCAGTAGCAGTTGTGTGTGACATAGCTGAGATGTACCTGCGCATTGGAATTGCAGCAGAAGATAAGCCATATCATCGGTTCCTTTGGAGGGGAACAGACATAAGTCGCAGACCAGACATATATGAATTTGACCGGGTGGTCTTTGGAGTCAACTCGTCCCCTTTTCAGGCGCAGTTTATATTGCAACACCATGCGAAGAAGTTTCAGAACGAGTTTCCTGTGGCTGCAGAAACGATTCTGAAGTCGACCTATATGGATGATTCCATGGATTCAGTGGCAACAGAGGAACAAGGCATAGAACTACAAAGACAACTTTCCAATCTGCTGACAAAGGCCGGGATGCATGCACGGAAGTGGTTGTCCAATTCACCAAAGGTGCTGGGTGAAATACAGATCCACGATCGCAAGTTTGAGGTCGACTTGGACCGTGAAGGTTTGCCAGCTGCAAAGACACTTGGAGTGTGGTGGTCAGCTGATAATGACAGTTTCACCTTCAAGGAGAATCAGCCAGATGAAAGTATGTTATACACCAAGCGCAACTTCCTGAGGAAGATCGCCACTCTCTTTGACCCTATAGGTCTCCTTGCGCCATATACTGTGCGGGCGAAGCTACTTCTTCAAGAAATGTGGACGGCTGGTTTGGAGTGGGATGAAGAGCTGAGTGACCCATTGATCAATGCGGCACGGACCTGGTTCGGAGAACTCACGGAACTAACACAGCTACAAATACCAAGATGTCTACTTGAAAAGGGTAAAACAGTAGATACCGTCACATTGCATACTTTTGTAGATGCTTCAGAGAATGCTTACGGTGCCGTTACATACGCCAGGTACACCTACCAGGATGAGTCGGTCTCTACAAACATAGTGGCAGCTAAGACACGGGTAGCACCAAGTAAGGCACTGAGTATTCCTCGCTTGGAATTAATGGCTGCTGTCATTGGTGTGCGACTGTCAAGCAAGATATCCAGTGTAATGGACCTGAAGATGGATCAAGTGGTGTTCTGGTCGGACAGTGTAAACGTGCTTTGGTGGGTACGCGGGAGAAGTCGGGAGTTTAAACCATTTGTCGCCAACCGGGTTGGCGAGATACAATCAACAACAGATCCAGACCAGTGGAGATATGTCCCGACCAGTGTAAACCCAGCAGATATCTTGAGCAGAGGTATGTCAGCAAAAGAACTTCAGAACAGTGATAAATGGTGGCGAGGGCCAGAATTCTTGAAACTACCAGAAGATGCTTGGCCAGCAAGAAAAATACAAGACAAACCAACGGGATACGATGAGCTGAAAAGATCAAGTCGGTCTGAGCAAGAAAATTCTGAACTTCAATCTGAGTCTGTATTTGTCAGCGTGGCAAATGGAAGTGTGGACTTTCCACTGAGGCCATGCAACTATTCAAGCTGGTTACGACTGAGGAGGGTCATGGCATGGATCAATCGGTTTATAGACAACTGTGGTAAACAGAAGATCGACAGAACGCCAGGAGAGCTTCGGGCAGATGAAATTAAAAGAGCAGAACGGCAACTGATTCGCCATGCACAGCTGACCGAGTTTACCGAGGAATGGAAGGCACTGACGAGTCACAAACCATTGCCTTCAAACAGTAGGCTGTTAGGACTACAGCCTAAACTTGATGATGATGGGCTCATGCGGTCGGACGGCCGCCTGACACATGCAGAGTTCCTGTCATACGATGTGCGATTTCCCATCATACTACCACGTCGAAGCTGGGTGACGAAGCTCATCATTAAAGATCAACATGAAAAGGGAAACCACGCGACGGGAACCAATCACACACTCTCAGCACTGTCATCTAGATTCTGGATCCAGTCGGGCCGCGAAGCTATTCGGGAATGGGAGAGAGAATGTGCTGAGTGTCGAAGAAGGAAGTCGATGCCTTCTCAGCAAGTCATGGCACCACTACCGACGTCCAGGCTCAAAACGTCACTGAGGGCGTTTACCAGATGTGCTGTGGATTTCGCGGGACCCTTCATTACTGTGCAAGGCAGGGGTAAACGTAGGGAGAAACGATATCTCTGCCTCTTCACATGTTTAGTCACAAGAGCAGTACACTTGGAAATGGCATTTGGGCTTGACACCGATTCATTCCTGAATGCCTTTTATAGGATGTCAAGTCGAAGAGGTTTGCCACAGGAACTGATTTCCGACAATTGGACAAACTTCAAGGGAGCAGATGCGGAACTGAGGGATTTGGTGTCGAAGTTAGACAACGAACGAACGACACAGTCGATTGCCAACAAGGGTGTCACGTGGCACTTCAACCCACCATTGGCTCCGCATTTTGGTGGAGTCCACGAGACAATGGTTAAAGCTGCAAAGAGAGCAATGTACGCTATATTGGGTAAAGCTGATGTCAACGACGAGGAACTGTTAACAGCAATAACTGGGGCCGAAGGGCTGCTAAATTCAAGACCACTGACGTACCAGTCTTCAAGTCCAGCTGACGATACACCGCTGACGCCGAATCATTTTATCCATGGTCAGGTCGGGGGTCAGTTTGCGCCGATGTCCGTGGATGAAACTGACTTCAACCTGAGAAAACGATGGCGCCGGATACAGGAGCTGGTGCGCCATTTCTGGACGAGATGGATGCAGGAACCCATTGAACGGTCGGAAGAAATGGTTCAAGACTCAACGAGATGTACGAATTGGGGACGTAATGTTGATACTCTCACCGGACACTCCACGGGGAAGTTGGCCACTGGGGCGCGTGCTAGACGTTTATCCGGGAAAAGATGGCCATGTGCGTGTCGCAAAGTTACAAGTTGGGCAAGGGACATTGACGAGGCCAGTGAATAAAATGTGCCCACTTGAACTGGAAATTTAATGAACGATATGAAGATTAACTTTGCGTTAATTACTCTTACAGTTAAAGTTTAATCAGATAGCCCATACGTATCCTTTAGTAATTAATTGTTATTGGAACAGGTGCGCGAAATACTTTTAAAAATTTATGTTTGTATAAGGCACATAGAACTGTTACTATTAATCAAAATTAACATTTTGAGGAGGGGAAGATGGAGAGAAGAATTATATTAGATTAACAAGAATATGAACTTTACGCTTGTAAGAAACGTAATTTTACCTATTAATTTTACACATCTCTAAAGACGTTCATTCCGACGTTACGGAAACGTTATAATAACGTAACGCCGGTTACGGCGGTTGCTAAGGTAGTAAAAACATGGAAGACGCGTTTTATTAAATGGGCTCAGTAAAATTGATTAACTTGTGATTAAAGCAAATTGTTGCAAAGATTGTGTTCTTTTTGGTGTAAGTTCCAGTTCGGGAAGATCTAGACACCACCTATATTGTACCATTTCTTATTGAAATACATAATGATACAAACTATTTTTCCCTATGCCATGATATTAACATTATAAAAGTTTTTTTCTTTCAAATATCTCTAGACGGGTGGACAAACCGCCCAATCACAATGAAAAAGAAGCCTCCGTGGTGCAGTGGTTAAGTCACTCGCCTTGTAAACCAGGGGTCGCAGGTTCGATCCCGGGCTTCTCCTAAAACCTCCTTCCGGTTGAGCCTTCGGGTGCTCTAGGATCAACAAAACCCACAAAAAACAACCTCATATAGTACTGGTCTCGCCCAGGAAAAAAAAAAAAAAAAAACAATCACAATGAAAAAAAATACATATTCTGATTTCTGACTTTCTTATCTCGTTTCTAGTCAGCGCGTGAACCAGAACTTTTTGCAGACATCTTGCTGTATCAAATTTGTACAATATCTCCCTCGATGATGGACAGCTTATCTGAATTTATATACTGAAGGTTTTACATTTATACTAGATCTGCACATTCCATATTTTTATTAGAGGATAACATGTCAGTGTGATATATACCTCCTAATAAAAATAGTTCCCTTCTTCCCTTATATGATTCATGCAAAATTTGGCGTTGGTTGACCAAACTGTTTCTGAGATGTTTGAAACTTGATGGACAACGATGACGACGGACGACTGCCTATCCTATAAGCTTGCATGTGAATAAATAAATAAATAAATAAATAAATAAATAAATAAATAAATAGGCGGCCCCGCTGTTTCTTAATCACTCGATCATCTCACCGCTGTGTCTGGTGTGGGTTCGAGCCCCGCTCTGGCCACATGTGAGACAAGCCAAGTTCTGCTTGCGGGTGTGTCAGGTGGTTTTTCTCGGGGTTCTCCCGTTTTCGCCCCACCTACTGATTGGCCCGCCTCATATGAGCTGAAATAATCTTGAAAGGGACGTAAAACTGAATTAAAAAAAAAACAAATAAAATAAAATAAATAAATAAATAAATAACGGCTTCAGTTAGGTTGATCAAACACGCACTGCAAATGTATACATAAGAGGATACTAAAACTTATAATTTGGAATATCAAAGTGTTAATAAAATAGCAAATGCACATAATATTTGTATGACGATCAAACGGGATAACATTCCAATGCAAGTTTTACTACCACCAGATAACCAAAATCACAAAATCATACAAAAATCTGTTGTGATCAATCACCTTATATCTTGTCAAAGATGGACAGATTTGAAAAAGAAACAAGTCAACTTTTAAGATAAAAAATGTTAACATTATTATATCAGATTCGATCTTGATTTGGCATTTTTTTCTCATTTAATGTCACAATATGGAACAATATTTTCTATCACAGAACAATATGGTTACGGCCAGAAGCAAATTAAATTCTTTTCTTATACCTAATATCACGATTATTGTCAATATCAAATTAATAATTGCATAACTTCGATTGACTTTATGACACCTTTCCCTGCTAACCTACATCTATATATGAATTATATTAATGTAAGCAATATACAGGAACTAGTACAACCAGTGTGAGTAAAATGCACAGAGATTGTTCAAGTTTATTTCAAATCCAAACCCAGATACAAAGAGGGATCAAACTCACGCCGCACTACTCACTTGAAAGTTGTAGAAACAACTATACATTGAATAAATGTAGCTGCAGCTGCATATACACAAAGATAAATCATCAAATTCATCATAAAATGATGTAAAATAATAATAATAATAATAATAATAATAATAATAATAATAATAATAATAATAATAAAAAACACAAAGTTTAGGTAAGTACTGATGAAGCTAGACACACAGAACGACGAATTGGTACAAGTCCATTCAAACTCCCTTCCCAGAACCACACGGAAGCGAATGGACAGAAAAAAGACAGGAAAAACAACAAAAAAAGACAGAAGAAGATGACGAGAAAGATGACTAGCTCTTCTCCAACACACCAGGAAAAGTATACCCCCTTAAACCCCACTTTTATATAGTAAAACTGGGGTTTACAGGGATATAACAATTTTTCTAATTTTTGCTCCAAAACATAGATTGTGGGTATTCGTTAAAACCGCATCGGCTCTCATCAAACTTTTTGAAAATATTTAATTTTACAACTTAAGAAAAATATGTATGGGCATGGGCATGTTTTCGTTATGAAGCTTCTCCGACAAGCGTCAACTTCGTTGCAATAAAATAAAACTACATTATAAACATAAAGATAAACCACAGCTGAATACTCATGGAACGGTCATTAATGCTATGAACAAAGATGCGTTTTTCACAGCTGATATGCGTCTGTTTCCGCATAGGCAAATGTTATGCCAATTGTTTCTGCGAGCCATTCACCACAACAGCACAGTTCCTAGAAAAATAGAGGCAACAGCGCCGAGGTGGCAATACATACAGCTTTCAAAGAGATATTCTGCATAATAAGACCAAGCACTTACGACGCTTCTCAGCTATAAAACAGACAACGCGAGGGGGCATCTTCAGATTATTTACCGTCTTATTCAATAATCAAAACGGAAGTACCTGTAATTTACGTCATTATTCCTGAAATGAAAGAGAATAATAAATTAAGAATTCCTCTTTGAATGTGTATCTCTCAGATGCGCTAAATTACATAACATAGATGGACGATCTATGTTTTCCTGAGAGTAATTATCATTTCCGAGAGGTGCGATAGAAAATAGTTCTATGTGGCTTTCAGGAAAATATCGACGTATTCAAACCATAGTTTATAGTAGTTGTTTGTTTTCTTTAAGGAATCAAAATGTGACAGAACCAATTTTAGTGATGGGTTCCTGCGTTTGAAAACCATAGAAAATAATGGCAACATGTGGGGTTCGGGGCTTAAAATGGAAGTCAGGTTTTCGCCGTTAATGACAACAATTTATTATAACAGATAGCATGAAACTTGTATCCCAGCCTTGGACTACAACAAGACTCAAGACCAGCATAATAAATTGTCAGTACTTACTTGGACCTATAGATATTTTATTTGTGAAAACGCTTCATGTTTTTTCGTGGTAGCCAGAGTACCAAACTGCGGAAGGCTTACCAGGCCTAAGGCCGTGCTACTGGCTTATATTTATAAGACAATAAACAGATTTCCTTGCGACGAAGCTCAAATTTTCAAATTGACACTCACTCTTACTTTGATCAGGATCCGTAACGTTACAACATTCTACAGGCTCTTATCTTGTCACTTATCTCACACTAGATCTGACGAGATCTTGTGATCAGCTTCGTCTTCAAACAGTTTCATCCACAACTGTAGCCCGACATCGCATAATAAATAATCATTTTAATGATGCGGAGCTGCTGTCATTACCCTATAGATTCCACAAGCACATCAACTTATGTAGATTGCCAGGGCTAATTATTTGTCACAGAAGTGATTTTTGTGTAATCACAACTCCGTATCGCTCCTATCATCTGATAAGGTAGCCTCGTTCTGGAGGAAAGTACTGTCAGCCAAATTGAACAACATGTTGCGTTGATCAGCTGCTCATTTACGCTGCTCAACCAAAGACTTTGCTACCAACTGCTTCAGAAAGATGCAACAATGTATCAGAAAGTCCTAGTTGTTATCTTGCTAGAATTGTTCTACAGTTGTTAGCGGTTCACATGGTTGAAACACTGACGACAGGCTGACAAGGAGCTGGCTAAGGTATTCTAGCCTCGCTTTCACTGATCGTTATCACTATCGCAATCAGATCCACTTAGAACCATGAAAAATGGAACTTTGTTGAATAAAAATCAAATTAATAATTTGATTCAGCCGTAAACTCATCTCATTTAGTCAGACTTTCGTCCTAAACAGATAGAGCCGTGACTGTTTGATAATGCCGACATGTGTTTTATGGAGGTTACAGACACCGACAACAAGGTGTTATGGCATCTTTTATGTTAATTTGTCAAAACATCAGCCTGACCACACCCTTTGATTTTTAGTGAAATATTCTTATCAGCTATTACGCTATCATTCATGGCGCTTCCTTTTGTATGCAATGATTCTGGCTTTGCCATTGCGATGAATTAGCACCACTTTGACCATCTGCTATCAGTAGGAAGAAGTTTCCTTTTTGTCCTTTATATTTACTGTCTGCAGCCTGTTTTCAATATGGTCCTGATGTGAATCCATACGCGTCTAGTTCATCTTATAGGAGTAAATGAGTCCAGATATGGCACCGTTGTTCATACGAGGCATTTAGAACAGTACTCTTTATACAGCTTTCTTATTCAATGCTGTATCTAATCGCAGTGTTTAACATTTCTATAGTTGTCATACCTACCATTTTCAGGCTATAGTTTATTTCTTAAAATTTACACCGATGGTGACACAATTTGTCGAGAAATGGCCCATGGATATCAGTAAAAGATCCACTATTGATAGTTTATAGGTAATATCTAAATTTATATCTCTCCACGGTTTTGTTATCATATCTATATTCACATATATATTGCCCATATCTATCTTGAGAAAACCAATAATTTGCATAGCCGAAAACAAAGGCGCAGGTCAGCGTCGCAGTAACTGCGAAGCTGATCAGCGCCTTTGTTTTCGCTACATTGATTGTACAACTCCTTTACTCTCTAAATCCAAAATTTCAAGCCTCTGGCCATCTTTTGCGCTTGTACAACACATATTGTGTCAGACCTGGTCGGAAATTAAAACTGTTGGATTTCCCATGGAAAGGCTCATATATATTGCCCATATCTATCTTAGGCTTCCCACTCTCTGTAACAGATCTCAAGATTACTTTCAGTAAGCCATATTTCAAAATACATAATTATGCTAATTTCATAACTTCAATCGTACGTAACGTTTTGTCGTAGAAATGAGATAAACATTTGCAAGTCAAATTTGACTTATCACTTTCGCTAAACATTCAAATAGTAATAATGCCTTATAAACTCGCATTTATCAATAATTACGATCAAAAAATCCCACAACAGAATGTTTTCTCCCATAATTCTTGTTTTTTCGTCGGTAAACAGGTGACACCTGGTAGATATGTTGCATGCTATGCGGATAGGAACGTATCATCTGCAAATCAAATTGAAAGTGCAAAATGTAAGCTGACTCCAGTGTGCAACAGCAGTAGCACAAACGTTCAGGCCTGTGTAATCGCAAATCTGTGGAGAGTGTTCCGTTTAATTACCGCCTAGATGTCGCAAAGCTTAGTCAGGACAACATGGATGGAGTTTTCAGTTATTTCAATTGTTGTTATCTACAAAGGTGAAATGACGTCAATATTGCAGGTGCAAGACGAAATGCGTTTGTCCCTATTGGACACTACTTCAATGACTGGATATTTTACCTGATCAGGTTCCAAGCAAATCCCGATCTGCAAACAAATGTGCTGGATGAGCTCCACTATAGAAATGATAGGAGAAATAATGCCATCTCAGAGGCCAACCGAGAACAGACTAGAGTTGAAGTTCCACAGCCATGTGACAAATAGTCTTCTTTCAGCATACAAAAGGTACGGAGGTAGAACACCACCCACAACAGCACGCCCCTGAAAACCGTTATGAATCTACTGCTAAAAAAAAAAAAAAAAAAAAAAAAAAAAAAAAAAAAAAAAAAAAAATGAAAAAACAGAGAAAGGTACCCCACAAAATGAGACTCTACAAAGACACCATCGAAACCGGCACTGGAAGACTTAATCGTCCCAACTGAATAGTGAGAAAACGTCACATGGGATAGAATCATAATATGGCACCGCCCCCAACACTAAACTTTGTCTCGACAATACATTACTTATCGTATTTATTCTTATTAGCACACATGCTGACTAAGAACACACCCTGGTCGTTTCCGGAAAACGCGCACTGCCCGACTAGCATACATGTATTGGTGTTTTATACCAATGGTTTACATAAATACCACATAAACCGCATGAAAACTAAACCTGAATGGTCAACAATTTTGCAACGATTGGAAAACTTAAATGACATTATCATTATTTCAGCGGTTAATGTGTTGTTTTCGATTGTAGTGTGCGCTAATGAGAATGATACTTTGTTACACTAAGTTATTTTGAAAAGTTAAGCGAGGATTAGAGCTCTGTAAAATCGATTTAAGCCCCCAATAATTCGTTACTGCCCATTCGAAGAAGTTTCTGTTGTTATCTATATTTATGTTGTGTGGTTTGTCCGTTTGTCTGTCTGTTGTGCTCGTCGGGGTGTTTTGATTAAGTATGGTCGAGTTTTTAGTTGAGCTCTTGTTCAGTTTCGTGAATGAACCAGTAGAAATGGTCTCCTTCCCGCCTAGTATCTTTGGGTTGAGGTTTTGGCTTTATTGCAGCAACATTTTGTAATACGTGTTAGCCAGTTGAGAACTTGGTTTAATTTTATTCAAATCCGTTTTTAATACATTGCTAATACATTTTCACTGTACTAGTAGAAGTGGTAATTTCGCTGTCCTAGTAAAAATGGTTTTATTAATGATAATAATTATCTCTGTATTTCTGGTGTCTTTGGTTGGGATTTTAACTTAATTACATGGAAAGTTTTTGTTACATGTATTCGCCAGTTGAACACTATGTTTGTTTTTATTAAGTTTTCTTTCTTTATAAAATCGTTGTCCCCAGTAAAAACGGTATTCGGTGTGAGTTGGTGTCCCAGCAAAAGTGGTTTATCTTCATTACACTACTGTTTATTGTGCCTGCCTCTCTGCCGTGCTCGATGCCTTTCGTTTCGGTTGAAACTTAGCCGAATGGCTACCTTTTTGGGAAAGAGCTGGTCATTCTGCTCTTCGTGTCTGTTGTCAGAAAAATGTTTTGTTATGTTTTATGTATTTTCTTTCCTACCTGGTGTCCATGTTTGGACTTTAAATTTAATTGCATCGATTCCTGGTCCCTCTTTTCTTACTTCCCGTCTGATGTCTGTTTTGGGATCTTAAATTTAAATGTATCAATTCCTGAATTTTTCTTGCTTTCCTTGTCTTACCTTACTTGTTTTCCGATTCCCCAGATGCACGTCCTCCGTTTACCTACTTAAGAAGGAAAGCAACATAAAATTTTATAAGCAAGTTTACAATGAAAGTTCGCACCTACGTTTTATGTCCCATATCTTTTATATATTGAACAATAAATCTACAAAACACAATTTAGATAATGCAATACCCTAAGATGATATTAATATTGAAAATAAAATCATGAGTTTATCAGTTTATTGTATAGCACGGTTGTAAAGCTATAGAGAGAATCTATTTGCCGGTGTTTAATGTAGAAGTTATCGCGGTATTCAATGGTTCGTGGACAAATTATCGTGGTTATCGCGCCATCATCACCCGTGTTCTCGGCAAAGCCTCGCTGATCAAAGACATCGATTTTATTGTCCAGGTTTCTAAACACTGCAGAATCTGCTGTTTGCCTGAGAAAATTTAATCGTTAAAATTAATAATATCAAAATAAAATCGCAAAAGAGACACGGCAGGCAAAATTAGCAAATTGACTTGATGGCCAGCAAAATGTGCCGAAAAATAACTAGACCCTGTCCAGTTGGGCACAGATATCGCATGTAACCATGGCCAAAAATTTGAAGAAGTAGATTTTCAAGACCGAGATTAAACGTTGGAGATGTCCAAGCATCATCCAAATCAAAGGTGAGTTGGTTCGGTTTGTTTTACGACAGTGCGGCTCAATTAAATTCTTACCACATTCTGTCAACAAGGGAGGGTCGATAGGAGGCTAGAGTTCTGATTATGTTTCGTATAAACCAAAATATTGTCATTTGTTATCTGTTAAACAATCCTAAACTACTTAACCTTCTTGATCTCATGTTGCCAAAGCTACTACAATATTATTTTTCCATATGAACTGGCTATATTTTAAGTTTATTATTTTATAAGTGTATTTGCTCAAACTGACAAAGCAAAGCTTAAAATCTGTATTATGCAACAAAAATGGTTGTATTATAACTTTTGTAAAGCATTGAAAGAAATTATTTGTGCTTGTTTCAATATTTTGCTTCTCCTGGAGGCGAAATCAATTAACCTACGTGATTGTTTTGGTTAGGATTGTAAATGATTAAACATCTAATGGAAATTTAAGAGGGATAAAGCACTGTAAATTTACTTAAAGAATTGTCCCTAATCCTCGCAAATGATCTCCTATATCGGCTTGTATAATTGAACTTTCTGATACACTAACCGAGAACATCTTGAAAACACTTGGCAGCCCACTTGAGCGCAAGTAGATTTTGCTTTTTGGATTACGTAGTGTATACGTTTTGACGCAATTCAGCAAATGCCTAAATCCGAAAAGAACTCAGGAATAACGTATGTTACAACTGCTTGTTTATGTCGACAGCTGCATGTGGCATTTAGTAATTAAATATCTTGATATGAAATTGGTGCATAATATGGGTGGAATACACCGAAATTGTCTGAAGATCCCATCGTGCATTCTTTTCACGTAACTATCTTTAAGAATGTTTGTTGACTTTTAACGTGACTATTTTCAAGAAGGCTTGTGAGTTTTTAATTACGGCCTTCTCTAGGATTTCTTAGTTTATCTGAAATCTTGGTTTAAGGTTTCTCTAGCAGGCCTTATCCATACTACTGGACATTTCTTGCATGCACATACAACGGAGACGATCAGCTTACTGTCGAGCCTTGGAACATTTTCCGGGTTCTTCTACACTTTACACACCATTTGTTGACATCAACCTGTTTTTACATTAACAGTTGCTTTGTTGTGCTTTTGTAATGCATAACCGTTCGTTTTTCCCTTCTGTTTGTTAGTTCCTTCCATTGTCATCTGTAAAACGAAGCCAACACCCAGAACATCAGTCGGTCTCCAGCCTAGATTTGCATTACAAAAACTTGCCCATGCAATAAACAGAGACTTTTTGAGCTTTAAAACATGAAAATCTTCAGCTGAAAAATGATATTCTTCGAGTTTGCTCACAACATAAGATTATGGGTACACGTTTTACGACGAAGCTGTTCTAACCAGTACCCACAATCTATGTTATGGAGCAAAAATGAGAAAAATAGGTATACCCCAGTGTGGCTATACGGTGGGGTTCAAGGGGGTATACATGTAACGGAAATGTTATCTTCATGGCTTGCAGGATTCAAGGTTTTAATAACTTGCTCTCCTGACGGTTTCATTTGATTCATTTTAGTTCTTCTTGTCTGTTGCTTGGCCCACCGGTGTTCAACTGGTGATTTTCTTTTGCTCAGGAGTTACTAAGTAATTTGGCACCCAATGGTCTCCATCGTCGGGCAACTTACTGAATCTGTGAGTCCTCGTTTTTGATTCATGATGGTGGTTGTCAGGATTTTCTTTTGCCCTTGATGATTCATTGATTAGTTACAGACTCACCACGAGGACCGAACAACTAACTAAATGTTGTGAACCACTGCAGAAGCTGAGGATGGGGTTAGGTACCTGTAAAATCGATTTAAGCTCGCCAGTAATTTTATATTACTGATCGTTCCAAGGCGATACTTCTGTGGTGGTTCTTATTGTTTTATGTCTTGGTGTTAATTTTTTTGTGCTGTTTGCACCTCATGTATGTTTTCATATTTTGTTTAGGTAACTGAGTGGCCATCTATTGGGAAAATAGCTGCTCATCCGGCTTACGATGTGTTTTAATGGTATATTAATAAGTACCTGATTGTTAATGTAGTTTTTCCCACCTGGGTTTTTGGAGTAGGAATCTCTTTCTGATTGCGCCTTTTCCTGATCGTTGCCTACTTGTACCTTCTGATACGCAAATCAGAATTTCAGTTCTGGACAGCATCTACGACGATGATAGAAATATGCTGAAAAGTGTTATTACTATAAAACGTTCTGACCGTTACGAAAACATGTCCATGTAAAATACTGAATTTTCCTAAGTTGTAAAAATTGAACATTTTAAGTAAAAATGTTTTGATATTTTTCTCATTTAAGCTCAAAATATAAATTCTGGGTACACGTTAGGAACGAGTACACACAAGCTATGTTTTTAGAGCAAAACAAGAGTAATAGGAAAACCCCTGCATACCTCATTTTGGCTAAAGTAAAATGGGGTATAAGGGTGTATATATTACACGGATGCGCAATTCGACACAGGAATTCATTCTGAACACTGACGTGCATTTATGTCAACATAAAATTGCTCCATCATTGTTATGCACCATTAAAAGCTTTGGTGAGATCGACAAACATCATGTAGTCATTTTTTCATGTCACGCTTTAATGACAATATCCGCTATTTCTCAAAGCTTTTGCTTGCGCGTCTGTATGAAAGACTGCCTATGTTTTAATGTCTCTGATCTTTTATAGGCAGATTATCGATGGATGCAGGATGATCTCATTCATTTTGGGCAAAGACAACAACAACACAGAAATAAAATCTTGAAGCCATTTTGACCCATCTTCTCGCTTTGAATGTTTTACTGCCTTTTGCTATTACTGCAGCTAGTTGTGTCGTGTGGCGGCCCTAAAAAGTCTCCCCGTATATCATCCATAGTGCAGATTATATTTTTCTTTTGATCCTTTGGGATCAGTGAATATATTTGGAGTATGTCAAATATATTGTACGTTAGGAATCATCTTCTAAACAGTATTTTGATTATTTGGCCCCTTTGGGAATACGAGTCTTTGATATAGACTACACAGATGTAAATTTTTCAAATTGCAGCAAAAATGTCTGGCTTTCGCTGCCAGTTTTGTAAAGGGTCACTGATAAAGGTTCATTACCCGAAATTGTACAATATGACCCATCTTCTCGCTTTGAATGTTTTACTGCTTCCAAAGGATCTAACAATTATTTTTATTCTAATATATAAATTGGTCAAGGAATACAAAGCCGACACACACGAGATCTTCAAATATCATTGTTGTAAGAAATTATGGCAAATGCATTTTGCATGCTTCTGCTTTTACTTTCAGTTGCTTTGCCTTTTTTCAAGAAATTGGTTCATTTGCATAACTACACTTTATTAAATGAAGCGAGACATATTGAAATGACGGTGGTGTTCTAAGTTAATTAATATAACAAATTTTAAAGGTTCGCACAAAGTTGTGACCTCACGCTCCACTGCCGTGAATTACAGGCCTGAATCTGGCATCACGACATATTAGGCTATAATAAGCTGGCTGAGTTGCATAATGATGATGTTATATTAATTGGAATAAAGTGCAATGCGTCAGTAGAAAGTCTACGTTAAGCGTACGAGACGTGTTGCACTCTTTCACAGAATGAGCAGAACGTAAAGCAGATTTGTTTACTGTGTTGTTATTGTTCATCTCTTAATCTAAAATGCCAATAATTTAGCGAAGTGCAATAGCCACAATGACTGGTTTGTATCTGACCTGGTGTGGACCGACTATATTTTTCGACGTGGCACAATTGAGATGATGTATCTCCTCAGTTGACAAAAGCTGTCCATAATAAAACAGACATCGTGCTTATTTTCCCATACCTATTACATCATATGCATAGCTAATAATGCGTTGTGTGACATCTAATAATCTAATCAAATTGAGAGAAATTTCCTGCGTGGCACATGACGAGCTGTTTTCACACTTATTGTGTGCGTGTGTGTGTTTGTTTCATGTGCTTCGTTGTTTCATATATCGACATTGTTGGCATAATTAACAATGGTCTAAACTTTTTTTGTACATTCTTTCATCTGGACTCATCTATAAATGAAACTTATCAAATGTGCACATCGTCTTGTACAGAGACTTTTCATTTTCTTATATGCGTAATAGTGAATAGATCTACAGTAGGTGTAAACATGCTTGTAAATACATCGCTACAAATGGAGAAAAGTAGCGATTCAGACACTCGCCTTGTAATGCAGGGGTCGCAGTTCGATCGGGATCATCCCGAGCTTCCCAAATCTTTCAGACGAGACTTTCAACCGCGGTCCCTTCCCAAATGATCTTAGCTGTTGAGTGTTACGCTGACGATTACAATTTGGGATAATAAATGCACCGCTTCAAAACTCGTCGCTTTGCCTTAAGATCTGATGGGGATAATAAATACACCACTACAAAATTGAAAACTCGTTTTTATCACACCTGCTTATAGCAGGGTGCGATAAAGGAGTCCAAATTTCTGTCCGTCAGTTCGTCCGTCCGTCCGTCCGTCCGTCAACATTTACATCGAAGTTTGGTTTTCTCGGCATCAGAGATAGCTGCAAGTCTGAAACCTTGCATAATAATTGTCCCTGACATACCCTTCAAGCACGCACCTTAACTCGGTGGCTTTGACCTATATTTCACGGTCCACTGACTTTGGAAATTTTAACGTCGAAGTTTTGTCAACATTTACGTCGAAGTTAGGTTTTCTCGACATCAGAGATAGCTGCAAGTCTGAAACCTTGCATAGCAATTGTTCTTGACATACCCTTTAAGAACGCACTTTAACCCGGTGGCTTTGACCTATATTTCACGGTCCACTGACTTTGGAAATTTTAACGTCGAAGTTTTGTCAACATTTACGTCGAAGTTAGGTTTTCTCGACATCAGAGATAGCTGCAAGTCTGAAACCTTGCATAGCAATTGTCCTTGAAATAACCTTCAAGAACGCACTTTAACCCGGTGCCCTTGACCTATATTTCACGGTCCACTGACTTTGAAAATGTTTACGTCGAAGTTTGGTTTTCTCGACATCAGAGATAGCTGCGAGTCTGAAACCTTGCACAGTAATTGTCATTGACATATCCTTCAAGCACGCACCTTAACCCGGTGCCCTTGACCTATATTTCACGGTCCACTGACTTTGTTAATTTTTACGTCGAAGTTTTGTTTTCTCGACATCAGAGATAGCTGCAAGTCTGAAACCTTGCATAGAAATTGTCCTTGACATACCCTTCAAGCACGCACCTTAACCCGTAGCCCTTGACCTATAATTCACAGTCCACTGACTTTGAATTTTTTTTACGTCGAAGTTTGGTTTTCACGACATCAGAGATAGCTGCGAATCTGAAACCTTGCATAGTAATTGTCCTTGACATGCCCTTCAAGCACGCACCTTGACCCGGTGCCCTTGAACTATACTTCACGGTCTGTTGACTTTGCCCGATGCAGGTGCGATATCGACCTCCTCTTTAAAGTGCCACTGTCAACGTCTGTTTTTGTCTAATTTGATATTATCAGTCAGGTAGTAGGTAAGTAAGTGAATTTTAAGTTACGTTAATTTATTGTACTTTTGTATTTATTATATTTTGACATAGTTTCTTTAATTGTCTGTATTAATGATTTCTTTATGTACGTAATTTCTTTTTAGTCATTTTTACAGCAACGCGCTTGTCTGAAAAAAAAAAGCGTTCTAATTAAGGTTGTAATGCCAGATAAAGCTCACACTTATTTATTTGATATTAATTAGCGTTTGTTCTAAGGCGATGCTTCTGTGTTGGAACTGAATTTTGTGCTGTTTGCACCTTATGTACGTTTGTATATTTAAGTTAAATTTTGGTAGCTGAGTGACCGCCCATTTGGGAAATACCTGCTCACATGGCTTACGATATGTTCTCTTATAAGCGATTGTCAATTTATCCCCCCCACTGCGTTTTTGGAGTGGGGATTTCTTTCTGGTTGTGCCATTTTCTGATCATTGCCTACTTTACTTTTTCCTTTCCATAGTTTGCTAAAGGGTATTTTTATGATCAATTATATGCAAGAAATGTCAGTTTCTATGACACAGAAGAAAACTGGACATTTTTCTAAAACGTCCCATTCTTCAGCTGCCAAACCTTTAGGACGTTCCTCTTGCGGTTGACGTTAGAATGAAGAAATTCTGGGTCTTCTGTAAATGACCAATAAACACCAAGATGATACTATATTATACAACATTTCGAAAACATGCCCATAAAATACACAAAGAAGTTGAAAAAAAAAAATGAATAATTTCAGCAAAAATATTTTTATTTTATTTTAGTTTATTTATTTATTTATTTATTTATTTATTTATTTATTTATTTATTTATTTATTTTTTATTTTTTATTTTTGCTCAAAACAAAGATTGTGGGTACACGTCAGAACCTCCTCGCCGAGGCGGTTCTAACGACATTCCGCGTCAAACTTAGGGCGATGCCAGACTCCCGGAGTGAGAAATCATGGAAGACGGCGTGGTAGCTGATATGGTGGTCGAAGATTCGATGGATTTGCCCAGGGTATTTTATACCGTTTATGGCCTGGCTACCAGAACTGGAAATCTGCCTACAGACTCAAGGAGATGCCAGAAAGCCTGCGTGAAATGAAATGATCGAAAACGGTGTGGTAGCCAAGCCGACAGAGTCAGGAGGGCTCTGTATATTTTAGAATATATACAGTCAACAGGTTACGAACTCTATTTCAACCCTTCATAATGCAGTAACCCCTAGTTGCCCACTCCAGTATAATGCAGGTGGATATAACATGTAAAAATATTGCCACTACAGATTAACAGATAATGCCTGATTTAAAGAGGGTGTTTATAGATTTAAATAAACTGTTTGCTAGCAGGACAAAGAATTTTAGTCTCCCACTTGAGGTATATAGAGATCTGGGACCGTGTTTGGAGAAGAGATCAGCGCTCAACAAGAGCTTTGTTCTGCGAAATACAACTTAATCTGAAAATGATCTCAGTGCCAGATTCACCGTAAAACTTCTGAATTGTGTATGGTAAAATGGCAAAGCCGAATTACACTCAACCATTTCAAAATAAAGATAGGCATTTCTAAGAATGGGACATTTAACTATTACCAAATAAACTCCAATTAATACAAACATGGTGGTCGTAGTTTCGATGGATTTTTCCTGGGTATTTTATACCATTTATGGCCTGTAGTCTGAAAATATTTCTACACGTTTGGTCAATATTTGAGCAACTTATTAACAGATTCTAAAGCAATTGTAATCTGTAACACAACAGCTAATACTGCATACCATTATACCGGCAGCTTTAAGTTACAAACAAGCAATGATCAGGAACTGACGCAAACAGAATCAATGTCCAACTAAAACATCGGTTTAATCCCGGTGGGCCATTAAACAGACCTGAGGCTCCGGCCTTCCGTAATGAGTCGCAAAAATTACCTTCGAACAGTTTGGTATTTGGCCCCGTAGAACCGGCATAAAAAGTTAGTGACATTTTGTCTTGCACTCTGATATTCGAATTATGTAAGGGGCACCATGTTAGACTGTCGACGAATTTCGAGACCCGCAGTCATGATGAAGTAGGACCTACTACATGTTCATTACGAAAACATGCCCATGTAATATACAGACATTTTTTTCAGCTGTGAAAATAGAAAATTTCAGAAGAAAAAATTGGATTTTTTTTATTTTTTGCTCCAAACATAGAATGTGCGTACACGTTAGAGCTGCCTCTCAGAGGCGGTTCCAACGAGTACACACAATCTATTTTTGAGCAAAAGTAAGAAATATAGGTATACCCCTGCATACCTCAGTTTTACCATATAAAAGTGGGGTTCAAACGGGAGGGGGGGGAGGGGCAGAGAGGGGTATGCATTACACGGACATGTTTTCGTGATGTGAAAGTTTAGCCCGTACTGGTTCATGGTAAATAGCTTATAGCGAATGGGTCATGTGGGCTGGCTTCTAGCGACATTTGGTCGAGTAACACTATTGAAAACCCATATTCAATTAAAGTTTACTGGGTTCAAACCTGTTTGCGTGCTTTGCAACATCAAACAGACATTGTATGTGGTAATACTGAACATCGCTGCAATAATATCCGGCATCCTTGCATCATAAATTTAAGAATTTATTAACCGAGCAGTTAAGAATTTTATTTTCCTTGTTAGACGAAAGTCTGCATTAATATCAAAGTGAATGGTTAAAGATGCATTCCAGTCTGTTTAGGTACTCAATGATCAGTCCTGAAGTCGGTACCTGCATAAAAATTCAAAAATGCACCTGGAATTTCTGTATTTGAAAGTTTAAAATCGAGTTACAAAGTGTCTATGCACATGTCTTTTTATGTCCAACCATGTCTATGAAATTTCTTATCCAGTGCTCATTTGATAATCATAATTTCACAGGTGTCTCAAACAGTTTTGCTAATAAAACTGACATTATCACCTCTAGTATATTAGCAGTTGTAATGTTGGTATAATATTTCTCCACAAATGTGGGATGTCTTAAAGTTTTTATCAAAGCATAATCATATTTTATAATCATATTACGATACGATGTGTGGAAATATAATAGGTCTTCAATACGTACATGTAGCATGAATGATTTAGTATAAGAGAATAAAAACTATCTAATGTAAAATTTTACGAGGCGCTGTCTAACGATATGCCATATCCGCCAGCTTACCAAATATCCTAATTTTGCGTCAGTGATCCCGGGACTGTGTTGCTACTGGTCGTTGTACATACGTTAGCATTTTTTGGCATATTTTATTTACTTTAATTAACGTGTTTGTGCTCACATTTACTAAAATTAGGCTACGGGATAGCCTCCCTTGGTAGAATACGTTGGTGCAACGTACATGTATTTGAGGCATCTGGAGTGCTAGTAATATGCAAATTAGAAACTCGAAACTTTGTGAATCGAGTAAGTGTTGACTATTATTTATTACGCGGTAAACCACCCTTGTCGGATGAGCATGCTTTTCCACCGACGGGGGTTTGCTGTGGCTTGGCTCGGCTGACATTGATAGTGTCAATGCCGTTCTATAAACGTCATTTACATGTACTCGTATGTCATACTTGATGCCAATCCGATGGCTACATCGATTTTGAGTGGGTTTGAGTAAAACTATGGCCAGAAACGAACATGATAGAAATAAGAAGATGCTTAATTTCAAACAAGGATGGGGAAAATGATGTTGTTATAAATGCGAATGTTTACATTCGCAACGTACCATTGTTCCTAAGATGTGGAAAGTATTGAAATAAAAAAGTTTGCTAATTGAGGCAATTTAAGATAAGAACAATTATTATTCAAACATGTTGATGACAGTTCGAGCTTTCGCTATAGAATGTGTGGGCGCGCAACCATACGGTGTTCTGATCATTAAGATATCGTAAAAAACAACTGTATTTCAAAGACCTCGCCACTTGTACAGGAAATCGTAGCTTTATTTTCTTTCCATGCTATTCTTATTTCTACCAAACTTTTCTTCTCTAATCTCTTAAACCTTTTTCTCAATGTCAAAAACAGTGAAAGTTAATCGCCGTAGAGCACTTGGAAGTCTTCTCCGTGAGTGCCACTAACAGTTCTAGGGGTTTTACAATTTACTTAGAATTGGTTCAGTAGGAGATGATACGGATTCGCTGATCAGCTTATTAGATTTGGGCACTCGCGTGACTAAACCTACAATTTGTGTTTCCAACCAGGTCTGACACAAACCGGCCGGTACAATCACAGAAGCAAGCTAGAACTTTGAAACTTTGGATTTAAGAAGAAGAGGAATTTTACTATCCCTGTAGCAAAAACAAAGGTGCTGATCAGCCGTGCAATTACTGCACTACTGATCTGTTTTTGTTTTCGCATATGCAGAATGTTTTCTTGATGAGCTTATTAGATTTAGGCTGACTTTACAAGGCAATCTGATTCCAATGCTTTTAGAGGGATTCTTTAATTCGTTAATGAAGAAAGCAAGAAGACATTGCTTTAGACAAACACTTTGACTTGAACTTGGTTTAAGCGACTTCCAGTTTTGCTCTCAATCATTTTGAATTTTTCTGACTGAAGTTATTTCAGAATTAAATGACAAGATTTTCTTTTAGTTTCGTATATCAAATGGGTTTCTTTTAATGCCAATATCTAGATCTGCAAACGATATAAATGGAAAAGCTGTGTGCATTAAATGCTGGCATTGGTAATCGAGGATATACGTCACGTATACAGGTATAACAAGCGTGTTTGCAAATTAAAATCAAATGTCCAGAATTGAGGTTCATTTCTTTCATAACTTGTCACAATATTGACCGTAGAACTGGTCCCCGCTAATGGATTGGGCGTGATTCTGTCCAGATCTGGCATAAACATCGCCAAGTTTAGCGGATTATGCTTTTTAATCCCTTTTAGTTCCCCCTAAATATGTTTTCATATAAACATAACGTAGGGTAATTGTTTCATTAGTAACAATCACAAAGCTATTAATATTTTAAAAGCAAGGTCGGCGTTTATATGCAGCTGTATAGACAGAATATAAGGATTACTGGTTTAGCACAATAGGGCAGAGAAGATGTGTTTCTATATAATATTATTCCACTGATATCCTTTATGTCTAATACCTTTAATCGTTCTTTTATTCTGAAATTTATACAAAATCAACTTTGAGGTAATACAGAATTATATGAATGAAAATTAAAACTTCAAAACACTAGCGGCAAAACAAGCCATTAAAACGATCATATAGAATAAATAGGCATAGAATCTTGTTTGTTATACTAAAAGCCTTGTAACATTGCTCCAACTTATAGTATCTTTCTAGCAGTACAAAATATTTACCATTCCAAAGTACGGTATAGAGTTGCTTTTGCAATTTGTGGTTTGTATTTTTTCTGAAACTGCTTATTCTTCGTTGACGCAAGGCATCCAGAATACAAGGGAAACAACCGTGCTCTAAATAGTCACAGAGAGGCATAATGTCGACTTTACAATTTCGTGATTATCCGAAAATTCAAAACATATCATAACCCAACAAATCACGATACACGAACTCGCTGTCCCGGAAAGTGGGGCAAATACTTGACGGGATAATGATGTCGGAGAAAGTTGCTCCTCAGTATCAATATGTTGATCTATATGAAATGTTGATTAGAATCGAGATAGCATTTTATGGCATAACTATCATACTTTATGGTAATAAATTGTGTTTCTTTTGTTGGTAATAATGTAAAATTGTCATTTCTGCTTTGATGTTCCTCTAATAAACTCTGAATCAATTTAGAATCTTAAATGATAAATTTATTAGAGGACAATTATTTTACAAGCATGTTTGAAGTCTACCTTTTTTTCTCTAATCGACCCATAACAATTGTGAACAGTTTTATTGTATGAACATTCAGAGCTCTTTGTTCGCCCATGATTTTTTTCACAACTATTTTATCAAGCCTTTAATGTTTTTAATGACCATATATTACTGCATTTCCTTGCGCATGTTCCAAGTTTATTCTATTAAAATATTCATTTTATTTCCATGATTATTTTCCTCAGATTAAACCAACCTGTATCTGAGGTTTGTTTTAACTCTCTGATTACCGGTAGTTTGATAAAGGTGATATTCGCGTGTGAAGGATTACCTGTAATCCGGTAGTTAATGGGCCTAATCACACTAAACGCCTTATACCGTATTGATAACAACAACATTTTCTCCTGCATTCAGAGGCAATCTAGATCAAACCATCTCTTTCCTAGAAAATCGGATCTAGAGACGAAACTGACACATTGAATGTACTCACCATTACCATTCTGGAGACCCCTTACAAGTCTTTCACTTATCAAGCTACAGCGAAAGTCAAAGATTCATCAAACTAATGCAACATTCAAATCTGATTTGTCTCCTTCATTTTTTTTACATAGCGAATGTAACGTTGGCACTCGTCCGAGCTCATGACAGAGCCTCCTGACAGAATTAGAAATCTTGATGACATTTCGAAAACGCGCCCATGCAATATACAGAAATTGTTTTGGTTGTAAAAATGAAAATTTACAGTTAAACATTTTTGATATTTTTCTTACTTTTGCTCAAAACATAGATTGTGTGTACGCGTTAGAACCGCCCTGGCGAGGCGGTTCTAACGAGGACCCACAATCTAAGTTTTGCAGGACAAATAAGAAAAATAAATATACCCCTTTATACACCTTTTACTCCCTACTATATCAAAGTGGGGTTTAAGGATGGAGGTATACATTACACAGACATGCTTTCGTGGTGATGACGGCATTGTATATTGAAGTAGTTTCCGCAACATGCAATGCGTCTTCTTTTAATTAAATTTTTTCCAAAGACTAATTTCTAACTATTTAAAACAGACATGCAATAAAATATTCAAATAAAGATTAATTTCTGTAGGCAATCTTAAACCTTTCTTTCTACTTGCAGTAGAACATTTTGACATTATATTCCAACAGTAGAGATGGATTTTCAATCCCACAACCGAGTCATGTTTTCTCCGGGAAGATGTTATTTCAGTCCTATTGCAGTTCGATGTAGTCATTAATGACATTATGATATTATTTTAAATGTATCACGGTTATCTGTTCAGAAAGTTATACAAAGTTGTTTCATATTCCATGAAAAATTAGGATAATAGGATCAAATAGTGGTTTATCTAACATCCCAGGTAATAGCCAGCGTACTCAGATGACAACATTTAGAACAAACCGAAAATCTATTTTTGGACAAAGCTACTCGGATAGTACAATTCCTCTACTTTCTAAATCCAAAATTTCCAGACGTAAGCTCTTTTCTGTGCTTGTACAGGTCGGTTTGTGTCGGACCAGTTCGGAAACCACATTGTTGGTTTTCCCACGAGGCGGCTGAAATTTTGTCTCTTGGGTGGCTCAGTAGCCTTGTGGTTAGTGTGTCGACTCTGGATCTGGCTGCTGCTTCCCGATATGACGTTGCTGATGGGACCTTCGACAACAAAAGAATAAATTTGTCTCATTTATCACTTTGAAAATTAATGAAACATCTACAATTCATAGAATCTAACAAAACTCGGTAGAAAATTTACATATCAGTCCCTGATCTTTTCAAACAGCATGTAAAATAAAACAGATAACGATGCCAGTTTATTGACTTATCTAACGATGCTGTTTTGAATTGTCATGATCAACAGTTTTTGTTTCATAGTGTCTTTGTCATGATAATATTACATCGAATTTATTAGAAATAATATCATAATTCATTAATATTCATCCAGAGATGAAAGCTTAAAGCGGAAATACGGCGGACGCGTATTTACTGTAAAATCCTACGCTCATGTTTATTAATGTATTGGAATCATCTCGGATCATCTCTAGAGGTTTGAAGTATAAAATGATAATTGTTTAATAATGTACCGATTATTCATACGTTTGAATAATGCAAATGCGACAAAGCTGATTTCCCTCCCATAAAGCATAAAGTAGGTCTTTGAACACAGCCATTGCTTTGAAATTGTGCATTTTCTCTTATTTACTGAGTATATCTAGGGATAACGAGAACACAAAATCGAGGTGTTTTTAGTAAATCTGTTTTATAACTGATCGTTACGAGGCAATGGAACTGTTGTATTTTGGTCTGGTTCTTGTTTAAATGTGCAACGGCCAAGGCTCCAGGGGTCACCAACAGAGCTCGTTTGATCAACCAGACATTCCAATTGAAACTAGTCCGTTTTTGTGTAAGTCAAAACACGTGAGTTCCTGGCTTCCCCGTCTTTGTTTACATTTTGCCTCTGTTTGACGATAGCTTGTAACACTGGCATATCATGATACGGCGATTCTTTTCCACATCTGAATTGTGAGTATGAAATCGTTTGGTTAAACGCAAAAACAAGGACGAAATAAAAAAAAAAAAAAGTGCTCGTGGTGTGATGTCGATTGAACAGACAAATATAGCTTAAAGTTTTCCCGTCTGATTTATTATCTTAACAAACACAAATCAAAATCATATACCATAACACCCTTGTCTAGTTTCTACTCAGTAGCAATTAGCATCACTTTGTTTTAACTGTCGTCCAGAGGCGAACATTTAACTAAATGATTTTGAGAAACGCCTAACCGCTGGGGCTTACAGATAAAAACATCATTCTATTTAGCTAGACTATTTCTGACTTATACGGGTATTATTTATCGCATTCTCCTGAGAGATAACCATTTTATAGGATATTTGTACCACATAGCCTCACAGCCTCCTAAGATCAAAGAACCAACCTGTCGTTCACCGTAAACTATCCTCGTTAACCAATCTGATAAAGCTAAAGCCCGGCCGGAATTACTGGTTAAAACAGGGGACAAATTTGTGTATAAAAGTTTATAAATTTAATTTATTTATTCATTTATTATCATCAATGACAGAAACCAAGCATGCTAGAATTAACAAGGGGAACTAACTCCAAAATGGTCTTTTGGAACCATTTTATTGTGCTTTGTCACACGAGTTCCACGTCGATGTCTACTTCTTTTTACCTTCTGTTATATTCATGAAAAGGTACAAGTAGGCAAAGATCAGGAAAAGGCGCAATCAGAAAAAGATTCCCACTCCAAAAACCGAGGTGGGAAAAAACCAAACTAACAATCAGGTACTTATACCATGAAACATATCGTAAGCCGAATGAGCAGCTATTTTCCCAATAGGTGGCCACTCAGTTACCTTAACTTAACTAAAAATATGAAAACATACATAAGGCGCCAACAGCACAAAAAATTTTAAACACCAAGACATAAAACAAAAAGAACCACTACAGAAGTATCGACTTGGAACGATCAGTAACACAAAGTTACTGGCGGGCTTAAACCGGTTTTACAGGTACCTAACCTCACCCTCAGCTTCTGCAGTGGTTCACAACATTTAGTTAGTTCTTCGGTCCTCGTGGTGAATCTCTAACTAGTCAATGAATCATCAAGAACAAACAAATAAATCATGATAAACATCCTGATGAATCAAAAACCAGGACTCACAGATTGAGTAAGCTGCCCGACGATGGAGATCCCTGGGCGCCGAATAACCTACTAACTCCGGAGCAAAAGAAAAACACCAGTTGGACCCCGGTGGGCCAAGCAACAGACAAGAAGCTCCGGCCCCAACCAACTAAAATGAATAGCTTTAAGTCGGGGCCATCATAGAGTCTGACGCCCGACCCACCGGCGTGCAATTAAAGAAGGCAGCATAGTTATCAACCATGATTGGGTTAAAAACTAAGCATGCAGACTGTCGCATAACATTCAAGTTATAACCTATACGTCTGTAACGTGATATGATTTTTCCGAACTGAAGAGAAAAATCATTTATTCCTTTAAGTTTCTTTAATTTGTAAACCAAGTCACCATAAAATTCAGGTTCCGAAAGGCCCTCACTTAAAAGTGTCTTTAACCCAACATTATATTTGGAAATCAATTCATAGTGTCTACGATAAAATTTAGAAAAGGTTTTTCGAAGTTTATGATACCGATAGCCCTGTTGGAGAAGTTTTGCCGTTAAACATTTATTTCGAGCGTTGAAGTCTGTAACATGGTTGCAGACTCTAGCAAACCTAATAAGTTGCGAAATGTATACACCATAAGAAGCACGACGAGGAACGTCACCATCCAAAAACGGAAAATTTACTATATCAAAATCAAAGTCATCGCGCTTATCATAAATTTTAGAAGAAACAAATGCATTTGCAACAGAAAGATGTAGATCTAAAAAGGGGGCTTCGGTATCTGAGATATTAGCTTTGTTCAACTGAAGTTCAGGTGGATAAATTTGATTGACCATACCTTCAAAATAAGGGTTGTCAATGTTCAAAAGGTCATCGAGGTACCTAGATGTGGAATTAAAAGCCTCGATAACATCAGCTTGATTATCATGGTTAAGAGAATCCATGAAATCTCTTTCGCAGCAGTATAAAAATAAATCAGCTACGAGAGGTGCGCAATTTGTACCCATCGGAATTCCAACAATTTGTCTGTATAACTTGGTCCCAAATCTAATATAAATATTATCAAGGAGATAGGATAAGGCGTCGCACACATTCTGACATGACCAAAGGGTATACCGACTTTGGTCAGAGGAAGTGAAAAAAGCCTTTCTGTCATTACATGCCAAATAAAGTGAACCATAGTTTTTTAATGCCCTTTTGAAGGTCCACTCTATCAAATCCAGAAGTTTTTCTTTAATTAGATTATGTGGTAATGTTGTATACAGAGTAGAAAAATCATATGTGGACAAGCTTGTCGCACGGAACCCTCTACACTTCAATTTACTGAGCACCTCACCAGAATTTTTTATTGACCAAAACCAATTTTTATTTGAAGTTTCATACACTGTCTCACAGTATCTTATAACATGAGATTTGATAGCAGTAAGACAAGAAGTTAATAATTTAGAAAGTTCAGTGGTAGTACAAGAGCTAGAATTTGCAATAAATCTAGCTTTGTATGGTCTTTTGTGAAGCTTAGGTAACCAATACATCGTAGGAAGTTTGTCTTGGCCTTCATTGACACAAACAGAAAACTTAACAGGTAAATCGTTTAAGTGGGCATTTACTACAGACACCTCATCAGTATCTGTCTCCAGATAAGCCCTGGTACCATCAAGCTCCTGTTTTAAGGTGTTAACGTAGTGAAGTCTACAAACGACAACAACATTGTTTGCGGCTTTATCTGCCGGAACCAAGACGTACTTTCTATGAAATTCTTGGATACCCTGCTTCAAATGCCTAAATGACGATTTGGGTTTAGGAGGTAAAAGATTAGTATTTTGTGAATAAAACTTAATACGTTTATCCACGATAGTGAAGATACTTCTTTTCCATTCTTTAAGAGCATTATCCTCAACACCCTCTCGTTTACACCATCGATTACCGAAATCATTTAATGCAGATGCAATCTCCTCTCTACATTTGTCGAAATTAATGTAGGAAGGGAATCTATATTTCGGACCTTTAGAAACAATTTTGCGAATTCTAGAATCCGAAATTATTTTTAAATTTCCAGTAACTATATGTCCAGCTGGTTGATAAACATATTTTGTTTATGAGTTTGAGTTTATTCGTTCATGCAATAAGCCATTTGACCCATGAGCATGTATACAATCTGCAATATATATACCTAATAAACATGCAGGATAGAGAACATCCTACGTCCACGGTACACAGTTGAGGTCATATGGTGATGGCCACCTTTGTATACCTCTCTTTTCTTGGTCGAATTGAAGCTAGTGAAAGGACTCAGTTGCTACAAAAACTGCAATCGTCTTGATTCATTTTATTTTGGAAATGGCTTTCATTTAAGCTTCGGTTTCTAAAGGCTTTCGTGGAACTGTTCTTTTCGTTGTCCCTGTTTTATTAGTTTAAAACATTGTTTCGTTCAGGTGTAATTCCAAAATCACCGACTGTTTTCCTGACATACTATATAAACACCTATTTGATTCTATTATCCTTAATTTAGATGAAATCTGCAACAACTTTCTGAACACATAATCGTGATATATTTACAATAATATCATAATGGCATTAATGACTACATCGAACTGCACGATGGCTGAAGAGACAGTGAATTGGAAAAAGTGTAACATAGTTCTTTGTTTGTTTGTTTGTTTGTTTGAATTAATGCTTTACGTCCAAGTCAACAGCTAAGGTTATGTCGGGACGTTGCCTCCACTTTATGGGACTCTTACCCAAAATGAGGATGTCATGACATCCAACAAATGCTGTAATTATAAGCATCCGACAAAGCCAAAATGGCTTATATGTGCAGATGGTTCGACTTGGAACCACTTTTCCTGGGCAAGCTCAGACGTGCACGGTCAACCAGTAATCAGATAGCCAGTCGGCATCGTATAAGCTTTGCTTGGAGGCACAAGCAGCCCATCTATTTCTTTAGGCCCCAGTGGGCGGGGACGAGTAACACCGTTCTAGACTTGATAATCCCTTAACGTGGAAAATGATGCCGAAAATGGTTGAAAGCTGAAAGAAATTCTTAGGTGCGTTTAAAAAGTTAAGCTTTATTTGAATATTTTATTGCATGTCTGTTTGAAATCGATAGAAGTTAGTCTTTGGAAATAATTTAATTAAAAGAAGACGAGTTGCATGTTGAGGAAACTACATCAACATACACTGCCATCATTAGTCGTCAGGGTTTGTAATGCAGTCAGCGCCTTGTCCCGGTTAGCCTGCATATACAAGCGGCAAAGGAGGTATATATTTGATTTAGTAATAAAGACGATGTGAACGGCGTGTTTGGCTTTCTCTTCCTTGATACAAGTATTTCAATTAAAAGTTTTCAAAATCAGAGATTTCTTCACATTTTTGTTTTATTTGTTTTTTCTTTAGACGTGGCTTAAAGTATAAGATGGTTTGATCTAGATTGCCTCTGAATGCAGGAGAAATTGTTGTTGTTATCAACACGATATAAGGCGTTTAGTGTGATTAGGCCCATTAACTACCGGATTACAGGTAATCCTTCACACGCGAATATCGCCTTTATCAAACTACCGGTAATCATAGAGTTAAAACAAACCTCAGATAGGTTGGTTTAAATTGAGGAAAATAAGCATGAAAATAAAATGAGCATTTGAATAGAATAAACTTTGAACACGCGCAAGGAAATGCAGTGATATATGGTCATTAAGCACATAAAAGTTGTTTTGAAAAGAATCATAGGGTCACAAAGGGTGTTGAATGATCATGCAATAAAGCTGTACAATGTTGAAAGGGGTTAATCTAGAGAGAAAGGATATACTTCAAACATGATTGTAAAAATAATTGTCCTCAAATAAATTTATCATTTAAGATTCTAAGTTGATTTTGAGTTTATTAGAAGGACATCAAAGCAGAAATGACAATTTTACATTATTACCAACAAAAGCAACAAGATTTATTACCATAAAGTATGATAGTTATGCCATAAAATGCTATCTCGATTCTAATCAACATTAGCATATAGATCAACATATTGATACTGAGGAGCAACTTTCTTCGACTCTGATCAAGTATTGTCCCACGTTCCGGTACTTGCGCGTACAGGTATTTTCGCGTTTGCATATATTATGCAAACTTAAATTTTAATGTAATGGTATGTTTTCCAACATAGAATTTCCAGGCAATCAAAACAATACTAGGTAGGCATGATGCCTTAAATTTGTCCGGTTTGTGCATTGATGTCTACTTTGCATGCGTGTGTTACTGGTTTACACCGTTCAATGATGGAAATCAAAAGTGTCAGAAAAGGTACTTTGATTGTTTGTTTGAATTGATGCTAAATACATCCCAGTCAACAACAAGCCTCAATTTTATGGGACTTTTACGCAACATAAGGATGCCACGACTATCAAAATATGCTTCATAAATATAACAACCCAAGCATTAACAATAAGGCTTACATGTATGCATGGTTTGACTAAACCACCTTTCCTGGGCAGGCTCAGATGGTCGGTCAGTAGTTTAGAAGCTTTGCCTGGTGACACAAGCTGGCGAGTTTGACATCGTTTGGTACAACTTAGATTTTATAACATGTTAGGGAGCCTCTGAAACAAAACTCGTGTTTTTATATCAACTGAATTGACCATTAGCTTAAAGATTCCCCCGTCGGATCACGATAACATGTCCGTGTAATGTATATCCTTCTTTTATATAGCAAATCTGGGATTACAGGGGGTATGCATATTTTCATAGTTTTGATCAAAAACATAGATTGTAGGTACTCGTTAGAACTGCCTCGCCGAGGCGGTTCTCAGAATAGAACGTGTACCCACAATCGATGTTTTGAGCAAAAATATTTAAAATATATTTTTTTTAAAGATGTTTTCCATTTTTAATTCGGAAAGAATTCTGTTTTATTGAATGTTCATGTTTTGGTAATTTAACAACCACAAATCAAAATCACATACCATAACACCCTTGTCTACTTTGTACTCAGAAGCAATTAGCATCACTTTGTTTTAACAGTCATCCGGAGGCGAACGTTAAAACTAAATGATTTTGAGAAATATCTAACCGCTGGGGCTACAGATAAAAACATCATCCTATTTAGCGAGACTATTTCTGACTTATACGGGTATTATTTATCGCATTCTCCCAGGAGATAAACATTTTATAGGATATTTGTACCACTCTTCAGATCCGTTTTACTCCGAAAACACCTTTCTTTTCCTAGTCAGAATAATCCGATTCCCGGATTTACTCGAAAAGGCCTCGTCACACATAAGCAAAAATCTCACGACGCCGACTTGCGTTTAATTGCAAGAAATAAATAGTTTTGTTTGTCTTATTTATTGCTTTACGTCCAAGTCAACAGCTTTGGTCATGTCGGAACGTTTACTATTGAAAAGGACGTAAAGCAATAAATCAAACACAAATAATCCCTCTTCGCGATAAAATGCAAGTCTTCGTCATTCTTCGTCGAAGAATTTTCGTTTATGTGTGACGCGGCCTTTTGAAAAGCAGAGCATCCAGTTTTCTTTATACCACGAATTACGTAAACTTGCCCATGCAATATGCAGAGATTTTTTTTTCAGCCGGAAAAAAAAATTTCATGGGAAATGTTTTGATATTTTAAATACAGCTGCTCAAAACATTGATTGTGGGTTAGAGCCGAGGCGGTTCTAAGGAGTACCTACAATATATGTTTTGCCGCAAAAATAAGAAAAGAAATAGGTTTACCTTTGTAAACCCCAGTGTTGCTATATAAAAGTGGGGTATTGTGGTATATATTACACGGACATGTTATTTTTTTTTTCTGATGTGTGTGTTAAATAGCGGAACTAACCTTAAAAGAGGCTTTGCTGGACAAGTTTTCTGTCACTTGTGATGATCACTTCATAATCATTAATAAGGTAAAAGTAGGCAATAATCAGGAAAAGGTGCATTTAGAAATAAACAAGGTTCAAACACAAATATTCGACTCCTAGAACCACATCAGAAGTATTGCCTTGGAACGATCAGTGATATAAAAATACTGGGGGCTTTTGTTTGAAATTTTGTTAAAAATACGTCCTTACACGCATATTGGATTCGAGGTTTGAGTGTGTGTGCAGGGACGGTCACTTACCCGCTCTTATCACGCTTGTTAATGTAGATAGAAGTTGAACATTAATGTAGGCGTCAATTATAAAAATTTTCAAATTCGGCGGGGATCGTGAAGACATCGGGCTATTCGTGAGTGCATCGTTACCCATCGTATGTCCATCGGGACATTTTTTAAGGCTTCGGCAGTTCCATCGCGAGCGGCATCAAAATCTTTGACATGCCAAAAAAATACAGGAAGGACACACGATGGTTCAATTTCGTGTTGAGTTCGCGAGTACATCTTGGTCATCGTAAAGCCATCGTGAGGCCATCTTCTCACATCGGGACTACATCGTACTTGTGTCGTGTGGTCATCGGCACCATCGGCTAGGTTTTGCTACACGATGGCACTACGAGGGACACACGATGCTGCCCGATAGTGTTACGAAGGCAACACGACATCGGGTGGCCTTCGCAACGCCATCGTATAAGCATCGTATTTGAAAAATCTAGAACACGATGGCACAAAGATGAAAACACGATATTAACCAAAACTGTTATAATACTTCCCCGGATAACGTGGACATACAAAACAAAAACAATTAGCACCCACACAACATTTCGCAGAAGCCTCAAGTGGAATACTTTTAGACCATGGCGTATTTCGATGAAAAAAAAAATAGGAAAAAGAAGGTACAAGTAGGCAAAGACCAGGAAAAGGCGCAATCAGAAAAATATTCCTACTCCAAAAACCGAGGTGGGGAAAAACCAAACTAACAATCAGGTACTTATACCATGAAACATATCATAAGCCGAATGAGCAGCTATTTTCCCAATAGGTGGCCATTCAGTTACCTTAACTTAACTAAAACTATGAAGACACACATAAGGCGCCAACAGCACACAAAAAAATCAACACCAAGATATAAAACAAAAAGAACCACCACAGAAGTATCGCCTTGGAACGATCAGTAACACAAAGTTACTGGCGGGCTTAACCCGGTTTTACACTGAGGCGCCTAACCTCACCCTCAGCTTCTGCAGTGGTTCATAACATTTAATAGTTACTTCTTCGGTCCTCGTGGTGAATCTCTAACTAGTCAATGAATCATCAAGAACAAACAAATAAATCATTTTTTTTTTTTTTTTTTTTTTTTTTTTTATTCAGTTTTACGTCCCTTTCAAGCTTTTTCACTCATATCGAGACGAATCAATCGGTAGGTGGGGCGAAAACCGGAGCACCCGGGGAAAAACCACCTGGCACACCCGCAAGCAGAACATGGCTTGTCTCACATATGACAAATAAATCATGATAAACATCCCGATAGCACTGCTGCTATACATCAAGCTGGTGCATGACAAAAAAAAAACTCCTGCAGGAGGAACATCATCTCTTACAGGTACATGTATTTGGCTTGTTCATTACTCTGTCTTTAAAGCAGCGCCCGTTTTTCTTCTAACAGACAAACCCATTGCAGAGTTCGACAAACGAGCGTTTAAACAAGAACAGTTTTGTGCCAGTTTCATGTGAAAGATGGATTTAAAGTACAAGAAAACTGTCACCATGAAGCTTGAACAGTGTTGTAAAGTTACTGATATTAATTAACTTATTACTATATGGACGTCAACAACGAAAGCATACAAAAATGCTTTCTCAAAAGAAACCATGTTTGCACGCAAATGAGACTGGGGCTCGTTCAACCACTAGTCTACAGTATCTGTAGGTACCAGCAGAGTGAAGTTAGTTTGTTTTTCGTTTTTCGTTATTCGACATTCAAGAACAGGTGAAGTTAGTTTGTTTTTCGTTTTTCGTTTTTCGTTATTCGTTTTTCGTTATTCGTTTTTCGTTTTTCGACATTCGAATTGGGACCGAATTTCGTATTTTGACATTCAAAATCCTATTTTGACATTCGAATTGGGACCGAATTTCCTATTTTGACATTCAAAATCCTATTTTGACATTCGAACTGGGACCGAATTCGCGGTATTTTGACATTCAAAATATTATTTTGACATTCGAACTGGGACCGAATTTCGTATTTTGACATTCAAAATCCTATTTTGACATTCGAACTGGGACCGAATTTCGTATTTTGACATTCAAAATCCTATTTTGACATTCGAACTGGGACCGAATTTCCTATTTTGACATTCAAAATCCTATTTTGACATTCGAACTGGGACCGAATTTCGTATTTTGACATTCAAAATCCTATTTTGACATTCGAACTGGGACCGAATTTCGTATTTTGACATTCAAAATATTATTTTGACATTCGAACTGGGACCGAATTTCGTATTTTGACATTCAAAATCCTATTTTGACATTCGAACTTGGACCGAATTTCTTATTTTGACATTCAAAATCCTATTTTGACATTCGAATTGGGACCGAATTTCGTATTTTGACATTCAAAATCCTATTTTGACATTCGAACTGGGACCGAATTTCGTATTTTGACATTCAAAATCCTATTTTGACATTCGAACTGGGACCGAATTTCCTATTTTGACATTCAAAATCCTATTTTGACATTCGAACTGGGACCGAATTTCGTATTTTGACATTCAAAATCCTATTTTGACATTCGAACTTGGACCGAATTTCGTATTTTGACATTCAAAATCCTATTTTGACATTCGAATTGGGACCGAATTTCGTATTTTGACATTCGAACTTGGACCGAATTTCTTATTTTGACATTCAAAATCCTATTTTGACATTCGAATTGGGACCGAATTTCGTATTTTGACATTCAAAATCCTATTTTGACATTCGAATTGGGACCGAATTTCGTATTTTGACATTCAAAATCCTATTTTGACATTCGAACTGGGACCGAATTTCGTATTTTGACATTCAAAATCCTATTTTGACATTCGAACTGGGACCGAATTTCGTATTTTGACATTCAAAATCCTATTTTGACATTCGAACTGGGACCGAATTTCGTATTTTGACATTCAAAATCCTATTTTGACATTCGAACTGGGACCGAATTTCGTATTTTGACATTCAAAATCCTATTTTGACATTCGAACTTGGACCGAATTTCTTATTTTGACATTCAAAATCCTATTTTGACATTCGAATTGGGACCGAATTTCGTATTTTGACATTCAAAATCCTATTTTGACATTCGAACTGGGACCGAATTTCGTATTTTGACATTCAAAATCCTATTTTGACATTCGAATTGGGACCGAATTTCGTATTTTGACATTCAAAATATTATTTTGACATTCGAACTGGGACCGAATTTCCTATTTTGACATTCAAAATCCTATTTTGACATTCGAACTGGGACCGAATTTCCTATTTTGACATTCAAAATCCTATTTTGACATTCGAACTGGGACCGAATTTCCTATTTTGACATTCAAAATCCTATTTTGACATTCGAACTTGGACCGAATTTCTTATTTTGACATTCAAAATCCTATTTTGACATTCGAAATGGGACCGAATTTCGTATTTTGACATTCAAAATCCTATTTTGACATTCGAACTTGGACCGAATTTCTTATTTTGACATTCAAAATCCTATTTTGACATTCGAATTGTGACCGAATTTCGTATTTTGACATTCAAAATCCTATTTTGACATTCGAACTGGGACCGAATTTCGTATTTTGACATTCAAAATCCTATTTTGACATTCGAACTGGGACCGAATTTCGTATTTTGACATTCAAAATCCTATTTTGACATTCGAACTTGGACCGAATTTCGTATTTTGACATTCAAAATCCTATTTTGACATTCGAACTGGGACCGAATTTCGTATTTTGACATTCAAAATCCTATTTTGACATTCGAACTTGGACCGAATTTCTTATTTTGACATTCAAAATCCTATTTTGACATTCGAATTGGGACCGAATTTCGTATTTTGACATTCAAAATCCTATTTTGACATTCGAACTGGGACCGAATTTCGTATTTTGACATTCAAAATCCCATTTTGACATTCGAATTGGGACCGAATTTCGTATTTTGACATTCAAAATATTATTTTGACATTCGAACTGGGACCGAATTTCGTATTTTGACATTCAAAATCCTATTTTGACATTCGAACTTGGACCGAATTTCTTATTTTGACATTCAAAATCCTATTTTGACATTCGAACTGGGTCCGAATTTCGTATTTTGACATTCAAAATCCTATTTTGACATTCGAACTTGGACCGAATTTCGTATTTTGACATTCAAAATCCTATTTTGACATTCGAACTGGGACCGAATTTCCTATTTTGACATTCAAAATCCTATTTTGACATTCGAACTGGGACCGAATTTCGTATTTTGACATTCAAAATTCTATTTTGACATTCGAACTGGGACCGAATTTCGTATTTTGACATTCAAAATCCTATTTTGACATTCGAACTTGGACCGAATTTCTTATTTTGACATTCAAAATCCTATTTTGACATTCGAATTGGGACCGAATTTCGTATTTTGACATTCAAAATATTATTTTGACATTCGAACTGGGACCGAATTTCGTATTTTGACATTCAAAATCCTATTTTGACATTCGAACTTGGACCGAATTTCTTATTTTGACATTCAAAATCCTATTTTGACATTCGAATTGTGACCGAATTTCGTATTTTGACATTCAAAATCCTATTTTGACATTCGAACTGGGACCGAATTTCGTATTTTGACATTCAAAATCCAATTTTGACATTCGAATTGGGACCGAATTTCGTATTTTGACATTCAAAATCCTATTTTGACATTCGAACTGGGACCGAATTTCGTATTTTGACATTCAAAATCCTATTTTGACATTCGAACTGGGACCGAATTTCGTATTTTGACATTCAAAATCCTATTTTGACATTCGAACTGGGACCGAATTTCGTATTTTGACATTCAAAATATTATTTTGACATTCGAACTGGGACCGAATTTCGTATTTTGACATTCAAAATCCTATTTTGACATTCGAACTGGGACCGAATTTCGTATTTTGACATTCAAAATCCTATTTTGACATTCGAATTGGGACCGAATTTCGTATTTTGACATTCAAAATCCTATTTTGACATTCGAACTGGGACCGAATTTCGTATTTTGACATTCAAAATCCTATTTTGACATTCGAATTAGGACCGAATTTCGTATTTTGACATTCAAAATATTATTTTGACATTCGAACTGGGACCGAATTTCGTATTTTGACATTCAAAATCCTATTTTGACATTCGAACTTGGACCGAATTTCTTATTTTGACATTCAAAATCCTATTTTGACATTCGAATTGGGACCGAATTTCGTATTTTGACATTCAAAATCCTATTTTGACATTCGAACTGGGACCGAATTTCTTATTTTGACATTCAAAATCCTATTTTGACATTCGAATTGGGACCGAATTTCATCTTTTGACATTCAAAATCCTATTTTGACATTCGAACTGGGACCGAATTTCGTATTTTGACATTCAAAATCCTATTTTGACATTCGAATTGGGACCGAATTTCGTATTTTGACATTCAAAATATTATTTTGACATTCGAACTGGGACCGAATTTCGTATTTTGACATTCAAAATCCTATTTTGACATTCGAACTGGGACCGAATTTCCTATTTTGACATTCAAAATCCTATTTTGACATTCGAACTGGGACCGAATTTCCTATTTTGACATTCAAAATCCTATTTTGACATTCGAACTTGGACCGAATTTCTTATTTTGACATTCAAAATCCTATTTTGACATTCGAATTGGGACCGAATTTCGTATTTTGACATTCAAAATCCTATTTTGACATTCGAACTTGGACCGAATTTCTTATTTTGACATTCAAAATCCTATTTTGACATTCGAATTGGGACCGAATTTCGTATTTTGACATTCAAAATCCTATTTTGACATTCGAACTGGGACCGAATTTCGTATTTTGACATTCAAAATCCTCTTTTGACATTCGAACTGGGACCGAATTTCCTATTTTGACATTCAAAATCCTATTTTGACATTCGAACTTGGACCGAATTTCGTATTTTGACATTCAAAATCCTATTTTGACATTCGAACTGGGACCGAATTTCCTATTTTGACATTCAAAATCCTATTTTGACATTCGAACTGGGACCGAATTTCCTATTTTGACATTCAAAATCCTATTTTGACATTCGAATTGGGACCGAATTTCGTATTTTGACATTCAAAATCCTATTTTGACATTCGAACTGGGACCGAATTTCGTATTTTGACATTCAAAATCCTATTTTGACATTCGAATTGGGACCGAATTTCGTATTTTGACATTCAAAATATTATTTTGACATTCGAACTGGGACCGAATTTCGTATTTTGACATTCAAAATCCTATTTTGACATTCGAACTGGGACCGAATTTCCTATTTTGACATTCAAAATCCTATTTTGACATTCGAACTGGGACCGAATTTCGTATTTTGACATTCAAAATCCTATTTTGACATTCGAACTTGGACCGAATTTCGTATTTTGACATTCAAAATCCTATTTTGACATTCGAACTGGGACCGAATTTCGTATTTTGACATTCAAAATCCTATTTTGACATTCGAACTTGGACCGAATTTCTTATTTTGACATTTAAAATCCTATTTTGACATTCGAATTGGGACCGAATTTCGTATTTTGACATTCAAAATATTATTTTGACATTCGAACTGGGACCGAATTTCGTATTTTGACATTCAAAATCCTATTTTGACATTCGAACTTGGACCGAATTTCTTATTTTGACATTCAAAATCCTATTTTGACATTCGAATTGTGACCGAATTTCGTATTTTGACATTCAAAATCCTATTTTGACATTCGAACTGGGACCGAATTTCGTATTTTGACATTCAAAATCCTATTTTGACATTCGAACTGGGACCGAATTTCGTATTTTGACATTCAAAATCCTATTTTGACATTCGAATTGGGACCGAATTTCGTATTTTGACATTCAAAATCCTATTTTGACATTCGAACTGGGACCGAATTTCGTATTTTGACATTCAAAATCCTATTTTGACATTCGAACTGGGACCGAATTTCGTATTTTGACATTCAAAATCCTATTTTGACATTCGAACTGGGACCGAATTTCGTATTTTGACATTCAAAATATTATTTTGACATTCGAACTGGGACCGAATTTCGTATTTTGACATTCAAAATCCTATTTTGACATTCGAACTGGGACCGAATTTCGTATTTTGACATTCAAAATCCTATTTTGACATTCGAATTGGGACCGAATTTCGTATTTTGACATTCAAAATCCTATTTTGACATTCGAACTGGGACCGAATTTCGTATTTTGACATTCAAAATCCTATTTTGACATTCGAATTGGGACCGAATTTCGTATTTTGACATTCAAAATATTATTTTGACATTCGAACTGGGACCGAATTTCGTATTTTGACATTCAAAATCCTATTTTGACATTCGAACTTGGACCGAATTTCTTATTTTGACATTCAAAATCCTATTTTGACATTCGAATTGGGACCGAATTTCGTATTTTGACATTCAAAATCCTATTTTGACATTCGAACTTGGACCGAATTTTTTTATTTTGACATTCAAAATCCTATTTTGACATTTGAATTGGGACCGAATTTCGTATTTTGACATTAAAAATCCTATTTTGACATTCGAACTGGGACCGAATTTCGTATTTTGACATTCAAAATCCTATTTTGACATTCGAACTGGGACCGAATTTCGTATTTTGACATTCAAAATCCTATTTTGACATTCGAATTGGGACCGAATTTCGTATTTTGACATTCAAAATCCTATTTTGACATTCGAACTGGGACCGAATTTCCTATTTTGACATTCAAAATCCTATTTTGACATTCGAACTGGGACGGAATTTTGTATTTTGACATTCAAAATCCTATTTTGACATTCGAACTGGGACCGAATTTCGTATTTTGACATTCAAAATATTATTTTGACATTCGAACTGGGACCGAATTTCGTATTTTGACATTCAAAATCCTATTTTGATATTCGAACTTGGACCAAATTTCTTATTTTGACATTCAAAATCCTATTTTGACATTCGAATTGGGACCGAATTTCGTATTTTGACATTCAAAATCCTATTTTGACATTCGAACTGGGACCGAATTTCGTATTTTGACATTCAAAATCCTATTTTGACATTCGAACTGGGACCGAATTTCGTATTTTGACATTCAAAATCCTATTTTGACATTCGAATTGGGACCGAATTTCGTATTTTGACATTCAAAATATTATTTTGACATTAGAACTGGGACCGAATTTCGTATTTTGACATTCAAAATCCTATTTTGACATTCGAACTGGGACCGAATTTCCTATTTTGACATTCAAAATCCTATTTTGACATTCGAACTGGGACCGAATTTCCTATTTTGACATTCAAAATCCTATTTTGACATTCGAATTGGGACCGAATTTCGTATTTTGACATTCAAAATCCTATTTTGACATTCGAACTTGGACCGAATTTCTTATTTTGACATTCAAAATCCTATTTTGACATTCGAATTGGGACCGAATTTCGTATTTTGACATTCAAAATCCTATTTTGACATTCGAACTGGGACCGAATTTCGTATTTTGACATTCAAAATCCTATTTTGACATTCGAACTGGGACCGAATTTCCTATTTTGACATTCAAAATCCTATTTTGACATTCGAACTTGGACCGAATTTCGTATTTTGACATTCAAAATCCTATTTTGACATTCGAACTGGGACCGAATTTCTTATTGTGACATTCAAAATCGCATTTTGACATTCGAACTGGGACCGAATTTCTTATTTTGACATTCAAAATCCCATTTTGACATTCGAACTGGGACCGAATTTCTTATTTTGACATTCAAAATCCTATTTTGACATTCAAAATGGGACCGAATTTCGTATTTTGACATTCAAAATCCCATTTTGACATTCGAACTGGGTCCGAATTTCGTATTTTGACATTCAAAATCCTATTTTGACATTCGAACTGGGACCGAATTTCGTATTTTGACATTCAAAATCCTATTTTGACATTCGAAATGGGACCGAATTTCGTATTTTGACATTCAAAATCCTATTTTGACATTCGAAATGGGACCGAATTTCGTATTTTGACATTCAAAATCCCATTTTGACATTCGAACTGGGATCGAATTTCGTATTTTGACATTCAAAATCCTATTTTATTTTCATTCGAACTGGGACCGAATTTCGTATTTTGACATTCAAAATCCTATTTTGACATTCGAACTGGGACCGAATTTCGTATTTTGACATAGAAAATCCTATTTTGACATTCGAACTGGGGCCGAATTTCTTATTTTGACATTCAAAATCCTATTTTGACATTCGAACTGGGACCGAATTTCGTATTTTGACTTTCAAAATCCTATTTTGAGATTCGAACTGGGACCGAATTTCTTATTTTGACATTCAAAATCCTATTTTGACATTCGAACTGGGACCGAATTTCTTATTTTGACATTCAAAATCCTATTTTGACATTCGATTTGGCCTTGAATATGCTATTTTAATATTCAAAATACTATTTTGACATTCTTTTTGGTCAGGAATATGCTATTTTGATATTCAAAATCCTATTTTGACATTCCATTTGGTCAGAAATATGCTATTTTGACATTCAATATCCTGTTTTTACATTCCATTTGGTGAGGAATATGCTATTTTGATATTCGAAATCCTATTTTGACATTCAAATTTGCCAAGTATATGCTATTTTGATATTCAAAATCCTATTTTGACATTCTATTTGGTCAAGAATATGCTATTTTGATATTTGGTAGTGGTCGCCCGTTCAGATTCGTTGGTTTTCCCCTGGTTCTCCGAGCTCCTCCACTACGTTGGACCACATAACGCCAACATCCGCGCCTTCAAGAATGCGTATATAAGTTCAATGAGCTTTCTGTGTGATTGAAATAAAATAAATAAAGTTTAACCTTTTTAGTTTGATATTCAAAATCCTATTTTGACATTCGATTTTGTCAAGAATATGCTAGTTTGATATTCAAAATCCTATTTGACAGGCTTTTTTTTTTTTTTTTTTTTTTTTTTTTTTTTTATGTTATAATGTACATACCCATATTGTTTGTTAAGGGGTGCTCACACCACAGCGTATAGCGCCAGCGTATGACGACGTATGCGACATTTTGTCCATACGTTGGTGTACGTTGCACATGTTCGGCATAAATTTTGCATAAGTTACGGGTACGCTACAATACGCTGTCATACGTTGTCGTGCGCCGTGTACATGCACAAAATTTCCAACGTATGGCGACGTACTGATAATACGTTACTAATAAGTTAGGCGTACGCAACGAATACGCTATGCATAAGTTCACGAACATTACCTGTAAGTAACTCATACGCTCGCATACGTTGTCATACGCCAAAACTCTCCTGTATTTTTTAGCGTATGAGAAGCGTATTACCAACGTACGAGCAGCGTTTGCCTGGCGCACTCGGAACGTATGCAGCGTATGTGAAACGTGTGAAGAACGTTCTCAGCGTATGCGCAACTTACGCGTAGCGCATTGGTCGGGATTTTATATATAAAAATGGAAGGAATAGGTACTGTGTTCATGATTAAATAGTCACACGGAAGCATCAAAATGGTATACTCGACCAAAAACAATCTGCACAATTGTGTGTATGGCTAAAATTTTATCCACTGTTATATTATCGCTTGTCAAGATAATATTTTTGTAAGGACGGGATGCCTTCAAAGCTCATATTGAATGGCCCTTTATAAAATTGTCGACATATAAAGTTCCAAAGGTTTTTATACCCCGCCACTTGAAAAAGTGCCGTGTATTATGTTATACCCTCCGCAAAAAAATGCGCTCGAGTGTCCGTCCGTCCGTCTGTCTGTCCGTCCGTCAGCGCTTTGTTTCCGGGCTCTATCTTGAGCTTTTATTGACCAATTTTCTTCAAACTTTGTATAGGAGTTCATGTTTGTGATTGAAGATGAGTAAATTTCGTCAAATATGTGCAGAGTTATGGCCCTTGATTTACGTTAAAATTGCGTTTCCGGGCTCTATCTTGAGCATTTATTGACCAATTTTATTCAAACTTTGTATAGGAGTCAATATTAGGAAGGAGTGGTTTGGGATTGAAGATGAGCAATTATTGATCAATTTTCTTCAGACTTAGTATAGGAATTCATATTAGGAAGGAGTGGTTTGGGATTGAATATGGGTAAATTTCGTCAAATAAGTACAGAGTTATAGCCCTTGTTTTACGTTAAAATTTCATTTCCAGGCTCTTTGAGCATTTATTGACCAATTTTCTTCAAAGTTTGTGTAGGAGTTCACATCAGGAAAAAGTGGTTGGGGATTGAAGCTGGATAAATTTCATCAAAATAACTACAGAGTTATGGCCCTTGATTTACGTTAAAATGTCATTTTGATTATTTATCTTGATTTTTATTGACAATTTTTCTTATCAAATTTTGTATAGGAGTTCATATCAGGAAGGAGTGGTTTGGGATTGAAGATGGGTAATTGTTTTCAAATAAATACAGAGTAAATGCCCTTGATTTATGTAACAATTTCTTTTCCATGCTCTATCTTGAGCATCTTTAGACCAGTTTGCTTCATCCTTTGTATATGAATTCATATCTGGAAGGTATGGTTTGGTATTGTAGATTAATGTCATCAAGATATTCTGTGTATTTGTACTAAATTAAATTTGCGTGGCGGGTATCATGCATGCCTGCAGCGCTTTTATTTTAATTTATTTATTTATTTATTTATTTATTTATTTTTTTTTTCAATTCAGTTTAACGTCCCTTTCAAGATTATTTCAACTCATATTATGAGACGGATCAATCGAGAGGTGGGGCAAAACTGACCCATAAACTAATTTCAACCTAATTATAGGAAATGATCCTTCTGAGAAACGATATAAGAACTCCAAAAAATGCACCTGAAGAATCAGGTATGTAGATTTCCTTAATCATTTTTCTTTTTCTTTTATTTATTTATTTATTTATTTATTTATTTATTTATTTATTTATTTATTTTTCACTTTTTACTGGATATGTCTAAAGTGCCGGTCCCACTGCGCTTACGATCGCTTAAGATCGCAATACGATTCTCTAAATAATAATTTGGGGATCGTTTCTTTGACCCCAATATGCAGATTAAGTAAGCATAAACACGCTGGAAAACATTTTACATAGTTTGTCTGCGCAGTCTTATCGCAAAACTAATGATTGCGCAATCGTACGATTGCTTACGATTCAGTGGGACTGGCACTTTAGACTCACCTTTTTGACGAACATTGAGTTCGTCAGAAGCACGCTGTGCGTACGTTTGGAAAACGTCAGACGTGCGTTGTACATACTCTCCTTATAAGTCACGAACGTTATGCTAACGCTGGGCGTACGCTGTTATAAGTCATGGTACGCCAGGGATACGTTATGAATAAGCTACTCATACGTTAGACATACGTTTGCGCTAAGCATACGCTTTGCATAAGTTCAGAGAGAGCATATTCCGGATTTTTAACATAAAATGAACAGCGTATAACAACGTACAACAGCGTACTGGATATTTTTTCATACGCTGCTCATACGTTGGCTAATACGTCAAAGTGGTCTGAGCGGGCCTTTAAGTTAATGTAGCTCAGTGACCATCATTAAGGGAATAGATGCTTATCCGGCGTATCGCTTCATCAGAATAGCATGTCCGTGACATGTATACCCCCTTGAACCAAACGTTTGTATCAAAGCTAGGGTTTGAAGGGGTATACAATTGTTTTGATCCAAAACATAGATTTTGTGGGTACTCGTTAGCAATGCCTCGCCGAGATGGTTGTAACGTGAACACAAAATCCATGTTTCGAGCAAAAATATGGAAAATATCAAACTTTTTCCTCTGAAAATTTTCAATTTGTAGCGGCAGTTCAAATTGCTGAATATTGCATGGTCGAGGTTTCGTAATGCATTCTTATTGCTTTCTCACAACGTATTTATGGTCGTGTTTTGCTACTGGTTGCACCAGTCCCTGTTGATTGCTTACTTTTAACTTTAAACAAACCCAGAACTCAAAGAACAACAAACGTAAGAATCATGTTTTAAGCCTAGGTTACATTTGCCCCGATCATCGTACGATGTTTCGGTCTGCGATTTTCCCTACGATTTTTAGACATCGTAGATGATCTTTATCTTCCTTTTGTCGACGTTCTGATACAAAAACGCAAGGCCGCATCGTACGGTTGCCGTAGGTCTCCGCAGATTTTAAGTGGATATCGTACGGACCTCGTGCGATGTCCGTACGGAGTCCCTATACGTTCTGATACAAACGCAAGGAGGCCGTACGGTAGTCGTAGGGTCTCCGCAGACCTTAAGTGGAAATCGTATAGCTTGCCATGATCGAACGATGCCAATTTTTGCATTTTCGTGCAGTCTCCGTAGGGTGACCTTACGTTGTCACCACGATTATACGACTTCCTACGAACTCCGTAGCCTCTACGATTTTGTAATAGTCTGCACTATTACAGATTTTAAAATCGTAAGACCGTAGCCCGTAGATACGTCGTAGGGCACAATACAGGCGCCATACGGAGACCCTGCGATGATCGAGCGGTTACCGCACGATTTTTGTACGATAATTTGGGGACAAAAATCGTACAGTTATCGTAGGGAGGCCGCAACGGGTTCCATAGTATGTTACATTTGCCCAGATCGTTGTACGATTTTTCGGTCTGCGATTTTCCCTACGTTTTTTTTTCAACATCGAAGGTGATCATGGGCTACGACGTAGGTGTTTATAATTCATATGGGCATCGTACGATTTCTTGTTCTGGCTTTCTTCGATGTTTTGAGTCAGAACCTCTTGGAGATCTTAGGGAAATGGTAGGGTCTCAACACACTTAAAGTGGAAATCGTACAAAGCCCGTGCGATGCCCGTGAGGAGTCCTTACGATTTCTGACTCAGCCCTTGCGATCTCCCTACGATAGTCGTACGATGTTAGGTGTCCGTCCGTCTTTCGTGTACTACCAAACGTGTACAACCTCACAGTGCATCATGGCTAGGGCAAGCGGTTCACACAAGAAACATCACAGAATTATACAGATGACGGGGAAGCAAACCGCACTGAGCAACAGGATTGTGCAGTTCTTCGAAGACAGGCCGTACTTCTATGATATTTCAAACGAACAATAGAACAACAAAGAATTGAAAGACTCAGAACTGCAGCAGTTTGCCGACACTATCGGCAGGAAACGTAATAGCTCTGTCACACATTCACGTATCAGCGGCGTATCGCTCGCGTATCTATGAAAATGTCAATACGCCGAGGTCTGAGCCGTATTTTGCTCGTGCGACGTATGTACCACGTATGTGTGACGTTCCTGCTACGTTCCCGTGGCGTATACGTGACGTATCTGAACTCGTATGGAATTTCACTTTCGTATGTACGGCGTATCAAGGCGTATGTGCTACGTATGTGTGACGTATGTATGGCTTATGAAGTGTACGCGTGACGTATATACGACGTATGTACTACGTTCCATTCTTATCTGCGGCGTATCTGCTTTGCACCAATTGCTTTTTAATACCTATGAGAACAAACGATTGTGTTCGTTTTGTTCATGCAGTTCGCATATTATAGCTATCAATTATCAGGGGTCGAAGATGCCATCGGAGAAATCTAGAGCAACACCGAAGGAAAAAAAAAAATGTGGTGGTGGTGGGGGAGGGGGGTATCTCCTAGTTCCCCATCCTGGTCGTAAGAGGACATTAACAAAGATAGAGGCTACACCAAGCATAGCCCTGAAAGAACCCTGCATGGCACTCAGAACCGTGAGAAACAACTGATCCATGGCTTCGGAAAAACGAAAACATGCATATAGAAGCATTGAGATTCTCTTAAAAAGCCACAAAATGTTCCCAATACGTCACACATATTCCACAGCAGCGAAACGTGCGTAGCACATACGTAGCACATACGCCATTGATACGCGAGATATGCCACACGTACGTCGCTGATAGAAACAAAAAGAGAGTCGATGATACACCACACGTACGTTGCAGATACGAAAGGTACGCTGTACATACATGTGTACGTCACGGTTACGCGACATCTTAACCGCGACGTACGTGTGGCGTATGATGAGTATGAGCTACGTATCTACGGCGTACCTGCCATGTTGCTTTCGTATGTACCACGTATGTGTGACGTATGTACGGCGTATCCGACCTGCCACGAACGTGCCACGAATTTTTAAGTGCACACAAGAAAACGTAGCACCTCGGCGTATGAGGAGTATGAGCTACGTATGCTCACGTATGTACGTACGCGTGACATACCTTTCGTATCTCGATAAGCCGTAGATACGTGAGTCGATACGCGATAGTGTGACAGCGGTTTAAGTATAGGGACAGTGTTCTCTTTAAACATCGAAAGAAAAACTTATAAAATTATTATCGTATTCTGTTGTAGGTTCGCTTATAAGCTATTGAAAATAGCTGCATGCACGAGTACTGTCACTGGGCATGAGTATTCACAACTTTCGGAAAAAAAGCTACAGCGACTTCGGTTTACAAGAAACAAATATCCTCCCTGTGGCGAATAATTATGTTCAGCGGCTGTTTGGTTCAGATTTTAGAATCATGCGCATTTTCATGGGATGTGGCATGTAGCTGGTTGTTAGGCAGTCTACCGTACTGAGCTGACGGGTCCCATTTGGCTTCACCAAGAAAGGTATCATGTTCGCCAAATCTCGTCGGGCCATCGGACATGATCGATAAAAACCGCCCTGGGCCGACTTATATTTCTGAACGCAAGACACTGTGAACGACGTCATTTTTGGTCGAAGTTTGTTCGAAACGTAAGGTCATGAAACTGATCGTTTCGGTTCATTCTTGTCCATTCGGTTTTATTTTGACTGGTTGTCATTGTCGCAAAATATTCGTGATCTATCCATATGATGACCGCACGATACCCGTACGATTGTAATAACCTTGCGATATAGCCGTACGTATGTCGCACGATCACCCTGAAGGTCTACAATTATCTTACGATTTTAGTCCCCAACTTATCATAACGCTCGATCACCGCATGATTTCCGTAAGGCGCCCGTACGATACTACCTACGACGTGTCTACGGGCTACGGTCTTACATTTTTTTAAAAATTATAAAATTGCAGACTACTACAAAATCGTACTGGAGGCTACGGAGATCGTAGAAAGCCGTAGGAAGCCGTAGAATCGTAGGAACATCGTAGGGTCACCCTGTGGAGACCGCACGAAAATGCAAAAAATGACATCGCACGATCATCGCAAGCTAATCGTAGGCCAAATATAACCTAGTCTCTACTCATAGCATTTATCAATTACAAGCAATTACTGTAAAACGACTCTAACAGTTTTCCCACTAATGTTTTGGTAACACTAGCACTTACGGATAGTTTCGGATGAAATTTTTAAACCTTTTTGAGCTAAGCTAAAATAATTTGACTGGGGTTAGATAAGGGTACTTAAGGATGAACATATTATATCCTTAAGTACCCTTGTCTTGCATAAATTCGTCACAAAATCTTAGCTATGCCACAAAAATATCCACAAAAATATCAGAATTTCACCCAAACTATTCTTAAGAAATAGTGTGACATACGCCCCTGTCTCACTGGAATGCGAGAACTGTAGACAAAATGTTGCGGCGACAGGTTCGCGACACTCGCGCGACAGTCTTGCGAAATATTTTGGCATAAAATTTTTTAACATGTTTAAAACTTTCGCGATCAGTTCTCTACTAGTTAAGCTAGTATCTCACTGGCATGCGAATTTAATCTAGTATTCTGCTGGCATGCGAATGTCCCTCGACTGTTTTGCGAATTTAATCGGATTTTCGCACGACAATCGTGCGAGTGTCGCACAAGTGTCGTGAGAATTTCGCGAAGGTTTTGAACATGTTTAAAAATTTAATGCAATTTTTTTTGCGAAGGTTTTGAACATGTTTAAAAATTTAATGCAATTTTTTTTCCAAAATGTTTCGCAAGACTGTCGCTTAAGCGACTGTCTTGAAACAGTCGTACGACGTTTGAATGTCAAAATACGAAATTCGGTCCCAGTTCGAATGTCATAATAGGATTTTGAATGTCAAAATACGAAATTCGGTCCCAGTTCGAATGTCAAAATAGGATTTTGAATGTCAAAATAAGAAATTCGGTCCCAGTTCGAATGTCAAAATAGGATTTTGAATGTCCAAATAAGAAATTCGGTCCCAGTTCGAATGTCAAAATAGGATTTTGAATGTCCAAATAAGAAATTCGGTCCCAGTTCGAATGTCAAAATAGGATTTTGAATGTCAAAATAAGAAATTCGGTCCCAGTTCGAATGTCAAAATAGGATTTTGAATGTCAAAATAAGAAATTCGGTCCCAGTTCGAATGTCAAAATAGGATTTTGAATGTCAAAATAAGAAATTCGGTCCCAGTTCGAATGTCAAAATAGGATTTTGAATGTCAAAATACGAAATTCGGTCCCAGTTCGAATGTCCAGATAGGATTTTGAACGTCAAAATACGAAATTCGGTCCCAGTTCGAATGTCAAAATGGGATTTTGAATGTCAAAATACGAAATTCCGTCCCAGTTCGAATGTCAAAATGGGATTTTGAATGTCAAAATACGAAATTCGGCCCCATTTCGAATGTCAAAATAGGATTTTGAATGTCAAAATAAGAAATTCGGTCCCAGTTCGAATGTCAAAATGGGATTTTGAATGTCAAAATAAGAAATTCGGTCCCAGTTCGAATGTCAAAATGGGATTTTGAATGTCAAAATAAGAAATTCGGTCCCAGTTCGAATGTCAAAATAGGATTTTGAATGTCAAAATAAGAAATTCGGTCCCAGTTCGAATGTCAAAATGCGATTTTGAATGTCAAAATACGAAATTCGATCAAAGTTCGAATGTCAAAATGGGATTTTGAATGTCAAAATACGAAATTCGGTCCCAGTTCGAATGTCAAAATAGGATTTTGAATGTCAAAATACGAAATTCGGTCCCAATTCGAATGTCAAAATAGGATTTTGAATGTCAAAATACGAAATTCGGTCCCAGTTCGAATGTCAAAATAGGATTTTGAATGTCAAAATAGGAAATTCGGTCCCAATTCGAATGTCAAAATAGGATTTTGAATGTCAAAATACGAAATTCGGTCCCAGTTCGAATGTCAAAATAGGATTTTGAATGTCAAAATACGAAATTCGGTCCCAGTTCGAATGTCAAAATAGGATTTTGAATGTCAAAATACGAAATTCGGTCCCAGTTCGAATGTCAAAATAGGATTTTGAATGTCAAAATACGAAATTCGGTCCCAATTCGAATGTCAAAATAGGATTTTGAATGTCAAAATACGAAATTCGGTCCCAGTTCGAATGTCAAAATAGGATTTTGAATGTCAAAATAGGAAATTCGGTCCCAATTCGAATGTCAAAATAGGATTTTGAATGTCAAAATACGAAATTCGGTCCCAATTCGAATGTCAAAATAGGATTTTGAATGTCAAAATAAGAAATTCGGTCCCAATTCGAATGTCAAAATAGGATTTTGAATGTCAAAACACGAAATTCGGTCCCAGTTCGAATGTCAAAATAATATTTTGAATGTCAAAATACGAAATTCGGTCCAAGTTCGAATGTCAAAATAGGATTTTGAATGTCAAAATACGAAATTCGGTCCCAGTTCGAATGTCAAAATAGGATTTTGAATGTCAAAATACGAAATTCAGTCCCAATTCGAATGTCAAAATAGGATTTTGAATGTCAAAATAAGAAATTCGGTCCAAGTTCGAATGTCAAAATAGGATTTTGAATGTCAAAATACGAAATTCGGTCCCAATTCGAATGTCAAAATAGGATTTTGAATGTCAAAATAAGAAATTCGGTCCAAGTTCGAATGTCAAAATAGGATTTTGAATGTCAAAATACGAAATTCGGTCCCAGTTCGAATGTCAAAATAGGATTTTGAATGTCAAAATACGAAATTCGGTCCCAATTCGAATGTCAAAATAGGATTTGAATGTCAAAATACGAAATTCGGTCCAAGTTCGAATGTCAAAATAGGATTTTGAATGTCAAAATACGAAATTCGGTCCCAGTTCGAATGTCAAAATAGGATTTTGAATGTCAAAATACGAAATTCGGTCCCAGTTCGAATGTCAAAATAGGATTTTGAATGTCAAAATACGAAATTCGGTCCCAGTTCGAATGTCAAAATAGGATTTTGAATGTCAAAATACGAAATTCGGTCCCAGTTCGAATGTCAAAATAGGATTTTGAATGTCAAAATACGAAATTCGGTCCCAATTCGAATGTCAAAATAGGATTTTGAATGTCAAAATACGAAATTCGGTCCCAGTTCGAATGTCAAAATAGGATTTTGAATGTCAAAATAGGAAATTCGGTCCCAATTCGAATGTCAAAATAGGATTTTGAATGTCAAAATACGAAATTCGGTCCCAATTCGAATGTCAAAATAGGATTTTGAATGTCAAAATAAGAAATTCGGTCCCAATTCGAATGTCAAAATAGGATTTTGAATGTCAAAATACGAAATTCGGTCCCAGTTCGAATGTCAAAATAGGATTTTGAATGTCAAAATAAGAAATTCGGTCCAAGTTCGAATGTCAAAATAGGATTTTGAATGTCAAAATACGAAATTCGGTCCCAGTTCGAATGTCAAAATAATATTTTGAATGTCAAAATACGAAATTCGGTCCCAGTTCGAATGTCAAAATAGGATTTTGAATGTCAAAATAAGAAATTCGGTCCCAGTTCGAATGTCAAAATAGGATTTTGAATGTCAAAATAGGAAATTCGGTCCCAGGTCGAATGTCAAAATAGGATTTTGAATGTCAAAATACGAAATTCGGTCCAAGTTCGAATGTCAAAATAGGATTTTGAATGTCAAAATACGAAATTCGGTCCCAGTTCGAATGTCAAAATAATATTTTGAATGTCAAAATACGAAATTCGGTCCCAGTTCGAATGTCAAAATAGGATTTTGAATGTCAAAATACGAAATTCGGTCCCAGGTCGAATGTCAAAATAGGATTTTGAATGTCAAAATACGAAATTCGGTCCAAGTTCGAATGTCAAAATAGGATTTTGAATGTCAAAATACGAAATTCGGTCCCAGTTCGAATGTCAAAATAATATTTTGAATGTCAAAATACGAAATTCGGTCCCAGTTCGAATGTCAAAATAGGATTTTGAATGTCAAAATACGAAATTCGGTCCCAGTTCGAATGTCAAAATAGGATTTTGAATGTCAAAATAAGAAATTCGGTCCCAGTTCGAATGTCAAAATAGGATTTTGAATGTCAAAATACGAAATTCGGTCCCAATTCGAATGTCAAAATAGGATTTTGAATGTCAAAATACGAAATTCGGTCCAAATTCGAATGTCAAAATAGGATTTTGAATGTCAAAATAAGAAATTCGGTCCAAGTTCGAATGTCAAAATAGGATTTTGAATGTCAAAATACGAAATTCGGTCCCAATTCGAATGTCAAAATAGGATTTTGAATGTCAAAATACGAAATTCTGTCCAAGTTCGAATGTCAAAATAGGATTTTGAATGTCAAAATACGAAATTCGGTCCCAGTTCGAATGTCAAAATAGGATTTTGAATGTCAAAATAAGAAATTCGGTCCATGTTCGAATGTCAAAATAGGATTTTGAATGTCAAAATACGAAATTCGGTCCCAGTTCGAATGTCAAAATAATATTTTGAATGTCAAAATACGAAATTCGGTCCCAGTTCGAATGTCAAAATAGGATTTTGAATGTCAAAATAGGAAATTTGGTCCCAATTCGAATGTCAAAATAGGATTTTGAATGTCAAAATAGGAAATTTGGTCCCAATTCGAATGTCAAAATAGGATTTTGAATGTCAAAATACGAAATTCGGTCCCAATTCGAATGTCGAAAAACGAAAAACGAATAACGAAAAACGAATAACGAAAAACGAAAAACAAACTAACTTCACCTGTTCTTGAATGTCGAATAACGAAAAACGAAAAACAAACTAACTTCACTCTGCTGTAGGTACCGTGTATTTTATGGAGACATGGACTGCAGTGGAACTGCGGAGTTGAGCAGAAAACTATATCATAACAAAACAGATAAAACGTTATTTTGGAGATGACTGTTAATGTCTTAGCACATCATTCATGTACATTTTGGTAGATCCTTATCGTAGATAATCTGTTTGATCATGGTATGGCTATGATTGAAATGGCTATGATTGAAATTAACACCCATATCGGAAAGTTTCTTTGTATTAAAAAAAAAAAGTAGTTCCTGTGCCACTTGCAACATTCCCTCCAGGGTTCCGTTTCAAGAATCCACTCCAATACGGCAGCATAAGACCACTCCAAGACTCCAAGCCTTGGCTCCAACCCATAAATAAAGATTAAAACTTGAGATCCTTTAAGAGCAGCTAGCACATTAATGAGAAAGGGGATGGGCCATGCCGCGGTTTCGACTGTTAAAGTCTCGTCAGTGACGCTTTAGGTATGGCAACATGGAGCCAAAGAGAATTACTGAAATTTTGCAACTTTCAACAGGGTTGTCGATACAAAGACTAATATTATCTAAATGGGGCCAAACATATTAAACATTTATAAGAAAATGAATCTTAACCGATAATAAATTCTTAATTCACGTGATGCCTTCGGGACACAATCGGGAATACATTTAACACTTAACACGATGTCGTCAGGCCATCGTGAAGCCATCGTGAGGCCTGCGTGTATCATTCGCAACAACATCGTATGCAAAACTGCCAGTTCCTCTATCTTCGCGAGTCCTTCGGGTATAATCGTGAGCTATTCGTGTGTCCATCGTGTGTCCATCGTGTTGCAATCGGCCGCTTCGTGTATGCGTCGGCTCAATATTGGCTTTTTACCAAATTCGTGAAGAAAATCGCGCGAAATTGAAAATTTCATATTCGTGTGGCCATCGTGTGTCAAAATCGGCTAGGTATGACGCCACCTTAAAGCAGTGCTTACTGAAAAGGTCCACCAGACTGGGAGTCACATTACCAGCTTACCGTTACGAAAACATGTTCAGAATGTTACGGGGCCAAAATTCATGGTCTGTTTTTTCTTCTTCTTTTATTCATTCTTTCATGCGGATGCAGCAAGGTATCATCCTTGGAGTGGAATGGAGGTGAATAGGGGGTATCCGTATAATAAAACAAGCTTTTAGACTAAATATATTTGTAAAACATTACAAAATGACAACAGTAATCACTTTTGCTGTAGATTTTACGAATGACTTCATTAATTCTTTATCATATCTATGTTGACAGGCGTCAGGGTCCTAGTGTCAGCATAGAGGGTAAACAGCCCGGGGGTCGGGCCGTTCCCAACATATACACGCCAGAGAAAATACTGAATGGAAACAATTAGTAGCTATTAGAGTTAAGTTTAAAGAGATCATGAGGGTTTATGTCTTCACAATGGCTGTGTAGGATAACAAGTAACAGTGTAATAATATTGGTAGTCTGATAAGTCTAAAAACAAACACTGAAAGTTTACCGTCAGCTTTAAATAGAAATCTACTGGCATTTGTTTGCGATGATCTAAAACAATTTTACACCGATTTGCCTATACTAGAAAGACATGATATCTTCTAAACCAGGGTTTGTTTAAAGGTTTAAGGCATTTTGCGCCCGAATAAACGTATTAGGTTTGCAAATGCCATTAATCGTGGGAAAGTTTGGACTAATGCAGTCAAAATGGACAGAAAAAGTCCGTTGTGGAATTTAAATTCAGCAAGTTATAAAGCATACCCTACTTCAAGTTCTACAAATCTTAAGTCCAATTTGCATGCGCCAAAAATACACGCGTGTAAATATACTCCGGTGAGCAAATTTTACTCGTGGTAAGCATATGGCGCATACGAACGCAAATACACACCGGAGTATATTTACATATGGGTAAATTTACTACTGGGTCTGACCAGATGCAATTTTTTTTTTACAAATACACACTTGTAAATTTACTATTTTGTCCCATGCGAACGCAAAAGTAAATTTACTCATGAGTATTTTTATTTCAAGTCAAAATTCTGCTTTTAGATAACAAATTTTCACATTTTTTGTTCATAACTGATTATATGACAATTGCTGAAACTGTTGACATTGTTTATTAAGAGTTTATTGTCATTCATCACATTTTAGATCATATGGAGTGCAAACAGCCACACTATTTCTTCATCATTCTTGGTGAGGATTCTCGGGGCAGTTTAACAATAATTCCTTGTGAAAGGATGGTAAAAGGGAACTGTATAACTGCTAAGGTTATGCCTGACCATTACATGATTTTCCTCTGCTGCTAAAATCTACAAGAACACCTTGAAGCAGCCTCTTTTTGTTTTGCAAATACAGAAAACTTAAACGAACAGGTTTTAATCCAGAAATTATAAATTTACATACAAAAATACTCCTAGTGATAAAACCCATGTGAACGCAATTTAAATTTACTCACAGGTTGATTTGCACACCGGAGTATACACCGGAGTATATTTACACGCGTGTATTTTTTGCGCATGCGAATTGGACTTTATATCACCAGGATGCACCTATATTATCGAAAATCAGAATTCTTTTGGAGGATTCGATATCCTTCAAATTTAGAAAAGCGACAAAATCAGTACATCCATTTTACCAGAGTTTAATTAGTTTAGTTTAGTTTAGTTTAGTTTAGTTTAGTTTAGTTTAGTTTAGTTTAGTTTAGTTTAGTTTAGTAGTTTAGTTTAGTTTAGTTTAGTTTAGTTCCGAGACTTACTGTTACTTTTACTTTAAACGGAAATGAACATGGATGTGATGGAAAAACCAGAACCCACCTCAGTTATATTGAGTTAATACTTTCGCCTGATGCGACTGTCATATTCGCCATCTGGTCCGGAGTTATTGTAACTCATAATATGGGGTCCGGGATTTTGATAATGGTAATTTTGCGAAAGAAATAGTTTTTGGTGTTTTGCGTTGATTATTCTTCTTTCTCTTAAATATTTTTCTTCTTCGGCGGATTGCTTTTGCGAACAAAATTTTTATCATGATTTCTAATTAAATTGGGCAAGGGCTCTCCTTTATACATGTATGGCTGTTTGATTTCAGTTTTTCGCAGTGTTTTTACAGTTTTTCGGTTTTTGATTTTTTTACATTATAAACCTAACCAGATGTAACCATTTATGAAATGAAATCCACTAAGCAGGAGCTGATAGCGTTAATGTCGCAGAGATTTTCGTGTAAGCACCCAAGAAAAACATGATGATTTCTATACAAAACAAGATAATTGTAATTTACATTGAAGATTTAATTGATTAAACCACAGCATCAAACGAATTTTCATATAATATTTACATACAAAGTTTTATCACCGTTGTAGAAAATATGATTTCATCTAAATTGTTCAAAAATATTTAAATGGATAATAAAATCGCTTTCTCGCATATCTAAACTTGGTAATTGAAATATTTTTAATCTTAATTGATCAACCTTTGGGGAACATTACCTTACAAATATGTATCTTAAATTATTTAACAATATATCCCCGCTTTCTTGTTTTCAATCATTTTTAAATATTTTCAATCATAAAACTCCATTTATTTCTTTCTTATCCTAACTTTATGACATATGTTGGTATTGACAATAGAAATGATAGGAAAAATCAGATAAAATCGTGGAAAACTGTGTATTTTGCTTGCGGGAAATTGAACCGTGTCGGCTGTATCCAATTTCCAATTTTACCTTCTATGGAAAATGGGGCGGAGCTAAACTGGTTTAGTCGATAATTTTCTCTCATTGGTCGCCCGCTGTGAGCTTCATTGGCTAAAAATGGAGAAAACCGGATTAATTTGTTAAAAACAGCATGAAAATATAAAGTGTTTGTAGATTATTTGTATGGATAAATAGCCTGGGCGGCTACTAATACTATTAAACAACAATTAAATCTCCACAGGACTTGTCACGAGCAGCTCGTTGAATTAGCATCTTGGACTTATATAGGATACTTCGAAACTTTAATTTTGTTGATTATTGCTTTAATTGTGGAACTTACTTAAAGTTTTGTGGATTTACAAAGTGACTATTTTGTGTTGTTTTGTGTTATAAATGTTATCACCGACAATGCATCATCTACCTCTCGGACTGTACTATACACCGGAACAACTCAAATCGTTCTACAACTCGGAACACCTGAAAGCCCTATACGGCAGTGAGCAGTTGAAATCTCTCTATGGAAGTGAACAACTGAAATCTCTGTACAACCATGAACAATTAAAGGCTTTCTACAACCATGAACAGTTGAAAAACATGTGCAATGCGGAGCAGCTGAAGACGCTGGGCAGCCCGGAGGCCCTGAAGTCATCGCCTCCCGCCCCCACCCTGCTGGGGAACAGCCCGTCACCGTCATCATCGTCGTCAGTTGCATCATCCCTGTTCTCCATAGACAACATCTTGTCCCAGAGCCGACCATTGCTTGCTCACAGACCAACGCCGACTTACCCCTTCCCTTACCCTCCAGTACATCATCTACACCCGGAAATGCTTGGTAAGCACATTACAATATCTATAATTCATTTTACAAGTAGATATAATATTTTTTTTTTTCTAATCTAAGAATTTGGAGACTTCTTTGATGTCGAAAGCCGTTCGAGATTCGTGTTTGAAATAGAGAAATACGGTCTAAAAAAATAGTTTAACAGCCAAGGAAGTCTCTGGTTAACACATTGTTTTTTGCTAGATTTCATAGCTCTTAATGCTTAAAACAGTTAATGTAAAATGCATACATTTAGTATTGTTAATTTCTGTAAACGCATAATCTGCGAATGCTTTTGCAAACCACTTCCATGGTGATAGTATCTATGTTTGAAACAGGTGAATTCAATTATTTCTCTTCTGACGGTCTCAATACCACGAGTACGTTGCATTTCTATTTTAATTCAGTTTATGAAACTTAAGCATTATCCAAAACACAAATACGCTTTAAACAATACTGTAAAATGGATAATAATTGAAATTATAAAAGAAGGAGTAAACGGAAATAAACATGATAAGAGAGGGCTTATAATTTGAGACCAAATGCCGTTTTTCAATTAGGCCGCTTTAATGCCATCAATATTATACTTTTGTTTTGCTACCACGTACTCACATATTCTGGATGTCTAAAGCTACAACTGCATTTAGAATTTACAGAACAAGTGTATGGGTTCGAGTATATCTACCATTTCAAAGACAACGTTCAAAATTGATACAATGCATTCAAACTTGTTTTGATGCTTTAGGTCTAAATAGAAAACTAAGACATTGGTGCACATTTTGAGTTTATTGTTTTCCATATTTCGATAAGCAGAATTTATTTCAATATAGAAATGTTTTCATGTCAAAAGTAGATGAATAGGCTTTTGTTCATGTGCATTTCAGTTTTCGAATGCAAAGCGGACATACCCAGATGTTGTAGCAAATCATTACGAAAACTTGCCCATGCAATATACAGAGATTTGTTGAGCTTTATAAACTGAAAAAAATCAGCTGAAAATTTTTGATATTTTTGCTCAAAACATAGATTGTGGGTACCCACAATCTATGTTTTGGAGCAAAAATAAGAAAAATAGGTATATCCCTGCAAACCCCAGTTTTACTATATAAAAGTGGGGTTTAAGGGGGTTTATAATGCACTGACTTGTTTTCCTGACGTGAAACTTTTAAAAGTATTTGTGCAAAAAAGGGGAATCATTGTGAAAAGAAAGAGCTTTTAACTGACTTTAAATTTGTGTTTTGTTGCTGTTTTTCGTCTGTAAGAAAACGTTAACAGGGAAGAGTGTGATCTATGCATATATTTTAAGATGCCTTGAAACATTCTTTGCTAGATCTAAATTAAAAGATCAAGATTTCTTTGATAAAGTTAATGTCACTTAAAGTCAAACATAAAATTCTTTGCAGATATATTTGTCATCAGAAATCAAACATGTATCTCGGGGCCACAAAACAAAGTGCTGCACACTCACGCTGTGATCTTATCTAATTAAGACATGATGTTTTAATGACGTATGACAAAAGTTAACATGTGAAATCTTAAAAGCTGCATTCTTGAAGAAAATCGCCCCTTAAGCATAATAGTTTCAATACTATTTTAAACGCAATATGAAGGGAACAACGTGATCTTGTTTTTTCTTATTTATGTTTTATTTGTGCCGGTGTGTAATATTGTTTTCGATTCACCATACACACAACAGATATGTCTTTTTCTTGAAGAAAATTTAGAAAACAAACGTGGACTGGTTTTCGTCTTTTGGAGATTTGTAGAAACCAATGATATTAAGCAAACACATTTCTAATCCAATTAAACCTCAATTTTTCTTTCACAGATTTTAACAGGTTTAATACCAAAGTTAGATCCGTATAGTCGGTAAAATGATTAATACTATTCTTCACTTGTTTAAGCCTATCAATACGTGCAATATTCGTACATTAAGTTTTTAGGGCGGCATGTTTCAAGTTGTAGGTATCTTGTTACCTTAATCCGGGAAGGTGGGATAATCCTTAAACACTTAAAAGTTTCTAATTCATCCGCTTTAGGATATAGTCCTTAACTTAAATAAACATAGGTAGCTTTCTTGTTCCGTAAAACAACAGCATTCCAGTCAGTATTTAGTGATTTAATAAAGAAAATGTCGGTATCTTTACTTTGATTAGGTGTTATGATACTCTGTAAATAAAAGGATTGTTTAAATGTTCTGAGCGGGCTTGTAATGCGATAGCTTTCTGCAAACAGACTTTCATACCTTCCGTTCCGATGTAACAGATGATTCAAAAAGAAGGACCGGCAGGCATTAAACGTTACTAAAGGGCCTAGATTTTTATCAAATAAATAAATAAATAAATAAGTAAAATAATTAAATAAAATAAACAAAAAAAGAAACCATATAGAAAAATGCATGCGCGTGAAGATAGGTCAGAAAGATATTAGGTCAGAGTGATAATACCAATAATAACCTTTAACACACAAACCCTTGTAAACAAAAATAAAAACAGCATTTTAGCAATTGTGACGTTTTAATAAAAACATAAGAAAAATACAATGAAATTAACGTCATTTTTTCTATTTCCAGCAGCATCAGCGGCGGCCTACCACCCCCTACAGAGTTTCCTCACCCCCATGGATCTGATGAGAGCGGGACAGAAGAGGAAGAGACGTCACAGGACGATCTTCACGGAAGAACAGCTCGAGGAGTTGGAAAATACCTTCAACAAGACACACTACCCGGATGTGTTGCTAAGGGAGGAGCTGGCTCTCAAGGTCGACCTCAAGGAAGAGAGAGTTGAGGTGAGAACCGGAAACCAGTAGTCCATAAATAAATAAATAAATAAAAATATGTTGGCGTCTTAAAAATTGTATTACATATGCACTGTTGATATGACATGTATTTGTACGGACATCTAGATCTCATAGATTTAAAAAATAAATAAAAGAACAATGTAGAATAAAGATAATTTGTCAATCAGAAGACCTCCCTTACAATAATTTTAAATATGCCTAAAACGAGGACCCCCTGCGTTTCGATAGTTTAGTATGCTCGGAAAATAATATATAGCTGGAAATGAACATTTAAAAGAGAAATGGGTAAATACGAATCAAATTCAGTTTTGTATATATAAAAACGAGCTTTACTCTCCTAAGTATTAACGTCCCCATGTTTAAGGTCATTAAGTTCTCGCCCTATCTCAGCATCTCTCGCTCTCATCCTTAAGTTTTCATGGTGGATTGTAAACTTAATAAGGGCTGTTATCTTGTGGTTCTAATCCAAACAAGTCCTTTGTAAAAGTAGATGATGATTGTATGATAATACGATAATACTAAACTTAACCCCGACTTAAGAGCTTGTTTAAAATTTATTGTAATAACTAATCAGTTTTGCATTCAGCCCGAGTCTATTTTAATTCAAGATACGACTTTCTGCAAAATTTAAGCCTATTCAGATCATTTCATCTGATTGAAGGAAGTCAAATTTATTAGATGAAACATGATTTAAGGGCTAAATATAAGTACGGAGAAAATATTTGTCATTTTTATCGAATGATAATCGATTCTATCCCATAAAAATTGAAAATAATTAAGGTGCTTTATTAGCGACCAAAATAAGCAAAACTTGGAATAATTTTAATGTGAATTTATCACTTTAACTAAACTGTGGGTTCTCTAAACTCTAATGCAATGCCAATATTTTCGCCGAGGTTTTTTAAACATTTTGTTGTTGTTTTATTTTGTTGCTTAACTTCCTAGTCAGCATTTATGGTAATGTCGGGACGTCACTTCCATAAGACAGCCCATCTAACAGCCTGCAAAATTGCCAATACATTTATTCTCAATAAAATATTGCTACAGTAGCGAAGTTTCCCTTTCTTAATGAAATCCCAATCTGTTACAATAGTGAAATGACTAAGTGGGCGAATGAGGTGTAACAGCCCTTTATCTATTCCCACCCCTCCATCAATATCAGATTAGTGCTAATGACTTTGCCAATTACTGGGAAAACACATGTAAAATGATAAATTTCTCTATCTCTACATGGTACTGTTTTGTATAATTGCTAATTAACATTCCCTGGTCCCAAAGATTTAAACGAAACATTGACAGAGAATCAGCAAAGAAGCTTTCAGTATTAACAGACAGCCTTCAAAACCGATGATTTCTTGTTAAAATCAAATATGTTCTCAATATTGTGTCTATTTGTTACAGGTTTGGTTCAAAAACAGACGGGCAAAATGGAGAAAAGTCAAGCGAGAGGAGGAGGCGGCGCGCAGATCAGCCGAGAACAAGTCTAGATCACGTGACAGCCAAGATGGCGTCGGTGCCAGCAAACCGAGTGCTAGAGACTCCGAATCACGTGTTAATATTGACGTTTGTGTGGACGATAAAGACTTGTCTGACAATGAAGCTAGAACAAGTTCAGAAATCTTGTATTCCAACAGAAACTCTAGAAATGATAGTTATTGTGAAAGTGACATATCTAGTCCTAGCAGCCCCAACCTGGACTCTTCCATTATGTCTGGGGGTGAGGAACACACTGCGCATGACTTGTCAACATGATAAAAGGGAGTTCTAACCGTGGGAGCTTTAATCAAACTATTCTGGGTTTACGGGGTATTCACAGAAATGTGCATTGGCGACAAGTGCTTGGGAAGTTTGGGCTTTACAGGTAGAACAGGGTGTGTGACCCTTCCCTGTACGGACTAGTCCACTTTCCGGTGAAGGTAAACAGACTCGAGTACATTCCGAAATCGTGCAAATACAACTGCGAAACCGAATTGTGATAATATTGGATGATACATGTATGTTGAGTCTATAAAAGATATCTTCGGATATTTTAAACAGACTGCATGCTTTAATATGATAAACAAACGACAATCATTGCTTTGCCGACGTTAAGTTTTGTTCGTAAATATTTAATAGCACAATGTCGGATAAATAAATAAATTAATAAATAAATAAATAAATAATATCTGAATATATAATAATGACTCAAAATTAATGTGTGTGTGTTTTTTTAATATTACATGTATGCTAATTTTAAGCATTCAGATGAAAATCTTTTTTTTTTTTTTTTCAAGTACATTCATTATTTTGTTATTGAACAATATTTTGTTAAATGGCGAATCAGTGATTGTCGGATGTCTCGAACAGACATGTTCATGCATAGATAGAGTCATCATTGATTCTAACGAAGGATGCAGGTTATCACGGTTGGACCAAATGTGGCTATTGCGCCTTTTGTACACCAAAGTATACATAGAGAAATCACAGTCTGGTCAGCAGAATCTATATCTTTGGCTATTGTCAGCGCGGGCGCTCTGATTATGGCTTGGTAGATGCTGTTCCAAAATTCGCTGGACGCAATAGACACATGTTGGTTTCGTTCATGCTTGGTACATTTTACTAATTCCATACTTGGGATAATTCATAGATTGTAAATTAAAAGTGTTATGCATAATTTAAAGTATATTATTATTGTATGTATGGTTATTCATAAAAATTGAAGGCTTAATTTGCTTTCAATAAAATAAACAAAACAAAATAAAACAGTTATATTGTCTTTTCCATGACATCTGGCTTCGTGATTTCCCAACATATCCGACAATGGTGTACACCATAACATCAGGAAAACATGTCTATGAAATGTGAATCGCTTTATGCCCTACATTTATATAGAAAATCTGGGGCTTGCACGGGTATACCTAATTTTCTTAATTTTGATTTAACACATACATTGTGGGTACTCGTTCGAACTGCCTCGCCAAGGCGGTTCTAACGTGTACCCACCCACAAAGCATGTTTTGAGGAAAAATATAAAAAAAAATCAATTTTTTCCAACTTGAAATTATTTTTTCTTTTCTTTTGACAAAAATCGCTGTACATTGCATGGGCATGTTTTCGTAGTGACCGTAACACCAGGATGTTGCTATAGCTTGAGTGTATTTAGGGCAGAGGCACGTAATTATCTCCCATTATAATTTTCCCCAAAACAAGAGTAACTCACATGCTTCCCAACTCTTAGTGGGCAAACTCTTAGTGGGCAAAACGTTATTCAGAAGATGAAAGTATGTCCAGGCCGTATGCAAGTGTAGCATAAAAATAGGGTGGTAGCAAGCATCAAAGGGCGATATTGTTTGCTGTTTAGGGACACCCCAAAACCGACCAATGCGAATTAAAAAATCACAACATCCGCAATTTTCGTCATGGTATGGCAAAACAGCAGCTTATTAAATCACATAATTGAACAAATGTTTAAGAATGGTTACACTATCATATGGTAAAGACGGTTGCTAGATACCCATTTATGACCATTCGTAGGTAGCCTTACATCTTTAATTTACTGCTGTAGCTTTGTCCACGCTTTAAACCAATCATCTTCAGAGTTACATTTAGGGGCATAAATCCAACATAAAACAGGCTATTGACACGCATGTCGTGGCGGTTTCCCGGCCAAATTCGCCCGCTTATATGCATTGGGTCCGTGTGATTACTCCAACTTTAGAACTCCAGGACAATATCACTGACATAGTAGCTTTAGTGTAAGGCGTGTCTCGTCGATCGGTGCTGTGAATAATAAGTGGACTACTTGTGTAAGGTAAAGCTGCACACAGTCTGACTGACGACATGAAAAGGTACAAGTAGGCAAAGATCAGGAAAAGGCGTTCATTTTTTACAACTTTAAAAATCTTTGTATAATGCATGGTCGTGTTTTCGTAATGGAATTATATAAATATGATACGAATAACAATTAATTATGCATGGTGAAGATAAACCTTTTACTGACGATGATGAAGAGAAACCTTTCATTAAGTCTCGTTTATTGTGCATGGTGGAGACAAACCACTCATTAAATCATATAATTATGACATTCATTTAATATGCATGCTGTCTTCAAATATTCGAACCGCTAATATACAGCTTAAAACACATTCAGTAAAATACTAAAGAATCAAGCCATGCCGCATCGTAAACATGGACCACACAATGTGCAGTTTTAGATACACTGGTGATATTATGACTAATTGATTGTCATTTATTTTTTTCAGTATTAGGGAGATAAATCTTCCACTTAGTTAATTTAAATGAAGACTTTTAATTGTGTATGCCTAAATAGCTGAAAGTCGTCTTTGACTTAAGCTTATCTCCACCATGCATATTTAATTGAGAAAGGTTTATCTTGATGTTTGTTAGCATGATACCGCTTTTGTTGTGTTTTGCTCTGTGCTTTCTTCCCCACCTAGTGTCTGGGGTAGAATTTCATGAATCTCTGTGCTTTTTCTTTCCTTCAATTTACTATACATGCTGAAGATAAGCATTCATTTAGTCAAAAGTTATGCGTGATGAAAATAAACCTTACATTGAGTCAAACAATTATGATAAAATTAAACATTGGATATTCATTTAATATACATGATGGTTTCAAAATTTTGAAATGTTATCCATGTACGTGTTTACATGTATGGAATAAAGAGCTTTAGACACATCCAGTAAAATACGTGTAGAGAATCAAACCAAACGGCATCAGAAGCATAGACAATACAACGAGAAACTTCGTTTAGAAGCTCTGGTTATAAAAACAAAACAACTCAATGAGTACTAAACATGTGCGATTGTTAAGCGGCATGCTCGGTTCGCGTTGTCGTGTTTTAACTGACATCAAAGAGATCGTATCATGTTGCATTGTTAGTTTATTGTATATATCAAATCTATATAGCATTTTGTAAGTTTAGTCACATTGTCTTGAATATTAAATATGCAGTATTATATGTTAGAAAGAATGCTGCGGGTCCAAAAACGATACGATATTATGTCGCTGAGTTGCATCAGTTTTGTTAATTGTCTCTAGTTTACAGCAAGTCATGTAACACAGAATTCTTTATGACACTTAATCAACAGTATATTTATTATGGATATAAAATATGAAATTGGTTTTGAAAAGAGAGATACTTCTAGATGCATATCTTAGATTCTTGTTTAAAAAAGCAATATAACAAAATATATTGGAGATTTTCTAGGTTTTTGGATATAAAAATTTATATGGCCTCAAACTTGAACATCTAGTTAGCTCATTAAACATCAAATATAGCTATAATCCTTAAATATATAAATGTATGCAGCATTACATGTAAGTTTTATTTCGTTTTATATGTTAATAATGTAGAGAGATTTGTGAATTATGATTTCCATAAGAGTAAGCCAATAAGTTATATTCCAGATAATGGAGGATTTGTATGTTTATAGCAGCCACCTGTTTAATTGTCACTTGCTTCATCGACTAATATCACTGGCCACGACACAGCAAAGGTACCTACGAATAACGTGATTGCAAACTTGAAAGACGCACTCATTTTGAAAAAAAAAAAAAAAAAAAAAAAAAAAAAAAAAAATAAATAAATAAAAACATGCTGTACTGTATGTACTGTACAACTTAAGTCATTTAGCAAAATTCTAAGCACGCACTAGTACTAGCCACACTCATCTTCGTTTGCTTGCGTGTAACCAAACCGAAACCGCCTTTTTATATTAAATAGTGTCACAGCATCCACAATTTACCATATTTTAATGCCTAATACATGTAACCGCAAAATATAAACTTTTAAATATTTCGGGTTTATAGCTCATTTATATGCTTAAACATTTTAATATTCTCTTTCATGTACATCATCCCTCTTAACACTTTTGGGTCATGTACCCTAGTAGCATGTGGACGGGTACACCTCAGCTTCTCAGATTTCATTATCTGAAAGCTAATCTCTGATTGGTTTAATTTTAGAGTGAACTCGATCCTCTTGAAGTCAGTCCACACCTTTCCATCTCGTAGTCCACCAATTTGCAAATTTGTAATAAGTTATAGCCATGTATCATGAGGCTATTCAGTGGTATTGTGGTTAAGACTGTGAAGAAATAAACTGTTAAGACTTTCGAACACTGTTTTACCAATTGGAACCATTTGTTGTAAGGAAAATCAATACAATCATCCCATATCACTCTTTTTTTCTGTAACACCAAATTCCACATTTGACTTTAATTATGCTGCAACGTTGCTTTCATCAAATTACCGATCGAAATTACTTTAAATATTAATAATGAAAGCTGAAATAATATTCATTCCCTTGAACCTTACGTATTCAGTATCATTATGGACGTAAAGGATGTTGTTTTACTGCATTTTAAGTGAATCAAATGACGGTAATTAGTGAAACTTAGAAGTAATCAGCGACTTATCCAGCATATTGCTTTAATAAGCTCACACATAACGGGAAAATTAAATATTATCATCTAGGATAATATTATAAACATATTTTTTTCTTTCATTTTAGCCATAATGTATAAAAAAAAAAGGTACAAGAAGGCAATGATGAGGAAATGGCGCAATCCAAAAAATAATTCCACTCCATAAACCAAGGGGTGGAAAAAAACTAAAATGACACTTTGGTACGTATACCAAGAAAACATATCGTAAGCCGAGTGAGCAGCTATTCCCCAATAGGCGGCCACTTAGTTACCCCAACTGAACTAACAATATAAAAACGTACATAAGGTTCAAACAGCACAAAAACTCGACTCCAAAACACAAAACAATTAGAACCACGACAGAAGTATCGCGTTGGAACGATCAGTAATATAAAATTACTGAGGGGCTTAAACAGGTTTTGCATGCGCCTAACCTCACCCTCATCTTCTTCAGTGGTTCACAACATTTAGTTAGTTGTTCGGTCCTCGTGGTGAAACTCTAACTACACTGAAAAAAAAGTTATAAGAGGCCACCTCATATTTTTTCTTCTAGTTCAGAAAGTAAAATACGATCAATTATAATTCATTATCATATGAATAAACCAATGTCTAACAGTGGCTCTGTGAGTATCTGCATTCCAAAATGCGTGATATGTCTCACGCAGTCGAAGCATGAGTAAAGGTACCCTCTTTCCGAAAATCACACTTTATTATCATCAAATTAAATGTCATATTATGACGTTGTGTTTTACATTTTAATTTATTTGAAAGTGCTACTGACTACCATGATGCAAGATAAAATTAAGTCAGATGTGTTGTTGCAATAAGAATCTTCGTTTCTGTTTTGTACATGCAAGAAGACAGCAACATGAATAACATGAATTCAGCTTTTTGTATGCAATTTGCATACAAAGTTTGTTCATCTCTGGTTGCATAATTATCAGCAGTATGGAATTGAAATTTTCAGCGAGTATTAAGGTATAATACTAGACTCTGATAAACTTTGAAAATTTAAATAATCGTCCATAAATTTCGTTATTTTGTTTGTTAAAAATTGGCATTGAAACCGGAAGTGTGCGTCAGCCGTGACCTGTTTGTCCTCGAAAATAGTCTAAAATAGCTCACTCGGGTTATATCTCTCATTTCCAGGCTTCATCAAGTGAATTTTATAGCGATTAACATGTTTAAGAGGCACATTGATGAATTTTCAAAAAATCTCAAAATTAGCGATTTTTAAAAATGCGCAGAAAGTCTACCAGTAGAGAAAATTCGAATGTTTGATGTTTTTCCAAGCCGGGAGGGCCCCTTTGATGACACCCGCTCAAAATTTTAATAAATGTTGTGCTTTATCAAATTTTTTATTCAAAAACATTGATTTTTGCATTTTACTCCAAAATCGCGTTTAGTGAAAGAAAATGATTTCTGAACACTTTGGAACTTTACTTACTTGAAAGACACGTCTTTAGACTAAAAATCGTGCAATTTTGAACATGGCCTAGTTACAAAAAATGAGTTTGAAAAGTGGCCTCTTATAACTTTTTTTCAGTGTAGTCAATTAATTATCAAGGACAAACGAATAAATCATGATAATCACCCTGATTAATCAAAAACGAGGACTCCGACGAAATTCTGCCTTAGTAGAAGTGGTATGATTGGGCAAATAGGTACAAGTAGGCAAAGATCAGGAAAAGGCGCAATCAGAAAAAGACTCCCACTCCAAAAACCGAGGTGGGAAAAAACCAAACTAACAATCAGGTACTTATACCATGAAACATATCGTAAGCCGAATGAGCAGCTATTTTCCCAATAGGTGGTCACTCAGTTACCTTAACTTAACTAAAAATATGAAAACATACATAAGGCGCCAACAGCACAAAAAAATTTTATACACCAAGACAAAAAACAAAAAGAACCACCACAGAAGTATCGACTTGGAACGATCAGTAACACAAAGTTACTTACTGTTTAGGCTGTAACTTTAATATTCATATCTGGGCGTGGTCGGCCAGTCCATCTGTTCAAGTAGGAAGATTATAGAAAAGTAGAACTCAGTCAGCCTGGACCGCTGTCAAATATTTACCGTTGCAAATCAACTACCTGTATTTTGTGCAATCCAGTGAATTAGACAAACTCGTATTTCATTCTTATTTTCTAACGGAAAACATGAGTTGAATCTCTTAACTGTATACCATTATCTTTTACCTAAGTCAAAGGTAGACCATACCCAAAAAGGTATTCATGAGGTAACGCCCATACAGTGACCTATTTGCTGAATTATACCAGTAGTAATTATGATGCATGCTTTGCTCCATGTTCCAAACATAATGAGTGATTGTCATATTTCATGATGAGTACCGTAGCCTTGTTGACGTTCAGGTTGATGTCATGCTTGATTCCGTTTCTTTCCCATACATTTGCATAGAGTCTTTCAAATGCCACACTGGCTTTTGCCGTTCTGAAAGAGGTCGTTCGTCTCTCACTAATGAGAAAGACTATCATTATTTCTTGAATACGTTCATGTGTGTTTGTGGGTTCTTTGATAGCTGACTAGACCAATTCTAGCTCTTAACTGTCAGTTGCAAGTAGAGCAAGTCATTGTCATGGAATCAGCTGGTGGTCCATTGGTATTGGCTTTGCGTTATCTGTGCTTTCTTTCAACTTCACAGATTTGGTTTTTCATAGAGAGCTGCTGAGGGTTAGGTTATGGTCATGTAAAATCGATTTAAGCCCGCCAGTAATTTTATATTACTGATCGTTCCAAGGCGATACTTCTGTGGTGGTTATTTCGTTTTATGTTGTTTAAACTTTTTGTGCTGTTGGCGCTTTATGTATGTTTTCATATTTTTAGTTAAGTTTAGGTAACTGAGTGGCCACTTATTGGGAAAATAGCTGCCCATTCGGCTTACGATATGTTTTCATGGTATAAGTACCTGATTGTTAATTAAGTTTTTTCCCATCTCGGTTTTTGGAGTGGGAATCTTTTTCTGATTGCGCCTTTTCCTCATCGTTGCCTACTTGTACCTTTTTCCTTTGTTGATGAGACCTCGCCACTTTGATCGCTCTTATGCAGTCTGTTCCCAAGACCCCATTGGAATGTCAAAATCCTTCAGAGAGGTTTTGAGGGTGTTTTTGTAGCGTTTCTTCTGGCCACGTTGAGAGAGCTTTCCCTCCTGTAGTTCTCTATAGAAGACTGGCTTTATGAGGTCGCCCATCAGGCATTCTTATAACTTGGCCAGTCCACCTTAGCTGTGCTAGCTTTAAGACAGTATGCATGCTTTGCATCCCTGCTTTCTTCAGGACCCCCGTGTCTGGAATCTTGTCTTGCCACTTGATTTTAACAGCTTTCTCAAACAGTTAAATGGAAATGGTTAAGTATCTTTGTATGACGCTGGTATACTGTCCAGGTCTCACATGCCTACAATAGGGTTGGCAGTACCACAGCCTTGTAGACTCTCAGCTTGGTGTAAAGCTTGATTCCATTTCGCTCCCACATATTTGCACGGAGTCTTCCGAATACCTTTGCTTTTGCGATTCTGGCAGTGACCTCATCAACAATATGCGCTGCTCTAGAGAAAGTGCTTCCCAGGTAGGTGAATTTATCAACAGTTTCAGTCTTTGTCCACTCACAGTGATGGTTGGTTCATTGTACGGGTTTCCAGGTGCTGGTTGGTTTTCGTTATCACTTCCCTGACAGCTTAGCATAGGTTGCGTTTAAAACAATGTCGAACTGATTGCGGATTTCGTAAGCGACTTGCAGCTATGTTATTTTGATATTAATCGTATTATTTTTGTATTTGTACCTGTGCCAAAAATCTTCCAGTAAACACACAAACTTGCCTAAAATGTTTAAATTAATGTAGAAAAAGAAACAATTTTCGACTTTGAGTCGCTAATTCTACAGTAGCCTCCCCTGATTATAGACATCTTTGAAATTCTCCATAGAAAAAATGAAGTATTTTATGATTCTGCGTACTTTAACGACTAGAATATTTATAATTTATGTCATATATGCAAGAAAAGATCTAACATAAGTTAGAATAACACAGTTTTGCAGTTTTGCCGAATTTTCATTTTCGACCAAGCGCTGAATATATCCCATTTCCGTCGGTATGGAGATGTTTAACGGAATATCGACGGAAATATTTCATCTAAGTAAAATTTTACATGACTGTGAAACTTGATCCATGGCTCTTTGCATTTTTTGCCTCTGAGCTGGCTTTCTTATAAATGTCATCTGCATAGAGGAGCTCATCTAGCACATCAGTCTGCACCTTAGTTTTGGCTTGCAACCTTCTAAGTTTGAATATATTGCCATCAAAACGGTACCTGATTGGAAAACCAGTGTCACTGTCCTGAAAAGCACCATTGAGCATGGCAGAAAACATCATGCTTAACAGTGTTGGTGCCATAACACAACCCTGTTTGACCCCATTCGTTATCTCAAAGGATTCAGAGAACTCTCCATCATTTTGCACACGGCCATCATGAAATTGCCACACCATTGCTATAAATCTGGGTGGACAGCCAAACTTGGCCATGATTTTCCAGAGTCCATCACGACTAACTGTGTCGAAAGCTTTGATAAGATCGACAAACGTCATGTATAGATCTACATTCTGTTCTTGGCATTTCTCCTGAAGCTGTCTTGCTGTGAAGATCATGTTTATTGTCCCTCAGTCTTTTTTGAGTCCACGTTGACTTTCTGGGATAAGTACCTTCTGATCAAGATGAACATTCAGGCGATTCAACAGATTTTTTGCCAGTATCTTCCATGAAATGGATAGGAGGGAGGTGCCTCTGTGATTGTCACAGACTTGATGATTTCTTTTCCGCTTGTATATGTGAATTATGGCTGTATCCTTAAACATTTGTGGGATAGCCTCCTTCCTCCACATACATTGAAACAACTTTGTCAGTTTCTCTGCCATGGGTAGCCCCCAGCCTTATAAACCTCTGCAGAAATTGTATCTGCATCTGGAGCTTTGCCAGATGACAGTTGTTTAACTGCTTTTCTTGTTTCCTTGACGGTTGGAAGTTCATCTGACAGAACATTGCACGCCATTTGTTGAAGTCTGGCGATTGCATCCTCACTGATGCTTGATGGTCGATTCAGCACACCATTGAAATGTTCTGCCCACCTTTTCAAGATAGCCTCTCTATCAGCGAGATATTGTTTTATGTCTTGGTGTTTAATTTGTTTGTGCTGTTGGCGCCTTATGTATTTTTTCATATTTAAGTTAAGTTTAGGTAACTGAGTGGCCACCTATTGTGAAATAGCTGCTCATTCGGCTTTCTAAATGTATTCATGGTCTTAGTACCTTATTGTTAGTTTGTTTTTTCCCGCCTCGGTTTTTGGAGTGGGAATCTTTTTCTGATTGCGCCTTTTCCTGATCGTTGCCTACTTGTACCTTTCATCTGCACTGAGCAATGTGGTGGCTCCAGAACTCTTTGGGACATAAATGGTTTTTAGTGCATCATGAAATTTCTTCATGTCCTTTCTGTCCGCTAAAGACCGAATTTCTTGTTTTCTTCCTCTGCCAGGAATCTTGCATGTCCCTAAGTTTGGTCTGGACTGTCTTACAAATGTTGCTGTAGGCTGCTTTCTTGGATACTGAAGTAGTACCATCTTGATGTGCCTTGTGCAATCGGTGTTTTTCTTCAAGAAGCCTCTAAAGTTCGTCATTATTCTCATCAAACCAGTCTTGATGTTTGTGAGATGGATGTCCTAAAGTAGTAGCAGCTGAAGAATGGATTGTTTTATGGAAAGGTACACATAGGCAATGATCAGGAAAAGGCGCAATCAGAATGAAATTCCCACTCCAAAAACCGAGTCTGTCCAGTTTTTTTCGGGGTTCTCTGAACTTAGATTGATTGCTTCAGTTGGTTACAAATGTTTGCTAAGAAAGCTTGTCTCATGCTGTCTTGATTCAGCTTTGAGACATCCAGTCTTTTAGGAGCTTTCTTGCCTTGAGGCCGCCTCGGAGGCTGGATTCTTAGGATGAGTCTGCTGACAACCCAGTCTATGATCTGTCCAGCATTTTGCACCACTTATAATTTTTGTCACTCTGACTGTCTATTCTCCGCACTATGGCATAGTCTATGAGATGCATCCAGGATGTTTTGTTTGTGTTAGGTTCATTTATAGCATATCGTTGGCTCGTTGACAAAACCTCGTAACTGCACTTTTTTCAAACAATCGTTTTTTCACATCGCGCGATTCAAAACATTCAAATTCAGCTTGTGTCAAAGCCTTGTAGGTGTAGGTCCAATGGGAAGTTAGTTTTTCGATGACCTTGCAAAACCTCGTAACTACAAAAGGTAAACGGACTTGAAAAAAAAGGTGACAAAACCTCGTATATGCAATTTCAAAAAAAATTAAATACAAGAAAATCTTTATCTTTTAGATATGCAAAAGTTGCATATATATGATTTCTCATAACCGCATTCTTTAATTCATCATAAGAATCTGCTTCTAGCTTTCATTTATGAAGTTTTGTATATACGACAATTTGTAAACATGCACAATTATATATCATTTATATACAAGTTTTAGTTTTTTGCTTCTCCTGAATTTTTTTTTTTCTTTTTTTTTGCAGTTACGAGGTTTTGTCAACGAGCCAACGATATTTAGTATCATCCCAATGTTTTATTGAAGTCCTTAAAATTGAGACAACTCCACAACATGTCCATAGCTATTGACTGTGACATTAAGCAGGAAATCAGGCTATTATAGTGTAAGGCAGCATGATGATTTCTGGCTGTTTCGCTGACAAAGACCACATATATTTTTTAAGTGTGAGTCGATCATGTTTGATCGCGAGTTCTTTGGGGGCTAGCTAGGCCAATTTTAGCTCTAAAATGATGATTGAAAGTAAATCAAATCTATGATAGATGTACAGAAACTAAAATTCAATACAATTGAATGTCAAATCCAAACCCTGACACCACGTTAGAATTATGATACGATACGAATAACAATTAATTATGCATGGTGAAGATAAACCTTTTACTGATTCAAATACGACGTGATAATGAAGAGAAACCTTTAATTAGAGTCCAATTCGCATGCGCAAAAAATACACACGTGTAAATATACTCCGGTGTGTATTTATACTCCGGTGTGCAAATCTACCTGAGAGTAAATTTAAATTGCGTTCGCATGGGTTTTATCGCCAGGAGTATTTTTGTAGGTAAAGGACTAGGGCATTTAACGCCTGATTTTGGCCTCAGATTTTGCTAAAAAAAATAAATTTTGGAATTTAGGTGAGAAAAATATTTCTTAAAACAGCCATATGTCTCCTCTATTAAAAACAAGAACAAGTATTTCATTTATCCTACAAGCGTTGCCATGGCAACGCCCAGAAGAACCATAGGTAGAGCACATTCTGCACTTTTTGGTCTATTTTGGACCATTTCTGAACCCATTTTTTAATTTTTAAGTGCCAGCCCACACGACGAACAAAATGATACTTGGCATACAATATCTCTAGATGATACTTCATAATTATTTCATAATAAGAAATTGTTCGACGCGTGGGCCGGTAGTTGAAAATGATGTTGAATGGTGAAAAATAGACCCAAAATTGCAAAAAGTGGTATTTCTATGCTTTTCGGAGCGTTGCCATGGCAACATGTGTAATTTGAAAGTGATAGTTGTGCTAGAGTTTATAAGCAGGGACCTATACCTGCTATTTGCAATACGTTTCTCCTCAAAATTCCAAAATTCAATTTTTTACCAACACATGAGGCCGAAATCAGGCCTTAAATTCCCTAGGCCTTTATCATTTCTGGATTAAAACCTGTTCATTTAAGTTTTCTGTATTTGCAAAACAAGAAGAGGCTGCTTCAAGGTGTTCATGTAGACTTTGGCAGCAGAGGGAAATCATGTAATGGTCAGGCATAACCTTAGCAGCTATACAGTTCCCTTTTTTCATCCTTTCACAAGGAATTACTGTTAAAATGCCCCAAGAATCCTAACCAAGAATGATGAAGAAATAGTGTGGCTGTTTGCACTCCATATGATCTAAAATGTTATGAATGGCAATAAACTCTTATTTAGCAACAATGTCCACAGTTTCAGCAACTGTCATATAATCAGTTAGGAACAAAAAATGAGAAAATTTGTTATCTAAAAGCAGACTATTGACTTGAAATAAAAATACTCATGGGTAAATTTTACTTTGCGTTCGCATGGGACATAATAGTAAATTTACACGTGTGTATTTGTAAAAATAAAATTTGCATCTGGTCAGACCCTGGAGTAAATTTACCCATATGTAAATATACTCCGGTGTGTATTTGCGTTCGCATGCGCCATTTACTTACCCCGAGTAAAATTTGCACACCGGAGTATATTTACACGTGTGTATTTTTTGCGCATGCGAATTGGACTTAAGTCTCGTTTATTTTGCATGGTGGAGACAAACCACTCATTAAATCATATATGACTGCATGCTGTCTTCAAATATTCGAACCGCTAATATACAGCTTTAAACACATACAGTAAAATACTAAAGAATCAAGCCATGCCGCATCGTAAACATGGACCACACAATGTGCAGTTTTAGATACACTGCTGATATTATGACTGATTGATTGTCATTTATTTTTTTCAGTATTTAGGGAGATAAATCTCCCACTTAGTTAATTTAAATGAAGACTTTTAATTTTGTATGCCTAAATAGTTGAAAGTCGTCTTTGACTTAATGAAAGGCTTATCTCCACCATGCATATTTAATTGAGAACGGTTTATCTTGATGTTTGTTTGCATGATACCGTTTGTGTTGTGTTTTGCTCTGTGCTTTCTTCCCCACCTAGTGTCTGGGGTAGAATTTCATGAATCTCTGTGCTTTCTTTCCTTCACAATTAACTATACGTGCTTAAGATAAACATTCATTTAGTCAAAAGTTATGCGTGATGAAAATAAACCTTAAATTGAGTCAAACAATTATGATAAAATTAAACATTGGATATTCATTTAATATGCATGATGGTTTCAAAAGTCATGTATGGAATAAACAGCTTTAGACACATCCAGTAAAATACGTGTAGAGAATCAAACCAAACGGCATCAGAAGCATAAACAATACAACGAGCAACTTCGTTTAGAAGCTCTGGTTATAAAAACAAATCAACTCAATGAGTATAAACATGTGCGATTGTTAAGCGGCATGTTCCCATTACGAAAACTTGCCCATGCAATATAAGAGATTTTATTGAAAATTTCATCAGAAAAATTTTGATATTTTTCTTATTTTTGCTCAAAACATAGATTGTGGGTACACGTTAGAACCGCCTCGCCGAGGCGGTTCTAACGTGTACCCACAATCTATGTTTTGAGCAAAAATAAGAAAAATAGGTATACCCCTGCAAACCCCAGTTTTTCTACATAAAAGTGGGGTTTCAGGGGGTACTCATTGCACGGACATGTTTTCCTGATGCGTTCGCGTTGTCGTGTCAACTGACATCAAAGAGATCGTATCATGTTGCATTGTTAGTTTATTGTATATATCAAATCTATATTGCATTTTGTAAGTTTAGTCATATTCTTGAATATTAAATATGCAGTATTATATTCTAGAAAGAATGCTGCGGGTCCAAAAACGATACGATATTATGTCGCTGAGTTGCATCAGTTTTGTAAATTGTCTCTAGTTTACAGCAAGTCATGTAACAGAATTCTTTATGACACTTAATCAACAGTATATTTATTATGGATATAAAATGTGAAATTGGTTTTGAAAAGAGAGATACTTCTAGATGCATATCATAGATTCTTGTTTAAAAAAGCAATATAACAAAATATATTGGAGATTTTCTAGGTTTTTGGATATAAAAATTTATATGGCCTCAAATTTGAACATCTAGTTAGCTCATTAAACATCAAATATAGCTATAATCCTTAAATATATAAATTTATGCAGCATTACATGTAAGTTTTATTTCGCTTTATATGTTAATAATGTAGGTAGGTTTGTGAGTTATGATTTCCATAAGAGTAAGCCATTAAGTTATATTCCAGATAATGGAGGATTTGTATGTTTATAGCAGCCATCTGTTTAATTGTCACTTGCTTCATCGACTAATATCACTGGCCACGACACAGCAAAGATACCTACGAATAACGTGATTGCAAACTTGAAAGACGCACTGTCAAAACTCAAAACCATACTGCTGGCAAAGACAAAGCAACATGAAATTTTGATAACGTAAATAACACATTTTTAAAAAGTAAAACATGCTGTACAACTGAAGTCATTTAGCAGAGTTCTAAGCACGCACTAGTGGCCAGTACTAGCCCCACGCATCTTCGTTTGTTTGCGTGTAACCAAACCGAAAATGCCTTTTTATCAGCATCCGCAATTTGCCACATTTTTAATGCCTAATACATGTAACCGCAAAAGATAAACTTTCAAATATTTTAGGTTTATAGCTCATTTATATGCTTAAATATTTTAATATTCTCTTTTATGTACATCATCCCTCTTAACACTTTTGGGTCATGTAGCCTGGTAGCACGTTAACGAGTACACCCCAGCTTCTAAGATTTCATTATCTGAAAGCTAATCTCTGATTGGTTTAATTTTAGAGTGAATTCGATTCTCTTCAAGTCAGTCCACACTTTTCCATCTCGTAGTCCACCAATTTGCAAATTTGTAATACGTTATAGCCATGTATCATGAGGCTGTTCAATGGTATTGTGGTTAAGACTGTGAAGAAATAAACTGTTTAGACTTTCGGACACTGTTTTACAGAAAGAAAACACTGTTTTTCTTTCCCATACATTTGCACAGAGTCTTTCAAATGCCACACTAGCTTTTGCCAATCTGAGAGAAAAACTTATTATTTTTGAATAGGTGCATGTGTGTTGGCGAGATCTTTGATGGCTGACTAGGCCAATTCTAGCTCTAAACTGTCGGTTGCAAGTAGAGCAAGTCATTGTCAGGTATTGGCTTTGCGTTCTCTGTGCTTTCTTTCAGCTTCACAGATTTTTTTTTTTCATAGAGAGCTGCTCCTTTGTTCATGAGACCTCGCCACTTTGATCGCTCCTGTACAGTCTGTTCCCAAGACCGTATTGGTATGTCAAAATCCTTCAGAGAGGCTTTGAGGGTGTCTTTGTAGCGTTTCTTCTGGCCACACTGAGAGCGCTTTCCCTCCCGTAGTTCTCCATAGAAAACTTTCTTTGGAGGTCGCCCATCAGGCATTCTTATAACTTGGCCAGTCCAAATTAAATAAAACTTAAAATAAAACAAATTTTGACTTGGAAAATTTTGACCTTAGCTGTGCTAGCTTTAAGACAGTATGCATGCTTTGCATCCCTGCTTTCTTCAGAACCCCCGTGTCTGGAATCTTGTCTTGCCACTTAACAGCTTTCTCAGAGAGGAAATGGTTAAGTCTCTTTGCATGACGCTGGTATTCTGTACATGTCTCACATGCATACAAGAGGGTTGGCAGTACCACAGCCTTGTAGACTTTCAGCTTGGCGTCAAGCTTGATTTCATTCCGCTCCCACGAAGTCTTCCGAATACCTTTCTTGCTTTTGTAATTCTGGCAGCGACCACATCATCAATGTGCACTGCTCTGGAACAAATGTTTCCCAGGTATAAGTAGGTGAATTTATCAACAATTTCAGTTTTTGTCCATTCACAGTGATGTTTGGTTCATTGTACGGGTTTCCATGTGCTGGTTGGTACAACCTCTGTCTTTTTGTGCTAATTGTGAGATCATAGTTATCACATGACTGCGAAACTTGATCCATGGCTCTTTGCATTTTTGCCTCTGAGCTGGCAGCGTATCTATATCATCTGCATAGAGGAGCTCATCTAGCAAATCAGTCTGCACCTTAGTTTTGGCTTGCAATCTTCTAAGTTTGAATATATTCCCATCAAAACGGTACCTGATTGGAAAGCCAGTGTCACTATCCTGAAAAGCATCCTTGAGCATGGCAGAAAACATCATGCTGAACAGTTTTGGTGCCAGAACACAGCCCTGTTTGACCCTATTGTTTACCACAAACGGTTCAGAGAACACTCCATCATTTTACACACGTGCCTGTATGCCATCATGAAATTGCCGCACCTTTGCTATGAATCTATGTGGACAGCCAAACTTGGCCATGATTTTCCAGAGTCCATCACGACTGACTGTGTTAAAAGCTTTGGTGAGATCAACAAACGTCATGTATAGATCTACATTCTGTTCTTGGCATTTCTCCTGAAGCTGTCTTGCTGTGAAGATCATGTTTATTGTCCCTCCGTATTTTTGAGTCCACAATGACTTTCTGGGATAAGTCCCTTCTAATCAAGATGAACATTCAGGCGATTCAACAGAATTTTTTTGCCAGTATCTTCCTAGTAACGGATAGGAGGGAGGTGCCTCTGTGATTGTCACAGACTTGAGAATTTCTTTTCCGCTTGTATATGTGGATTATGGATGTATCATTAAATTATTGTGGGATAGCCTCCTTCCTCCACATACAGTGAAACATCTTTGTCAGTTTCTTTGCCATGGGAGCCCCCCCCCCCCCCAGCATCATTAAACTCTGCAGAAATTGCATCTGCACCTGGAGCTTTGCCAGATGACATTTGTTGAACTGCTTTTCTTGTTTTCATGACGGTTGGAAGTTCATCTGACAGAACATTGCACTCTATTTGTAGATTGCATCTGTCGATTGCATCCTCACTGATGCAAAACACTCACGTTTAGAAACATACTTCTAAGCAATGTTTGAATAATTTGGCCCCGTTTAGGAAAGTGTCTTCGATTTAGACTTCTCGTGAAAATTTTCGAAATTGCAGTACAATAATCTGGCTTTCGTTGCCAGTTTTAAAAGGGCTACTGACGAGGGTTCATTACCCGAAATTGCGCAATATAGTCCATACTCTCTCCCTTTGAATTTTTTACTGCTTCCAAAGAATCAAACCGTTATATTTTTTTGCTATTACTGCAGCTGGTGTTGTGCCGTGTGGCGGCCGTAAAAAGTCTCCCCGTACATCATCCATAGTGCAGATTATATTTTATTTCTGTCCTTTGAGATCAGTAAAAATATTCAGAGTGTTCAAAACACTCACGTTTAGAAACAAACTTCTAAGCAATGTTTGAATAATTTGGCCCCGTTTAGGAAAGTGTCTTCGATTTAGACTTCTCGTGAAAAGTTTCGAAATTGCAGTACAATAGTCTGGCTTTCGTTGCCAGTTTTAAAAGGGCTACTGACGAGGGTTCATTACCCGAAATTGCGCAATATAGTCCATAATCTCTCCCTTTGAATTTTTTACTGCTTCCAAAGGATCAAACCGTTATATTTTTTGATGGTGGACACACTATTGAAATGTATTGCCCGCTTTTTAGCCTCTTTATCTGTGAGAAGAGTGAGTCCATCTGCACGGAGCAATGAGGTGGCTCCAGAACTCTTTGGACCATAAATGGTTTTTCAGTGCATCATGAAATTTCTTCATGTCCTTTCTGTCCGCAAAAGACTGAATTTCTTATGTTTTCTTCCTCAGCCAGGAATCTTGCATGTCCCAAAGTTTGGTCTGGACTGTCTTATAAATGTTGCTGTAGGCTGCTTTCTTGGATACTGAACCAGTATCATCTTGTTGTTCCTTGTGCAATCGGTGTTTTTCTTCAAGAAGCCTCTGAATTTCATCATCATTCTCATCAAACAAGTCTTGATATTTGCGAGATGGATGTCTTAATGTAGTAGCAGCAGCTGAAGAATGGATTGTTTTATGGAAAGGTACACGTAGGCAATGATCTGGAAAAGACGCAATCAGAATGAAATTCCCACTCCAAAAACCGAGTCTGTCCAGTTTTCATTGGAGATTGATTGCATCCAGTTGGTTACAAATGTCTGTTAAGAAAGTTTGTCTCATGCTGTCTTGATTCAGCTTTGAGATATCCAGTCTTTTAGGAGCTTTCTTGCCTTGAGGCGGTTTCGCAGGCTGGATTCTTAGGTTGAGTCTGCTGACAGCAAGTCTATGATCTGCCCAGCAGTCTGCACCGCTTATAGTCTTTGTCACTCTGACATCCTGCCTGACGTCTGTTCTCCGCATTATGACATAGTCTATGAGATGCCAGTGTTTACATAGTCTATGAGATGCCAGTGTTTGGAACGGGGATGCATCCAGGATGTTTTGTTTCTGTTAGGTAAACAAAAGACTGTGTGAACTTGGTGATTAGAAGGTCATGTTCAGCACACCTTAGAAGCAAGAGACTATTGCTGTTGCACTTTCTTATAACTCTTTCTTATAACACTTTCTTATAACTTTCCCACCTCGGTTTTTGGAGTGGGAATCTTTTTCTGATTGCGCCATTTCCTGATCTTTGCCTACTTGTACCTTTTTATATCAGAGTTCTTGTGGTTGTGCCGTGTGGCGGCCCTAAAAAGTCTCCCCGTACATCCATTTAATGCTCTTATTTTTCCAATCCTCAGGGATTGCTTGCAATCAGTTTGTATTTTCCTATCTCTAACTACCACAACTCTTCGATATGAATGTTATGCGACAGTCTGCATGCTTAGTTTTTAACCCAATCATGGTTGATAACTATGCTGCCTTCTTTAATTGCACGCCGGTGGGTCGGGCGTCAGACTCTATGATGGCCCCGACATAAAGCTATTCATTTTAGTTGGTTGGGGCCGGAGCTTCTTGTCTGTTGCTTGGCCCACCGGGGTCCAATTGGTGTTTTTCTTTTGCTCCGGAGTTAGTAGGTTATTCGGCGCCCAGGGATCTCCATCGTCGGGCAGCTTACTCAGTCTGTGAGTCCTGGTTTTTGATTCATCAGGATGTTTATCATGATTTATTTGTTTGTTCTTGATGTTTCATTGACTAGTTAGAGATTCACCACGAGGACCGAAGAACTAACTAAATGTTATGAACCACTGCAGAAGCTGAGGGTGAGGTTATGGCCATGTAAAACCGGTTTAAGCCCGCCAGTAACTTTGTGTTACTGATCGTTCCAAGTCGATACTTCTGTGGTGGTTTTTTTTGTTTTATGTCTTAGTGTTTAAAATTTTTTGTGCTGTTGGCGCCTTATGTATGTTTTCATATTTTTAGTTAAGTTAAGGTAACTGAGTGGCCACCTATTGGGAAAATAGCTGCTCATTCGGCTTACGATGTGTTTCATGGTATAAGTACCTGATTGTTAGTTTGGTTTTTTCCCACCTCGGTTTTTGGAGTGGGAATCTTTTTCTGATTGCGCCATTTCCTGATCTTTGCCTACTTGTATCCTTTCCAGGACTGGTGGTCTGTACCAACTCTGGCATTAAAGTCGCCAAGAAGGATAAGCTTGTCTGTACGGGTTGTTGCAGAAACAACGTCGTCTCAGTCATTATAGAACTTGTCTTTAACCTCATCTGGATTGGTCATCGTGGGTGCATAGACACTGACGACAATTGCATGTTTATTGCCTTACAGAAGAAGTTTCAATGTCATTAGGCGGTCACTACCAACATGTTCTGTTTTAATGGCAAAGCCAACTCGTGCTTCACACCTCTCTTCACTTTTTCGTCCTCTCTAGAAGAAGATGTATCCAGCACCAACTTCTTTGATCTCCCCAATATCTGGAACCGAGTCTCACTCAGTGCAGCTATCTGAAATTCCATACCTCCCAAGTTCTCTGCCTAAAAAGGCTGTTCTACGCTGCGGTCTATCTGATCCAGCACTGTCCATCAATGTTCACACATTCCATGTGCCGATCTGCAGGGGGTTTGAAGCAGGCAATTAGGGCACCTTTTCGAGCCCCTTCCCCATACTACGGGGGTGAGCAGTGCGGTCCTAAATAGGTCTGCTCAGTCGTTCAGATGACTGCCGAATCCTTCTTACAGCTTCTTCTCACGGAAAAACGACCATATAAAACTGAGCCGCCTGCGTGCAGGTCTGTAACTTCAGCTCCAAGTGTGTCCTACACCTGCTGCTTCGCCACTCGCCCATCGCCACAGGAATTTTTGTAGGTATGTGGGTGCATGTGTGATGAAATTGTTGTGCATGCAAGTGCTTGTGTGTTGACGTGCGCTATGAAATTGGGTTATAGTGAAGAAGAGGTGCACAGCGTCAGCCTCGTTCTCACCCAACTGTGTCCAGAGGAAAGACACTGGTCAAAACGTTTGGAGTTGGGTTTGGATGTAGTGGATAACCGTAACATCTTTAATGCCTTGTCACGCTCTGCATGTTCCACAACATGTTGCTGTATCGCTTTCTAAACCGTTGAATCCGATCATTTCTTCCGCTTCGTCTACCGAAACGGTCTTTGCATATCCAGACACACAGATTTCATTTTAGTATAACCTTTTCCTAGATGAATTGCTGACCACAGCTGAAGATCTCCATCTACCCTTTCATAGGTTTCGTTTAGAGACCTGCAAACTCCTAGGAGGCCTGTCGACCAGTACTTAAGTTTCCCCCCTGCCCAGCTAGATTTTTGTGAGTTCTAGCACACTCCTAGATGGGTTGCCGTCCAAGGCTAACGAGCCCCATCCGCACCGCATAGCAACAGGTAGTACTGATTGCATGTTACAGTAGCAGTTAATCTGACCTGTAACCTCATCATCAATGTGCACTTCTCATGAGATAGTGTGTTTAAACTTTTGTCAAGAGACGGTTGGTTCATTGTACGGCTTTCCATCATCTCTCTATCTGTGCTAAATGTTTATAGTCATCCTAGGATTGTGAAACTTAATCCATTGCGCCTGGCATTTTTGTCTCTGAGCTTGCATTATCACAGAAGCAGATATATCCCTCAACCGAGTCAGAAATCTGATAAACAATATGTATGCTCGGTCGATAGCAGGTTTTGCATGTAATGTATAAAATATATATACAGCTGGCTCAGTCAACAGCACGGACAAGACCAACTGATCCCCTATGGTGGATATACTTTGGATCACTTTGCAGCATACTATGCTTATTCATACACAGTTCTACAACAAAGAAAATCAGGAAATGCCAGACTGCTTACACACAAAACAAATTAAACCCAATTAAACAGAACCCCTAATTATTATTTGCTCTTAACTTTAGCCTAATACCCCAGTATGATTTTTATTGTGAACCACTGTATATACAAACTGAACGGATAATCGTTGAAGGTTTGTCAACGTTTTAACAGAAGTAAATTATATAAATTGTAACGACACTTCTTCAATAAGCCTCTAAACCTTTAGTATAAAGACCATTAAAGTTTACAAATTCTCTTATTTACTCTACCAAGTTCTCTACGGACCTATTGTCCTTCATATTTGTCCAGGCATTAGGTGATTAGACTACGTAAAATACATTACGTCAATAGATCAGTGAATTTAGAACCATTTCTGAAACACCTGTACACTGTATTTATTCTAAAGAACCGTAGGGTAACATTTGTTGATGCTAATTATATTTAAACAAAAATGATTCCGCTATTCCCGGGTGCCCACAGTCATGACAATTTAATGGCATTTAATGATATTTAAAAACTATGACAAACTTACGTCAATGGATCAGACCAGGCTATTTCCGAAACGCCTGTACACCTTATTTATTTTAAATAATATGGTCACATTTGTTTTGCTGTAATTTTTGTTGCTTAATGATTCTACTGTTCCCGGATGTCCACAATCAGTATAATTACATTATAATGGCATTTAATGACATTCGCTCTCATGATACTTATTTTCATTTCTTTTTGAATTTCAAAAATGACTAGCACAAACACAAACACGTCTATAAATGCAACAAATGAAGCTTTAAATGACTTAAAAAGAATAAATCTTATCTTATCTTTTCTTAAATAGCATAAATGTAATTTTTGTGTAGGGATTTGGAAACGTTGTTTCTGCAAGCATACAGCTGATTTATAATTTGCAGTTTGTCTCATAGCACATCACATTTACGTTACCTTCCACTGCCTTAAAGTTTCAATAGCTCAGTAATAATTTAAACAAATATTCTTACTTTAGTCGTACACAGTCCAACAATTATCTGGTTATTCTACGTCTTAAACTACAATGTGTTGGGGATTTAGCGTTCATTCGGAGTGGCAAATATTTGCATCTTTCTGATTTAACTTTCACAATCTCCCCTATTAGAGTCTAATTATTGACATTAGGAATTAACAAAATTGTTAAGAGTCTGTTGTTAAGTTAGTAAGAACTATATTTACTGAACTTACTTGTAAGGTGTTGAATGTTTAGTTAATTAAGTTTTTCAATTCATTTTGATGAAAAGCTGTTGAAAGTTGCAAAATTTTCAGTTATTCTCTTTGGCTCCATGTTGCCGAATTCTATAGGGTCACTGACGTGACTTTAATAGTAGAAACCGCGGTATGGCCCACCCCCTTTCTCATTAATATGTTCATTGCTCTTAAAGGATCTCAGTTTTAATTTTATTCTCACGAGTTCAACTGTCAAGCTGATCTTGGAGAGCGCATGTAATTATGTTCTTGTAAATATGCATTGTGCATTATATGTAAAACACCACTTGTTGTATATATATTTGTGGCGAAAAGCATTGTATTATGTTGAATGCCAAATAAACTATTTATTGTTGTTGTTGTTGTTGTTGTTGTTGTTGTTGTTGTTGTTGTTATTGTTGTATTGTGAGTGTCTTCAAGTCGGTTCTTTAACTAGTGGGGAACTATGGTGACGCAGTGATAAGGCACTCCATGTCCATTATTGCTTTCCGGGTTTTCATGTATTCTTGATAGAGGCAAGCGGTAGGGAAACTACCATTCAGTCAATGTCAATGGCTCAGTTTTCCTCGCCGTTTTAGACAAAATTTGGAAATATCATGGGTTCTTTCGTTAGAAAATCAAAATGTTGATTAGTTGATACAGACTTTATAAGCTATAAGTATCTGGGGTTAGTAACTCGAAGGCATCGTAAGTTCCCCTTCTTACGACATACTTATGATGATCTTAGGATGACCGCCTTAGAATTTACGACCTTGCTACTCTAGCTACTCTAAACTATCGTAACTTTTGTAAGTGAAAGGCGCCACTTCGTAAGATATAACGATGATAAGATGGCTTGAGTTGACCGTAAAGTTACGATGCTGTTAAGCTGTCACCGTAACTTAACGTCATTTTCAGTTATTCACCATAATCCCTAAGAAATACTTAAGTTGGTCGTAAAATGATTTTAAGCTTAAGACTGCTTTGAGGTACTAACCCCTGATTGTTAATTTAGTTTTTTCCATCTCGGTTTTAGAGTGGGAATTTCTTTCTGACTGCGCCATTCCCTGATCATTGCTTCTCTTTACCTTTTTATAAACAATAACTTTAATTTAATGATTTCTTTTCCAAAGTTGAGAGGCAAAATGTTGGGATCTCTCAAGAAGGGGTCACATAATTCATTGTCATTAATAATCATCATTTTATTCCTAAACGATTGAACATATTAAACACATTATTTAACGGAAGTCGAAAACTACGTTTTGATTATATTCTTTCCACACTGAATAAGGCAAACTGTTTTGACATTAATTCGTCATATCTTAGCCAGATATACCGATAAGTAGCTCTCTAGCCCTCCCTCTAGCCTCGGTTTGACAAAAGCCCCGTTGTCATCTCGGTTCTATTCCATGGTTCTGGTAAGCTCTGCTAAAGAAGCAAGTCGGAGGCAACAAAGATTAAAAGCAAAAATCAAACAAAAAGTTTGCGTATCAAAACAATGCACAACTACGATGATGAACACGTTCGGTATTCGAGAAAGAGTAATGTAAATGATATTTTTTCATGATGTGGTTATTAAATGTATTCATTTGCATATCATAATTTTCCAAATAGTTTTATAAAACAGTTTAAGTCTAATAATATAGCTATTGGTGTCATATTCCTTTGAAATTCTGCCGCCGTTAATTATTAAATGTTTATCAGAGAAGAATTTGCAGATTAAGTGTCTCCGTTTACAGTTTTCTTCCTTTGATTTGTAATTATTAATGCCAGATCGCTTGTACGCCATGACAGATAACTTTCAAACTTTACAAAACTTGACAAAACGCTGCCTCCATAAGAAATATTAATCTGAAGACCGATATGAATAAATTAACATTCTTATATTTAATGGGAAAATAAAGGGAAATGTGTGGGTCACATAGGTCTGAAATATGCAATTTATATTAAAAAGATGAATAATCCATATCCTGGGTAACCGGGTTTAATTTTGTAGTAGCATTTATTACGTCTATTGACTACAGGTACAAAAATTGATCGCAGATCGGGACCGGCCAGCCTTCGGGCAGCGAGTCATCCGGTTTGTTCATTACTTTTCTTTAACTTTTGGTACGTAACTTCCCTTTTTGAAACTGGCAGAAATGATTGTAGATCTTCAAACTTAAACTGCTTTTAAAATCTTAAGAAAACAACATTCGATTATTGGGCGCCCAAGGATCTCCATCGTCGGGAAGCTCACTGAGTCTATGAGTCCTCGTATTTGATTCATCATGGTGGTTATCATGATTTATTTGTTTGTCCTCGATGATTCATTGACTAGTTAGAGATTCACCACGAAGACCGAACAACTAACTCAACGTTGTGAACCACTGCAGAAGCTGGGGGTGAGGTTAGGTACCTGAAAAACCAGTTTAAGCCCGCCAGTTATTTTATATCTCTGACCGTTCCAAGGCGATACTTCTGTGGTGGTTCTTAGTATTTTATGTCTTGGCGTTGAATTTTTGTTCTGTTAGCACCTTATGTACGTTTTCATATTCTTAGTTAAATGCAGGTAACTGAGTGGCCACCTTTTGGGAACATAGCTGCTCACTCGGCTTACGATATGTTTTCATAGTATAAGTACATGATTGATAATTTAGTTTTTCCTCATCTCGGTTTTTGGAGTGGGAATACCTCTTCCTTATCGTTGCCTACTTTTACCTTTGATTAATGTTGAGACGGAATAATATGCACATGGTATTATAGATTGCATGGTATGATATATGCATGTAAATATTGTACCTTTACAATAAGAATTATAATTTTATCGTTATTGTAGCTATTGTGTTTTTTTCTGTACTGTTCTGTTCTAACAAATCTTAACATTGCCTAAATTCAGAACACTAACAAAGATAATATCCATTTATGATACATATCTCAAAGAATTTTGGGTTTAAATAAATATGATTTAATAAAAATATACAAATGATAAATATAATTCAAATCTATAGCAATAAATCTAGAATTCATATACCGTGAGAGAAGATATTCAGCAAAAAATCACTAAAGCGAACAGTCATTATGATTATGAAAATTGAAACCAACATTTAAAAATCACGATAGCAGTTTTATCATTTAATTAAAATGATTTAGTCACTATAATAACTATTAAGGAAAAGTACATATTAAAACATCAGAAAAACGTATTGTTAGAGCACAGCTGCAGAATTTGTTAATTTTGCTGTAAAAACATCCTAGCTAGAGTGATAACGATCTAATATGAGATGCAGCTGATTTTATTAATAATAAATGTTTATACTGATGCGTATGAGCAATCTGTTTAAAGCACTTTCACCATTAAAAGTTTGTATATAAATCGAATACTTTTACTCTAATTTAAATGGCGTACGAAGCTATCATATTATGTTTTATTTTTGTTGTTGTTGTTGGCAGGATGTTCTTTTTTTATTACACTGGTCAAAATAAGTTAGGGATCAAACATTTAAGGATGCATTTGCTAATCGATAATTAATTGATTTTTCATTTATATGATGGATTAGCAGTTTTATCGCACTTTCATATGCCACCAATTTTGAAATTGTGCATCAGCCGACTTAAGCACAGCTGTTCTTTAAACCACACTACCCTTAAAACCAAAGTGATAAAAAGTCCATAAAAGCTGATTCCACAAAAAATTCAATTTTGCCAATTCAAGAAAATTTTGCAAATTTGCACGATAGTCATCAAGATTTATCATTTCTAAGGTCAGCCATCTAAAAAGATTGGAAATTTCTAGCCATTTTAAAAGTTTTGCACGATCAAACTTACACAATATCAATTCTCTAAGGGAATTTCATACCACTCTCATTTTTCTGATAGTCTGACTTAAAGCCTGATCTTGTTGAATGAAAAGACTATTGTTTCGATCCTCATGTGTACAAAGCTTACAAAATGAATTACCTTGATGATAAAAATGTTTCATTTCACCAGCAGTTGGAAATCTTGTAGACATTGCGCGTTAAAAGTTTGATCCCTAACTTTATTTGTCCGGTATATTATAATATGCTTGGTATAGGCAGACTTTCTTAGCTAGGGCTTTGATGCTCGTCGTATATTTCCGTAAAATTTTCACTTTAAACACAGAATAAATCTAATTTGCATATTATTTTCTTATTAAATTGTAAAGGGGAACAACTTTCTGGATGCAGTTTATTCCGTGACTCTCCGTAACTAGCACCAAAACCCTGGCTTAGAAAGTCTGCCACTTGGTATACTATAGGTTTGAGGTTTTATTTTCCGAGAGTATCGGATTAAAATGCTTCATTTGTGTCCTCTCCCAATAGACTTGTGTTTGGCATGCTTGTAGGCAAGACCCTATTTAAAATGTTGTGTGGCTTTCACTATGTTTAATTTGCAAATTCGTGGACTACGAGGTAGAAATGTGCGAAACGACTTCAACAAGATCGAACGGTCAAAAATTTAAACAGTCAAAATCCAAAATACAAACTGATGTGTTGCTAACCCTATGTAAAATTTGCAAATTGGTGGACAACAAGGTGGAAAGGTGTGAACTGACTTCAAGAGTATCGAGTTTAGTCTAAAATTAAAAAAGCCAGAGATTACCTTTCAGATAATGAAATCTAAGAAGCTGAGGTGTACCCGTCCACATGCTATCAGGGTTCATGTATCAGGGTACATGACCCAACAGTGTTAAGAGGGATGATGTACATTAAAGAGAATATTAAAATGTTTAAGCATATAAATGAGCTATAAAACTAAAATATTTAAAAGTTTATGTTTTGCGGTTAATTATATTAGGCATTCAATGTGGCGAATTCCGGTTGCTGTGGTACCATTAAAGATGGTTTTGTTCACAGTTACCCATAAGTAAACATGAAAGCTGTAGCGACGATGGCTACCAACTTCAAACTTCTCCGAAGCTTTATTTACCTATTATCTCCAATGAAATTGGTAGTATATTTCACTTTCTTATTTCTTATCACGTTATCTACGTTACCAGCAGCCAGAGTTACTGTATCGTGGCCAGTGATATTACTCGATGAAGCAGATGACAATTAAACAGGTGGCTGCTATAAACATACAAATCCTCCATTATCTGGAATATAACTTATTGGCTTACTCTTATGGAAATCATAACTCACAAACCTACCTACATTATTAACATATAAAACGAAATAAAACTTACATGTAATGCTGCATAAATGTATATATTTAAGGATTATAGCTATATTTGATGGTTTAATGAGCTAACTAGATGTTCAAGTTTTAGGTCTTATAAAATTTTATATCCAAAATAACAAGAAAATCTCCGATATATTTTGTTATATTGTTTTTTTTTTTCAAACAAATATCTTAAAGATATGCATCTAGAAGTAACCAATTTCACATTGATTAAGTGTCATTAAGAATTCTCTGTTACAAGGCAATGCCTTCAAGCTGTAAAAACGCAAAACAACTGGAATAAACTGCATTAACTCACTAGTTTACGGCTAAACATTTTGCAGGGAAGCAACATTCTTTATGATAATGCATACTCGTATTTATTATTCAAGACAATGTGCCTTAACTTACAATAGGCAATATAAATTTGATATATACAATAAACTAACAATGCAGTCTGATATGATCTCTTTGAAGTTAGCACTACAACGGAGCATGCCAACAACAAACATTAGCAAGTTGAGCACACACAGAGCTGATTTCTTTAAAATAACCAAAGCCTTCATCATATGCTTCTGATGCCGCTTGAGTAGATACCTTAGTTAGGCGCCTGTAAAATCAACTTAAGCCTCCCCCCCCCCCCGCCAGTAAGTTTATATTAATAATCGTTCCAAGGCGATACCTCTGTTGTGGTTTCATTTGTTTTATGTTTTGGAGGCGAATTTTTGTTCTGTTTGAACCTTATGTAAGTTTTCATATTTTTATTTAAATTCGGTAACTGAGTGGCCGCCTATTGGGAAATAGTTGCTCACTCGGCTTACGATATTTTTCTAAGTATAAGTACCTAATTGTCAATTTAGTTTTCCCACCTCGGTTTTCGGATTGGGAATGTCTTTCTGATTGCGTCTTTTCCTGATCACTGCCTACTTGTACCTTTTGATGTCCTACATGAAATAACGCTGTAAACCTAAACAACAAAAACGAAAATGTTTATGGAAGGTTTCTTTCCATCATGAATTATTCATGCATTTCAATGAACCTAAAAGTTTTGTCTCCATGATGCACATATACTTGATATCAACGAAATGTTCAATGTTCATCTACGTCCTGCATAATTAAAACAAGACTAACAGTAATATTACATAACCTTTCACAGAATAAAGCTTGTCAGGTTATGTCATAAGGGGGAGAAAAGAAGACGAAATAGAGAGGGAATCACGAGACAATCTGCGTCTAACATAAACACACTGTTTGCTCGAACGAATGCTCATCCCTCTAGTTTATATTTTACGGAGCCTTTAGATATATAGTGTTATATTCCTTTAATCTACTATACTTTAAAAGACAGCAGGGTTTCAAACTCTGATGATTCACCAGTCCGAATTAGAGTTTTAACCGTGTGTAGACAAAGGGTTGACGTACGGCATGGTGCTTCTAAATTAAACCCGGTCATCAAGAATCATATTTATTCATCCCAGCAATATAACAAATTGCATATTCCAGACCAGCCAAATAGTCGACGTAATGCGTGCTCCTGCAAAATAAAACATGGTCAGCCAGGATAAGGATTATTCATCATAACGATATAAATTGCATATTCCAGACCTATGTGACCCGCACACTTTCCCTTTAATTTCCCATTTAATATAAGATTGTTAATTTATTTATGTTCGTCTTCAGATTAATATTTCTTATGGTGGCAGCGTTTTGTCAAGTTTTGTAAAGTTTGAAAGTTATCTGTCATGGCGTACAAGCGATCTGGCATTAATAATTACAAATCAAAGGAAGAAAAATGTAAACGGAGACACTTAATCTGCAAATTCTTCTCTGATAAACGTTTAATAATAAACGGCGGCAGAATTTCAAAGGAATATGACACCAATAGCTATATTACTAGACTTAAACTGTTTTATAAAAACAAAACAAAAAAGTAGAAAATTATATGCAATTATATTTCGAACCCAAATTTTGTCAGTTTGTCTTGACACAAACGTTTGTACACTCCGACTTGCTTCAGTGGAGCAGGCAGGTTTGGCAGAACATGACAGAACAATGGAACGGAATACCAATGAATATGACACTTTTGGCAAACCGAAACTAGAGGGAGAAAGAGAGCATCTTATCGGTATATCTAGCTCTATATTACCGTCATTGATAGCTTTTAGCCACCTTTCTGTCATTAACGTTAAAGCTGTTTCAGTGTAATGGCTACTTCTAAAACCACTTTACTTACTTACTTACTTACTTACTTACTTACTTACTTACTTAGCTAAGATATGAAGAATTAATGTCAAAACATTGTGTCTTATAATATAATCAAAAATATTTCTTGACTTCCGTTAAATAATCTGTTTAATATGTTCAAACGTTTAAGTATGAAATAACAATTAATGGCAAACATGAATTATGAGTTTTCCCCACAATTTTCCTAAAAGTGAATGTCATTAAATTAAAACAAATTGTTTAATGTCAAAATTTTCTCAGTAACAAACAGTAGGTATGATTTTCCTAACAAGAGATCCGTCGGAATTTTTAAATGCTTGCTCAAAGACGTGGGTGTTAGCGTTTCTTGAGACAACCATTACGAAAACTTGCCTATGCAATAAACAGAGGCTTTTTAAGATTTAAACTGAAAAAAATTGATATTTTTCTTATTTTTGCTTAAAACATAGATTGTGGGTACACGTTAGAACCGCCTCGGCAAGGCGGTTCTAACGAGTACCCACAATCTATGTTTTGGAGCAAAAATAAGAAAAATAGGTATACCCCTGCAAACCCCAGTTTTGCTATATAAAAGTGGGGTATAAGGGAGTATACATTACACGGACATGTTTTCATGATTGTGTCCGCTATTTTCTTTGGTACGGAATACATGTATCACTGAGCTTTCGTCTCTATTTATAGACCCCACTGTGAAGAATTGAAGGCATACAATAAGTGAGAAACAGCTTTAGTACAAAAGGATCGAAAATCATAATTAACTAAACATTCAACACCTTACAAGTAAGTTCAGTAAATATAGTTCTTACTAACTGAACAACAGACTCTTAACAATTTTGTTAATTCCTTATGTCAATAATTGGACTCTAATAGTGGGGATTGTGAAAGCTAAATCAGAAAGAAGCAAATATTTGCCACTCCGAATGAACGCTAAATCCTCAAGACATTGTAGTTTAAGACGTAGAATAACCAGATTATTGTTGAACTGTATACGACTAAAGCAAGAATATGTGTTTAAATTATTACTGAGCTATTGAAACTCTTAAGCAGTTGAGCAGTGCCATGAGATCAATGGCATAAATGTTCCTTTTCAGCCATATTTACGCAGCAACCACGTTTTCGATCCCTTCTAAAACAAAATATACTACTACTATCGGAAGTGTTAAAATGTAACTCAGCCTGTTAATGATGCACAATTGCTTTTGTTTCCAATATCATTTGCTAGAACATAGGGTTAAAACGTATGCTGCATTTTTTTTTTTTTTCAAATAAAAGCGAAACCCAAAATTCGTAAATAAGCATCAGTGAATGATTATACGTTTGAATGTCATTAAGTGCCACTATAATGGCATTGCATTGATTGTGGACATCCGGGAAAACGGAATCCTTTTGTTTTAATAAAACCGCAGCAACAAACGTATATTTGAATAAATAAGGTGTACAGGTGTTTTTTGAAATGGTCCGCTCTGATCTATTGACGTAATGTATTTTACGTAGTCTAATCGTCTAATGCCTGGGCAAATATGAAACATAATAGGCCCGAAAAGTAAATAAGATAATTTGTAAACTTTAATGGTCTTTACACTATAGGTTTAGAGGCTTATTGAAGAAGTGTCATTACAACTTATATAATTTACTTCTGTTAAAACGTTGACAAACTTTCAATGATTATCCGTTCAGTTTGTATGTACAGTGGTTCACAATAAAAATCATACCGGGGTATTAGGCTAAAGTTAAGAGCAAATAGTAATTAGAGATTCTGTTTAAATGAGTTTAGTTTGTTTTGTGTTCAAGCGGTCTGGCATTTCCTGATTTTCTTTATTGTGGAACTGTGTATGAATAAGCTAATAACACTACCATGTATACCCGCGGCCACGACAGTGTAATGGATGGCGCTTTCGTTTTGCAATCTGGAGGTTCCAGGTTCGAAACCCAGCTGGTACATGCATGTCATATGGTGGCAAATATTCATCCTGACTCAATAAATGCAAATCGTTCATAGGGTGAAACATTTTTTCACGGTGGTGAACCAGTTGGTCTTGTCCATGCTGAAAGATCAGTGCTAATTGTAAACGTGTACAATTACGGGTACTATTACTTCAACAGTCATAATCTGTCAAAGTTAGCAACACACAAATAAATAAAATAATAATAAAACAGCGGTTCTACAGGTCTTTTCCAGTTGGAAAAAGGTACAAGTAGACAAAGATCAGGAAAAGGCGCAATCAGAAAGAGATTCCCATTCTAAAAACCGAGGTGGGAAAAAACCAAACCAACAACCAGGCACCTATACCATGAAACATATCGTAAGCCGAATGAGCAGCTATTTTCCCAATAGGTGGCCACTCAGTTAACTTAACTTTATTAAAAATATGAAAACATACATAAGGCGCCAGCAGCACAAAATAAAATTTCAACACCAAGACATAAAACAAAAAGAACCACCACAGAAGTATCGCCTTGGAACGATCAGTAACACAAAGTTACTTGCGGGCTTAAACCGGTTTTACAGGATCCTAACCTCACCCTCAGCTTCTGCAGTGGTTCATAACATTTAGTAAGTTCTTCGGTCCTCGTGGTGAATCTCTAACTAGTCAATGAGTCATCAAGAACAAACAAATAAATCATGATAAACATCCTGATGAATCAAAAACAAGGACTCACATATTGAGTAAGCTGCCCGACGATGGAGATCCCTGGGCGCCGAATAACCTACTAACTCCGGAGCAAAAGAAAAACACCAGTTGGACCCCGGTGGGCCAAGCAACAGACAAGAAGCTCCGGCCCCAACCAACTAAAATGAATAGCTTTAAGTCGGGGCCATCATAGAGTCTGACGCCCGACCCACCGGCGTGCAATTAAAGAAGGCAGCCTAGTTATCAACCATGATTGGGTTAAAAACTAAGCATGCAGACTGTCGCATAACATTCAAGTTATAACCTATACGTCTCTAACATGTTATGATTTTTCTGAACTGAAAAGAAAAATCATTAATTCCCATAAGTTTCTTAAATTTGTAAACTAAGTCACCATAAAATTCAGGTTACGAAAGGCCCTCACTTAAAAGCGTCTTTAATCCAACATTATATTTGGAAATCAATTCATAGTGTCTACGATAAAATTTAGAAAAGGTTTTTCTAAGTTTATGATACCGATAGCCCTGTTGGAGAAGTTTTGCCGTTAAACATTTATTTCGAGCGTTGAAGTCTGTAACATGATTGCAGACTCTAGCAAACCTAATCAGTTGCGAAATGTAAACACCATAAGAAGCACGACGAGGAACGTCACCATCTAAAAAAGGAAAATTTACTATATCAAAATCAAAGTCATCGCGCTTATCATAAATTTTAGAAGAAACAAATCCATTTGCAACAGAAAGATGTAGATCTAAAAAGGGGGCTTCGGTATCTGAGATATTGGCTTTGTTCAACTGAAGTTCAGGTGGATAAATTTGATTGACCATACCTTCAAAATAAGGGTTGTCAATGTTCAAAAGGTCATCGAGGTACCTAGATGTGGAATTAAAGCCTCGATAACATCAGCTTGATTATCATGGTTAAGAGAATCCATGAAATCTCTTTCGTAGCAGTATAAAATAAATCAGCTACGAGAGGTGCGCAATTTGTACCCATGGGAATTCCAACAATTTGTCTGTATAACTTGGTCCCAAATCTAATATAAATATTATCAAGGAGATAGGATAAGGCGTCGCACACATTCTGACATGACCAAAAAGTGACATGAGCCACTTTTGTCACCCCTGCTGACAAACACTCGTTATTGCAGAACTTTGTTTTGTGGACCAGGACACTCATTATGGCAGATCTTTGTTTGCTGGATGAGGATACTCATTAGCGGACCAGGTAGTATAGCATGCGCCACAATAAATACTGGCATGCATAACTTCATCTACTGTACAGTTTATACCTTTAAAACAAATCACGAATTGTGAGAGTGCTTACTTCTGTGTTTTTTTCATGTAGGGATAAAATGGAATAATAATTACGTTTATAGTATGGTCCCAGATAATATGGTTTTTATGCGCTGTGTGCATTTATGAAAACAATAATCGCGGCAGAATAAAAAGCTGATTACCTTAAAATCTCACTAATTACCCCCATTTGATTAACTTAAAATACAGTAAAACAACAATCGATAGCTCCATGACACACAGAATACCAAGGGTTCAAGGGGATGAACACCATTTCATTTTAGTAATATGAATATTAAAAGTGGTTTAATCGTTTATTTCGTACTACTATGTAGCATCGCTGTAGCCTATTCAAAGCCAATTTTGGATTTTGATGTTACCAAAAAGGGAATGATTCGAGATGAATAATTTCTTTATTTTTTTTCAATGAATCGTTCCACTGGATGAAACAATGCCTGGAAGTCTAACTAGTTTATTCACCCAAGCCATTTCGATGTACATTTGCAAATAAGTATGACATATAAATCAGTGAATGCTGAGACACAACACAATGCAACTGAGTAATGGAAACCTGTAAACAAATGCAGACTGGTCAACACCTCAGTCTGTTTTGTTGACATTTATTGTTTGTGGACAGCGATATTATTCAAATGTCTGATGTGTACACCAATTAGAAGGGTAGTAATTCAATATTTTATTTGTCGACTTGCCTTTCACAATTGTTCCTCCTTGTTCAATTACAGTTACTTTGAAGTCTCAGTAAATGGTCATGTTGGGTCGTACCGGTGTCCTGAGCACGTATTGCACAGTCTTACTTAAGGATGCAAACAGTGGGTGATCCAAAAGTTAATACCAACCCATCTGTCCCAAGAACCGGACGCTTTAAGACGGAGCAACCGCGCTCACCTAATTTTCACTGTTTCAATGGCCGACCAGTCATAAGTTTGAGATAAGCATGTCGCGTTCAATTTATAATCAGGTCCTCTCTAACTTTAAGACAGCTTTAAGTCGGAACCATTCTTAAGTCAAGCCCGACAGTCCGGTACGTCATTTAAGAAGGCAAACTTCTTTGCCATGGTCTTCTTAAAATAAGCATTGTTATGCTGAAAATACCTATAGCGTGCGCTCACATTTTCAATGATCTTCTTCTCTAAAACCATAAGCCCTCTGGGTTCCTACAAAATTGTAGCAGAAGCTATTCAACTAACTTTATACTAAGAAATAATTTAAGTCTCTACGATAAATTATGGAAATACTTTACGCAATTATAATACTGGTTACAGTCCGCAAATATTTCTCTGTGGCTGTATAGCATGGTTTAGGTCCTGGCGGTTTGGAAACCAAAATGTTAAGCGTTTCCAGCGTTTCCACCTGCATTTAAATAGCGCATATTACTGGAAACTTAATTTCCATATAAGATAATAATAACAATATTAATTTGTATGGCATTGTGTTGTTATAATATTAACTGTCCATCAGCTGCTGACCATAGTGATACAATCTTAACTTGATACTTTTACATTTAGATCTCTCAAAATCCAATGTAAATGCTAATTTTGATGGGCATTTTAAACTTAACCTCTACGGAATAAAGTGATTTGGGTTCATATGACGGTTGTGATATTTGTTAAGTTCAGATTTATTTACGGAAAATGCAAATACGTGCTGTAAGACCGTGTGTCTCATGGAAGTTTGAAACATAACAGTAGCTGGTGAAACGCTTTAATAATGAAAATTGATTTCATCTCATCAAAAACGTATTCACACTGTCGACTTTCTCCACCAATCTCCCCCAATTTTGGGGTTCTCAAATTCCTCTGATTTTCATTTTATCTCAACAGCTCTTGCAGTTAATTAGCTTCAGTTTAAATCTACTTATAAGACAGGTAGTATTACAGCCACTCTGCTGCTTTTGACATCACTCTTTTACTATCATGTAGTTACATATAAACAAAGCACTGCGGATTTCATGATATATGATCAGTTTATCCAAACACTCTTGCGGAAAAGTGTAGAGCTCTAGATAAGTCAAATTGGAGAAAGTCGTCTGTCTGTATTAGCTAAAGCCCGAAAAATGGCAATGGAGGAAAAAAAAGTTTGGTATCTGTTACGGAACAGAGTTGAGTTAAGCAAATCTTGGGCAACTAGATGGTAAGCTGAATGCATCCCATGGTATCTCATTCACTCGTACATTACTCCACACCACTGTACTAAGCCCCGTATTCCCGTTCCGCCGTGCCCAGGTATTGGCCATAAGGGGTACACAGTTAACCCCCACTAAAATACTCATGTGTTTGTCGTCCATGTAGCCAGAGTACTCATTGACGGTGAAGGAATTTGGTGGAAGCCCGATCGTGTAGTTTCTGTCATGGCTAAGCACATCCTCGACGCAGCCACTCGGAATGAGTGTCCGCACATTTACGCCCTCTAAATAAGGAATGTACCTCCGACAGGAATAACGACTGAAAACGTATCTGGAACATCTTTCCGTATTCAAATTGCATAATAGTTTGTAGGAACCATCAAGGGCTACCAAAGCTGCTCTTTGTCTACCTCCGTGGTAGTAAAAGTCATGTTCAACCTGAAGCATAACAAAAGTCTTATGCATATACTGTATATAAGTTAAAGTCTAAATCACGAAATCAAAATACTTGTAGAAGGACGCAGCTAGCACGCCATTTATATAGTATTTTTTATCAATTTGGAGTTCGTTACTATCTTAAGCAAGTTTTTAATTGGTTTTAATAGCATCTTAAATCTTACGAAGTATCATGCATTGACACTCTTTATTATTTAATTGGTGTACTTTAATGTAACTGTTTTATACAACGAGTATATGCATTTTATTATGAACGTTTGCAATATGTTAGTTTACATGAAGTTTTCCAATTTAGTTAGTGCACGCCTCTAAACCTGCACCCTATGATTAAACGTAGTACGTAGTACGGCATGCGACGACATTTCACATTTCATACTTAAAGTTCTACAGGCCTCCTTTGCGACCAAGCCCTCCTCTTCCACCCCTCTCTTGATTTCCTTTACTTCCATCTTTATTTTTTCTTTCTATCTATATGGTCTAAAATTACATTTATCCTTATTCTATAACCAATGCCTCTTCATGTTTTTCTTTTTTCTAGTTTAATTGAACCTACCTCTTTTATAGTATACTTATTATCGTACAACCATGCAGGTAGTACTACTATAAAAAAAAATCCCATTGCTACTAATGCAAAATCAGGTCATTTCACCAACCTGTCAAATTTTGTCTGGGCTAAATTCACTATTATGAACTGTAACATTCAGCGGACAAGAACATTACTTACCAGTAGCAGTCAAAAAACTATGGGGTTATGCGGCATTTTTTTGAGCAAACTGTCATCCAATGTAAACAATGCTGGTCCGCAGTAAATTCCGAGCTGAGATTTTATTGGGCCATATGCAATATATTTTTCTCACTGGAGAGGTTGAAAATGGTGTTAGAAAATAATTTTATTTATTTTATTAAATACTTTGAATAGCTTTCCCAGAAATATTTCACTTTTACCAATAAGAATAATCAGCAGCCAGAAAAGTTTCATTGTGTGACAGAATGCTCTCCCCAAAAGAGGCGGCGCTTGCATAATGAGTAAATATTTATAGTAGTGCAACCTATACCAGCCCCTTTTTCTTGTCTTTTTAAACTCCTATTCTTTCAAGTACAAATTTAACTCTACATCAAACAATATTCAAGACATACATTGATGCTGAATAAGCTTGACCTTCTTTATCTTTGCGAAAATGAGCCACAAAGGCTTTCTGCGGCCAAATCTGATTTTGTCGCGATTTGAAGAAAAGTCATTTATTTGACCTCCTATTATAGGAAAACACAAGTATTGAATGAATCCAGAGGTACTGAGGAGCTAACTACAGTCTATTTACCTTACAAAATGAGTATAACCAATGACAAGTAGCAATTCTACTTGAAGGTATTCAATTTCTCCTATCTATACCCCCAAAATTAGCTAGAATATGATAATTTAGGCCTTTTATGGAAAATTCTCAACCATCTAGAGACAAAATCTGCTTTTTTCTATTCACAAGACCACAGCAATCAATTGTTTTAACTAAAAAGAAGCACTTGGAACATTTCTTGTGGCTATTTCAGCAAATTTAACCCCTGCCGTGTATAAATTTGTCCGTTCAGAACCCGATGTCTAGGAGAATGACGCTGTTAAAAGACATTTTCTTCATTATTCAAACAGTCCGGCCGGATAAAATTTAATGCGTTACTATGCTTTCATCAAGTTGGAGTACTATTCAACCAATTTCTTTGTCCCATTGCACTTGTAAAGGTGTATCAGAAGAAAATGTTACCCCACCCCCCACAAAATACATGGAAAATACCCAAAGTCACAGAAAAAGCAAATTTAAGCCAAGTGTCAGGGTTTGAAATGAATTTCCATGCAGAACCAAATGTTTTCTTCAACACTGAGTGGACGGGAATGCTGTAAGCAGAAAAAAATCAGTCCTTCTGGCAAAATGAAGGTACATCCTACTTTCAGTTTAGGTAGTACTACTATAAAAAAAATCCCATTGCTACTAATGCAAAATCAGGTCATTTCACCAACCTGTCAAATTTTGTCTGGGCTAAATTCACTATTATGAACTGTAACATTCAGCGGACAAGAACATTACTTACCAGTAGCAGTCAAAAAACTATGGGGTTATGCGGCATTTTTTTGAGCAAACTGTCATCCAATGTAAACAATGCTGGTCCGCAGTAAATTCCGAGCTGAGATTTTATTGGGCCATATGCAATATATTTTTCTCACTGGAGAGGTTGAAAATGGTGTTAGAAAATAATTTTATTTATTTTATTAAATACTTTGAATAGCTTTCCCAGAAATATTTCACTTTTACCAATAAGAATAATCAGCAGCCAGAAAAGTTTCATTGTGTGACAGAATGCTCTCCCCAAAAGAGGCGGCGCTTGCATAATGAGTAAATATTTATAGTAGTGCAACCTGCAATACTCCGCCTATATATTACATATCACGTCTGCTAAGGAGAAGAACTCTATAAGCTCTGCTTCCGTTCTAATCCTTTTCGTCATTTACCTATTTATATGTTTGTATCGATGTAATTTGTGAGATTTGGAATAAAATATGTTTAAACTAACGTAGCTTGAATCCCTTTATGCACGCTATAATTGCTGTTAGTATAGGTTTCACATTTAAGTTTTATCTCTTTATACAAAAAAGCTGTATACTTGAGGTGCAGTGATTGTACGGGCCGAAAGTTTGATTTTTAGTGTGTGTGTGTGTGTGTGTGTGTGTGTGTGTGTGTGTGTTTGTAAATCTGATCACTTACCCTGATAACGGAGTCGTCACTATTCCTGTACTCTGTATTTACAACACGAGCTGAGTATTTATTTGGCCTGCAGCATTTTGCGTCCACGGCTGCACTTAGGAAGCTTGGTAAAATTATACCGCAAAGAACAAGCAGCGAGTGTGAGTTTGTCATTGTTGATTGTCCTTTGATAAAAAACATCAAAACTGCACTGACATTTTATGCTAGAATCTGTTAAATGTCATATGGTTATATTCTGCATTAAGAGTAATGACTGCAATTACTGTGGAATTAAGCCGTTGACCACTGTCTAGATGTTACATTCAAACACAATGTCCCTATACTCTTTGCTGTGTATACTCTACGCCTTATTTAAACGTATTATGTTCTCACGTGTAACATCAAAACATAAAGCAAAAGCCTCATGAACTGATGCAACTCTTGCTGATGAGGGAAAATATTCTTATTTACTGAGTTACGTTCTCTTGGGTTTATTATTCTGATTTTCTTGTTTTAAAAACGAGAAACGGAAGAACTATTCATTTAACTAGATTGGTTCGCTCATAGGTATCGTCTGGACAACTCTGGTTGGAAGAAAGCATCTGACATTAAGACAAACAAAAGTTTGACCTGTCACAGTAATGTTGTGTTCTCAGTGGGACTAGAGCCCACGATTACGACGGTGATTGTACAGTTCAAAGCGCTGATAAAATCAGCGACCTATATCACTTGGCAAAGGGTCCAGCCAGATATAAAACAAGTTTGTCTTTAATACCGTTTAAATACGTTTCTCCAAGTTTTCCATTAGAAAATGACTATTTTAAAAAGTTACAAGTAGGCAAAGATCAGGAAAAGGCGCAATCAGAAAAAGATTCCCACTCCAAAACCGAGGTGGGAAAACACCAAACTAACAATCAGGTACTTATACCATGAAACATATCGCAAGCGGAATGAGCAGCTATTTTCCAAATAGGTGGCCACTCAGTTACCTTAACTTAACTAAAAATATGAAAAAGTACAAGTAGGCATAGATCAGGAAAAGGCGCAACACATAAGGCGCCAACAGCACAAAAAAAAATTAAACACCAAGACATAAAACAAAACGAACCACCACAGAAGTATCGCCTCGGAACGATCAGTAACACAAGGTTACTGGCGGGCTTTAACCGATTAACCTCACCCTTAGCTTCCGCATTAAAAAGGTACAAGTAGGCAAAGATCAGGAAAAGGCGCAATCAGAAAAAGATTCCCACTCCAAAAACCGAGGTGGGAAAAAACCAAACTAACAATCAGGTACTTATACCATGAAACATATCGTAAGCCGAATGAGCAGCTATTTTCCCAATAGGTGGCCACTCAGTTACCTATTAATGACCAGTATAAAACCGTTTTAATGACCAGTATAAATTCACAATATATACCATGTAGACATCATGAATATATGCCTTTGAGTCTAATTAAGTGAATTGAAACAGCAGCTTTTAATCAGCAGCAATGCAAATAAACATGGTTGCCATTTCCATTTCATGAGAATGATCATGATCATTTATAAATTTATTCAACATGCCGGTCTCTTTAAGATGGCGGACTTAATTCTTTAAAGCATCAATTTCCTCGGTAGAAGCATCCCCAAAGGCGCGTTTTGCAATGAGCCATTCATCGTTAAGGGGGCCTTCTGGTTCGAAATGATCCACGATAGTTCACAGCTGATATGCATTTCAAGCCGCAGGTCTCGAATATGTGCAACGATGGTAGTGTTAAAGCTAATCTGTCGGTGTAAGGAGGATATATCTGAGTAGACCATATTGATTCTTTAACAGTCGATGACAAACCTGTTAACAATAATGATTACGCCGTTTTCTTTCAAAATTCTTCGGCTGTCTTTCAAAGCGGACTCTATAGCAGGATAACCTTGGGATACTGTTTTGTTATCTAGAAACGACAAAACCTGAAATATCGTTAAAGAAAACGTAGCTCTATCAGTATATTTTTGCTTTTATTTTTGATAACTGACAAATGTTGCAAAATGAAAAAAGTCCATTAAAGGAAACTGGCGTGTCACAAATAGAACTTGGAAAATTTGCTGGCTGTCTCCAAGCATATTTACATAAACATTGACCTACAGAATATGTGTGAAAAGGCGTGATATTTGGGTTCCACGTTCCATGTCGCGTAAATACCGCAAAATGATGCAAAGTTAAGTTTAATGGACTTTCTGGCTTGTTTGTCAAAGTACTGATCCACTTTTTTTATCGAAACGAATCGCTTTGTCGGGGGTGGGGGGGGGGTGGGGAGGAGGGCTAGTTTGCAAGCCCGCAGTCAATACATAATACTACAACAATTAACCATTTCTTGCATTCAGTTGTTACCTTTAGTGATTTTCGACAATGGACATGTAACATTCCAGCAACAAAATCCGCTCCAATGACATGTCTCGTTTTGTTGAATAGTCCGGGTAAATAGAAGTTGTCTAGATTCTTGCAACAAACAAAATCTGTAATTGCATATGCTACTAATGAAAACAAACTTGCAAATATCTAGTCTAGTGTACCGAAAACATTTATGTACATAACACTTCTGGAGCCACTGATATTCTATGTGTAGTTGAAAGCTGAATCTTTAAATATATTTGAAACATTTCAGTGGTGTTCTTAAAAGACCATCAAGCATACTCGTACGTATCTATTACAGTTACTATAAGTTATTGTTGTACTCCTGCGGTATTCAGGAAACAATTTCTGCAGCCAGTGTCGCCTGTTCACAAACAAAAAAAGTTGTCAATTTATTTCTGAATATTGCTTGACGAATACTATCAAATGAACGTAGCTGTAGAGTTGCGCATGTCAAAAATAAGTTTGATCAACTGAGAGATGAAAAAGTACAAAAAATCAGACTAACTCTGAATAAACGTATCACTCATCGTGATTAAAGGTCTGCTGTGCTTACATCGGCTGAGTTTAATAATTTTAATACAGAGCAAGCATTGGCTTATTATGAAAAGGTACAAGTAGGCATAGATCAGGAAAAGGCGCAATCAGAAAAAGATTCCCACTCCAAAAACCGAGGTGGGAAAAAACAAACTAACAATCGGGTACGCCTCACTTACATGCTCACTGCTCATAAAGGATCTCAGTTTTATTTTTATTCTTTTCAGTTCAGAAAAATCATTACACGTTACAGACGTATAGGTTATAACTTGAATGTTATGCGACAGTCTGCATGCTTAGTTTTTAATCCAATCATGGTTGATAACTATGCTGCCTTCTTTAATTGCACGCCGGTGGATCGGGCGTCAGACTCTATGATGGCCCCGACTTAAAGCTATTCATTTCAGTTGGTTGGGACCGGAGCTTCTTGTCTGTTGCTTGGCCCACCGGGGTCCAACTGGTGTTTTTCTTTTGCTCCGGAGTTAGTAGGTTATTCGGCGCCCAGGGATCTCCAGCGTCGGGCAGCTTACTCAATCAGTGAGTCCTGGTTTTTGATTCATCAGGATGTTTATCGTGATTTATTTGTTTATGTAATGAACCACTGCAGAAGCTGAGGGTGAGGCTATGGCCATGTAAATCCGGTTTAAGCCCGCCAGTAACTTTGTGTTACTGATCGTTCCATGGCGATACTTCCGTGGTGGTTCGTTTTGTTTTATGTCTTGGTGTTTAAAATTTTTGTGCTGTTAGCACCTTATGTATGTTTCATACATAAGTACAGGATTGTTAGTTTGGTTTTTTCCCACCTCGGTTTTTGGAGTGGGAATCTTTTTCTGATTGCGCCTTTTCCTGATCTTTGCCTACTTGTACCTTCTTGTAGCAAAGCTCAATGACTAGATAACAAATTTAATTGACGCTCGACAAAGAAATTACAAAATTCCTTCAGAAGATGGGCATCTATTATAGTCAATGTCGAATGGGAATCTCGTGCGATTTTTTTGACGATTTATGACGACCTATATAAAACTTATCTATGGGGTACATGTATAACATTAAACCTGTTCGTCGCACTTACAGCCGCGTCAGAGTCGATTTATGACGTCATCAATATGGCGGCTATCTGACTATATATAAATTATTCGTATATCCATCAAAATCAATTGAAAACATCACATTATTGCTTTTTTTGCGAAGAAAATGTATGAAATGCATCTGATTATACACACTATAGACGAATTAAGTCCATGGGTTAAAGGATATTGCTTTATCCAGTAATCCGTGCGTTCGTGCATACGTTGGACATACGTTTTTCTTAAAAAACGCACACAATTTAAAGACCCTGGGAGCTAATTTGATGCACTCCCAGGACAATTTTTCATGGTTGCCATATCATTCCCTGGGACCCCAGAAATACAACGAATTTTTGTCTTCAAAGATAAACTCAATTGCACTATGAAAAAATGCATGGTTTCCATGGCAACCGTAGCGAGATTCTTGAGCATGGGGTGTACATACAAAATTGATCATATCTCCATTGTTCCTTATCCTAGCCTACTGTACTTGGTCTCATTTTAAAGCTTAGGCATAGCCCCTGTTTATGGTAAGTAATGCAAATTATCTTATTTGCATATTCATTAATTTTAATGAAAATATAAAAAATGGCAAAAAGTCGTTAAAAATCCATAAATTAACTAATTTCAGGCCCAAATTTACATTGTGACACTTTGTTATTGAACCAGTAATATCATATGACAAATGTATCGATGAACTGGCCCTATATGAAGATTATCTCATTTGCATATTCATGATATTGATAAAAAGTGAGGAAAAACGAGGGAAATAACTATAACCATTGCAAGTTATTGCATATGTTATATGGCCTAACTTGCATCTCTGGGACAAATTCTCAAGGCTGTTAGTGTTGTAAGAGGGACCACCTTAATGCCATCAAATATTGTCCTTAGCAACAAAATCATTTGCATGATGTAAAATTACTTAGTATTTACACCACCTCTCATGCCATTCTAAAGAATAGGGTGTACTTACAAAAAATACTCATATTCCACCAACAGAATGCTCTAAAATACTATAATTATTCTGATAGTGATGCATGAACTGAGCAATTCAACCTTTATACATCATATTTAAAGCACTGAATTCACTTATTCATGAAAGTAAACAAAATAGAAAAAATAAAAGAATAGATAAATAAAAATAAAAACATTAAAATGGAGAAGAATTGTGGAACAATAGGGGGTATATGTGCAAACATCGCTTGTTCCAGAGCTCTTTATCAAACCATGATGCTGAAAGAGGTGTTCAATGGATGCTATGGCAATGTACTATGGTCCTGAAGTATCATATAAGATTAATCTGATTTCCAATATCATGAATTTTAATGACAACTAAAGAAATTTTAGAGAAAAGACAATGAAAAAAATGGGTTGACCTGCAAAATGACTTGTATTATGGCAATCAAAAGTCTTATAGTGCTGAAAATGACATCAAATGGTGTCTAGGGCAATATTATTACACCCTGAACTACAATTTACGAGTCATTTGGTGTTAGTTTCATGAGTTTTAAGAATATCAACAAAACTTTTTGAATTTAGATGGTTGGGAATACGGAAAAATTAAGGGGGCATACGTAGAAGAGCTATAATTGGCATCAAATGATTGCTAGTACAATGTTCTGTAACGATATATAATCGGCTATTTTTGTTGTATGGATATTACTGAGATCTTCATAGATAAATAAAAAACGGGTACACCAAAGAAAATCGCTCATATCTCAGCTGACAATATCATTAGAATGCTGAAAATTGTCCTATTAGAATGATGGGAGAATGCACTAATGCCATGCAGTACGATAGCTTAACCACGTGTTATTAAATTTTCTGAAAGTTACATAAAGTTTCGAAAAATATGAAAATTGAAGGCTGTGCTTCACCCAAATTTATTTAATCTTGCTTGCAAGAAAGCATGATTTATACATCTGAGCACATGACAATAAAACATTGTCCTAGCAATAAATTGAGGTCATTTTGAGTTCTCCACGGCTATTGGCAGCTGAGATATAAGCAATGTAGTTGGTGTACCCCTTCATTTTTCATTGATTTTGCTATTATTTATTAAGATCTCATTAATATCAATAGATCTACAAGACAAATAGCAGGAAACCGCGATATGACCCATATTTTCTCACTTATATGTTAACTGCTATTCAAGGATCTCAGTTCTACTCTTTTTCTTACTTTATATATCGAATTATATGGTTACAGACCATTGTCCTAGCAACAATTTATTACCAATTATAGCTCCCTAGGTCTTTCAGTAACCCGGACACGTGCGTGTTTCTACGCATACTCCTTAATTGTTCTGTATATTTTCTCTAAATTCAATACGTTTTGTTAATATTCTTACAGCTAAAACACAAAAATGACCCATACTTTATAGTACAGGATGGTATAACATTTGATGTCATTTATCAGCACCATATGACTTTTGATTGCCGAGATTTTTGTAGGCTAAATTGTTTGGTTCATGTATCACTATCATACCAATTATAGTACTCTAGAGCATTCTATTGGTAGGATATAAGTATTTTAGGAAGAACATCCTATTCTTTAGAATCGCATGAGGAGTGGTGTGGAAACTATGTAATTTTACATCATGCAAATCTCTTTTTTTTTTCATTGCTGATGACAATATTTGATGGCTTTAAGGTTGTCCCTCTGAAAACACTGTCTTGAGAATTTATCCCGGGGATGCAAGATAGATTGGATCTTATAACCTATCCAATACTTTGCAATGGGTATAATTTTTCCCTTGTTTTTGCTATTTTTTTGGCAATTTTACTAATACTCATGAATATACAAATGATATAATATTCATATAGGACCAGGTCATCAATAAATTCGTCATATAATATTACTGGTTAAATAACCAAGTGTCACAACGACCGCTTGGGCCTGAAATTACTTCATTTACGTTTATTTCAAAGATTTTTCTGTCATTTTGCATGTTTTCATAAATATTAATGAATATGCTAATTAGAAAATTTGCATCACTTACCACAAAAAGAAGGGGCTATGTCTAAGCTTTAAAATGAGACCATGTTCAATAATCTAAGATAAGTAACAATGGAGTTATGATCAAATTTCTATGTATACCCCCATCCTCAAGAGTCACGGTAACGGTTGCCATGGCAACCGTGCATTTTTTATAGTGCATTTGAGTTTATCTTTGGGGACATTTTTGTTTGCATTTCTGGGGTGCCAGTAAATGATTGGCACCCATAAAAATGTCTTGGGGGATGCAAGCTAGGTCAAATTAGCTCCCGGTGGACTATGCATAGTTTGGCACTTTGTATGCAGATTTTGTCGTGACGTGGCTCATATTTTGGTGCTATGCTCCTTGTGAGAGATACTTTTGTGCTAAAAAAGCTTTTATAAATACAATTGCTAACATCCACCCATTTAAAAACAGCAAAAACCTGGAAATCAATTTTTATCTGACAAGCATAGTATGAAAATGGTTGCTTTAAATGCATATTATGAATGCGCTGGTCGCCATTTTGATGACGTCATATTTCAGCCCAGACGCGAGTCTCAGGGCGACGAACTGGTTTAAATTGTTGCATATGCCCCAAAGTTTGATTTAAGGTAGGTCGTCACAAATCGTCATGAAATTCCCACGGGACGATTTTTTGTGCCCATTCGACATTGACTATTAACCCTAAACGCGGTTATAAACGTTGCTCGATTCTGTGGCGACTATATTATGTGGAAGTAAACGCATGTGTCTGTATAGTTGTTTAATGTTATGGTGCCCCCATAGCCGAATGGTTAGGCCATGTCAAAAAAGATGTCTTCTACTTAACCTACCGTATTTAAAGGACAAATGGTTTCTGTCTGAACACCATCTTTCAGAAGCTACATTTTTCAAAATCTCCATTTTCTGAAATTTTGTGGTCTTTCAGTATAGTAAGATTTTGAAAAAAAATGCGGTTTCTGGAAGATAGTGTATAGACAGTAGTGAAAAATATAATATAAAATACTAAACGAGATCTATTTGTTCATCATAAACAAGGGTCGTGCGTTTAATCTAGATATTCGACATTCAACAAATAATATAATTAAAGAACACACAGAAATATTGGCACAAATAAATTTGGAATCACAATTCTATTTCAGACACTAGACAGGAGAATTCCGTGCTATTTGATGTCTTACTTGATTGTTGTTTATGTGGTTTATTTGGTGGTAAGTTGGTCCGACTCATTTGCATAGACGCATAAAAAGCCAGGATTTGGTATGCACTGAACAAGATGACTTGTCTCAAACAGATGATTATTCAGTCACCGTTTGTCACATCTACTATGGCATTATCAATCAAAGTTGAGATCCAGTTGTGGCACTGTCATACTCCGCACATTCAGATTCCCCACGTATCTGCTGTCGGTCTCCTCCACTATGTTCGCCAGTCCAAGATCTTTCTTGACTGGTTCTCCAGAATGAAGTCTCAGCGAGTACCAGTCTACCTGTGGCTGCCCGCTGGCCATCTCTTCCAGCTCCTCACAGAACCCCGCCACTCTGTCAGAGTAGTCTAGGGCGCGAGCTGCCTTCAGTCGCAACTCTACCACATCGATCTTCTTGTCTTCCTCGAAGAAATCTGCTGCTCTGCTGGCCCGCCTGGAGAACTGCCTCGGCGACGGTATGGGTGTTGGTTCTTTGTCATGTGTCACGATGGTAACCGTCTTAGGACGTTCTTTGCTTTTGGTTGTATCATTCGATTGACTGGGTTTGGTTTCGCTTCCCTGTGCTTGGTCTTTGGCGTTACCTTTCAAGTTAGTTTGCTGTGTAGGAGGTCGTTTGCTGCAGACAAGTTGCGAGCCCGAACTCTTTTTAATGTCGTTTATTATTGGACCTGGCTTGTTAGTAAGTCCAATAGTTGTTGACGACCGCAACATGTTTCCTGGAGCGGAACGCAGACGATTTCCCACTGATGAGTGGAACTGATTGACTGGTGATGAAGTCTCATTGTCTCGATCTCGCGATATCATGCGTTTCTCTCTTTTCTGTGATATTTCGCGATATGGCGGCGTATAATGTGTAGCAGTGCATGGTCTATGTTCGAGCCTGGCCAAAAAGGCGTAGTCTTCCTCAGAACAAACGTCGGTATGTAGTCCACCCAGGTTCTTGGACCTCAAGTCCTTTTCTAACGTCTTGTTTCCCATTATTCTAGCCATTGCAAGTTTGGAGCGGACAAGTCGTGATTGGAATTGCCTGTAAACGGAATAAGAGAGCTTATTTCAGTTGTTTCTGTCAAAATAATCCTGACAAATTTTTGATCTATTTAATAATGGTGACATCTTCCAATATATGATATATTTTGTTTTCTCAAAAAAAAGGTACAAGTAGGCAACGATCAGGAAAAGGCGCAATCAGAAAAAGATTCCCACTCCAAAAACCGAGGCGGGAAAAAACCAAACTAACAATAATGTACATGTACTTATACCATGAAAACATTTCGTAAGACGAAAATTTCATAAAAAAACGTTATTTTGTTTTTAAATTACTAGTATTTTGCTATAATCCCATGTGATGTTCTTTAGGCTAGACATACAGCATCCCTACCTGTACATGACCTTCTGATCGACCTTTATCCTATGTACCACACTCCTCTCCGACCTGTTTAAAACGTGCAATTGTTTCTCCAGCAGGATGTCTTCTTTCAGGTTCGCTGATATAACAGTAGGTGATCTTTCCGCCACGTCGCCGGCTTTACTCGACTTGGCCACTGCCGCCGGCATATCGATATGCTACCTTAATGATATTTAATGTTAATACGAGCTTATTTTCAATTGGCGTGTTGACTAGCATGTGCATTACACAGTATTATTTCCATTGTCTTTTCATGAATAGAAGACCAAAATCCATGTAACAACCCGATTTGTTAAAACATCAAAGATCCAGAATTGATTCCAAAAGCCTTCTTCAAAATGTGGTAAGAGAACTTCCACGCATTGGTAATTAAAAATGATCCAATCTTGAAGAGGGCTGAGGGTCATAGTTTGCATTGAATGCATGCTGTGCTATCGCCAAGTATATTTACTTTTGTACATGTAATCTCAAACGAGCTTATTCTGGCATTTGTTTATTCTACAGTAGTCTTTTCACTGACACTGAATGCTTTATCAACGTGGGCTAATACTAAAAACTGATAATTTCTTTGAGCTGTACATGTCTGGGATTAGATAATTAGTCAGACTAAATAAGGTCAGTTCACTATAAGGCATGACCGAAACAAGTTGTAAAGCACCTTGCCTTATTCTCTAGATGCATGTAACAGTTTTATATGCCGACTAACAGCTTGGGTAAAAAAGTACAAGTAGGCAAAGATCAGGAAAAGGCGCAATCAGAAAAAGATTCCCACTCCAAAAACCCAGTTGGGAAAAAACCAAACTAACAATCAGGTACTGATTGCAATGCAATTACTGATTCAATGCAATCAAGCCGACATTTCTAGTTTCTGGTTATTATGCTCAAACTATGTGATCAGCAGACACGGTGCTCCAGTTCATGAGTATTTGTGACTTAGTTTGATACTTGATGATCTCTTTAATTCGCGGATTTGCACAATGCGTTTTTCATTTTCTTTTAACACCAATTATACGAAATTTGAGTTATTCCTCAAGGCATTTGAAACTAACAATGTCTAATCAGAACTTACGCCGGGTGTGCTTGGCAGCTGAGCATGATTTCACTTTTGACGTGTAGGATGTTTGCTTAATAGACAGAAAAAGAAAACGTATATATTTTGATAAATTTTATCAATTTTGTATATTATGTAAATCTCATGTATACTGCTGGTTTTACCCAACTGGAACATACCTGTAAAGACAACAGTACAATTAGAGGACTGTATGTCATAAGTGGCAACGGAACGTGCAGACAATGGTACGTTCTTGCATAAATTGTGAACGATTTAAATATGTCATGTGCTGGTCTTGAAGCTTTTCGAAATGATTTGAAATACAGTTAAGCCTTACAAAGTAATGTAATTCAGGATATCATAATGTATTAAAATCGTAGAACTTATTCTACTCTTTGCAGACCGTCAGTTTCATGTCATAAAGCTTCATAATGTCCCTGTTGTGTCGGAACAGATTGACGACGATAAATAATGACTGGCGTTGGTCGATGTCAACAACCACTCTCTCTTGACGACCTGACTTCTGCATGTTGAATTTTTTTAGGAACGGTACCTGGATTGAAAAAGTGCAAATTATACTACTACCAAGTAAGGTTGCTTAGTACATACAACCACTCGATCTCTATACTATGCTTGATAAACAAATCAAAGTTTCTAAAAGGGAGTAATTCGGAAATCACGTAACCTGAATGCAGTATGTTTTTCGAATACCTCATTAAACCACATAAATCACTTCTTGTGGGCCGACCTTGTGATTTAAATAAGTTACATTTCCATTAAAGCAATTGTTGATATATAGTTCTCAAGCTAAAAACGATACATAATGACTTAAATAAATAAATCCACATGTCCATGTGTGTTGATATGAATGTCTTTTTATTCCAAAGGTAACGTTTTTATTATCTTACCGTTAGTGTGTCATCCTTGCGAATCACCAAGAACACTGTCACTTTGTCTACGCCTTCCACGGTGAAACTTATCTCTGTCAAAGTCTTGCCGGCATAACTAGCATTCCCGTCCGTCGGTACAACGTCTAGAAATGTCTCTCCCTGGTCCACCCTTTGAGATTAAAAAGACTTTTTTTCAGCATTTCAAACAGATAATACAAGAAACATCTTACAGTTTCTTTATTATGTTCTTTTTGTGAATATAGTTCTTTGATTAAGACTATGAAATTCTTGTAATTACAGCCAACGTGTCTGTTTTCGCTGCCAGTGTGTAATGGGTCACTGTTGCGGGTTTCGAAATTGAATAATATGGCCAACCTTCTCCCTTTAAATATTTTACTACTTCCCAAGGATCTGGCCATTATATTGTATTTACCATTTATATGTCGAGTCGGCGGGCATGATATTCAGTTCCTCACCATACAAGACGCCATCATACCATATCCATGTGTCATTGGTTGTATAGACTGTTCCAGTGGATGATGATGGTTGTGGATTGAACACTTCTTCTACACAACCTGAATGTACACGGATAATAACAAACTATGCCTTTCTTAACATGTTTCTTTCTCTCTCGCTTTTTCGACTTTTTTTCCGTACTGTTAACACATACGTCATTATGAGTCTAGTAGTCACCGCCTGACGCGGTTTCAAAAAGACGATGGGACAGAATTTCATTTATAGCTGTACAAGACTCTGACCATTGCACACTCAGCTCCAATTCAGTACTTCGTTCCGGAGGTATTACGAAACACTGACGGGAACATCCTGTCTATTAACAAGTTAGATTCAACGAAACAGAAGTTTAGTTCTCATGAACACAAAGGTCTTTGTCCACCTTGAAGCATGGCCAGATATATTTGAATCGGAAAAAAGATACAAGTAGGCAAAGATCAGAAGAAGGCGCAATCAGAAAAAGATTCCCACTCCAAATACCGAGGTGGGAAAAGATAAATTAACAATCAGGTACTTATACCAAGAAAACATATCGTAAGCCGAATGAGCACCTGTTTTCCCAATAGGTGGCCACTCAGTTACCTTAACTTAACTAGAAATATGAAAACATACATAAGGCGCCAACAGCACAGAAAATTTAAAGACTAAGACATAAAACAAAAAGAACCATCACAGAGGTTCTGCAGAGGTTCATAACAATTAGATAGTTCTTCGGTACTCGTGGCGACTCTCTAACTAGTCAATGAAATACCAAGGACAAACAAATAAATCAATTTACCAAAAAAGACGAGGACTCAACAGATTCAGTAAGTTGTAAGATGTTTTGGAGCTAAATAAAACTTAGTGTTTGATGTTGCTTAGCCAAATGCTAACGTAACTATTTGTCCCTAAGCTAAATAGGCTAAATGATGCTAAAATCCATACCTTCGGCGTACGCCAATGACACAATAAGAAGGGCGGCACATGTCAAGAACATTCTTGTTAACATCTGTAATAAACATTTCAAATAGTTTCAGATGTGTGTACCATTACGAAAACTTGTCCATGCAATATATATAGATTTAGATTTTTAAAGCTGTAAAAAATGAAAACTTATTTTTGCTCCAAATATAGATTGTGGGTCCAAATAACGACCGCCTCGGCGAGGTGGTTCTCACGAGTACACACAATCTATGTTTTGAAGCAAAAATAAGAAAAACGAAAGACAGCTTTAAGGGGTTATACATTACACGGACATGTTTTCGCGATGCACTCAACAAAGGAGGTAATGACTATTTTAATACATGATTTGCTTCAGCGTGCGACGTGATGCTATTCGTACATGTATGAAGAATGCCGCTACTGGGAATGCCATAATAAGACCAGAAAGCCAAGCAATTAGAGGGTATTGTTAGAAACCTCAAACCATTTTTACTGCCATCAATCAATTTCTGATTATCCTTGGGAGGTGCATTTGCAGGATGAGCCCTACATGCATGAAGATAGAACCAGTGCAGGGATCTTTAGCCTGCACAGGGGATGGCTGTCCCTGCAAAGGGGCCTCCAGTTAACGCCCCGATCGAAGGTCGGCGCACTGTGTTCATGTCATCCCTGCAAATGACACAAATGGAAGCGTGTTTGGACACCAATGTTTCCTCACAGCCGTCGGGGCTCGAACCCGGAACCTCTAGCACCAGATGCCAGTGCGCTAACCACTTAGCCACAGCGATTGAGAAATTGTAAACTAGAAAAAAAAAAGATTCGCCCAGAATCGATACTTACCATTCTGTTGATCTGATATCAAATCCAAAACACAATTCTTCGTCTGCCTGCACTACTCTACAATGTATTTCAGAATACTTTTCAAAGTTGATCTACGACATTTTGATATAATTGTCCTATTATAAAATTAAATGCATTAATTGTGAGATTATTGCAATTTGGAAATGTTATGGCTATTTGTGGACAAAATGGATATGCTTGGAAGCAATGGCAATACAAAATATCATTTTCCAGAAATTGTCACCAAACCAAGAATCAAAACAAACTAAACAAATCTACCTCATTTAAACGTACCGTCGGAAGAGCCAAATTTAGTCAAACGTACAAGCTATATTCATGCACAGTAACGTTTGAATCTGATATTCAAGCAATCAATTGGTACTTCGAGTCTGTATAATAAAAGTTTTATGATTTATTAAAGCCTAGGTTACATTTGCCCTACGATTAACTTGCGATGATCGTACGATGCCATTTTTTTGCATTTTCGTGCGGTCTCCGCAGGGTGACCCTACGATGCCCCTACGATTCTACGGCTTCCTACGACTTCCTACGGCTTCCTACGATCTCCGTAGCCTCTACGATTTTGTAGTAGTCTGCACTTTTACAAATTCGAAAAATCGTAAGACCGTAGCCCGTAGACACGTCGTAGGTAGCATCATCGTACGGGCGCCTTACGGAAACCCTGCGATGATCGTGCGGTCACCGCACGGTTTTATGATAATTTGGGGACTAAAATAATAAGATAATCGTAGACCTTTAGGGTGATCGTGCGGCATCCGTACGGTTGTATCACAAGTTTATTAAAATCGTACGTACACCCAACATCGTACGGCTATCGTAGGGAGACCGCAAGAAATCGAAAGGACTCCTCACGGCCATCGCACGGGCTCCGTACGATTTCAACTTAAAGTGTGCGGAGACCCTTGGATTTCCCTACGATCTCCAAACAGTTCCGACTCAGGACATCGAAGAAAGCTAGAACAAGAAATCGAACGATGCCCGTATGAATTGAAAACACCTACGTCGTAGCCCATGATCACATTCGATTTTTAAAAAATCGTAGGGAATTCGCGGACCGAAAAATCGTACAATGATCGGGGCAAATGTAACCTACTAGGCATGACCCCTTGCGGCCTCCCTACGATCACTGTACGATTTTTGTTCCCAAATTATCATAAAAATAACCGCTCGGTTATCGCAGGGAATCCGTACGGTGCCCGTATAATGCCCTACGACGTGTCTACGGTCTACGGTCTTACGATTTTAAAATTTGTAATAGTGCAGACTATTACAAGATCGTAGAGGCTACGGAGATCGTAGGAAGTCGTAGAATCGTAGGGACATCGTAAGGTCACTGCGGAGGCCGCACGAAAATGCAAAAATGGCATCGTACGATCATCGCAAGCTAATCGTAGGCGAAATGTAACCAAGGCATCAGTCAGAAGTCCAAGGGACTCCGTACGATATCCACTAACACTCTGCGGAGACCCTACGACTACCGTACGGCCTCCTTGCGTTTTGTATCAAAACGTATAGGGACTCCGTACGGACAAAGCACGGGATCCGTACGATATCTACGTACAATCTGCGGAGACATACGACTGCCGTACGATCGCCTTGCGTTTTTGTATGAGAACGTCGACAAATGGCAGATCAAAAAATCGCACGATGCCCGTATGAATTGTTAACACATACGTCGTAGCCCACGATCTCCTACGATGTCTAAAAATCGTAGAGAAAATCGCAGACGGAAAAATCGTACGATGATCGGGGCAAATGTAACCTAGGCTTAAAACAGGCATGACAATAAATACAGACGTTTTTTTCTTCGAGAGTTTATTCTTTTATTTATCTTTTTTTTTTCAACTGGATGGTTATACGACAAGACCATAACTGCCAAGACAATGACTACGTAATAACAAGAGTTAGCTCAGCCCTTGGACAACGACCTTCGCCTGAAATAAATTGAGCCACCTCATAAAAGACAACAATTTATGAAAAGGCTCCAAACATATTTTCCATAAGTTGTGTTTATCAAAGTATACAGAAACAGTCCATGGATTTGTTTTACTATACACATAAACGACAGAAGGAAATTATTTAGAATGAAATTATAATTGAACTGTCCTTTACACTGTGCATGGTGTACATATTACTATCAGTTTCGTACATGTTAATATATGCTCAGAGGACTGCTTGACAGTTTGGGATAGAATAGAACCTAACATTCCAAGAAAAAAAGTTAGTACATACTCCGATTTAAAAAAAAAACTTTTAAAAAGTGTTATGACCACACACTATTAACACTTTTGTGAGAATACGTAACGTCATTGACGAAGCCCGTAAAAACATTCTAATTTTTCATTGAAAATATGTCTACTTTTTAAATTAACATGTTTACCTTTTCCTGATCTTTGCCTACTTGTACCTTTTTAAAGGCGATAATCTTACACTCGTGGTCATTTCATGTGAAATTAATTAAACTCGCCGAAGGCTCGTTTTATTAACATCATATGAAATGACCACTCGTGTAAGATCCTCTCTGTGTAAAGAGGTACAAGTAGGCAAAGATCAGGAAAAGGCGCAATCAGAAAAAGATTCCCACTCCAAAACCGAGATGGGGAAAAACTAAATGAACAATCAGGTACTTATACCATGAAAACATATCGTAAGCCGAATGGACAGCTATTTTTCCAATAGGTGGCCACTCAGTTACCTACACTTAACTAAAATATGAAAACATACATAAGGCGCCAACAGCACAAACAATTTTTAAACACCAAGACGTAAAACGAAAGAAAGCATTTTTTTTTTTTTTTTTTTTTTTTTTTTTTTTAGTTTCATTTTATTTATTTATTTATTTAGCTTCATTTGCGTCTTGATCTTACAACCAAGTCTCTATCTTTTGCAAATCAATCTACAAACTCGACTTCTACAATGTAGGTATATGCCGCAAGTCTCGGCCTACAAGCTGGCAATCCAGTCAGCTGGTTTGATGTCAACGAAGATTAAATCATAGTCATCTAGTTGTGGGATTCATCTAGGGATGTACATACCTGGTAGTAGTAAATTGATTATACATGGCCATAACCTGACCCTCAGGTTCTGCAGTGGTTCACAACATTTAGTCAGATGTTCGGCCCTTGTGGTGAATCTATGACTACTAAAATACTTTTAACATTCATAGTAAAAGTTAAACTAGACCTAATCATGCCTAAGAGACACCATATATTGCACAGAGATTATCTAAGATGGTACGTATAATAAAATCGTCACAAAAGTAATCAATTTAAGCATATTATACAAAATCCGTTATATATTGAAATAGTATGGAAATATATATAATATAGAAACAATGCTTGCCTCAGTTCTCCACCTTGAAGGACGCCCTCGTAGTCGATTGAAGTCTCATTGCTGGTATAGACTGTTCTGGTCGGGGTCGAGAGATTTAAAACTTCTTCCACGCAACCTGGTGAATGAATACGTTAAGTGGAGGCTGACACTCCAAATTAGAATAAATAACATTCAGGTATTGAAATCAAATTGAACTTCGGCTTTACTACAAAACACCGAAATGTTACTACTACCTTCGGCGAATCGTCCTGACACTGCAATCAGAATGCTTCCCAACATCAGTCTGTACACTGCCTACAATTAAATGAAATGACAACTTACTACATTGTCAATCATTTTTACAAATCGGGATCACCATTAGCTTGCAAGGAGCGTGTAAGACTCCCTGTATAACTAAACATTTAACATTAGTATTTCCGATCTGCTTACTGATCGTTCCAAGGCGATACTTCTGTGGTGGTTCTTTCGTTTTATGTCTTGGTGTTTTAAATTTTTTTTGTGCTGTTGGCACCTTATGTATGTTTTCATATTTTTAGTTAAGTTTAGGTAACTGAGTGGCCACCTATTGGGAAAAAAGCTGCCCATTCGGCTTACGATATGTTTTCATGGTATAAGTACTTGATTGTGGATTTAGTTTTTCCCATCTCGATTTTGGAGTCGGAATCTTTTTTTCTGATTGCGCCTTTTCCTTATCTTTGCCTACTTGTACCTTTCTATATACGGTTGTGAACAATTGATGCTTATAAGTAACAAGGTTATCGGGCTGACAGTTGTGTATAAACCACAGTTAAATACTTAAATTTCATATCATTAATGCATTTCAAATTTTGTCACTCCATTTGAATGAAAGTCCTCTCTCTCTCTCTCTCTCTCTCTCTCTCTCTCTCTCTCTCTCTCTCTTATGTTTAGTTTAATCCACTCCTCTGCTTACCATTTCTTGTCCTTTGTTATACCAGCTTCCGCTTGTCTTACTTTTGCATCAGAATAGACTATACATTCGTCAGATTAAGATATATCATCGCATGAACCATTATGTGAAATTTTGTCAACATTACTTAGCATAATTACACCATATCATATCACCTTTTGCATAATTTACGTAATTGTCAGAAATTGCCACAAGTGTATATTTAGCGAAATCGCATACGGCCATTTTTGTCATTTGCATGCAGTGGAGATTGCTATGGAATTAAATGTACGGAATATTTCAAGCTAATTTGTTAAGGTAATCTGAGTAAGCAAAGATCAAGAAATGTCACAAACAAAACAAAAATCCCACTCGAAATGCCGTGAAAACTAAATTGACCTAAAGGATTATTCTTTTTTAATCTTCGGAACCTGAATTTTATGGTGACTTGGTTTACAAATTTAAGAAACTTAAAGGAATTAATGATTTTTCTTTTCAGTTCAGAAAAATCATAACACGTTACAAACGTATAGGTTATAACTTGAATGTTATGCGACAGTCTGCATGCTTAGTTTTTAACCCAATCATGGTTGATAACTATGCTGCCTTCTTTAATTGCACGCCGGTGGGTCGGGCGTCAGACTCTATGATGGCCCCGACATAAAGCTATTCATTTTAGTTGGTTGGGGCCGGAGCTTCTTGTCTGTTGCTTGGCCCACCGGGGTCCAACTGGTGTTTTTCTTTTGCTCCGGAGTTAGTAGGTTATTCGGCGCCCAGGGATCTCCATCGTCGGGCAGCTTACTCAGTCTGTGAGTCCTGGTTTTTGATTCATCAGGATGTTTATCATGATTTATTTGTTTGTTCTTGATGATTCATTGACTAGTTAGAGATTCACCACGAGGACCGAATAACTAACTAAATGTTATGAACCACTGCAGAAGCTGAGGGTGAGGTTATGGCCATGTAAAACCGGTTTAAGCCCGCCAGTAACTTTGTGTTACTGATCGTTCCAAGTCGATACTTCTGTGGTGGTTCTTTTTGTTTTATGTCTTGGTGTTTAAAATTTTTTGTGCTGTTGGTGCCTTATGTATGTTTTCATATTTTTAGTTAAGTTAAGGTAACTGAGTGACCACCTATTGGGAAAATAGCTGCCCATTCGGCTTACGATTGTTTCATGGTATAAGTACCTGATTGTTAGTTTGGTTTTTTCCCACCTCGGTTTTTGGAGTGGGAATCTTTTTCTGATTGCGCCTTTTCCTGATCTTTGCCTACTTGTACCTTTTCATAATTATTCATGTAAAATGCATAGCTACATTATGAGTTCGGCTTCAACTACTGGCCCCCGGTTGCACGAGATAAAAAATAAACCATAAATTAAAACATAACACAAAAACACAACATTTTAACGGTCGTTTTCAAAACGATACATTTGACACCTAAATCTTTGATGAACTCGAAGTTCCAGCAACATTGTGTCACTTTTAACAGAGTGACCAGTCATCTTAATCTACTGCCTTCACATTTTCCCGGTTGCTACGTCGATTCATTTCAAAATTTAAGATTACTAATGCTTATAAGATGTCTCGGTCGAACCGCTCTGCCTCTGCTGACAGCGTTAGCGTCAATTGAGTATTAAGTGCGTTGCCATAATGTTTTTTTTTTTTGTTTTGTTTTTTTTATCCTATCTCCTGGATAATATTTATATTAGATCTGAAACCAAGTTATACAGACAAATTGTTGGAAATCCGATGGGTACAAATTGTGCCCCTCTCGTAGCTGATTTATTTTTCTACTGTAACAAACGAGATTCCATGGATTCTCTTAACCATGAAAATCAAACTGGTGTTATCGAGGCTTTTAATTCGACTTCTAGGTACCTCGATGAACTTTTGAACATTGACAATCCTTACTTTGAAGGCTTGGTCAATCAAATTTATCCACCTGAACTACAGTTGAACAAAGCCAATATCTCAGATACCGAAACCCCCTTTTTAGATTTACATATTGCAAATTAATTTGTTTCTTCTAAAGTTTATGATAAACGCGATGACTTTGATTTTGATATTGTAAATTTTCCGTTTTTGGAGGTATCATAAATTTCAAAAACATTTTCCAAATGTTATCGCAAACCTATAAATTGATTTCCAAATTTAAAGTTGGGCTAAACACGCTTTTACGTGAGCGCCTTTCGGAACCAGAATTTTATGATGACTTGGTTTACAAATTTAAGAAACTTATAGGAATTAATGAGTTTTCTTTTCAATTCAGAAAAAAATCATTACACGTTACAGATGTACATGGTATAACTTATATGTTATGCGACAGTCTGCATTCTTAGTTTTTAACCAAATCATGGTTGATAACTACGCTGCTTTCTTTAATTGCACACCGGTGGGTCGGGTATCAGACTCTATAATGGCCCCGGCATAAAGCTATTTATTTAAGTTGGTTACGACCGCAGCTCCTTGTCTTTTGCTTGGCCCACAGGGGTTCAACTGGTGTTTTTCTTTTGCATCGGATTTCATTCAGTAATTTTATATTACTGATCGTTCCAATGCGATACTTCTGTTGTGGTTCTAATTGTTTTGTGTTTTGGCGTCGAAAGTTTGTGCTGTTTGAGCCTTATGTTTTTATATTTAATTAATTTTGGGTAACTGATTGGTCGCCTATTGGGAAATAGCTGCTCGCTCGGCTTACGATATGTTTTCTTGGTATAAGTTCATAAGTGTAATTTTTATTTCTTCGGTTTTTGGAGTGTAAATTTCTTTCTGATTGTGCCATTTCCTGATCATTGCTGGGATCTAAATTTACTATAGACAAATGCAGTGCTACTAGCGTGATACAGAAGCAAACGATGCATTGTAAATCGTTCTTTTCATTCATCTAGAACTTTTTTTTATAATTTAAAAGCAAAGCAGCTTCATAACTGAACTATGTGCAGTTCCTTCGCCATTTCGACAAACAAGGGGACCTGAAAAGTATGACATACCTTTCAATAGCATTCGTGTCATACAAGATGTACACGGTAAAATAAATACAATTTGAAGAAAAAGTTTATCTTAGAGAAAGAACATTGCTTTCAAACGGACAAGGTCCAAAATTATTCCCAATGCCTATGGGAAACAAATTGTAACATTTCACCCATTAGAACAAATAGAATGGCCCGTTCAATTGCAATGTCATGATATGTTTAAGGAGGTACTGGATATGCGTAAAACTGAAATAAGTATGAAGATGGCTAACACCTTGTCCCAAACACCCTGGGTACGCTCAACAGGCTGATAATTGCTAACTTTTGCATTTTCCTTACCACAAAACAAATCCTTACGCTATTCTTTACATGCTTTTAATTTCATGCCATACAACTTTATCCAGTCATTATCGTGTCTCTCTAGATAGACTGCAACATAACGCGTGTCCTGGATGTGGTTGACGTTGACAACGACCCTCTCTTGTTGGCCCGGTGCTGTTATGTTGACTTTTTGGTATAAGGGCATCTGGAATTATGACATAACTAATTTCTTCGATATAAAAGCACCAAGACACACACACACACAGAGAGAGAGAGAGAGAGAGAGAGAGAGAGAGAGAGAGAGAGAGAGAGAGAGAGAGAGAGAGAGAGAGAGAACTCATATGCTAGATACGATGGTGATAACAAAAATTTGATAAAAGTGGTAGGAACGAACTTGAATTCTCAGACTAGTATCAAAAATTTCCGCAGAAAATGGCGTCAAATGTGTTGTAACATTGGTTTTAGTTTTATCGTATTTGCTAAACATGGAATTATTTTCAAAATATGAAACAACACTATTTACTACATAAGTGATATTTTCACGATTAGGTATATAGATGATAATGGACCTTCTCTACCTTAGCTATGGACAACTAACCATCACTGCACCCATCCAACGATTTATTACAATAACTATCAACGATCTAACCCCTTCTACGGTGAAACTGACTTCAGTCAGTGTTCTGGACGCGTAACTAGCTTCTTCTTCTTCTGAGGGCTTGACTTTGATTAAAACAGAGCTTCGATCATTATCAGACTCGATGTAAGGGAATACCAGCTCTCCACCATGTAAAACTCCCTCGTATGTTACGTAGGTCCTGTGTGTAGTGTAACTGTCTCCCACCACAGGTGATGCTGAATTTAAAACTTCTTCAACACATTCTAAAGAAAAGACTCAGCAAAATGTAACACTACGCCTCACATAGTGATATCAAGTGCAAATGAAACTGGTCAAATGTATAAAAAGGTATATGAAGATACAGAATCTGCTTGCAATCCCTAATTTGCAACAAATGGCGAATGTTAGGTTATAAATGTAAGAACACATTATTTACCTAATCATCATTTTACAAATATATCGAATTTTACAAAAGTAGATGGTTAAACACTGGTTGTTTTACACTCAGCTCTATAGCGAATACTCCCTTCTTGTAGAAGAATCAGGAGTTAGCAAATATAGAAATCTGAAATATCTCTTCAAGAAATATATCTGTATACATAAAAGTAATAAACATTGACAGAATTAAATATCAAAAAGTACCTACCGTCTGCCTCCGTTCCTGGCACAATGATAAGCAGACAAGCCTGTATAAACAGTAATCCGAAAAACCCCTGTAATAACATCATATTAGTGAGAGAAAAAAATAGAATTTCCCAAAGAAAGCTGACATGTAAACAGTGTAGTGTCTGGCTTTGCATTGATGTAGTTTCAACTCTATTCGTGTCAAGTCCTGTACATTCAATTCTTACTTTCATACTGATGTCGTCACCTACAATGTCTCCTGGGGGTGAGGTCAGTATATGTGAAAGCTGATTGTTGCTTGTGGGGTTAGCGAAGCATACAGGGACTCGATATTAAGCACCTAATAGCCATTTTAAAAACGGTTTGCGATTTTGAACCGCTTTAATATTTTGCGGCATTTAGGCCCTCCAGCTAAATCTTACAGACTTTGATAACCTCACAAAAATCCCCAAAACATGTATTTATATATGTCAAAACATGTATTTATATATGTAAAAATTTTATTCATCACTTGTTTTTTTATCGGTACTTAGATAGAAATACCAGGTTTCTCAGTGCTTCCACTGTCTACCTACCATATGTAGGTCTTTTGCTATCCGAATGATAAAATTCTGGTTGGTTCTTCTTTATCGCCAGATGTTTATTTTATAGAAAAACGGGCAATTTATTTCAGTACAATTTATCTCGACTGCTGCATTTATTCAGCATCGTTTTCCTTAATTATCATATATCACTACTTTAAAAACAAGCCTGCTTTGCACAATTTACATAATAGTCAGAAAATACATTAACATAACATATAGTAGTACAGTAAGGTTAAATACAAGCAAAAGAAACTGGTATAACTGTTACCAAAATACTTGCACACATCTGTTCTTTGGATGATCACTCTGTCGAATTATTGCAACGGGAAAACACAGTATTACGTCACTCTCTATGATGACGAAAACGTCAGACTCTATGATGACCCCGACCTAAAACTATTCATTTTAGTTGGTTTGGGCCGGAGCTTCTTTTCTGTTGCTTGGCCCACGGGTCCAACTGATGTTTTTTCTTTTGCTCCGGAGTTAGTAAGTTATTCTGCGCCCAGGGATCTCCATCGTCGGGCAGCTTACTGAATCTGTGAGGCCTGGTTTTTGATTCATCAGGATGTTTATTTTGATTTATTTGTTTGTTCTTGATGATTCATTGACTAGTTAGAGATTCACCACGAGGGCCGAAGAACTAGCTAAAGGTTATGAACCACTGCAGAAGCTGAGGGTGAGGTTATAGCCATGTAAAATCTATTTAAGCCCGCCAGTAACTGTGTGTTACTGATCGTTCCAAGTCGATACTACTGTGGTGGTTCTTTTTGTTTTATGTCTTGGTGTTTGAAATTTTTGTGCTGTTGGCGCCTTATGTGTGTTTTCATATTTTTAGTCAAGTTAAGATAACTGAGTGGCCACCTTTTGGGAAAATAGCTGCTCATTCGGCTTACAAAATGTTTTCTTGGTATCAGTACCTGTTTGTTGATTTGGTTTTTCCCACCTCGGTTTTTGGAGTGGGAATCTTTTTTTCTGATTGCACCTTTTCCTGTTCTTTGCCTACTTGTACCTTTTTTGGTCATATAAAAGAGAACTGTAGTTGCCTGACTTGTGCCGACTTACAATGCCACCGATACACTAGAATCTATTTGAAAATTGGCAGGAAAACATGTCCATGAAAAGAGTACATCTCACATTCCACATATATATAAAGCAAAACGGGGGTAAACAAGGGTATGGCTATTTTTGATCCAAAACATAGATTGTGGGCACACGTTAGAACCACCTGTATCCACACTTAATGTTGTGAGCATAAATATTTAAAAAAAAACTAAAAAATCCTATGACATTTTCAATTTTCAAGGCTACAAAATCAAATCTCTGTATATCACATTGGCACGTTTTCGTAATGGTAGTAGTATTCTAGACAAATATCAACAACGTCATCAGTTTTACACCACTGCAGAAGCTGAGGGTGAGGTTATGGCCATGTAAAATCGGTTTAAGCCCGCCAGTAACTGTGTGTTACTGATCGTTCCAAGGCGATACTTCTGTGGTGGTTCTTTTTGTTTTATGTCTTGGTGTTTAAATTTTTTGTGCTGTTGGCGCCTTATGTATGTTTGCATATTTTTAGTTAAGTAACTGAGTGGCCACCTTTTGGGAAAATAGCTGCTCATTCGGCTTACGATATGTTTCATGGTATAAGTACCTGATTGTTAGTTTGGTTTTTGGAGTGGGAATCTTTTTCTGATTACGCCTGTTCCTGATCTTTGCCTACTTTTACCTTTTTACAACAATTTATTTCTAAAGTCACTCTTTCTTCAAATCATTGGGGCCTAAAGAAATAGATGGGCTGCTTGTGGCTCCAGGCAAAGCTTATACACTACTGACTGACCATCTGATGTTTGGTTAACCGTTCTTGTCTGAGCCTGCCAAGGAAACGTGGTTCAAGTGCCTTTTGTGACATAGTTGGGTGGTCATGTTTCAAGCACTTGTTGGAAGTCATGACATCCTCATTTTGTGCAAAACTCCCATAAAATGGAGGCAACATCCCGACATTACCTTAGGTGTTGACTGTGACGTAAAGCATTAATTCCAAGAAACAAATTTCTTCAAATGTTCGGCCTCTTGACCTTCATCAAGAAACAATACTCTTTTTTCACACACTACACCTTGAAACAAGGTTTTCCACCACCTTGAAATGTTATGGCACATCGTCAGTGAAAGAAACAATTTATTTCACAGAGTATCTACATATTGAAAGCAAGTCCACAGACTCTATCTTTGGGGTGAAGGCCAAGAGGCCGTAAATTTGAAGAAAGAATGATTTTATAAGTAAATTGTTATATTTGATTCCCTGTGGAATATGCATTCAAGATTCTAATGCCATCAGTTTTAGTTTGGTTCAGTGTAAACAACGCATCTATGGATGTCATATCAGCTCCAGTGACACCATGATACCTGGCAAAATCCGAGTATTCTATACCAATCTTTGGACACATTTTCCCGTTCGCGATCCTTTATTTTGTACTGCGCTTGCAGTCAAGAAAAAGGCGATCCAGTAGCGTTTTAACCTCTTACATTCAAATAACTCAAAAGTGTTGCCTCTAACCGCTGAAATTTATATATGATGAAATATATGATATATGAAATATATGCACCGATTTTTATTTCGAAATAGCGAGGCTTTCCTGTCGATGAAAGTTATATGTTATTTTAATGTTGGTTGGCATAATTGTAATAAGGATGTGAACAATTTCATAAGTGGCTGGTATTCTACCATCGGGTTTAACAAGATCAATCATCACAGTAAATCATGAATGTAATGCAATAGGAGATTCCATAGGACATTTTTCATGACAACCCTCGCAAACACATGCATCCTTTTCTGTTCTTTTTGCTAGCTTTCCTCCTCCAATCCGCTTCCAAAGACCTCTCAAAAACGGAAATATATACTTCGCTTCTGTTCTATGACTTTTGGTATCTTAAAAGAAACAAAATAAAGACATTAATGTACTGGTTACTTATGAGATCTATTTAGTCCGGGGACCTGGAAATATAGTATTAGTCCTATATTTCCATGTCCTGGAAACTAAGATTACCAAAAGTTGAAATGAAATTTATCTGCTAAGATTTGAAACGGTGAGCCCAAACTAGAGATCTACTCCATAGTGTTTTGAAAATCAAATCGGCTAATAGACCCACTGTGGAGCAAAGTCATAGGATCGTTTTGCATATTTGGTCCAGTTTTGGCTTCTTAATTCTTTAATTTTGACAATCAAGTCTAATATTCTTACGATTACTGCATTGATGTCTTGCTCTCGTGGACAGTTTGTAAAGGGTCGCCCATACGTGATGATATTGGAAAGTACACAACATTACGTTAACTTCGTATATTTTAATGATATCAGAAAGATATTATTTCAAACTTTATTATTACCTACTTTATTATTACCTACTTGACTTACCCGCCAGTAACACGATACTTCCGTGGTGGTTCTTTTTGTTTTATGTCTTGGTGTTTAAAATATTTTGTGCTGTTGGCGCCTTATGTATGTTTTCATATTTTAGTTAAGTTTAGGTACGAAATGTTTTCATGGTATAAGTACCTGATTGTTAGTTTGTTTTTTCCCACCTCGGTTTTTGGAGTGGGGATCTTTTTCTGATTGCGCCTTTTCTGATCTTTGCCTACTTGTACCTTACCTGTGATAATACTGAGCACGAGTCCGACAAGTATAGTGACTACACAACCAATGAATCCAAAGTATTGATACGATATGTCATACAATGGGAGGTGATCGTCACTGAAAGACAATGCTTTCATACTAAGTAAGCAGTAACCAATGACTACCAACTTATCCAGATACACATATCACTAATGCCCGAATGCAGAACAAATATGAACTAAAATTGCATTCAGACACGATACAAAAGAACCGAGCAGATATGGCTCAAATGCAGGCCTCTTAGCAATCTCATCCTTACCAAATTGAATATGCACATACATAATTATCGTATATGAACATCTCGAAGTACATATATGAGAGGCAATCGTGACGACTGAATCTGAGAGGTTTGGAAAGCATTATTTCATTTTATCTTTATAATTAAATAAAAATCTGGTTGAAGGCTGCAATGTGGAAATGTACATACTCTTACCCAGAGACAGCTGTGGCCATCAAAGTGGAGGAAACAGGCGACGGGCTAGTAAGGCCTGAACTATTATACATCAAGGAGTAGTTGCCGTAACAGCCATCAGTCCCAACTGACGAAGACTTAAGGGCTCCCTTACAATAAAATACAGATCCAAATGAAACCCAGAGGTTCATTGCGAGCCCTGCTAGCCCACCTGTTAGTGCACCCTAAAAACAGACAAAACTAAACAAGGTTGTTGAAATTCTTTGTTGATGAAACGATGAAAATAAGTAATGATGAAAATCTGGTGCAGTCCGAATCGATGTCCAAACCTTATAACCCAGGCGTCCAAAACATATCGCAAGCCGAGTGAGCAGCTGTGTCCCGGAAAGAGGTCATGGATATTAAACAGTCGAAGAATTGTGGTATTATCTAGAACATTCTGACAGAATGATAAGAACGTCCTGATAGTGCATATTATCACTTATGTTCGGTCCCTGTTGTAATTTTAGACATATCACTTACTATCCAGTTTGCCTGAGGAAACAGTGCACCAAGGAAAATCATACCAGCACATGGACCTCCTACCGCTCCCATAACAATCCCACAAAACTGCAAGCAAAGGTGGCCAACAATCATCGCAGCAGAGCTAAGGTCTGCCCAAACCGTTTTTAAAGTGTGCGAGTATGATTTGACATTTAAATACGTTGTCTGACTTCAAATCTGTAGTTTTCAGTTTTGCTTTTAGTCAATGATAGATAGTACTTTATGTTTGACTATAGATGATACTTGTCTTTGTATCGACTACCATCTTGAAAGATGCATAATTACAATAATAGTAATTCTGCCTGGCTCCATGTTGCCAAAATAATCTATAGGGTCTCTGAAGAGGCTTAAGTAGCCGAAACCGCGGTGTGGCCAAACCAGTTTCTCATAAATATGTTCACTGCTCTTAATGGATATCAGTTTTATTTTCATTCACTATTTTGTTACCTGTGTGACTGGACCAGGGAAACCTTTGGCGAGATATGCCATACATATGGCCAAACCTCCGTATAAAATCACTGAAAATGAAAAAAAAATCATATAATTGGAAAATTCTTTAAGTTTGTAGCCTATTGGCGCGTCAGACTTCTGACACTACTGTGCTACCACTACTAACCATTACGAAAACATGTCCATGCAATATAAAAATATTGTTAACGTTGTAAAAAAATGAAAATTTTCAGTAGAAAACAATTTGATGTTTTCTAATTATTGCCCAAAACATAGATTGTGGGTACACGTTAGAACCGCCTCGGTGAGGCGGTTCTACAGAGTACTCACAATCTATGTTTTGGAGCAAAAATAAGAAAATAGGAATACCCCTGCATACCCCTGTTTTACTATAAAAAGTGGGGTATGGCGGTATTTACTTCACGGCCATGATTTCCTGATGAAAAGCACAATTAGACGCTTATCAGACATTTACTTTATACCTTTATCCAACATTTTCATTTTTGCAGAAATTGCATTTTGCACATTACACTTTGACAGAAAACAACAGTTGCTTGTCTTGTAAATTTCGTGGAGGTTTGGAATTAATTAAGCGGAACGTTGCAGTCTGTTACTGGATTGTTCTCGCAAACCGATGGCTTATCCTGGCAATCTAGCACATACATGTACATAGAACTTGGCAACTTTAGAATAATATCAATACATACCAGAAATCTTTGCAACTAAAGTTTGTTTCCACTGCGACGTTTCTCTGAGGTAGTTGACAAGGAGATCCTCTATAGTGTTAGCTGCCATGGAATTGATCCCTGATGATAGCGTGCTAGAAACAACAGTACATTATTTTCACTTTTTATGGAGTTTGGATTGCATAACACTCTTATTAATCTAAGAAGACAGCAGATAAGAGCTCCTTGAAGATGGATTAATGTTTCATAGGTAGAGATGCCAAGGAAGTGGACATTAAAATCAATAGCAATATATTAATTATTGTCCTTTATGTGGGCCCATCCAAGTAGAGCCTAATAAACCCACAAACTTTTAGACACAACAACCATTTGATGCCGGGCATTCTACCAGGACCGTTAATTGCTGATGATCATGACAGGTCAGTGAGGTCACCTACATGTGACCTATAGAAAGAGAAAAGGTGTATGTAACTTCATAATATCAACTCCTTAACTGGATAACGCTACGATGCAATCCATAATGCACTTTAGATAATATCTCATGGTTCGCAGCCTAACTAGCTCAGACTTTTCTTCTTTCGTATTATCTTTTGAATTTTCTTCGTATTTCTGTCAGGTTAAAAGTCACTATAGAAGATAAGAGTGAGGTTAGGGCCCTGTAAAACCGGTTTAAGCCCCCCCCCCAATACTTTTATATAACTGATCGTTCCAATGCGATACTTCTGTTGTGGTTCTAATTGTTTTGTGTTTTGGAGTCGAATCTTTGTGTTGTTTGAGCCTTATGTACGTTTTCATATTTTAGTTCAGTTCAGGTAACTGAGTGGTCGCCTATTGGAGAATAGCTGCTCACTCGGCTTACTATATGTTTTCTTGGTATAAGTACCTAAGTGTTATTTTAGTGTTTTCCCACCCCTCGGTTTATGGAGTGGAAATTTCTTTCTGATTGCGCCATTTCCTGATCATTGCCTACTTGTACCTTTTTCTAATTGTCTTCATCAACATTGTTCATACCTCAATGATCCACTGAATAATACTGCTATGAACAATCCTGCCAAACCAGGAAACTCCGCCAATATATGCATCACAAAATAGGGGATTATCTAGAAAGTATTTGGTAGAAATAAGACGTCCTGTGATTTCTTATATGAAGAATAAAAACAAACATGAAGCAACAAGAGTGACAATATAATAGTAGAAATTAATTGAGAAGAAAGATGGTCAAGATCGTTATTTCAATATGTTAAATTTTACCTGTATCCCGTAACGTTTGCATGTCCAAATGCGCTCTGATAGAAGTAGTATAGGGGAGTGTTTGGATGCAAACAATGGTGATGTAAAAAAAAAAACCCTTTACTACTATATGCATTTATTAGCTCAAGTACACATCTACAACCTCAATTCGTGCCCCCTCCCCTTTGATGCCAATACGAGCTTGGTAAAGTAAATTTTACGTGTGGTATAAAAATAAAACTCGTAAGGTAAGCCTCACAAAACGTATTTTTCCATTGGACAAGGTAATTTCAGATTGAAACATTGCCTTGTTTAAAATAATTACACACAATACCTCATTGCCATTTCCTAGTTGCCCGCTGGCCAGTGGATCGCAGTTCAGGTTGGCAAAGTAAGCATACATGACGAGACCCAGAAGTGTTAGAACTATTACAAACACAATACCAGCTGGGATACTTAGAAGGACGGCTCTGAAATATGATAAGATACTGAGTTAAAGAAATTAAGTTTGGAGCAAGCTTTGAAAAAAAAATGTTGAATTATTTACTGCTGGGCCAAATGTAAGTCAGTTTTAAAAGAATAGAAATTTGATGTCAAAAAAAATTGAGCTGTTTGATATTCACACGAAAAAACCGTCATTATGATTTAAGTGTCATTAGATCTCTATACCATTCGCCATTTGATTTTGTTAAGCATGAAACTTTTGTATCCATTTAATTTATATCATTTTTGTAAACGGATGGTGGTGCTTACATTTTCGCTTGTTTCGTGTGTTTCATGGCACATATTCGTTGTACTGCTGGCTGGTTACATATGTTGGGTAGCCAGTTAAAGAATCCTCCTAACATACAACCCCATACAGTATGCCGTACACGTGGATCAATACTGGTTCTGGGGAGTAAACAAAATATGTAAATTCAGTACGTTACCTTCAAACAATAAAACATTCTTACAAGTGACAGGTGACACGCATTGCATTTTGCAGGTGACGAAAAATGAATTTTTAAAACTCTTTTATCAAATAGGGGTAATATGAAAGGAGGAAAAGGAAATTCTGTTTAGCACAATTACCGACTCCTCCAATGTGACTGTGAAAGAAAAATTGATATGGTCCAGAAATTGATACAACCACGACAAACTTTGTTTGATAGTGTTCTGATCAATTCTGATTCGTTGCCATTCTTATAGGATCTCAATTTTAATTTTATTTGCTATTACTGCAACTGGTGTTGTGCCGTGTGGCGGCCCTAAAAAGTCTCCCCGTACATCATCCATAGTACAGGTTATGTTTTCTTTTTGGTCCTTTGAGATCAGCGAGGGTATTCTGAGAAATCAGAAATTTATTATCGGTTAAGATTCATTTTCTTATCAATGTTTAATGTATTTGGTCTCACTATTTAGATTATACGACTCTTTGTATCGACAACCCTGTTAAAAGTTGCGAAATTTCAGTAATTCTCTTTGGCTCCATGTTGCTAAATCTAAGGGTCGCTGACGAGACTTTAATAGTCGAAACCGCGGTATGGCCCATCCCCTTTCTCATTAATGTTTTTACTGCTCTTATAGGATCTCAGTTTTAATTTCTATTCCCTTCCAAATATCAATCAAGCGTCGTTGCATAAGCAAATAAAGATTTGCCGTGTTGACATGTTTATATAGTGAAATCTATACAAACTCACATATCGAAGACTATCCGATTGCCAGACTTTGCAAGAGACAAGACATTGTCAAAACTACTCAGCCTCATACGACTCTGAAAACATAAAAACGTCAGATTTTCAAAACCTGGTGGTCTTGCCAGCTTTTTTAATTTAAATTTGTTTACTGCATAATGCATGATGATCATACACTTTAATTCTATTTTAAGTAGCATAAGCAGTATCGTGTGGACAAAAGAGGAAATAGTATGTAGTTTAATTTTGACCTCAGACCCGTCAAAAGATCGACGAGTGCAAGGTAAATCAGTGTTAAATGTCCCAAGTGTTCCGTTACACTTCAGTTACACACACACACACAGTAAGTAATTTTGTACTGTTACAATCTGAATAACTAAGTAAAATCGCGTCTGAGGTCAAAAGTTAGCTATAGTAGCTGTGATCAAGACCATGCTTGAGATGACATATAATGAATGTATTGGTTTCAAATTGTTTTGGAGAGGGAATTTCTTTCTGATTACGTCATTTCCTGATCATTGCCTACTTTTACCTTTATATAAAAATCAGTTCTTACTGATTATCTACATGAACACTAACCAGAATAAATATGGTGATAAGACCAGCGTGGAGAATAATAAACTGGAAGACATCTGTCCAGATCACGCTTTTAATACCTCCCTGTAACAGAAATAGTATTACATTGAAGATGATCCACAAATTGTTTAGACAAGTTATGGCCTCATTTGAAAATCTTCTATTTCATTAGAGATGAATTTAGGGTATGGTGCAAGATACTGCAACTTTTAAAAATACATTGCCCTTACATACGTATTGGAAGATGTATGTATTTAAGTCGGTTAATAGCTATACATAGCTAATGTTTGTTTGTTTAAATGTCCGACTAGAAATAAAATTTGTATTCTGTATTCTGTATTTCAATTGAAACATAAAGGCCTCGTATGCATTTGTTATCTAGACCGTACAAAACGACAGACACTGGTGCAACCGACATATGTGGCTTTTGAAAACAACTCACCAGCGACGTGTATATTGTACCTATAATACCAACCAGTACAATAGAGAGCCACAGTGGCAGACCTGACACTGAAAGGTAAATCATTCATGAACAATAGATATATCTGAAACCAAAAGTAGGCAATGATCAGGAAAAGGTGCAATCAGAAAGAATCCCAACTCCAAAATCCGAAGCGGAAAAAAAAAACAGATTGACAATTAGGCCGTTATACTTAGAGAACATAAAAAATAACATGGTTTGCCAAAACTGGTTTGTCAAAAGATTTCCATTGGGTGTTAAAATATAAAATACTATAGTCTTTGGATTTATCCCATATTTTACAAGTCAGAACCACAGACGGTTGCTAGCTTTTAGCGTGTACTCATGTTGTTTCTTGAATAGATTTGTGTGTGTGTGTGTGTGTGTGTGTGTGTGTGTGTGTGTGTGTGAACAAAACGATGGCGTTACGTACTCGGGGCAGTTGATAAAAACACTCACCAGCTTCCAGAGACAATGCGGGTGCAAGTAGGACAACACTCATATACAATAGCTGAAACAAACATATGCTCTGAAGTATGTGCTATAGCGTTTATCGTTTCTTTGCGAAGATGCAAAATATTTTATATTATCTTTCTTTCTGACAGTCAGTTATTACCCCTAGTATGATTGTCTTGAATACATTCATTACGTACTGCTCATACAATGCATTGGTTTGGGAAATTCCTCTCCATTTCGTTTTCACACAGTATTTCTTCTTAGATTTGTTCTATTGCTATGCTAGAAGCATTATATTCATCACATGTAAAATGTCAATGAAAGCCAAAATAGTTAAGTTAATGAATATTCATACTATCAAAATACTAAAATGATACCTTACCGTTTTCAACATACCAAGGACTGTGCCCAATAACTGTACGGCACGAGAGTCGAACCTCTTACCTAAATACTGAGAATGGATAATAAAATAAGATATAAAAGCTCGATCCTTTGGAAGCAGTGAAAACGTTTAAAGGGAGGAACATTTATCAGTCCATTTAAGAGTTTATTAAGACTGTGTCGAATCCAACTATATAGATTCAAGGATGTTGTAACGTTTTATTTTGATGCCATTTCTTATCTTTCAGACTCATAAACATGAATCTTTTTTCCGATGACCAATCTTAAAAATAAATTGCAACTGTTGCAGTCATATTGCGACAGTCAGTTATCCTAGTAACATTGTTGATGATTTCCGGATGCAGAGTGGTATTATTTAATACGCATTTCTTTCGCTATTCATGAACTGACAAACTGCGTACTGGACGACCAATCTGTACCCGCTTCTATACGCAACGAACCTCTACCGAGGTCCAGCAGTCGGATATTGGTTCATGCAGTATGACGTACCTCGTAAGCGCTGTTGAGTTGTAGTGGGTGCATCAGCGGCACAATCGCAAAACATTGTACCAAGTTACACAGTACATAGCCGATGTAACTATACAGATACATGGTATGATACATGTAGATCTCCGTCGGGAGACCTATCACGGAAACTGCCGATTGGTAGGTAACGATCATCGACAGTGCCACGGGGAGGAGCTTCATGTGTCGGTTGCCTAGGAGATACTCCTCAGGTGTGCGTTGTTTCTTGAACAATCCGAAGTAGAGACCAATGCCGAGCGATATGGCCAACACGGCACCCATGACCAGGTAGTCGACGATGGTAAACTTCAGTATTTCCATGTCCATGCCCATTTGTTGTTGGTATCGTAACACTAGGTTCCGCAAAGAGAAAGAGGCTGTATATGCTGGAGCACCAAAACGATTAACATGGAGGTTAAGTTCTGTATCGTCTTAATAATTCTAATATCAAATCATTGATGTGAAATGCAATTCCGACTACTTTTTGTTCTCATTAAGACGTCTGGGTGTTTTCATAATACTTTTAGTTAAACATAAAATACCCCGTTCTAGAACGAGCATACATTGTAGTCCATGATGTAAAAAATTCAGAATTATTTTAGCTTGTTTTGCTTAGATATGCTGTAATACGTTTCCTGTCTTATTGACACACATATGAAGTAAAAGGGATGCAAGTAAATAATGAATTCCTTGTGTGCTGTTCTAAATCACTCGTCAACAAAACCCATGCTTTCCTGATGAAGCGAGGCCTTTGTCATCTGCATATGCAGATGCAAATATGCAGATGCAAAACTGTTCGGCGTTATACCTGTTTTCCCTACATTTAGTACTGAATTGGATTATCTTCTTCTTTCCGTAAAGTTTAACTGTTTAGCATGGTTTGTATTAAAAAGTTTTTTGACATGTTTCTATTGCCGCGGCTGAAATACCATTTTCTCTTAATATAAATCGTTGCATCGCATGTGTGTTTAAGTATAATAATTATCATAAAGGTGAGTGACACCAATACGTTTCCTGGCAATGCATACATGTTAAACAACCTGCAAACACAAATTCAAATGTATACTATTAAGAAGTAATCAACCTTTATACTGGGTATCATTTTAGAATATCCTAGAAACGATTTAATGATAACCTAAAACTCTATTTGTAAGGATATTGAAAATCATTAAATATACTAAAATCATATTTGAAAAAAGTACAGGTAGGCTATGATAAGGAAATGACGCAATCAGAAAGACATTCCCTCTCCACAAACCGAGGGGTGAGAAAAAAACTAAAATGGCACTTAGGTACTTATACCAAGAAGACATATCGTAAGCCGAGTGAGCAGCTATTCCCCAATAGGCGGCCACTCAGATACCCGAACTTAACTAAAAATATGAAAATGTACATCCGGCTCAAACAGCACAAAAATTCGACTCCAAACGCAAAACAATTAGAACCACAACTGAAGTATCGCCTTGGCACGATCAGTAATATAAAATTACTTGGGGAGGGCTTAAACCGAATTTACAGGGCCCTAATCTCATCCTCATCTTCTGCAGTGGTTCACAACATTTAGTTAGTTGTTCGGTTCTCGTGGTGAATCTCTAACTAGTCAATGAATCATCAAGGACAAACGAATAAATCATGATATCCAGCCCGATGAATACAAAACGAGAACTCAACAGATTCGGTAAGCTGCCCGACGATGGTGATCCCTGGGCGCCGAATAACTTACTGAAACCCGGAGCAAAAGAAAAACACCAGTCGAATCCCGGTGGGCCAAGCAACAGACAAGAAGCTCCAGCCCCAACCAACTAAAATGAATAGCTTTATGCCGGGGCCATCACAGAGTCTGACACCCGACCCACTGGCGTGCGATTAAAAAAGGCAGCGTAGTCATTAAGCATTGTTGGGTTAAAAACTAAGCATGCAGACTGTCGAATAACATTCAAGTTATAACCTATACGTTTGTTATGATTTTTCTGAACTGAAAAGAAAAATCATTCCTTCCTATAAGTTTCTTAAATTTGTAAACCAAGTCACCATAAAATTCTGGTTCCGAAAGGCCGTCACCTAAACAGCGTCTTCAGCCCAATATTAAATTTGGAAATCAACCCAAAGTGTCTGCGATAAGATTTAGAAACTGTTTTTCGATTGATTGGCTACTAGTATTTCATATCCTGAATTCATTTAAGGATATCCAAAAATACATTAATGGATATACAAAAACGTATATTAGGATAGTCATTAATGTATTTTAGGATATCCTAAAATGTATATAAGAATATCCTGAATGAAATGTGATTAACCTTAAACAAATTATGGATATCCTAAAATGAGCAATGAATATTAAAACGGCAACCAAAGAATGACATATCTTGCATAAATAAAGACACGCTGCACACATGATTGTATTATTATTATTATTATTATTATTATTATTATTATTCCAACAAATGCATTATACCTTTACCAATAGATTAGTTGTGCCCGCCAATGCATCTAACAATCCAATGATTAAGTTTATAATAAAAAATGGTTATATTGTTTTCTATTCGGAAAAACAGAATTATGACCTACTGAGTAGCATCTGTGCGACAGACAAGTACTATAAAGAAAAAAATAAAACGCATAATTATTAGTTTTATTTACTTCAAGCAAGTTTTCGGTCATAAATATGAACAGTATTTTAATGTTCTTATGTCTTGTTCCCATTTCAAATGACTTATTGCGTAGTGCTACTAACATACGGAGGAACAGTATCACTGATAATCAAAACTTTGATTGATTGATTGATTGATTGATTGATTGATTGATCCATCAGATGCGATTGAAATCTCGTTGAGACGGCCAATGGTCATAAACTATTTTTTCTGTGCAGGCTCAACCTCTGATATGTTCATAATTGCTCCCTCTTTAAAAGATAAAATTAAGACATAACATTGCATAACATAATTTCACTCGGGTCATATACAATGACATTTGAGGTTAATACAACTATGTTATACAACAACTAGCGGTTAGGACTATCATCAATACAAAAATAATGAAAATGACAAATGTTTAAGTATTTTGTGGGGTAGATGGCACAAGAAGCTAGCAACAAAAATGCGGTAATTAGCTGATGATATTGTTTGCGAGCATTTTCGATCTTTTCAATAATTCCGGGGGAGCAGATAGGACAAAGTTGGTTATAGAAGAAGAAGAAGAAGAAGAAGAAGAAGAAGAAGGAAGAAGAAAAAGAAGAAGAAGAAGGAAACAAATGTAAAATTAAAAAAAGTGATTCAGTCTTAGAAATGGTTACGTATGAGGTATTAAGAAAAACAGGGTATCCAAAAGTCTGTTTACAAACTGCAGTAAAAACCAGTATAGCAAAGTATTTTGCAGTAAAAGCCAGTATAGCAAAGTATTTATCTTTTCGCAGATCATCTCTATCACAGCATGGCTAAACAGATTGAAATTCCTCATCTACATACACATAATGTCAAAAGAAATATCTAATTCTTCCTATTGACTATAAAAATATTTGACTAAAGAAGACAGGACAGTATTCTCGATATCTTCAAAATAAGCTTTAAATGGATTATTTCCCTTACATTATTTCACGAAGGGTGTTTAAAAAGTTCTCCGAAAAGTGCCATCATATTCTTATTTTGTAAATCAGCTGAATTAAACTATTACAGTTGTATAGACAAATATGATTTGTACTTATACATTAACATTTAGCTGTTCTGGCATGAATACAATGTTAACAGTGGTTGCTATGGAAACCGTACATCACGATTACCGGCCCACTTTTGTTCATTTTTGCAAAAAATCGATGTTTAATGATGACGAACTGCGTTTGATAGTTTACCGTGCATTTTTCACCAAACTTTGTATGAGCAAAGTTCAAAGTGGGAATCTTTTTCTGTTTGCGCCTTTTCCTGATCTTTGCCTACTTGTACCTTTCAATATGTTTGCGGTGAGTGCATGACGTCATATAAGTGTGTGACGTCATTTGGGCGTTAAGCGGCCATCTTGTTTATTGGGTATGCCTAAAATGCCAAGGGAACAACGGGGTTCGATAAATTGTATGTTTGGAATGGGTTAGAAAAGAATAAATGATCAGAAGCTGGCGCAATCAGAAAGAAATTCCCACTTCATAAATCGAGGTGGGAAAAACTTAGTCGACAATCAGGTACTCAGTATACAATGAGAACATCTCCTACGCCAAGAGCACAGCTTTGTCCCAATGGACGGCCGCTCAGTTTCCCGAACTTCAATAAATATATGAAAACGTACATAAGGTGTACTCGTAAACAGCATATAATTTCAACACCAAATCATTATTAAAACAAATAGAATTACAACAGAAGTAACGCTTTGGAACGACCAGTAAAATAAAATTATATATAATAAAGACGATGATTAGTTAATGTGACATGTCATAACCACTCACAAATAAACAATCGTGGTAGAAAGCTCCTCATCAAATGATTATCTTATCTAAGTGTTTATGGAGTTTTTAGTTTCTACCTAGTTTGGGTTCTATAAAGGACAATGCTCAATATGTGCTGGTATTGACTTTAATAAACCCTTTTACTGACCTTTACCTAGTACAGGGGTTCTTATCAATTGTCTGCTCAAGGTCATTTTAGGGTGTTATGCAATCCAAACATTTGACGTTAATGACAAACTTTTGATTACATAACACCCCTACTGACTCTGAGCAGAAAACTCATAATAACCCCTAGTACAGAACTGGTTTCTCATAGTATCTCATAGTATCTTCATACAAATAAAATCAAATTAATCAAATAGATTAAGGCTAAAGAATAATATACGTATCAACATATAATGGAGGTTTAGGATTGCAAATGGATTTATTTCTTCTAATATTTATAATAAGCGCGATGATTTTGATAAAGTAAATTTTCCGTCTTTGGAAGGTGACATTCCTCGTCGTGCTTCTTATGTTGTATACATTTCGCAACTTATTAGGTTTGCTAGGGTTTGCAATCATGTTACGGACTTCAACGCGCGAAATAAATATTTAACGGTCAAACTTCTCCAGCAGGGCTATCGGTATCATAGACTTCGAAAATCATTTTCTAAATTATATCGTAGACACTATGAATTAATTTCCAAATCTAATGTTGGTTTAAAGGCGTAAATTACGCGTGGGCCTTTCGGAACTAGAACTTTATGGTGACTTGGTTTACAAATTTAGGAAATTATAGGAAGGAATGATTTTTCCTTTCAGTTTAGAAAAAAATATTATAAGTTACAAACGTTTAGGGTATAGTTTTAACGTTATGCGACAATCTGCATCCTTATTTTTCTGATAACTGTGCTGCCTTCTTTAACTGCACGTCGGTGGGTCGGGCGTCAGACTCTATGATGGTCCCGATTTTTAGTTGGTTGTGGCTGGAGCTTCTTGTCCGTTGCTTGACCCATTGGAGTACAACTGGTCTTTTTCATTTTGCTCCAGATTTTCAGTGATGTTGTTTGGCGCCAAGGGCTTTCCATCGCCGGACAGCTTATTGTATCTGTGAGTCTTCGCTTTTGATACATCATGGACGTAATCACTGTTTAATTGTTTGTCCTTGATGATTCATCGACGAGTTTTTCACCACGAGGACCGAACAATCAACTAAATGTTGTGAATCACTGCAGAAACTGAGAGTGAGGTTAGGCCTGTGAAACTAGTTTAAGCCCGCCAGTAATTTTATATTACTGATCGCTCCAATGCGATACTTCATTTCCTGATCGTTGCCTACTTATACTTTTCTGTGATTGTTCTTATTGTTTTATGTTTTGTGCTGTTTGCATCTTAAGTACGTTTTCGTATTTTAGTTAAGTTTGGGTGACTGAGTGACCGACTTTTGGCAAAATAGCTGCTCACTCGGCCTATGATAGGTTTCCTTAGTATAAGTATAAATTTTTTTCCCCACCTTTGTTTTCAGAGTTGGAATTTCCTTTTGATTGCGCCATTTCCTTATCATTGCCTACTTTTACCTTTAGATGAACTCGTCTACGTACACATTTGACATGGGAAAGCATGAACCACATTCATATGATTTTACTACATCGATAACATGAGTACCGAACGTTTATGAACATACATGTCATTCAGAAAACGTCAGACTTTTGTATATGTCGGTATTGTAGAAATTGTGAGTATAGTATATTCATGGAAAACCACTGAACTAGTCTTTTGTGAATCGCTCTGTTTGAAAAAATATATTTCTATCTACAAAAGAGAGTCCATATATACTGAACAAAAAAAGAAACGCAACAACAGGCCACCAAGAATTTTCGAGTTTAAGGGTAAAACGTTGATAATTTCAGGTCTGTTGTTGTATGATTCCCATTTGATGGGATATAAGGGTATATCATTCGAAAAACTGATTTTCATTTCGATAAAAATTGAATGATAAATTTTTGTTGTCTTAAATAATGCAAATCGGGAAAGACTTGCTCTGCGCATGCGCACACTTTTGTACCTCCAATTTATCAAGGAGCAATGTCAGCTGCTCCCTAATTAAAATTCATGAAAAAGAAATAAAGTTCAGCGACACACAAGCTTGTAATTCAAACCATCAATTTCCCTATATGTTTAATTGAAAGGGGGATAATTTCAATTTTATTCATTTTATTTCTTTAATGTGTGAGTTATCTGCTGAGTGGTACATTGTGATTTTGAATGGGGGTTTATAGTACCATTATTTTAATGCTTACGCATGCGAACAGTGTGCTTTACTACTTTCAGCATGTCTATGGTCGGCATCCAATAACTCCGTCAATACTCATCAAAATGAAAATCGGTTTCTTGCATTCGGAAGCCTGATATCTAATTCAGAAGAAGGAAATAAAATAATTTCAGATTGTATCATAGTTTGCTCAAAATTTAGTGGAATATAATTGTTGCGTTTCTTTTTTTTTTTGTTCAGTATATACTTATATATATACCAGACATTTTAAAATCAGCATATAGAACTGGAAATCCAGCCATCAAATTTACAAAAATGAAATAAAATCCTTTTTAAAACACTTTAAAATGTTCGTAACATAATGTATATAGTGGCAAAAAATACTAATCCAAGAATATAACGTATAATAATCATCTGCGGACTTATACATACATTAACAATTGCAATGGCAATGACCTAGTTAACCTAGCTCGACACAACTAATGAACGAATCGTAAGGACTTTTTATATTTTGTGATACTCTCCATCATGTTCATGTATGTACAATTCAATTACATCTGGTGAATTTGATCAACTTCTCGAAGACCTTATGTACAATGATTGTCTCAGCCCAAAGTTATAGACGCTGTCTATGCTTTCAAGGCACTCTGTCAATTCCGGTAATCAGCATTCGTCTGCAAAAAAAAATATAAATCAAACTCTTTATGACGAACGGAATTTTAGCATCATTATCATTTTAGGGGCATAATTTGTGGTTTATTTTAATAAACGTCTTCTTTTAGTAAAAGAGCAGTCCTAGATTGGACGCCCTAGGTCGCGCAAGGAAGATACCAAGCTTACGTCGAATAAATTTGATAATCGGTCTATGAAAGCAAGCTATTTATAAGTGAGTAAGCAATCATCAGGAAAACATGTCCATACCCCCCTTAAACCCCATTTTTACATAGCAAAAACTGGGGTTTGCAGGGGTATACCTATTTTTTCTTATTTTTGCTCCAAAACATACAGGTGGTTCTAACGTGTACCAACAATTATGCTGTGAGCAAAAATAAGAAAAGTATTATAAGTTTAACATTTTTCAACGGAAAATTGTCATTTTTCACAGATGAAAAAACTACTGTGTATTGATTGGGCAAGTTTTTGTAATGATGACCAAGAACTGGTCACAGAACAATCAGATTCAAAGTCCCATGGGAAACAAACAAAATTACAAATAGGCACTGGTATTAAATAGAAGAAACCACGCTAACTATTTGGACAATGAAAATCAAAATAAAGTACTCTAAACGAGACACAACCAAAATTTAATAGATTAGACTTCACAGACCAACAAAGAGCACATATGCGCAAATGGTGTGCGCAAATGAATACGCTTACCTGGGAAAATTGTGTGCGCAAACGAACCACATTCTTTAAAAATGTGCGCAAATGTGCTGCCACCAGACCATGCTCACCACATACAGCTAATTTTGTTTGCTTGTTTAAATTGATGCTTTACGCCCCAGTCAACAGCAATGGTCATGATGGGACGTTGCCTTTATTTTATGGGAGTTTTACCCAACATCAGGATGTCATGACACTCAAAATGTGCTTCATAAATATAACCATCCAAGCAAACCGAAAAGGCTTACATGTTTGGATGGTTTGACTAAACATAAAGTTATTGACAATCGTATAACAGTTTATAAAGTGATATCTTTAAAATATCAAACAAACTAAAAGTTCAAACCATTTATATTCTACAGACGCTCATTTTAAAGACCTATTGCATTCATAAAGTGAGATAACACAGAAACTCTATACTTCAGTCCCATTTTAAATGGTTTAAGCAGTGTTACATTTGGTTATTATACCACGAGCTCTAAAACACTTATACTTCGGAAGGTCACAGGAATAAAATAGTCCCTCATATCTATGAAATATTAACCGGTTTAATGATGTGAAAACGCACAAGGTGTGCAACAAACTCGCAATGAGTAGTCATTTCTAATTTAGGTAAGTTATTAGTTTCTTAGCATGGATTACCATTTATATAAGTCATACCATTGCATGAGATCATTTAAATGTAATCATCTCTGTGAAACTGACGTCGTTGTATGGCCAATTCACGTTTCCGAAACTGTTTCACTGCTCAGTTTTTAATTTTACTTTTTATTCAGTCATTTTATAAAATTTTTCATTTTACAAAATTTTACAACGGGTTGTCAAATGTTAGCAAGATATAGAATAGACCATATAAAATCAATGTAAAAAATCAAAATTTTAACCACTAAAATGCATATGTTGCAACCCGTCACATACATACCTCACACAGCCACTATACCAAACTTGTTTGAACCATCGACGCTATCAACACCGGATGACATTACTCCCATCCCCGCTGACTCATCCACGAACACGCCCAGCGCATCAGTGATAACAGATCCTGTTTTAACAGTCTTACTTATAGTCCCAGTGTCCACGGCAATAGCTTTAATACAGTCCTGATAGCTGACGTACACCATCTGCTTGCCTTTGTACATTTCACGGGGCATGAACTGACCGTTTTCGATTTTCGTTTCCCATTTCACCTGTTCCTTCCCAAAGTCAAACCTTTTCAAATATTTTTCAAGAGTGTTCAATATATACACACTGTTGCTGTCAAAGTCATATGTTGCCTTTACCGACCCAGCCACTTCTCTTCCAGCCAGGCACTTTGCGTAGGATAGTGTTGTCTTTGTTCTCCCGGTATCTGCTACTATAATGACCTTTCCAGCACCACTGATGGCGTACTCCCGCGAGTCAGGATTAAAACTGAAACCATTGACTTCGGACACTGTTGGCTCTAGTTTGGTGCAGCTCTGTTCCTCAAGTCTATGTTCACCATGTGCCATGAAGATGGTTACTTGAAGAGAGGTTCCAAACCCTGCAACGAAGAAAGGAAGCATAATCTACCATCATGATGTCTAGGAGCATATTCAGCTACTCTAACGTATATGACTGTGTAGATATGTGATTCATTGGCAGAGTTAAGAGTCTTTTTTAAATGACAGACATTGGCTCGAAACAGTAGTTTCTCTATATTCTGCATTCACTGGTTTCAACCACCAGTTGATATAGAAAACTCCAACACTAAAGCAATTATACAGATAAATTACAACGTTTAAATAAATTTTCGACTTTAACCATGACTGATATCATGTATAAAGTATTTAGTTTTTTTAACTTGGTGATCTGGCCCCTGGCCATGGCTGATATTTTCCAACTGTGTCTCCTAGACGTTGTGGATATATAAAAACGTTATGAAATATAAACGCTTGTGTTTCTTACCCAAAACAGCAACAGTGTCTTTGCCATATCCAACCATGTGCGTGAACTTTTTGCCCTTCAGTTCTGATATTACACTGCCGTTTATTCTGACGAGGAGTAATGATGAATTCAGCTCATCCAACATTATTATCCTACTTGAACTGAGCATTGTTAGCTTTGTGATCCTGCGCTTGATTTCTGGCTTTCCTGACAATGCAACTGTTTTGGTTTGAACCCGTGCACTTGTGGCTCTGTTTTGATCGGGGTTCGCTTTCATTACTTCCTCATTGTGGCCGAAGTATTTATCCAATAATGAGCTGCCTCTTCTCAGAGTTTCGGCTGGTTTTACTGATTGAGCCCCAGGTGTTTTAGCATGTGGTGTTGCTGATGCTACTGGAGTTGGTTTAGCCTCGAATGCTGTTTTTCCGATCGGTGTTGGTGTCGTGCCTGACGTGGGTCTTACTTCATTGGTTTTCTTTGACGTCTGTTTCTTTTCCGTGGCAGATTTATTGCTTCTTTGTAGAACATCATCGTAGTTTGTGTAATCGTTTTGAGATGATTTGCGTTTTCCCGCATCTTTGATGGTTTTAGGAGGATTGTTAAGTTTCATATTCTCATACTCGTCTATAGGAGGCTCGGGTAACGGCTGATTCTTTCTGCCAGGCGGCTTAGACGTTCCTTTTATACCTTCTGTAACAGAAATCTTTTTGTATGGATCCGCGCTAGTACCACGTTTGATTTCTAGATCTTTGTAAGCCATTCCACCACTGTCATCCTTTTGTAAGGTGTCGTAGGATTCCTGTTTGAAGGGTTGTGCTTGTTTAGCAGGTTGTACTTGTTTGACAGGTTCAAGATAACCCTCGTCTGCTTCAGCTAGAGGCTCAACATAAGAAGCTTCATCGTAAACTTCACCTTCATTTTCTTCGACAAGCAATATATTGCCGATGTTCTTACTTTGCATCAAAACATCCTTGATCCTCTGATCTGGCATAAACGCGTGCGACATTTTCAAATCCGTGCTCGGCAGGTTGAACGCATTTTTCCGCAAGTCGGTCAAACTAACTTCTAGAGTTTGCCTACTCTTTTTATTAGTCAGTCTGTCAATCTCTGCTTCAAACATAGCATAAACCCTGTCAATTTGCTCCAGTCTCTTATTATTATGACCTTGTATTGTGTTTGCTTTGTCGTCTGCTGTTTGCAATGCCAAATCAACTTTTCTTTGAATTTCTGCATTCATATCCTTTTGAAACGTTTCAATATCCGCTTTGATTTCCATCTTTTTGACATCAGTGTCAGCCATGTGAGCTTCTAGCTGTGTCTTCTTTTGTAATATCCCAGTCTTCATTGCAAGCAAAGACACCAGTTTCAAGTCATTTTCAGCAGTTAAATTTCTGATAGGTTTAGAGTCACATTTCTTTGACGCATGTTTCTTGTCCTTTACAGCACAATCAATGCAGACAAATTCTTTATGTTTGATGCATATGACCTCGGCCGCTATTGTAGGGTGGTCCTCACACATCGGAAACTCGGAGATATCCATCGTGAGAGTACTGCCCCTCTGAAAATAAAGATATATAAATCAAGATATACAAAAATATGATTCATTTTTATGGAACGTGAAGAAAAAGATACAGAATACAAATGCCAAGCCAAACAAATCAACGTGAATACAGTAAATATTGTGTTCATGATAAGACTCAATGGTTATTCCACAAATAGTAGTAAAAATTTCCATTCTGTGACGATGATACATGCATAGTTTAAGACAACACGCCATGACTCGAGAGGCACTAGAGGAACTCAAAACAATGTCCCCGAATTGAGCGAAAGGAAGAATTGAGCATTACTGCGTCACCACTCACCTAACGTTAATGAACATTAATATAAACCGTTTATACAGAAGCAAATTGGACACATAAATGGGCAAACGAACAATCCAGAAAAAACTGGCATCATGCATAAAATCTAAGGGTGGTCTTCAGTTTCTGTTACAAAAGCTAGAGATATGTTTTTCGGTTCACATAACAACCCTGATACAAATCAATGAATCTTTTTGAGTTGTATATCAATATTATTCTTATATTGTGTTTCTTGTCTTCGAAATTCAATATCAGTTATTGAACCCTTCTTTGTCAATTTCGAAAGTTTTGAGTGATGGCTCGATTTTCGTCATTGGAAACTTCAATGGGGTATGAACTGATCGATGGCATGACAGTGCTCCAGATAGCGTCCGTACAGCCGTAATTTACGGACTTAATTTTTGCAGATACGGTAGAAATTGAAATTTTGTCAGTACCAAAAACGGGAACGAAATGACCGATACGGTTGGGTTACGCTCATTGACCGTAACCTTAACTCATTATCCCCGAGTGCCGCTAATTTGAGGCAGATTTCTCCGCATGCCACTTTTATGAGGCCCATAATTATTTTATTTACAACGCTTCCCAAGTGCCACGAAAAGTCGTCACATACGATTGGTCCACAAAATACGAATTTCTAGCTTTGTTTAAATTTCAACCAATCAAATTCGCGCTAACATCGGTAGTTGGCATATTTTACTACAAAGAAAACGAAAGTAGAACATTTGTTTCCGGAGTTAAATGCAAGTAAACAACGATGGAAAACGGTGATCTTGGGGTTTTAAATCGTGATTGTACTGGTGACACGCCAAATTCACAAAATTCCACCATGTATTTAAGCTGATACATCGCTTTGAAACCAGAGTATGTAGCATTTTCATATCTATCTAAGGTCAATAAGGGGAAAGGTTGTGCATTGGACGATGACACTTAGTCAAGACTTGCAAGTCTTTATGAGCCAATGTACTCCCCCACCTTCCCTTTTACTTCTGTCTTGCCCATATCTTTCAATAGGCCTGGGTTATTAAGGAGAGGGTGAAGAATAAAATGCAAAATGCAGGGGAACCTATGCCCAAATTTTTCACAGGATTGGACTTAAAAAGTCTTTTCGTGGGCAAATAGAACAGGTACTGAAGCCGAAATCTGGATACTGATTGGCTTAAATTTTGACCAGTACCGTACTGATTGAGAAAAAAATTATCTGGAGCACTGGCATGATCAAAGAACCTTGTTATTATAATTTTTTAACATTCCGACGCCAGTTTCGAACCTCTTATGCTATGACTGTAAATAATTACCAATAGCGCTGGTGAACAGAAGAGTCCGCCGGAAAAGGCGATCATTACCATGTATGAACGGATGGAAACAGACCATACTAACACCTACCGAAAGGGTTCGACGAATAAATCATTTACATAAATAAGCAGTCGAAAACAGAGCGACAATAAGAGTTATTCACGTACCCCAGCAATTTATTAGTTTCTCTTGTGATTTTCACTGCGAATTGACTCGGATTGTTTAGCTATTCCAAATCTGTTCAGGAATGCTTAAGAATAGAAATGCTATTATTACAAGTTTGAAATGTCGTCAATCCGGTTTAAATATTATAGGTTTTCATGTTTAAACTTCCGTGTGCATATAATGTTTCCATACTTTAAAGTACACATATTAACAGATCACCTTAAAATATGCGCATTTTACATGTTTTACCTCGACAATTAAGATATAAACTTACATCTACATTTACCCGTATAGATCCACAATGTATTATACCCTGTTTATACGAAGCACAATGAAGAGCACATACAAATGTTAATCCATTAATGTTGACATGGTCACACTTGGGCTACCGGAGGATTGTATTGAAGGTTTTATTTGCTTACATTGAAAATTGGTTATATTGTGCAAATCGGTTTAAGGTTGTTTGTTCGGAATTCGCGCTATTAGATGCACTTATTATATGCTGTTATACATTCAAAATAGGATATACAGTGCCTAAGATTTCTTGTATAAATGCATACGAAATTACCTTTTACGTCGTCTAGTAATGCCATCTTTACATTTCTTTTGTCGCCAAGTTTATCAATGAGTATACCGTATCATATCTTATCGCGTATGGTCTTATCTTATATTTTACCTTTTTAGCTCACCTGAGCCGAAGGCTCACAAGGTGAGCTTATAGGATGGCCATGATCCGGCGTCCGTCCGTCCGTCCGTCGTCCGTCGTCCGTCCGTCGTCCACAATTTCAAAGATCTTCTTCTCTGAAACCGCTAGGCCGATCTAGTTGAAATTTTATGTGGAGCCTCCTTGGGTAGTGGCATTTCAAGTTTGATCGCGAAATCCAGGTCACATGACCAAGATGGCCACCACGCCCATATATGTTATAAACCCTTCAAAAATCTTCTTCTCCAGAACCGGTGGGCCGATTTCCACGAAACTTGGTATGTAGCATCGGGGACGTCAGCCCATTGTAGTTTGATAAAATGATGACCCTTGGATGACCCTGACCTATTTTACGGCAAGGTCAAATTTGGAAACATAGGCTTTTACATGAGAAAAAGTGAAAACTATGGATTTTTTGAAAACTATTGCAGCCTGAGGCCTGAAAAGTGGTAGATGCAAACAACTAATGAAGTAGATGAAGGTATGTGATTAATTTAGGTCAAGGTCATCTCTTGACCTTGGCCAGTCTGTCGTCCATTCACACTTTTCAAAGATCTTCTTCTCTGAAACTGCTTGGCCAATCAAAGTGAAATTTTATGTGGAGCATCCATGGGTAGGGGAGATGAAAGTTTGGTTGCAAAATCCAGGTCACATGACCAAGATGGCTGCCACGCCCATATATGGTAAAAACCACTCAAAAATCTTCTTCTCCAGAACCGGCTGGCCGATTTTCATGAAACTTGGTATGTAGCATTTGGGACTCCTGCCCATCATAGTTTGATCAAATGATGACCATAGGATGACCTTGACCTATTTTACGGCAATGTCAATTTTGGAAACATAGGCTTTTACATGGGAAAAAGTGAAAACTATGGATTTTTTGAAAGCTATTGCCACCTGAGGCCTGAAAAGTGGTAGATGCAAACAACCAATGGAGTAGACGAAGGTATGTGATTAATTTAGGTCAAGGTCATCTCTTGACCTTGGCCTGTCTGTCGTCCATACACACTTTTCAAAGATCTTCTTCTCTGAAACTGCGTGGCCAATCAAAGTGAAATTTTATGTGGAGCATCCATGGGTAGGGGAGACGAAAGTTTGATTGCGAAATTCAGGTCACATGACCAAGATGGCTGCCACGCCCATATATGGTAAAAACCACTCAAAAATCTTCATCTCCAGAACCGGCAGGCCGATTTTCATGAAACCTGGTATGTAGCATTTGGGACTCCAGCACATCATAGTTTGATCAAATGATGACCATAGGATGACCTTGACCTATTTTACGGCAATTTCAATTTTGGAAACATAGGCTTTTACATGGGAAAAGTGAAAACTATGGATTTTTTGAAAACTGTTGCAGCCTGAGACCTGCAAACAACTAATGGAGTAGATGACGGTATGTTATTAATTTAGGTCAAGGTCATCTCTTGATTTTGGCCAATCTGTCGTCCATACACACTTTTCAAAGATTTTCTCTGAAACTGCTTGGCCAATCAAAGTGAAATTTGGAGCGTCCATGGGTAGGGGGAACGAAAGTGTGATCGCGAAATTTGGGTCACATGATCAAGATGGCCGCCATGCCCAACTATGATAAAAACCACTCAAAAATCTTCTTCTCCAGAACCGGCTGGCCGATTTTCACGAAACTTGGTATGTAGCATTTGGGACTCCAGCCCATCATAGTTTGATCAAATGATGACCCTAGGATGACCTTGACCTATTTTACGGTAAGGTCAATTTTGGAAACATAGGCTTTTACATGGGAAAAGGCGAAAACATTTGATATTTTGGAAACTGTTGCAGCCTGAGAGCTGGAAGTTGCTAGATGCAGACAACTAATAGAGTCAATGAAGGTAAGTAATTAATGAAGGCCAAGGTCATTTGTTGACCTTGACCCAAGGTCATATAAATATCAAAATTAAAATTATGGTTTTCTCAGAAATCACTGGGTTTGGAAACTATTGCAGCCTGAGACCTGAAACTTTGCAGATGCAGACAACTTGTGAAGTCAATAAAGGTGTGTGAGTATTCATGGTCAAGGTCATTTCATGATGACTTAATACTCCAAGATCAGGCTTCAGGTGAGCGTTCTCAGGACCAATGGTCCACTGGTTATGATACCTTTTTGTCTTTTTATCTATTATTTTTAACTTATGATATGCATCTTTAAAAACTCAAAAAATACATACCTCTTCTACGTCACTCTATAAAAATACCACAAAATTCGAATATTTTCTGTGTAATTATTGTGTAGCTTATTGTATGGTTGGTTTATTTTCACAAAGGATCAAAAGTTGAATACGTAAACCGCTAGGAAGTATAAAACACTTGAATAGCTCAGGTAGTTGAAATGTAAATAGTCCCTGATAAATTCGACATATTAGGTATCATTTCTAAAGATCGTCTGAATAAATGTTTGAAAAACATAGATTACAATCAACTGCATAATTATAAAAGTGCTGTTTTGCAGTAAACATTAGTTGAAGCTACTAGATAGGCGACATGTCAGTTAGCTTGTGCATATTGTAGCAATCATTGGGAGGTTGCGATTGCAAAGTGCTACCGAGTGTGTCATTATAAATTGTGTGCCACTGTAAAATAAAATACTTCCAATGATCCTTCAACTTTAAGCGACTTCTTGAGGACTATCATTCCACAATATCTAAAGATAAAAGTAAGCAATGATCAGGAAATGACGTAATCAGAAAGAAATTCCCACTCCGAAAACCGAGGTGTGAAAAAACTTAATTAACTATCAAGTACTTAAAAACGTATCGTAATCCGAATGAGCAGCTATTTTCCCGATATGCGGCCAATCAGTTACAAAAACTGAACTAAAATGAAAACATACATAAGCTGCAAGCAGCACAAAAATTCAACGCCAAAGCATAAAACAGCAAGAACCACGACAGACGTATCGCCTTGGAACGAACAGTAATATAAAATAACTGAGGGCCTAAACTAGTTCTACAGGCGCCTAACCCCATCTGCAGTTTCTGCAGTGGTTCACAACATTTATTTAGTTGCTTGGTCCTTGTGGTAAATCTCTAACTAGTCAATGAATCATATTTGAAAAATGCAATAAATTATGATAGCCTACAAAGATGAATCGAAAACGAGGACTCGCAGACACAATAAGCTGTCTGGCTATGGAGATCCATGGGCGCCAAACAATATTGAAATCTGCCGAATGCATTCCAAACAAATCCATTCGAATTAAACCATCTGAGCCTCCCTGGATAACTTGTGATGTAAAAAAGTCAATACGAAAGCGCAAACGTTCATACAAGAAGGCTAAACGTACAAACCTTCGCCAAGACTGGATAAAATTTAAATCCCTACGTAACCAAGCAACACAAATAATTCGTGATGCAAAGCAGAAACTATATGACAACACTGCAGCGAAACTAGCCTCGAATTCTCTTTCTACTAAAGACTGGTGGTCAACTCTAAAAACATTTATATCACCAAACAAACAAAAGTCCATTCCTCCTCTTGAACATAATGACACAATATATTCGAGCGAACACGATAAAGCAAATCTTCTTAATAGTTTCTTTCAAAGCCAATCGGACCTAGACGATCGAAATGCACCACTACCAGCTATTCTTCCTACCAAGATTGAGTCAGAGCTAAGCAGCATAGTTCTTACAGCGGATGAGGTTGAATCTATTCTGAAAATACTCCCAGTAGGCAAGGCCACAGGGCCAAACGGTCTCAGCAACCGTATTCTCCGCGAACTCTCTCGCGAACTTTCTTATCCATACTGTTCCCTTTTTAACCAGTCCCTTTCCACTGGTCACGTGCCCAGGTCGTATAAAGAAGCTAATGTAAGTCCTGTCCCTAAGAAGGGTGATTTATCCAATGTTTCAAACTACAGACCTATCTCCCTTCTCAATTCAGAGGATAAAGTTATCGAAAGACTTATTTTCAAACACTTGTATAATCATCTTCGCGACAACAACTTTCTCACTGCTCTTCAATCTGGCTTTATCCCAGGAGATTCTACTGTTAATCAGCTAACCTATCTCTACAATGTCTTCTGCCAAGCACTTGACTCAGGAAAGGAAGTAAGAGCCGTCTTTTGTGATATCAGCAAAGCCTTTGACAGAGTCTGGCATGCTGGTCTTCTTCTTAAACTCCAATCAGCTGGTGTCACAGGAAGAGTGCTCGACTGGTTCAAGAGCTATCTCTCAGATCGTAGACAACGAGTTGTGATCCCAGGTGCTAATTCTGACTGGACTTTTATTCGAGCTGGCGTTCCCCAGGGGTCCATCCTTGGTCCCCTGCTCTTTCTTGTTTACATAAACGATATTGTGATTGACATAGGTTCAAACATTCGTCTTTTTGCTGATGACACCAGCCTTTATATTATCGTAGACGACCCTGTTACGGCCGCTGGTTGTTTAAACACTGACCTTCAAAGAATTACACGATGGGCCGCGTTGTGGTTAGTTTCATTTAACCCTGCAAAGACTGAAGCGCTTTTGGCATCTCGGAAATTCGACAGAAATCACCCACCAATCTTTATGCAGAATCAGCAAATAACTGAAGTAGAATCACACAAACATCTTGGTATTTATTTTTCCAATGACTGTACTTGGCATCATCATATTAAATATATTGTCGATAAAGCATGGATCAGAATAAACATAATGAGAAAATTAAAATTCAGGCTTGATCGGAAATCTCTAGAAACAATTTACATCACTTTTATAAGACCTTTACTCGAATATGGGGACGTTCTCTGGGATAACTGTGCTCAGTATGAGAAAGAAGAGCTGGACAAAATACAAAACGAGGCTGCAAGAATAGTGACTGGCGCAACCAAATTGGTTTCTCTGCTCGCCCTTTCTAATGAGACACAATGGGACAGTCTTGATGACAGGCGCAGAAAGCATAAACTGACCCTCTTCTATAAAATGAAAACAAATCTTTGTCCTGAGTATTTGTCCTCCTTAATTCCTCCAACTGTCGGCAATATCTCCCGTTACAATCTCAGAAATGCTAATGACTTACAGACAATCAAGACTAGTTCAGTTTTATATTACGAGTCTTTCTTGCCGTCCAGTGTAAGAGCGTGGAATAGCCTTCCCTCTGAAGTTCGACAACTGGAATCTCTCAGTTCTTTCAAACATTTCCTCAATAAAGATAAAGTACCAGTTCCAAAATATTATTATACAGGTAAACGAAAGGTACAAATCTTGCATACACGACTACGAACTCGTTGCAGCTCTTTAAATCTGATCTTTTTATCAAGAATGTCTCTGACTCACCTATGTGCACCTGCGGTAGTATCGAGGATACTCAGCATTTTTTCTTTCACTGCACGAATTTTACGCAACAGCGAGTAGAATTGATAACTGAAGTCTCAACATATATCAACCCGTCCTTGAATATACTACTATATGGTGATCAGACCCTTTCTTTCGAACAAAATGCTACAATTTTTCAGGCAGTACACAAATACATCAGCAACACTCAACGCTTTTAAGTAAGACACACAAATACATTCGCAACACTCAACGCTCGTTGACGTAGAAACGGTTCTGCACGACCTTGTAGCTGCATCTGTTCGATTGCGCTTTCCCGTCCTTGCCTGCGTCCCAGCTCCCGTCTACACCTTGGAAAATCGTAAACATTCTAGAATTATTGCATCCTTCCATTAAGTCTATTCTGTCTTGTTTCCTTACTTATTCTTGTTTTTTTTTTTTTTTTTTTTTTTTTTTTTTTTTTTTTTTTTTTTTTTTTTTTTTTTTATTCTTTGTTTTTCTTTCTATCCATTCTAAAATTACTTATAACTTTACCTTACCTTTGCTCATCATAAGTGATCTTTTTCTTATTTGTTATTTTCACACCTCAGAACATTTACATTTACAATGTCATATTTTTGTTAAAAATTTCCATATTAATTTCCACCATCAACTATACAGCTTAACCATGTTAGGAGAAGAACTCTATAAGTACTTGTGCTTTCGTTCTCATCCTATGATTTGTATTTGTCATTATGTTTGTATGTTGTATTGAGTACCGAATAAATATGTTTAAACTATATTGAAATCTGTAGCAAAAGAACCCCGGTGGGCCAAGTAACAGACAAAAAGCTCCGGTCCCAACTAACTAAAATGAATAGCTTTAAGTAGGGGCCATCATAGAGTCTGACGCCCGACCCACCGGCGTGCAATTAAAGAAGGCAGCATAGTTAAACCCCTGTCACACCAGGGTGGCGTTCTCGCGGCGTTCTACAAAAATGCAGAACGCCAAGGTGAACGCCGTGAGAACTCCATGGACGCCGTGGCAACGCGGTGGGAACTCCATAGAACGCCGTGGGAAATCCTAGAACGCCAAGGATCGACGTTTCTTTTGGACATGCTCAAAACAAACGCCATCACTCGGCGTTCTAATAAGAGAGCCTTGGGGACGTCGTGAAGACGCCGTGGCAACGCAGTGAGAACTTCATCAACGCGGCGGGAGCTCCGCGGGCGCGCCGTGAGATCGTAGTGCAAACGCCGTGGTAGCCCATGGCGTTTCCACGGAGTTCCCACGGCGTCCAAGTAGTTCTCATGGCGTTTCCACGGCGCGTTTCTACGGCGCGTCTATGGCGTTTTCACGGCGTGTTGTTTATCTTACAGCGTTCCCGTGGCGTTTGCAAGGCGTTGTCACGGCGTTCATTGCGCTCGTGTGGCGCTTCTACCGCGTCTTATGGCGTTCTTATGATAAAAGCACTGAAAAAGATGAATAAAAAGATATGCAAATTTTACCACAAAAGCAAACAAACCACTATTTAAATGGGATGCACATACATGAATTCCTCCACAAATTTCTTTTAATATGTCTGTCCAGCAGCAAGCTGGTTTACTACTTGTGTGTCATGATGCAGGTGCAGCAGTTTCAGTCACGCTGTCTTCTAGAAAGCAAACGCTCAAATGAGTGAGACTTTGTTTCTGTTTTGCCTACAAGCCGTCAGAGCAGTGCTAGAACGCCGTGGAAGCGCGGTGTGAACGCCGTGGAAGCGCGGTGCGAACGCCAAAAGCGCCGCGCAAACACAGTGAAAACGTCGAGCAAGTTCCATGGAACGCCACATAGAACTCCGCAGAACGCAGTGAGAACTCCGTAGGAACGCCTTGGACGCGACGAGGACGCCGTGAGGACGCCATGACTTGCTTTTTTTACAAATAAAATCATTTTTCTTGGAGTTCTCGTGGCGTTCTGTAAAAATTAAGAAAATTTAGGAACGCCACGCAAACGCCGCGCGAACGCCTTCTGGTCTGAGAGGGGCTTATCAACCATGATTGGTTAATAACTAAGCATAAAGATTATTGTATAAAATGTAAGGTATATCCTATATGTATGTAACGTATAATGATAAACTGAACTACAAAGACTATAAATTTCTTAAATTTGTTATCCAAGTCACCATGAAATTCTCGTTCCGAAAGGTCCTCATGTAAAAGCGTCTTTGAACAAAGCTAATATCTCAGATACCGAAGCCCCCTTTTTAGATCTACATCTTTCTGTTGCAAATAGATTTGCTTCTTCTAAAATTTATGATAAGCGCGATGACTTTGATTTTGATATAGTAAATTTTCCTTTTCTGGATGGTGACGTTCCTCGTCGTGCTTCTTATGGTGTATACATTTCGCAACTTATTAGGTTTGCTAGAGTCTGCAATCATGTTACAGACTTCAACGCTCGAAATAAATGTTTAATGGCAAAACTTCTCCAACAGGGCTATCGGTATCATAAACTTCGAAAAACCTTTTCTAAATTTTATCGTAGACACTATGAATTGATTTCCAAATATAATGTTAGGTTAAAGGCGCTTTTAAGTGAGGGCCTTTCGGAACCTGAATTTTATGGTGACTTGGTTTACAAATTTAAGAAACTTAAAGGAATAAATGATTTTTCTTTTCAGTTCAGAAAAATCATAACACGTTACAGACGTATAGGTTATAACTTGAATGTGATGCGACAGTCTGCATGCTTAGTTTTTAACCCAATCATGGTTGATAACTACGCTGCCTTCTTTAATTGCACGCCGGTGGGTCGGGCGTCAGACTCTGTGATGGCCCCGACTTAAAGCTATTCATTTTAATTGGTTGGGGCCGGAGCTTCTTGTCTGTTGCTTGGTCCACCGGGGTCCAACTGGCGTTTTTCTTTTGCTCCTGATCTTTGCCTACTTGTACCTTTTTAGTAGGTTATTCGGCGCCCAGGGATCTCCATCGTCGGGCAGCTTACTCAATCTGTGAGTCCTGGTTTTTGATTCATCACGATGTTTATCATGATTTATTTGTTTGTTCTTGATGATTCATTGACTAGTTAGAGATTCACCAAGAGGACCAAAGAACTAACTAAATGTTATGAACCACTGCAGAAGCTGAGGGTGAGGTTAGGTACCTGTAAAACCGGTTTAAGCCCGCCAGTAACTTTGTGTTACTGATCGTTCCAAGTCGATACTTCTGTGGTGGTTCTTTTTGTTTTATGTCTTGGTGTTTAAAATTTTTTTGTGCTGTTGGCGCCTTATGTATGTTCTCATAATTTTAGTTAAGTTAAGGTAACTGAGTGGCCACCTATTGGGAAAATAGCTGCTCATTCGGCTTACGATATGTTTCATGGTATAAGTACCTGATTGTTAGTTTGGTTTTTTCCTACCTCGGTTTTTGGAATGGGAATCTTTTTCTGATTGCGCCTTTTCCTGATCTTTGCCTACTTGTACCTTTTTAACCCAACACTGAATTTGGCAATCAACTCATAGTGTCTGCGTTAAAATTTATTTCTTTTTCGAAGTTTATGATACCTATAGCCCTGCTGGAGAAAATAGGCTGTTTATCCTATTCACTGTAGAAATAGCTACCGGAGCTTCTTGTCTGCTGCTTGGCCCACTGAGGTTCAACTGGTGTTTTTATGCCCCCAACTTCGAAGAAGTTGAGGGGGCATATTGGTTTGGCTCTGTCCGTCCAGTGGTGTCCAGTGGTGCGCAGTGAGTCTGTGATGCGTGAGTAACGCTTAGCATTCGGTAAGGAACCGTTAGAGCTAGGATCTTGAAATTTGGTATGTAGTTTGTATATGAAAATTAAGAGGACCCTTTTTTTATTTTAGGTAAATTCAAGGGGCTAGCCCATTCTGTGAGAGTTATTTCCCTTTTTAATTCTTGATAAAGTGAATAGATAGTGGGTACCTTGTGTGCGCAACTCCTCCTACAGTTTTATTCCGATTCTCTTGAAACTTTACAGATGTTGTGACCATGCTTTGAAGATATGCATGTGGTTTGGATATAATCCTCAGATTGATTTTTGTCACTTTTTTCGCAATTTGAACTTAGCCATTTTTCGGGAATTTTCACAATGAAAGTGAATAGGCAATGGGTACCTTGTGTGCGCAACTCCTCCTACAGTTTCGTGCCAATTCATTTAAAACTTTACATGTGTTATGGGCATGGTCTGATGATATGCGTGTGGTTTGGATATAATTCTTGGATTATTTTTTGCCATTTTTTCACAATTTGAACTTAGTCATTTTTTCGTGCATTTTAGTGAATGGATAGAGGGTACCTTGTGTGCGCAACTCCTCCTACAATTTAATACCGATACTTTTGAAACTTTGCAGACATTGTGATCATGCATTGAAGATATTCATGTGGTTTGGATATAATCCTCAGATTAATTTTTATCACTTTTTTTTGCAATTCAAACTTAGGCATTTTTCGGGCATTTTGACAATGAAAGTGAATGGACAGCACTTGGTCAGGAACCGTTAGAGCTAGGATCTTGAAATTTGGTATGTAGTTTGTATATGAAAATTAAGAGGACCCGTATTTTTTCTTTAAGGTAAATTCAATGGGCTAGGGGCCAATTCTGTGAAAGTTATTTCCCTTTTTAATTCTTGATAAAGTGAATAGATAGTGGGTACCTTGTGTGCGCAACTTCTCCTACAGTTTTATTTTGATTCTCTTGAAACTTTACAGATGTTGTGACCATGCTTTGAAGATACGCATATGGTTTGGAAATAATCCTCAGATTATTTTTTGTCACTTTTTTCGCAATTTGAATTTAGCCATTTTTCGGGCATTTTCACAATGAAAGTGAATGGGCAGTGGGTACCTTGTGTGCACAACTCCTCCTACAGTTCCATGCCAATTCATTTAAAACTTTATGTGTGTTATGGGCATGGTCAGAAGATATGCATGTGGTTTGGATATAATGCTTGGATTATTTTTGTTATATTTTTCACAATTTGAACTTAGTCATTTTTTTCGGGCATTTTAGTGAATGGATAGAGGGTAGTGCTTATCATGATTTATTCGATTGTCCTTGATGGTTCATTGACTAGTTAGTGATCACCACGAGTACCGAACAACTAACTAAATGTTATGAACCATATATGTTGGATATTTGTATATATGCTTGTGTTTTCATATGTGTAGGCATATATGTGTAGTCTGTATGGATATATATTCGTGTATACGTATGTGTGTTAAATATGAATAGTATTTTTTTGTATATATGGCTGATACTATGGGTATACGAGTATGCGTATGAATGTATAATAATAAATTTAAGTAGATATATGTATATAGTAAGGTACAAGTAGATATGTGTATATAGTGTAGATATATGCATTTATATGTACGTATATATTTATATGTGTGTATGCGTATATATTTTTGTGTGTATACGTATTTGTTCATGGATATGCATGTATATGTATGTATCTATGTATGTGTGTACACGTAGGTGCTTATGAGTGTATGTAATATGTATATAGAATGTGTGTGTGTGTGTGAGTATACATGTGTGTATAAGTCACGAAGTGTAAATGTGTTTGAAATACGTACATGGAGATTTTGATTTTGAACTGTAAATTTGTAAATAGATATGTATATATATATATATATATATATTATGGTGTGTGTATATAGGGTCGGGTAGGGGCGGAGGTGCCGACCAAAAAAAAAAAAAATAAAAAAATAAAAAAATGAACCACTGCAGAAGATAAGGGTGAGGTTAGGCGCCCGTATAACCGGTTTAAGCACACACCCCCCCCCAGTAATATTATATTACTGATCGTTCCAAGGCAATATTTCTGTTGTGGTTCTAATTGTTTTGTGTTTTGGAGTCTGAATGAGTCTTATGCACGTTTTCATATTTTTAGTTAAGTAAGGGTAACTGAGTGGCCGCCTATTGGGGAATAGCTACTCACTCGGCTTACGATATGTTTTCTTGGTATGTACATAAATGTCATTTTAGCTTTTTCCCACCCCTCGGTTTGTGGAGTGGGAATTTCTTTCTGACTGCGCCATTTCCTGATCATTGCCTACTTGTACCTTTTTTGTAACCATCGTGAGCAGTCGACTACTCAGTCGCCCCTGATCCACCTTGGGGCATCTATCCAGCCTGTCTTTGATTTCAGACCAGTAGATCAAACCACAGTTTTTAAGGTTGTTAAGAAATTAACCCTCCCCCCCCCCCCCCCCAAAGAAAGCAACCGGAGTTGATCAGTCACCAGCAAAAATGATTAAAGCGGGCTCTGGGTCCTCTCTGGACCTATTTCCTCCGTTTTTAATAAATGTGTTAAGCTCGGGAAATCTGCTCAGGTCACCCCTGTATTTAAAAAATATGACCCCCTCATTATGAAAAATTACCGGCCAGTCAGCATCCTTTCATCTCACTCTTAAGTATTTGAACTTCTTATGACTGAACGGCTTACTGAGCATTTTGATAAGATTTTTGAGACATATCTAGCTGCCTTTCGTAAAGGATTTGGTTGTCAGACAACAACATTAAGGCTTGTGGGGGATTGGAAGAAGGAATTGGACAGCCGCCATTATGACGGAGCAGTACTGATGTATCTGTCCAAGGCTTTCGACTGTCTTCCGCATGACTTTATAGTGGCTAAACTTCAGACTTATGGACTTACGACAGATGCTAGCTCCCTCTTAGAAAGCTACTTGTCTGGCCGTAAACAAAGAGTTAAGATAGGTCAAACTCATGGAAACTGGCTCAATATTCTTAAAGGTGTACCTCAGGGTTCCATTTTGGGCCCTCCGTTATTTAATGTTTGTATAAATGACCTTTTTTACTTTATTAAAACTGGCAAACTATATAACTACATGTATGCCGATGACAACACTGTTACATATAGCCACAAATCCCTGTCAACAACTAAGTCAGTGTTAGAATCGGAAAGCACAAAAGCTATCAAATGGTTTGGCGATAACAAAATGCAAGCAAACCCCGATAAGTTCCAGGCAATAATCCTTGGAAAGAGCGGGCATTGAAAACTGTACCTCTCTAACCATTTGTGGCTCCGATATTACATGTGAGGATTCTGTCAAACTCCTTGGTGTTACCATAGATTTTATGTTAAATTTTGATACACATGTTTCAAATATCTGTAGGAAAGCTGCTAAGCAGATAAATGTTCTTTTGTGTATAGGTAGACACCTGACTGTTGAAACTGTTGAAACTAAAATTCTTATTTACAAGTCATTTATTAAATCAAACTTTAATTATTGCCCCCTGGTGTGGCATTTTTGTTCTAAAGGTTCCATGGCTGCTCAGTTTTTGTCCCTGCCTTTCGTTTTTCGCCCCTTTTAATCTCTAGGTAGTGGGCTGGGAGGGGACCAATCAGAAATAATTCAATACTTCGATCAAATTTTAATTTAGCATTGACAAACCTGTGTCGTTGTCTTTCCCGGGTGTGTGTGGATTGCCTACACTGCAGGGAAAGGCATCAGCATGGGAACTGTCTTAAAAGTTTTTTTTTCTATGTAGTATTAAATAATGTATATATAATTAAGCTCATTTTATACTATCCTATCTTATTTGTTTATATGTAATTAATAAGTTTTCATGCTGTGATATTTCTTTTAACTGTGATGTTCGTAATTCCCATGTATACATGAACAGTTTTAAATCTGTGTTTGTCGACAAAATAGCCTATGGCCACTGTTACTCTGTTGTAAATTTGAAAGTCGACTTTAAATAAAGTTTCTTCTATCTTGTATCGTGTAGCCACTTAAGTATTCATTGTTGCTTATGATTATGTTTATGCTACTTGCTCTACATGCAACCAAGAGTTTAGAGCTAGAAATAATAATAATAAGCATAATAAAATTTAATAATAATAATAATAATCTTTATATAAAGTCGCTTTATACTACAACATTTGAAACATTTACAAAAAGAAAGAGCTTTTATTGCGAATAACTTGGTACATATGTACACTATACAGTGAGCTGTGGAAATGTGACCTGCTCAATGCCACATTAGACTTTTGGCATAGTCAGCCATCAAAGAACTCACCAACAAACATGAACACGGTCATTCGCACTACTACATGAGACGAACGATCTTAATTGGTAGCGTCGGCACATGCATAACCTAGATAACAATTCTCTATTCAACATTTTTGCATTATCTGCTGGTTCCCAGCTTAGAAAAAATCAATATTGGAAAAACAGGTAACCATAACCCCCTCAGGGGGGTTCTGGTTACCTGTTTTTCCAATATTGATTTTTGTCAACAGGAAACCAGCCGATAATGCAAAATTGGTGAATTCTCGTAGTCCATGTCATGGATGTCATGTTCGCGTGTTGTTGAATATTTCTACCGTACCGTTCCCCGTGGGATGGTAGGGAGTTGTCATTGTGATTCGAGCCACTGATTAAGTTGGACTCAAACATTCACCATTTTTGCATTATCGGCTGGTTCCTAGCTTATGAAAATCAATATTGGAAATGCAGGTAAACAGAACCCCCCTGAGGGTTTTTTCAATATTGATTTTTTGTCAGCAGGGAACCAGCCGATAATGCAAAAATGGTGAATACTTGACGTTTCACCAGTAAGACCCCTTTGTCACGAAAACCGTTATGCACGAAATAGCCCTCAAAACCTGAACTTATCAAACTTCGGTAAGTTGTAATACTTTTGCCACACCAAAAAATTTCAATCGAATTCACCCAACTCACAGGTTTATTTTTCGTTGTAAAATATTCATTTATGTGTGATATGAATAATATCTGTTTTATTTAGAGAGTATTTGTGACTAAAACGGTACTCTAATAGTAGATCTAATCAATGTGTGTGCAGTGCATCGGATAGAAAGCGTGGCTCATCCGATTTTTTTATTTGTCATTAGTTTTCGTGACTGAATCGGTTTATTATTGGTTATTATCTACTGTGTTAGCATTTTTAGCTCGCCTGCACGAAGTGCATAGAGCTATTGTAGTCACCTCAGTCGTCCCCGTTTACGTGTACGTCCGCGTCCGCGTCACACTTTCGGTTAAAGTTTTTATAAGTCTATATCTCTTGACCGTGTGGATGGATCAAGTTGATACTTTGCATGTTGCTAGATATTGGTCTGAAATTTTACGCAGTACCATCATGACCTACCCTGTGTGACCTTGAGGTCAAGGTCACGGACTTAGAAATTTTGTGTTTAAGTTTCTGGTTAAAGTTTTTGTAAGTCTATATCTCTTGACCATATTGATGGTGGGTGCGCATGCGCACGTTCGTGACGCTTCCTGTTTTTGTCACAGGGTATAGGTATATAGCACACTTGTACAAGGCAGTACAAGTGTGCTATATACCTATACCCTGTGACATTTTCAGGAACCTATTTTGGACTAAATTCTAAATTTAGCCACCCACCCCACACCTGAGGTGATGATCAGAAATTTATCGACTCAGTATCAGAAGATAGATAGATGGATTGAGTTGATACTTTGCATGTTGCTAGATATTGGTCTGAAGTTTTGTGCAGTACCATCATGACCCACTCTCGATGACCTTGAGGTTTTGTGTTTTAAGTTTTTGATTTAAGTTTTTGTAAGTCTATATCTCTTGACCATGTTGATTGATCGAGTTGATACTTTGCATATTGGTAGATATTGGTCTGAAGTTTTATGCAGTACCATAAGTAAGTAAGTAAGTAAGTAAGTAAAGACTTTATTTTTTTTTTGAGGGTGACAACATTTAGCACATACATAATAAATCAATATTTGTAAAAGCTAATCTTCCATGAGGCCCTCTACCATCATGATCTACCATGGGTGACCTTGAGGTCAAGGTCACAGACTTAGAAATCCAGAAATTTTGTGTTAAATTTTTTGGTTAAAGTCTAAATCTCTTGAACATGTTGATGGATAAAGTTGATACTTGCATTTTGATAGATATTGGTCTCAGGTTTTATGCTGTACATCACAACTCACCTGGATGACCTTGAGGTCAGGGTGACAGACTTGGAAGTTTTGTGTGTAAGTTTTGGTTAATGTTTTTATAAGTCTATTATATCTCTTGAACATGTAGATTGATCAAGTTGATACTTTGCATTGGTCTGAAGTTTTATGTTGTACCAACATGACCCACCTGAGTGACCTTGAGGTCAAGGTCATGGGTCATAAATTTTAACAGATATAGCGGCAAAGCACAAGTCAGGTGAGCTACGCTGTCCTGCGACAGCTCTTATACTTCCTACTCCACAGCTAAATTCGTTTTCGCCTTGGTTGGTGGGTTGTTTCAGCCAGTTAGTTCCGTTTATATGAAAACTTCAGCTAAAACAACTTGTAGGATTGGCAAAAAAATGACCCACCAAAATTGGCCAAAATGACCCAGTGCCAAAAACGACTTCGTACGAAATGACCCTGACCGAAACAACATGCGTTTAATTGACTCATGTCCTATAGGACAAGCAGATAGCAGGGGAAAACGGTCATATTTTTACCACCTGATTGTACCTTCAATACAGAATTCTTTGCAAGTTTGCTGAGCAAAAGTCAAAGCTATATTCCCCAGGGGGAGGGCTTGGTTTGTCTGTGATTTGCTAGTCCTTCAAGTAGTGTTGTGCCGATTAATCGAAATAATCGATAACAGATAACTTGAGGTCAGGGTGACAGACTTGGAAGTTTTGTGTGTAAGTTTTGGTTAATGTTTTTATAAGTCTATTATATCTCTTGAACATGTAGATTGATCAAGTTGATACTTTGCATTGGTCTGAAGTTTTATGTTGTACCAACATGACCCACCTGAGTGACCTTGAGTGATAGTTACTATCGAAATCTAGCTTCTATCGGTAGCTATCGATTGGAATTTTTCACTACTGATTAATCGAAATTAAATACATGAGTGTATAGTAAAAACATTTACTAACATAAAATGTTGTCACAAATTCAATTCATTTGTCACAATAATGCCTCCTTATGTCTGCTTTCATTTAGACCAGACCTGGGTTAATCTTATTCGTTAATCACGATCACTTTTATTCGATTGAAATTTTTTTCAATCAAAAATTATTCTGTAATCATAGATTTTTACGATTGAAATTATTCTTATTCTTATTTGATTACTTTTCAAAATTGCCTGTAATCGTGATTAATTTAATGAATAAATTATGATTGATTTTGAAATTTCTCAAAAAAAAGGGGGAGTCTGGAGAAGTATTATAAAAGATAAAACTTAATGAAGTATGTTCCCTGCAGGAAAAATGTAAAAATCCAAAGAGAATTTTCTTTATTCAGTTATGGAACAGATTATGGTTTCATTGACATGGGCACATAATAAAGCTATTCATGCATACTGATCAACAAATTTATCATTATTATATTTTTTCTTTTCATCTTTGGGTATTTTTATGGAAATCCGCTCTGGCATTTTCCAAATCATTTTAGAACTCTTTTTAGAACACTCCTTCTTTTTCCTTACATTTCTTTGACCTCACCATGCTTATTAACATAATTATGTTAGATGTAATAAACACTCTATAGGTTTTAGAAACCTATTGCAAAAGTTTAAAGCTATTGTTACCTGGTAGAACTTAAAATCACACCTTTACAGATTGACTAATAAACTGATGCCATATGGGTTATGTTGTCAAAACACCCTAGAGCAAGTTAGTGACAATATACAAAGGATTAACAGAATCAATGTCTCTCTACCTATAGAGAGACCATGACAGAATAAACAACTTTGACAGTAATATTATATAAATTGATGCCAAAATTACTGCAGCATTCAGATCTAGTAACATACTTTGGTACAATTTGGAGCTGCTACCCAAATAAACATACACACAGCATCATGAGACCTAAAATTATGTTTATGATTCACTGTTTTGTAATGTCTTAAATCTTAAGATAAAGTGCCCAATACCCAAGAGGATTCCTATATGCCAACATGATACCATATACAATGTACAGTCAAAATCATAACTGCGTAATTCAAGACTGGCTAGATTATAAATGCAAAACTAATCGATTGATTATTCAATTACTTTTGCAAATCAATTGTAATTGTAATTGATTACATTCAGGAAAAAATTATTTTTAATCGTAATCGTTAATCGTAAGATTGAAAGTAATTGTAATCGTTAGTGATTAACTTTGAAAGTAATCGATAACAGGTCTGATTTAGACTTGAATGCATTGTTAATATTCACTTATTAAAGCATCACTTGACAATCTTCACTGTTTATAGTTAGGTTTTTTCTATGCTATTTGCTACAGCAATATTCTATCACATGGTCACTTTATCATTTGTAGAAAATGTGGCCTTAATATATTGGCTATGTTCAATTTAAATACAGAGAAGGGGCATGATGCAGTGGCTTGTCACTACATTGTCAAATACTGAGCATTTTTAATCACTTCACTGGTTAATGTAAGGGGAATATACATTTCGATTGTACAATCGATAATCAATCGACTAATGTGCTCCGATAATCGATAGTGATTTTCGCGACCGATACCCAACACTACCTTCAAGGTATTTTAATTCTGTTTCCAGGAATTTGGATGATCTTTAATGTGAGTCAGCTCTGAACACATTACGGAAATTTCTCCATGATTTTTTGGGAATTTCTTTTAATTACATATTAAATATTGTTTAATGACCTAAATTTTAATTTTACAAATATTTTAATACCTTGCCCATCATAAAATAATTGCTTATTATATTGATTTTTGTTAGAATTTAGCATTTTTGACTTTTATTTATATTACATAATTACATCAATTATTGATTTATTCTCTTGACCCTGTCAAACCTCAATTTTACTATATAAGTATATGTTTGAAGGGGTTAAGTCTACACGGAGATGTTTCAGGGCTTTTTCTCTATACAAAACTGGGTCCGGTTTTCGGTACCAAGTTTTTTCTCAATTGGCTGAAAAAATTCCCAACTGACCTGGAACATACCCAATTAGCAAAAAAAAAAATCCCAATTTAAAAGGTAAACTTTGCCAATTTTGCTAAAAATTGCACTATTTTTTCCCAAAATTGTTGAATTTTTTCCCCACATCACAATTTTTTCCCAATTTCATCGGTACCAAAAATTTCCCAAAAAGGTCAGAAAAAACCCTGTGTTTCCATGATGATCAGCTTTGTTACTGTTTAACTGTCTTGTATTGTGTATTTACAGCTCTTAGCAGAATGAAGTTGGAGGTGATCTTGTCCCCTGTATTACTATCAGTCCTATTCTGTGTGGCGAGCTGTGATGATGACAAGGATGACAAGAAAGTAAAGAAACTTCAGATCGGAGTGAAGAAACGGGTCGACCCTGAAGACTGCAAACTCAAGTCAAGAAAAGGGGATATTCTTCATATGCATTACACAGTAAGCACATATGAAAATTTATATCATTGTCTACGCGCCAGCGCGTAGACTACTCTAAAGTTTGAGATTGACCTACTTTTAATTAAATTACAAGACAACTCGTACACCTCTCTACAACTGCAACTGCACGTTTGGGTCTAGTGGCTTGACCATCGTGTTAGTAGGATTCCGGGTCGTTTCGCCAAGGACCGTGTAAACACCCAAAACACCCAGGCAAACCTCCCTTTGGTTGGTAACATTTGTACCATGATGCAGTAGGTTACCCTGAGGTATCAAAAATGGGGCAAATTGTTAAATTCGTGGAACTGGTGCATGACTGCATTCTATCTAAGCAACAACGGAATGAAATGAACCGACGGTATTGTGACGCTATATGGTCAGGCCTGAAAGCTTTGACCGCACCCCACCTGCCGTGTAGCCAATTACATTCTATCCAAGCCACAACGGAATGAAATGAACCGACAGTACTGTGACGGTCGATTGTCAGGTATGAATGCTTTGACCGCGCAGCGTTTTATTTCTGTTCAGTCACATGAACCTCGATGAAATGGGAGTACGGTCAGATTCTTTGACATTCAAGTTTATATAATTATGCGAAGCGTAGACCAAGCTTTTTAGCTCGCCTGTACGAAAGTACAGGAAGAGCTATTGAAGTCACGTCGGCGTTGGCGTCGGCGTCGGCGTTGCTCTAAAATGTTAAAGTTTTTGGTTCAAGTTTTTATGAGTCTATATCTCTTGAAGTTGTGGATGGATCAAGTTGATACTTAGCATGTTGGTAGATATTGGTCTGAAGTTTTATGCTGTACCATCATGACCCACCTGGGTGACCTTGAGGTCAAGGTCACGGACTTAGAAATTTTTTGTTAAAGTTTTTTGTTAAAGTTTTTATAAGTCTATATCTCTTGAAGTTGTCGATGGATCAGGTTGATGCTTTGCATGTTGGTAGATATTGGTCTGGCATTTTATTCTGTACCATCATGACCCACCTGAGTGACCTTGAGGTCAAGGTTACGGACTTAAAAATTTTCTGTTAGAGTTTTTGGTTAAAGTTTTTATAAGTCTATATCTCTTGGATATATAGATGGATCAAGTTGATACTTTGCATGTTAGTAGGTATTGGTCTGAAGTTTTATGCTGTACCATCATGACCCACCTGGGTGACCTTGAGTTCAAGGTCACAGACTTTGAAATTTTATGTTAAAGCTTTTGCTTAAAGTGTTTTGAACTGTATATTGCTAGAACAGATGGATGGATCTAGTTGATACTTTGCTGTTAGATATTATTCTTTTATTATGCTGTAGCATCTTGACTCACCTGTGGTCAAGGTCACAGACTTAGATTTTAGGTTATAAGTCTATATCAAATATGTAGATGGATCAAGTTGAACTTAGCATGTTGGTAGATATTGGTCTGAAGTTTTATGCTGTACCATCACGACCCACCTGAGTGACATTGAGGTCAATGTCTTTGGTCATAGATTTAATAGATTTAGTGGCAAAGCACAAGTCAGGCGAGCTACGCTGTCCTGCGACAGCTCTTATTGTAAAAGCTTATACTTGTATTTCTTTAGATAAGACTTGCAACCAAGCTTGGCTACTGAAAATCCTTGCAATAGTTGTCAGTTACTTGAGGAAGAATTAGCATTGAGTTTTATTGAACTGCCTCAGTTAAGGGTGGATAGGATATCCGACCTTCAGTTCTGGCAGTAGAGTTATGACCTTGACTGTATACTGTAGAATTTCACCAAGAAATCAAAAATAAAATCATGGATATCTTTGTTAACAGGGCACTCTACATGAAACTGGCGAGAAGTTTGACAGTAGTCATGACAGAGATACACCATTTGTGTTCACTCTAGGAGCAGGACAGGTGATCAAAGGTTGGGACCAGGGACTGCTTGGGTAATTATACTGTTATGTTGGTATACAACTGAGTTACACAATTAAAAAATAATACTTTTGGAAATTAGCGCCAAAACTTATTACTTGCTAAAGTTGCTACATATTAATTTTTCATGGAAATTAACATGACATACGAGTTAATACTTGTACATGTTAATGTTTATATTATTTAAAAATGAACAATCAAGGAACTAGTTTGGAATTCATACAACTTGAAAAGTATTTTGCTGAATTTCCAACTCTCTCTCGGTTGCCTAAGCTTGCCTCAATTACTGCTTGTTTACTTACCACAGGTTGTGACAAGGAGGTAGTTAGTTATACCACCCAATATGAGCTGTGGGCCCTGTGTTGCACCTCCTAATGTCTCGCTGTCTGTTGTCTAAATAATCATTGTTTGAGATATGAGCCGCATCCTGAGGAAACCTGATTTTTGCCTATGTGAAAACATTAAAGGCGCAGATCAGCGCCTTTGTTTTCGCTATACAGATAGTACAATTCCTCTTCTTCCTGAATCTGAAAGTTCAGGCTTCTAGCCTGCTTCTGTGACTGTACATGTTGGTTTGTGTTAGACCTGGTCGGAAACCCTGTAGACCAGTTTTCTTGCATTGCAGCTCATTATTGATGTCATTATTTGTTGCAGTATGTGTGAAGGAGAGAAGAGAAAGTTAGTTATACCACCAGATATGGGTTATGGTTCCCGTGGGGCACCTCCCAAGATTCCAGGTTTGTATTGCATAGATAAATTTCTTTGAATCCTGAATATGGGTGTTAAACATGTTTCATGCTTGACTGAAATCAGAAAAAAAAATCTTAAGTTACTTGGGCAGGTATAAGTATAAGCTCTATCCCTAAAGATGTCCTATCAGTAATACCCAAAGTGAAATAAATATATGAATATGCACATAATAGGTGCAAACAGGAAAAAAAATCTGTCACCAAAACATGGAACAAAAATAACAACATATGAAGGCTTTTTTTATTAGCTCACCTGAGCCGTTAGGCTCACAAGGTGAGCTTATAGGATGGCCATGATCCGGCGTCCGTCCGTCTGTCGTCCGTCCACAATTTCAAAGATCTTCTTCTCTGAAACCGCTTGGCCAACCAAAGCCAAATTTTATATGAAGCATCTATAGGAAGGGGGAACCAATGTGTATATAAGAAATCCAGGTCACATGACCAAGATGGCCGCCATGCCCATATATGGTAAAAACCCTTCAAAAGTCTTCTTCTCCATAACTGGTGGACTGATTTCAACGAAACTTGGCATGAAGCATTGATGGCTCAAGCACTACAATGTATATATAAATCATGACCCTGTGATGACCTTGACCTATTTTACGGCAAAGTCAACATAGGTCGCCAATGCATTTGAATGGGGAAAACTTTTAAAATGTCATTTAAAGTAAACGTCTTGCAGGAAATGGGCAGTAGGACTGAATATTAATGATTCTGAAAAAAAAATTGGACCCCAGGGGCTCATCTGCCCCCACCCCGGGGCAATATACATGTATATTACCATAATATTCAAACATCATCTCCTCTGAAACAGGTTGGCCAATCAAAGCCAAATTTTTATGTGAAGCATCAATAGGAAGGGGTAATCAATGTGTATATAAATAATCCAGGTCATATGACCAAGATGGCCGCAATGCCCATATATGGTAACAACCCTTCAAAAATCTTCTTCTCCAGAACCGGTGGATCGATTTCAAAGAAACTTGGCATGAAGTATCGATTGCTCAAGTACTACAATGTGTATATAAATCATGACCCTGTGATGACCTTGACCTTTTTAAAATGTCATTTAAAGTGAAAGTCTTGCAGGAAATGGGCAGTAGGACTGAATATTAATGATTCTGAAAAAAATGGACCCCAGAGGCTCATCTGCCCCCACCCCGGGGCAATATACATGTATGTTACCATAATATTCAAACATCTCCTCTAAAACCGCTTGGCGAATCAAAGCCAAATTTTATGTGAAGCATCTATGGAATGGGGGAATTAATGTATATATAAATTATCTAGTTCACATGACCAAGATGGCTGCCATGCCCATATAAGGTAAAAACCCTTAAAAAATCTTCTCCGAATCTGGTGGACCGATTTCAAAGAAACTTGGCATGAAGCACCAATGGCTGAAGTACTACAATGTGTATATAAATCATGACCCTGTGGTGACCTTGACCTATTTTAGGACAAGGTCAACATAGGTCGCCGATGCATTGGAATGGGGAAAACTTTTAAAAAGTCATTTGAGGTGAAAATCTTGCAGGAAATGGGTAGTAGGACTAAATATTAATGATTCTGAAAAAAAAAATGGACCTAAGGACTCATATGCCCACACCCCGGGGCAATATACATGTATATTACCATAATATTCAAACATCTTCTCCTCTAAAACCACTTGGCCAATTGAAGCCAAATTTTATGTGAAGCATCTATAGGATGGGGGAACCAATGTGTATATTAATAATCTAGGTCACATGACCAAGATGGCCGCCATGCCCATATATGGTAAAAACCCTTCAAATATCCTCTTCTCTGAAACCAGTAGATTGACTTCAATGAAACTTGGCGTGAAGCATCCATGGCTATAGTACTACAATGTATATATAAATCATGACCCTGTGATGACCTTGACCAAGTTTATGGCAAGGTCAACACGGGTTGCCCATGCATTTGGATGGGAAAAACTGTTAAAATGTCATATGAAGGGAAAAGCCAGCAAGAAATTGGCAAATGGACAGAATATTGATTATTCTGAAAAAAGAAAATGGCCCAAGGGCTTCATCTGCCCCTGCACTGGGGTTAAATACCATAATATTTAAACATGTTTATTGGTATATGCAGCAGACTCAGGTGAGCGTTTACAGGACCATTGGTCCTCTGGTTACACTAGAGGGCTAAGATATGGGTTTAGAACTCTTAAAGTGTCTGTGAAATGTCACTGTTTGTATATTACAGGTGATGCAGCATTAAACTTTGAAGTAGAACTGCTAACTATAGAAAGGAAGGATGAACTATAGGACTGGGACCATTATGTTTTGTTTGACTGACAGAAGAGATGAGAAAATATTGAATTGACAGACAGCGCTATTATTTTATCTACATTGCCATCGTTTATAAACATTCTCATTCCCATTATTATTGTGAGCCTTCCCGTGAGAAAACCAACAATCAGGGTTTCCGACCAGGTCTAGCACAAACAGGGCTGTACACTCACAGAAAATAGTGAAAAGCTTGACAATTAGGATTTAAGAAGAGGGGTTGTACTATCACTCAGTATAGCCAAATACAAAGGCCCTGATCAGCTATGCAGTTACTGCACAGCTGATCTGTGCCTTTGGTTTTGCATGTGCTAATTGTTGGTTTTCTCATGCGGTGGCTCATGTATGTTGTATGCAAAGTACTAGTGATTGTGATGTTTGCTTGAATATTGGATGAATCTGTACATGAGAAAAAGGCACATACATTAAGTATATCTGACATGTCAGAGTCATTCTAGTACTTTTGTTCTATTAAACCTTTTTGAATGTTTGTGAGAGTGCATTGTTGATAAACATGTATTGTCATTGTAAAATCTTGTGCAACAATTTTTTATATCATTTGTATCATTTTCAAGACTAAAAAACGAAGACTGGAAAAGGTTCATATGTCATTCTTTAAAAACAGCAGTCACACATTCGCGTATAACCCCAACACGCTGAAGATTTTGGACGTATAAAAATTAATTTGTACCATTAACTTGCTTTAGCAGTCACATATTAGCGCGTGACTAAGGCGTGTGCTGGATGTATTAAAAATCTTAAAGTTTTAGAGTATATTTGTGTTACGTCCCAGACACGCTAAACGCGCACTATAGACACGCAGCCAACTTCAACTATAGACGCGCAGCCAACTTCAACGCACATCTCACGCACGCTTGGGGCACGCTGCTGAAGCAATATCTCATAAAATCGGAGCGCGCATGTAGAGTACACTGGCGTGCCTAAAACGTGCACCAAACGTGCTTAAAGCATATTTAACACGCCTGTAATGCGTGTGGAACTTATTCGAAACGTATGTCATACGCCGAGACACTCCAAGCTTCTAGCAAATTTTTAAGCTTGCTTTAAATTTTTTTATCCCAAACGGGCACGAAACGTGACGATTTTTAGTCTCATACAGCGACACGCACCGGACGTGCACCAAGCGTACCCAACTTACTCCTAACATGTTTTGAACATGTCTCCGACGTGCATCTGGCATATGTGGGATTATGCAATTTTTTTAATGTGCCAGACGCGCATTTCACTTATACGCTTATGTGTGACTGCTATTTTAGATACAAGTTTGCCTCATGTACCTCAGCTATGAAGAACCACAACATAATAGCCCCATATCATAACATATGCAATCTCACAAACTGTTGTCAATATCCAGTGGATGTCAGATTGTATCATCACATCTTTAAATACTGTAAATTCGGAAATTTTTGTGTGACTTTTATTTTGTGAGTTTTCTATTTCCAAATTATTAGTAAGTTCTTGATTTTGCGAGTGAGTGTCCATGTATTCTATAAAACTTTAAATGACTCTTTATTAGCGAGAACTTTGAATTTGTAAGGCAACCAATTCGCAAATATTAGCGAAACTTAAGTTCTCGCGAATATTTCCGAATCTACAGTATACATGCTATACCTATTAAAGAATTAAAAATTGCTTATAATTTATTTTTACCAAACTGCATAGCTTTTAAACATCCTTGGTAGTCAAAGTAATTGGGCTGTAGGATGCCAAAGAAGAGAGGGACCTTGTGAAGGTAAAGCAATGATTAGGAAATGGCGCAGTCAGAACAAAAGTCCCATTCCAAAATCTGAGGCAGGGAATCAGGTACTGATACAACAAATATATGTCATACGCCAAGTGAGCTATTTCCCAATAGGCAGCCACTCACCTGGACTTAGTATATGAAAATGTACCTAAGACCCTAGTAGAGAAAAAAATCCTGCAGGGGGGTATATGATGCACATTTCGTGCAAAGGTGGTAAAGCTGAAATGGTACTCTGGGCATAAGGCTTACTTTGGCCAGAACTAAACAAAATAGACGATAGATGTTTGAATAGTTCATGAAATCACATCTGCAGGGTGACCAGAGGACCAATGGTCCTGTAAACGCTCACCTGAGACGTTAGATATATACATGTACCAATAAACTTGTTAGGCTAGAATGGTACAATGCATGTATATAACCCTAGGGCAGGGTCAGAATAACTCCTGGAGTCAATGTCTTTTTCAAATCATAAAAATTCAGTCCATTTGCCAATTAATTGCAAGTTTTGTCCTTCAAATGACATTTTAACAATTTTCTCCATTCAAATGCATGGGCGATCTAAGTTGACCTTGCCATGAAATAGGTCAAGGTCATCCCAGTGTCATGATTTATACACATTTTGTAGACCTCTGTTCCTTAATGCTTCATGCCAAGTTTCAAAATCATAGGCCTTCTGGTTCTGAAGAAGAAGATTTTATTTTTTTTGCTATTTATAGCCATGGCGGCCATCTTGGTCATGTGACCTTGACCGTTTATACAAACTTTCATTTCCTCTTCCTAAGGACGCTCCACATAAAGTTTGGCTTTGATTGGCTAAGCAGTTTCTGAGAAAAAGCTGTTTGAATATTATGGTCATCTACATGTATATAGCTCCGGGGCAGGGGCAGACAACCCCTGGGCCTAAAATATTTTCATAAGCATAAATCTTCTGTCCATTTGCTCATTCCTAGCAAGTTTTCTGCCATTTAATTACATTTTCCTATTTTTTCCCATTCAAATGCATGGGCGACCTAAGTTGACTTTGCCATAAAATAGGTCAGGGTCATCCCAGCGTCATGATTTATATAAACTTTGTAGAGCTGCATTCCCAGATGCTTCATACCAAGTTTCAAAATCATAGGCCTTCTGGTTCTGAAGAAGAAGATTTTTAAAGGTTTTTGCTATTTATAGCCATGGCGGCCATCTTGGTCATGTGACCTTGACCATGTATACAAACTTTCATTCCCTCTTCCTAAGGATGCTCCACATAAAGTTTGGCTTTGATTCACTCATAATATGAAAGAAGTAAGAAAATATACTAATTGAGTGTCAAGATATAAGGCAAAATCACTGAACCATGGAAAGTAGGTCAACCGACCCTTACCGTCATGACACACAAGTCAGTGTCACAAAGTCAAAAGATGAATGACCAACCATCTTCCTAAGTTGTTTCTATTAAGAAATAAAAAGAAAAAAAATTCGGGGAGTTCTAGATTTTGACCTCTAGCCCCGCCCCCCTAACTCCGACCCAGAGGTCCGATGTCATGGAACCTAAAGTGTATGAAGTATGAATGCTTTATGATAAGTTGTTGTCAAGATATGGACTCCTTGTAAAAGTTACACAACAGTACGTCTATTTTTTACAGTGTTCTAGTTTTTAACCTCCAGCCCCCCCCCCCCCCCCCCAGGCATGGACCCAGAGATCCGATGCCATGAAATGAAACTCAACCCTACAGGGTACCTATGGTCCGAGTATGAAAGCCCTCTTATAAAAAGTTTTCAAGTTATAGACTTCTAGAATACTGTATCACAGAAAAGCCATTATTATTAATGGTGTTCTAGATTTTAACCTCTGGCCCCACCCCTGGCATGGACCCAGGGATCTGATGCCATGGAATGAAAGCCGACCCTACAGGGTGTCAATGGCCCAAGTATCAATGCTTTCTGATGAGTGGTTGTCAAGATATGGACTTCTAGAAAACTTTAACACAAGAATTGCCATTTTTGAAGGTGTTCTATATTTTAACCTCCAGCCCCACCCCATGGCCTGGACCCAGGGGCCCGATGCCATGGAATGAAAGCTAACCCTACAGGGTATCTATGGTCCAAGTATGAATACTTTTTGATGAGTGGTTGCCAAGATATGGACTTCTAGAAAACTTTAACGCAAGTGTGACGCGCACGGGAACGGGAACGTGGACGACCGGGGTGACTGCAATAGCTCTATGCACTTCGTGCAGTCGAGCTAAAAATTATGCACCACATGCCACCAAACTTTACCAAGATTTCAAAATTTTCTGGGGGAGCATGCCCCCGGACACCCCTAGCAAGGCATTGCGCCTGCAGCTGGCATTCGCACCTTTGGTGCTCAATACTGATTCACTAATATGGATTTCATTTCTACGCCTCGGTTGTCTTCCTTGATACTCATATATCAAACATAAAATATATTTATGGGCTTAATACTGGAATCTGTGTGACATTTGAATGATGTGTGGCATGTAATATAAAATGTTGGTTTTAAACCTGTTAAAACAAACTTTGTAAAAAAAAAAAAAATAAAAATGGTTTTGGTTATTGTAGAAAAAAATGTTTGGTTTCTGTGTCTGTTTGAAAAATATATTGTTTTCCTTGCCAAGCAAAAAAATAAATGGTTCAAGAAGAACCCCTCCACCCCCCTCCCCACCCCGAAAATCAAATGGTCCGTCCCTAAGGTTCAGTGTTTATGTATGTACATAAAACCATATTTTTTCTTAGGGAACAAATAAGGACGAAAAGTTGTTTATTAGCATAATGATTTAATAGAATTATATTAATTTAAATGATTCTACATTTATATTAAAAAGCTCAAACCAGAGGACCAATGGTCCTGTAAACGCTCACCTGAGATCAGCTGCATATACCAATAAACATGTTTGAATATTACGGTATTTAACTCCAGTGCAGGGGCAGTTAAGCCCTTGGGCCATTTTCTTTTTTCAGAATCTTCAATATTCTGTCCATTTGCCAATTTCCTGTTGGCTTTTTCCTTCAAATGACATTTTAACAGTTTTCCCAATTCAGATGCACAGGCAACCCATGTTGACCTTGCCATAAACTTGGTCAAGGTCATCACAGGGTCATGATTTATATATACATTGGAGTACTTAAGCCATCGATGCCTCACGCCAAGTTTCCTTGAAATCAGTCTATTGGTTTCAGAGAAGATGATTTTTGATGGGTTTTTACCATATATGGGCATGGTGGCCATCTTGGTCATGTGACCTAGATTATTTATATACACATTGATTCCCCCATTCTATAGATGCTTCACTTAAAATTTGGCTTTGTTTGGCCAAGCGGTTTCAGAGGAGAAGATGTTTGAATATTATGGAAATATACATGTATATTGCCCCGGGGTGGGGGCACATGAGCCCCTGGGGTCCAATTTTTTTCAGAATCATTAATATCCAGTCCTACTGCCCATTTCCTGCAAGACTTTCACTTTAAATGACATTTTAAAAGTTTTCCCCATTCAAATGCATTGGTGACCTATGTTGACCTTCCCGTAAAATAGGTCAAGGTCATCACAGGGTCATGATTTATATATAAATTGTAGTGCTTGAGCCATCAATGCTTCGTGCCAAGTTTCGTTGAAATCGGTCAACCGGTTCTGGAGAAGAAGATTTTTGAACGGTTTTTACCATATATGGGCATGGCGGCCATCTTGGTCATGTGACCTGGATTTTTTATATACATATTTGTTACCCCTTCCTATTGATGCTTCACATAAAATTTCGCTTTGATTGGCCAAGCGGTTTCAGAGGAGAAGATGTTTGAATATTATGGAGATATACATGTATATTGCCCCGGGGTGGGGGCGGATGAGCCCCTGGTGCCCAATTTTTTTCAGCATCATTAATATTCAGTCCTACTGCTCATTTTCTGCAAGATTTTTCCTTTAAATGACAATTTAACAATTTTTCCCATTCAAATGCATTCGCGACCTATGTTGACCTTGCCGTAAAATAGGTCAAGGTCATCATAGGGTCATGATTTATATACACATTGTAGTGCTTGAGCCATTAATGCTTCATGCCAAGTTTGGTTGACATCGGTCCAGTGGTTCCGGAGAAGAAGATTTTTGAAGGGTTTTTACCATATATGGGCATGGCGGCCATCTTGGTCATGTGACCTGGATTATTTATATATACATTGGTTCCCCCTTCCCATAGATGCTTCATGTAAAATTTGGCTTTGATTGGCCAAGCGGTTTCAGAGGAGAAGATCTTTGAAAATGGTGGACGACGGACGGACGGACGACGGACGGACGGACGACGGAGCATGGGTATACTATAAGCTCACCTTGTGAGCCTGACGGCTCAGGTGAGCTAAAAATGCAGACAATTGAGCTGTGGCATAAGAAAACCAACAATATGCACATGCGAAAACAAAGCTGCAGATCAGCTGTGCAGTAAGGGCAAAGCTGACCAGCGCTTTTGTTTTCGCTACTTAAGATAGTACAATCCCTCTTCTATATAAATCAAAAATTAAAAGCTTCTAGTCTGCTTCAGTGACTGTATTTTCCCCGTTTGTGTCGGACCTGGTAGGAAACAAATTGGCCGGTTTCTCGTGCAGCGGCTCCTTAATAGTGATAACAAACAGATAATAAATACATCCAAAAACTGAAACTCAGAATGAGCAAGGGCCGAGTAGTTATGATACTGATTTCAATACAGCTCTATATCACTCCATTACCTTATCGCTACACCTGTATTCAGTGTGAGATCCAGCCCTATTTGGGATTTGTGTGGCAGGTGATTCTTTTTCAGAGTAATTTCATTTTCACTGAACCTTCTGATTGGCCAGTCTTCTATGAGTGAAATATGTAATCTTCAAAGAGACGTTAAACTTAATAAATAAATCAAAATATTTTCTGATGGCCCAATTACCAAAGACGGCATGCTTTAAGGAGTTAAGTGGCTAAGCCTAAGTGAAAATTTGGTGGGGGGATGGGGGGCAGGGTTAAATCCTACTATACTCCTCAAAAAAATCTGGTCGCCCAACTGTGTGTCAAGCACCCAACAAATAAAACTATTTTCCATGTTTTGTAAGTTTTATAATTCGTGGCAAAATCAAGTGTATAAAATGTATACAGTGTACGTCAATTGCGCATGCTCAGTTCCTAACGCAGATATTCTAGTAGATCGATTACAAATGGGTGGGGTATCAAGAAGGCCATTCCATTCTAATGACCTGTCCACACTTACTCCCCCTGGATAAAAAATGCCGTGCAAACGTATCCGTGGTGTAGTCATAAAGCTTTTTGATCTGTAGTCAGGAGTTGTGCGCTTGATCCAGGGCCTCTACAGCCTTCCGGATAAAATTTTCAGCACCCTGTATCTCAATATGACATTATCTGTTAGTAGGATGTAAATCACTGACAAAGCAACATCAGTTCAGTTTTGGGTTTGGAATAAGGGTTTTTAAGGGTATGATCATAGTTAGCATTTATACAAAATATGAAAATGCTAACAAGTGTTACAGTTCTGAATCTGAATAGTTTACTGGTGACACGCCAAATGACATTATTTCACCAGGGGATTCGGATGGGGCAGAAATTAGTCCCTTGAACGCACGAGTGAAGCGAACTTGGACACACAGTCATCAGTTCTTACAGCTTTAGGTGACCATTTTTTGAGGGGGAGTGTTACCATGTATTTTACTTGAGTAAGACATCTTATGTTCAATAAATTATGTTAAGCACCAAATGTGTTACACTGTCCTATGTGACTGAAACATTGATGACAAGGACATTAAGCATCAATCAAACAAATCAGAAAGTTCTAACCTAAGGTAGCATAGTTCCATTTAGACAGCCTATTTTATTTACTCAAATTATCTCTCCCTTTCAAAGTGTTTATTTATATAAATATCACTTTTTAAGTGTTTTTGTTGGCTAAACTGAAACTTCAGCTACCTGTAGTACTTACAAAGCCCCTAGCCTTGATAACTCCATACAAAACAGACCTCAGCAGAATATTACAGGTTGTTATGCTACAATACTAAACATTAATGGCCTTGTCACACATATGCAAAGATGCCTCGACATAGAATTGCATTTTATTGCAAAAAGGAATTCTTGTTTGTTTGATTTATTGCTTTAGGTCCCTTTCAACAGCTTATGTATGGACATAATCATAGCTGTTAACTGGGACGTAAAGCAATAATCAAACAAAACCTATTTTTTGCAATTAAACTCAAGTCTACGCTGAGAGATTTTTGCTAATGTGTGATGATGCCTTTCCCTAGAGCAAATGAATGTCTGTTTTATGTCAACAGAAACTGAATGTATAGTTATTGTATAGTCGTCACCTGAAGGTTCATGGTGCTGTTCTTGTAATTTCAACTCCTGATTATAATCATAGTCAACAGTTTTGCCCTATAGTGCAGTAAAAAAAAAAACATGAGGCAAAAATCCATATACGAAAGTCCTTTTGAGGTATACAAAATATAAATGAGCCGCCACGTGGGAAAACCAACAATCTGTATAGGCGAAAACAAAGACGCAGATCAGCTTCGCGGTAACCGCGAAGCTGATCAGCGCCTTTGTTTTCGCTACTCGGATAGTACAATTTCTCCTCTACTTAACTCCAAAATTTCAAGTTTCTAGCCTGCTTCTGTAGCTGTACAGGCCAGTTTATATCGGACCTGGTCGAAAACCACATTGTTGGTTTTCCCACGAGGCGGCTCAAATTGTTGTTTTGTTTTGTGGTACATAACAGTCAACAATATTTCAGTCATATAAGGACTGGGCAATAGTTCTATGGGGAGTTATTGTGTCTTACTCAAGAACACAACCTGCCAGTGAGGTTTCAACTCACAAAGTCTCAATCCAGAGATTGACTTTAATACTAATTACTAGGCCAAAAAATTCCCAAAATAAATTTTAATAAATTTCCAAATGACGGTTCACACCAATGCTAAACAACTGAGATTTACACATAACAGGCAAAATATTTGTTTAATACATTCAATGGTTTAAGATCCGCTGTCAGAGACGACACTGCTAAAACTTAACAAAAAGCACATGCATTAAGCAAACATAGGTCATCTAATTATAACACTTTCTTTGGGATTCAAATAAGGTGGACAGGATATGGTAGGCCTGTACAGTCAAATAAAAAGTGCTTGATCTTTCAGATTAAGGAAGAAAAAGATTAAAATGTGTTATGATGCTGTGTCGTTACCACTCACCTATAAGTGAATTTCTAATCATTAGCAAAAACACACTGACAATTCTCAAATGAGCCGCGTCATGAGAAAACCGTATTATTGCCTATGCGAAAACAAAGGAGCAGATCAGCTGTGCAGTAACTGCACAGCTGATCAGCGCCTTTGTTTTCGCTGCACAGATGGTACAGTCCTTCTTCTTCTTAAATCTAAAATTTCAAGCTTCTAACCTGCTTCTGTGACTGTACGGGCTGGTTTGTGTCAGACCTGGTCAGAACCCAAATTGTTTTCTCAAACACAGGTTCACCTATTTATTAATAGTGAATTTCAAATCATTAGCAAAAACAAAATGACAATTCTTAAATAAGCCACCACACAAGAAAACCAACAACATATATAGGCGAAAACAAAGGCGTAGATCAGCTGTGCAGTAACTGCACACCTGATCAGCGCAGCTGTGCAGTAACTGCACTTCTGATCAGCGCCTCTGTTGTCACTGCATGGATAGTACAATCCTTCTTAAATCCAAAATTTCAAGCTTCTAACCTGCTTCTGTGACTATTACAGGTCGGTTTGTGTGGGACCTGGTCGGAAACCCCAAAGACCGGTTTTCTCGTGTCGCGGTACAAATGTAAATGACAAGACACCTGCTTGTCAAACATAAAGCTCATAAAAACAACAAAATCATACAGCAAAATCAATAAAAACACTCAAAACCCAAAGCTCTCTAGTGCTTGGAGAATCATTAATCATATCCCCATGTATCAAATATTATAGGACACATCTGAGCCGCCTCGTGGGAAAACCAACAATGTGGTTTCCGAGCAGGTCCGACACAAACCGACCTGTACAAGCGCAGAAAAGAGCTAGAAGCTTGAAATTTCAGATTAAAGTAGAAGAGGAATTGCACTATCCAAGTAGCGAAAACAAAGGCGCTGATCAGCTTCGCAGTTACCGCGAAGCTGATCTGCGTCTTTGTTTTCGCCTATGCAGATTGTTGGTTTTCCCATGAGGCGGCTCATTTAACATAGTCAACATGAACAAACAAATCTGTTTTAACCTTCAGCTCGTAGATGTACAATGTAGTATGTAAATGGAAAACATTTTTAAGTACATGTGAACGAGGAACATAACACAGTACAGAAATTTCTGCATGACAAAACAAGCTGTGTACATTAACCATTATTTTGGTCTAAGTACTTAGTTGGGGCTAAATTTAATATTGTGGATACTTTTCCAAACTCACACTATTGATTGCTTCAAGTGAGACTAAAATTTAATTTAATTTTCCAAAACACCCAAATTTCTCCCTGATTACAACTACATGTATATACCATTAAAATGATTCGACATATTGACGCAAAAATAAGTTGCTTCAACGTGACGATGTGACACTATCATCTGCTCCATAGTTACAAAGCACATGATGTATAGTAAATATTTCAGTAATTTGAGCCACTGCATAAGAAAACCAACAATCTGCATATGCGAAAACAAAGGCGCAGACCAGCTTCGCGGTAACCGCGAAGCTGATCAGCGCCTTTGTTTTCGCTACACGGATAGTACAACTCCTCTTCTTCTTAAATCCAAAATTTCAAGCTTCTAGCCCTTTTCTGTAACTGTACAGCCCGGTTTGTGTGGGACCTGGTCTGAAACGAAATTGTTGGTTTTCTCATGCACAGGCTCATTTAGGGATGATTCTTGAAAACCCTATGTATATTATATGTAGCCATAAGCTGTAAAAATGCTCTCAGCACAAACCACATATCCTGCATGTACATGTATGTCTAATACATGAAACAAAGCATGATTATCCCTTAATCATCACACAACCATGCATCCACCATATGAGCTGCCTCATGAGAAAACCGGACTTCAGAGTTTCCAACCAGGTCTGACACAAACCAGCCTGTACAGTCACAGAAACAGGTTAGAAGCTTCAGATTTCGGATTTAGGAAGAAGAGAAATTGTACTATCCGTGAAGCGAAAACAAAGGCAAAACAAAGGCGCTGATCAGCTGTGCAGTTACTGCACAGCTGATCTGCATCTTTGTTTTCGCATAGCCAAAAATTTGGTTTTCTCACGATGCAGCTCATATATTCTACACAATTAGAGGCTTATTTCCCATCTCGAGGTCAAGAGTCAGAGTCTAGTCGTTTAAATGATGTCCCCAGATGTCTGGTGGGTTTCACCATTTTCTCTCTGGCTTCTCTGCGGCCGTCTTCTTTGTGATCAAACTGACAATCATGCTGCTCCGGGAGGCGGTGCAGTGAGCAGAACACATTATCTGTAAGACAGACACAGAAAATAATTGAAACATCAGGAAAACATGTCCGTGAAATACGAAAATACCCCCTTATACCCCACTTTTATATAGTAAAACTGGGGTATGCAGGGTATACCTAATTTTCTTATTTTTGCTCCAAAACATAGAAAGTGGGTACCTGTTAGGCGGTTCTTACGCATACCCATAATTTATGTTTTGAGCAAAAATAAGAAAGATATCAAAATATTGCTACTGAAAATTTTCAATTTTTACAACTTGAAAAATCTCTGTATTAAAATTGCATGGATATGTTTTCGTAATGTAAAGCTTCTGTAAATAGCACAGCTATTCATGTGTACAATCTTTGAGATACTGTGACACAAAGCTGTGTGAGAGTTGACTCATTGGTTAGACATTGGATATCTATCCAAGAAGTCAAGGATTTGAATCCCTTTGGACTGCAGGATGATTTCATGCTATGCTTCATTTTTAAAGCCTGTTATGTCCTAAGACTTGGAAATAAACATAGCTAAATGAACTTGTCTATTTATTATTTGTTTTGTGATTTAACATCCAAGTCAACATTTTTTCAGTAATGGCTGGAAGGAGCAATCACTTCTTAGATATGAACCAGTACTGTGGGTAGTACATATGTGTCTGGCTCAACCTACAACATTTACAGCATCCTATGGCTCTCTGAGACAGCTCTAGTTAACATCTACACACACCATACCTCTTCTTACCCCTCCACCCATACCTCTTCTTACCCCTATGATACAAAGATGTTTATCTACTCACCACATTTACAGCGACCTATAGCTCTCTGTGCCAGCTCTAGTTTACATCTACACACCCCACACCTCTTCTTACTCTTAGCACCACTTCCTTTCTCTGGTGTTGCAGGCTGATCATCCAACACACTGCTGTCCCTGGAAATGGTTATTTTTTATATGTTTACTGTTTAGACTTTAGGAAGTTACATATTGTGTATTTTGATTTCTAGAAAACAAGTAAATTTTGATTCTGAAAGTAGCTGAGCTCGCTTATTGCTATCCAATATCCAACAGTTTCTTCCCTTTACTCACTTCTAGACTTATATTCATTTGACCATGATTGTGTCCAGATCTGTACCTATATGACTTACTGCATCTTTTTTTTCTTACATTTGGATTGTGGTAAAGCCAATTTTTTTAGATTAATTTTATGCTGAACCAGTTCTTGCAAAATCCAGCTGTTCAGCATTATGCAAAGATTGGCAAACAGAAAAGCTGGGCAGTAGCGCTCTGCTGAAATCAAGAATCTCTGGTTTCACATAGGACATCACTGCATCGACTGTAATTCCGTCTACTTCATTAAGCTCAAATTTAAAGATTTCTGCCGAAATACAGGCCAGTTTGTGATTGACCAAGTTGGACAACCTATTAGCATCAGAGTTCTCTCATCCCTAGCTAAACAATCAATAGCGGTTACCTTTTAACTCCTCTCTTGTCTTGTCCACCATCAGTTACCAGAAGATTACTTTTCTCCCTACTTACAATGTTGACGGAATCACCTCCCTTGTTTGCTATATTTATATCACTGGAATTATTATCTCCCTTGTTTCTAATTATATCACTGTTACTGTTACCCTCTGTAGCTATTTTGTCAGTGTTTATACTAGCCGAGTTCTCAGTGTTTGTTTTATCACAAGTATTTGAGGTAGAAGGGTTCACTGCATTGTCTTTAGTGTCACTGTTAGCTACGTTACCAGAGGTCAGTTTATCTACATTACCACCTGACGGTTTATCTATGTTACTAATTGATAGTTTATCAACAGTTTGTGTGGTTACACTGTCAGCAGTAGGTTTAGCAGCACTGTCTGTGGTAGTGCCAGTAGCAGTGGAAGAGGTTACACTGTGGTAGAAACTGGAAGAGCTGGCCGCTGACACTGGGTCATGGCTGCTATACTGTGGCACTCGACTGTGTTCTGAAAGAGAGTTTTATTTATACATGTATGTTATGATGCTAAAATTCTGATTGATTTAACTTTGAGACACCATGTTTAACGAAATAATTATCATCAACTAGAAATTGGCTGCAAGCAAGGCTTTCAGTATACCCCCCGCAAATTTTATCTGAAGCTGGCCAATAACTTCCTAAGTCAAACATGCTGAAAATTTGTCAAAAATATCTTTTCAGCATTATAATCCTTCATGTACATCCTCAGTATGCCAGTCACATCTATAAGATATTAAAAGAATATATTGAAAGCTTGAGGTTGATTTCACTGTATGCACTATGATCATTGTTTATCATGGGAAATGGTAAAAAATTGGCTAAGTTAAATAAAAGCTGTAAATTTGTCAAAAATTAACTTTTCAGCATGAAAATTATTCATGCACATCTAAAATATATCTTGAACAAATCTACAAAGAATTTAAAAGAAACACTGAAAGCCCTAGGAGGAGTTGATTTCACAATGTATGCACTACCAACCATTATTGTATACATGTAAGCAATGGTCAAGAAATGGCTATGTTGAAAAATGATGTAAATTTGTCAAAAATCACTTTTTCAGTATTATAATTCTTCATGCACATCTTCAATATGTGTGGAACATGTCTGCAAAGTATTGAAAAGAAATACTGAAAGCCCTAGGAGGAGTTGATTTCACAAACTATGCACTACCAACCATTATTGTATATAAGCAATGATCAAAAATGGCTATGTTAAAAAATGCTGTAAATTTGTCAGAAATTAATTTTTCAGTATTATAATTCTTCATGCACATCTTCAATATGTGTGGAACATGTCTGCAAAGTATTGAAAAGAAATACTGAAAGCCCTTGGAGGAGTTGATTTCACAAAATATGCACTACCGACCATTATTGTATATAAGCAATGGTCAAAAATGACTAAGTTAAAAAATGCTGTAAATTTGTCAAAAATTATTTTTCCATCATCATAATTCTTCATGCACATCTTCAATATGTGTGAAACATGTCTGCAAAGTATTGAAAAGAAATACTGAAAGCCCTGAGGAGAAGTTGATTTCACAAACTATGAACTACCAACCATTATTGTATATAAGCAATGGTCAAAAAATGGCTATGTTGAAAAATGATGTAAATTTGTCAAAAAATATTTTTTCAGCATTATAATTCTTCATGCACATCTTCAATATGTGTGGAACATGTCTGCAAAGTATTGAAAAGAAATACTGAAAGCCCTAGGAGGAGTTGATTTCACAAACTATGCACTACCAACCATTATAGAATATGGCAATTATCGAAAATTGGCTAAGTTCAAAATGCTGTAAATTTGTCAAAATTCATTTTTTCAGCATAATACTTCTTCATGCATATCTTCAATATCTCTGGCACATACCTGCAAAGTATCAAAAGAGAATATTGAAAGCTGTAGGAGGAGTTGATTTCACAAAGTATGCACTATTAGCACTATGGCAAACATTCTATGTATAGATTTAAAAAGTCCCATAACTCTTGCAAAACTGACCCTTTGGCCCCTAAATTCATATCACACATGTGTTGTCTAATGGTGCAGGTGTGTTGAAAATTTGAAGACCATCGGGCAAAAACTATCTAAGTTATTCAGCAAAGATGTCAAAATGTTGACGGAATGACGGAATCACGGAGTCACGGAATCACGGAATCACGGAATGACGGACAGGCTGAAAACAGTATACCCCCCTAAAACTTCGTTTTGCGGGGGGTATAATAACTATAAGGTGCATGTAAAGCCATTAAATGGAGCCTGGTAAAGGTTTTCAGTTGGTCTATGTGAATGTTTATGCAGAACAGACTTGATATACATGCTAATTTCAGCCTGTAACCCCATAAAATTTTATGTGACTGTGTTAACATGTATAATACATGCACAAAACTACAACAATGTGTGTTTCTTTTAGCAAGGGGGAATAAGTAGACTACACATTACGACCCCAAGATCCTAAAATATACATGCACCGGAGGTTTATACCTTTGTTTCTCATGATCTCAGCTTTGGCATCAAGATGATCCTGTGGTTTATCTGGCTGTACTGTAGCTAGAAACAAAGAAAACAATCTGATTGAACAAAACCAACAAAATGGCTCAGTAAACTAAACATGCAATATAGAAGGTACATATACATGTACTGTACTAAGTACTAGTACAATTTGAGTATACCAATAAAGTACATGTCAAACTTTGAAATCTCATCCACGCAGAAATATGAAACATACGCTTTCCCAGATCTCTGAAAGTGAAATGCAAGAAAGATCTATTAATAGGCTGAGCAGACCATATATACTTAAAAGTTTGAAGCTCCTCACTAAATTGAATTCCAAAATTAAATGAAGATATCACAATCAGCAAATTTCAACATTCAAAGTTGCCATGGAAAATAACAAACTAGAAATTGGCTGCAAGCAAGGCTTTCAGTATACCCCCCGCAAAATTATCTGAAGCTGGCCAATAATTTCCTAAGTCAAACATGCAGAAAATTTGTCAAAGATATCTTTTCAGCATTATAATCCTTCATGTACATCCCCAGTATGCCAGTCACATCTGTAAGATATTAAAAGAATATACTGAAAGCTTGAGGTTGATTTCACAGTATGCACTATGATCATTGTTTATCATGAGAAATGGTAAAAATTGGCTAAGTTAAATAAAAGCTGTAAGTTTGTCAAAAATTAAATTTTCAGCATGAAAATTATTCATGCACATGTAAAATATATCTGGAACAAATCTACAAAGAATCTAAAAGAAACATTGAAAGCCCTAGGAGGAGTTGATTTCACAAAGTATGCACTACCAACCATTATTGTATATATGCAATGGTCAAGAAATGGCTATGTTGAAAAATGATGTAAATTTGTCAAATATCACTTTTTCAGTATTATAATTATTCATGCACATCTTCAATATGTGTGGAACATTGTCTGCAAAGTATAGAAAAGAAATACTGAAAGCCCTAGGAGGAGTTGATTTCACAAACCATCATTGTATATAAGCAATGGTCAAAAAATGGCTATGTTAAAAATGCTGTAAATTTGTCAAAAATTAATGTTTCAGTATTATAATTCTTCATGCACATCTTCAATATGTGAGCAACATGTCTGCAAAGTATCAAAAAGAAATACTGAAAGCCCTTGGAGGAGTTGATTTCACAAAATGTGCACTACCAACCATTTTTGTATATAAGCAATGGTCAAAAAATGGCTATGTTGAAAAATGCTGTAAATTTGTCAAAAATTATTTTTTCAGCATTATAATTCTTCATGCACATCTTCAATATGTGTGGAACATATCTGCAAAGTATCGAAAAGAAATACTAAAAGCCCTAGGAGGAGTTGATTTCACAAAATATGCACTACCAACCATTATTGTTTAAGCAATGGTCAAAAAATGGCTATGTTAAAAAATGCTGTAAATTTGTCAAAAATTATTTTTTCAGCATTATAATTCTTCATGCACATCTTCAATATTTGTGGAACATGTCTGCAAAGTATTGAAAAGAAATACTGAAAGCCCTAGGAGAAGTTGATTTCACAAACTATGAACTACCAATCATTACTGTATATAAGCTATGGTCAAAAAATGGCTATGTTGAAAAATGCTGTAAATTTGTCAAAAATTATTTTTTCAGCATTATAATTCTTCATGCACATCTTCAATATGTGTGGAACATGTCTGCAAAGTATTGAAAAGAAATACTGAAAGCCCTAGGAGAAGTTGATTTCACAAACTATGCACTACCAACCCTTATTGAATATGGCAATTATCGAAAATTGGCTAAGTTCAAAATGCTGTAAATTTGTCAAAATTCATTTTTTCAGCATAACACTTCTTCATGCATATCTTCAATATCTCTGGCACATATCTGCAAAGTATCAAAAGAGAATATTGAAAGCTGTAGGAGGAGTTGATTTCACAAAGTATGCACTATTAGCACTATGGCAAACATTCTATGTATAGGTTTAAAAAGTCCCATAACTCTTGCAAAACTGACCCTTTGGCCCCTAAATTCATACCACACATGTGTTGTCTTATGGTGCAGGTGTGTTGAAAATTTAAAGAACATCGGGCAAAAACTACTTAAGTTATTCAGCAAAGATGTCAAAATGTTGACGGAATGACGGAATCACGGAATGACGGAATCACGGAATGACGGAATTACGGACAGACTGAAAACAGTATACCCCCCTAAAACTTCGTTTTGCGGGGGGTATAAAAACACTTTATATGAGATAGCATACTTCTATAGTTTTCTTATATAACTTTTTCAGACTATTCCTTGGCACATGATAGTTTATTTCAGACCTGATCAGAAGAAAATATTTTCTACTGACATGCCTCACATCTTACCCTTATAGCATTTAGAGCAAAGTCCTGATGTCTGTGCAGACCTGTAATCGAAACAGAAAATAAATGAAGCAAAAACACAAATCTGAAATAATATATACAAGTTTTTACAAAAATGTTAAAGTTACTTTCTGGCTTTTTTTTTTCACACGATAATCACAGCAATTCACCCTGCACAAATGATTGACAATCAATCATCAATTTCATTCCAACTGTCATTCCAGCCACAAATTGTGGAATTGTCTTTTTTGTTAATTTTAGGCTCATGCTATCCGCGTGACAGTCATGTGGATATGCGGCGTTATCGGCATTATTAGACAGTCGTGTGGATAGACAGTGCTTCAGGTATTTGCTATCGGCACGACAGGAGTATGAGATTTTCTAACAGGCTTATGTATGCATTAAACTATTAATTTGCCAAAAAATAAATTAAACCCCCTTTCACTCGAGTTTGTCATTTCAGCATTTGCGCTACACAAGAAGACCAAATGTTCTGAAGATCTGAGTTTCTTTTCATGTTGTCCACAAAGACATCTGGATTGATTGATCTGCTGATCTGAGTGACAGTTTCAAACTAAATGACCTTTAAAATGGCAAACTCGGATGAAAATTTTATCTTACTAGGTGGAATTTTGGCCATGTAGGTAATGATAGGTAACAGCCAAAATTGATAAAATTCTGCTTTTGTCCCTATCCTATTTCAAATGTGTGTTCTTAACATGCATTGTATATGTTGTGCAAAGAATTTTGAAATAAAAATGTGCTTTAACCAAACAATTATATTGTTTTATCAGAAGAGGTGACATAATTTTCTTAAGATAAATACTGAATAGATTTTAAGAACACCTGGCACACTGTTTCAGTTCTAAAATAGAATAAAAAGTTACCTGATTTACACAAAAACTTCATTGACCTAAATGCTGAAACGGCAAACTCGAGTGAAAGGGGTTGTACTTACATGTATGCGTTTAGCTAATGGAATATTCAAATTTAACATTTGTGTTAATTATGAATAGGAAAACTAATTTATTTGAAAACTAATTTATTTGATCATTATATCTTATTATATGTCAACTGAATCACAAACGATTTCTTACAGCCGAGAAACAAAATAATCATTGCTTTTTGGGGCTTTTTTAGCTCACCTGAGCCGAAGGCTCACAAGGTGAGCTAATAGGATGGCCATGAACCGGCGTCCGTCCGTTGTCCGTCCGTCTGTCGTCGTCGTCCACAATTTCAAAGATCTTCTTCTCTGAAACCGCTTGGCCGATCTAGTTGAAATTTTATGTGGAGCCTCCTTGGGTAGTGGCATTTCAAGTTTGATCGCGAAATCCAGATCACATGACCAAGATGGCCGCCACGCCCATATATGGTAAAAACCTTCAAAAATCTTCTACTCCAGAACCGGTGGGCCGATTTCCACGAAACTTGGTATGTAGCATCGGGGACTTCAGCCCATCGTAGTTTGATAAAATGATGACCCTTGGATTACCTTGACCTATTTTACGGCAAGGTCAAATTTGGAAACATAGGCTTTTACATGGGAAAAAGTGAAAACTATGGATTTTTTGAAAACTATTGCAGCCTGAGGCCTGAAAAGTGGTAGATGCAAACTACTAATGGAGTAGATGAAGGTATGTGATTAATTTAGGTCAAGGTCATCTCTTGACCTTGGCCAGTGTGTCGTCCATTCACACTTTTCAAAGATCTTCTTCTCTGAAACTGCTGGGCCTATCAAAGTGAAATTTTATGTGGAGCATCCATGGGTAGGGGAGACGAAAGTTTGATCGCGAAATCCAGGTCACATGACCAAGATGGCTGCCACGCCCATATATGGTAAAAACCACTCAAAAATCTTCTTCTCCAGAACCGGCAGGCCGATTTTCACAAAACTTGGTATGTAGCATTTGGGACTCCAGCCCATCATAGTTTGATAAAATGATGACCCTAGGATGACCTTGACCTAATTTACGGCAAGGTCAATTTTGGAAACATAGGCTTTATCATGGGAAAAAGTGAAAACTATGGATTTTTTGAAAACTATTGCAGCCTGAGGCCTGAAAAGTGGTAGATGCAAACAACTAATGGAGTAGATGAAGGTATGTGATTAATATAGGTCAAGGTCATCTCTTGACCTTGGCCAGTCTGTTGTCCATACACACTTTTCAAAGATCTTCTTCTCTGAAACTGCGCGGCCAATCAAAGTGAAATTTTATGTGGAGCATCCATGGATAGGGGAGACGAAAGTTTGATCGCGAAATCCAGGTCACATGACCAAGATGGCCGCCACACCCATATATGGTTAAAACCACTCAAAAATCTTCTTCTCCAGAACCGGTGGGCCGGTTTCCACGAAACTTTGTATGTAGCATTGGGGACCTCAGCCCATCATAGTTTGATAAACTGATGACCCTTGGATGACCTTGACCTATTTTACGGCAAGTTCAAATTTGGAAACATAGGCTTTTACATAGGAAGAAGTGAAAACTATGGATTTTTTGAAAACTATTGCAGCCAGAGGCCTGAAAAGTGGTAGATGCAAACAACTAATGGAGTAGATGAAGGTATGTGATAAATATAGGTCAAGGTCATCTCTTGACCTTGGCCAGTCTGTTGTCCATACACACTTTTCAAAGATCTTCTCTGAAACTGCTTGGCAAATCAGTGAAATTTTATGTGGAGCATCCATGGGTAGAGCAGACGAAAGTTTGATCTCGAAATTCAGGTCACATGACCAAGATGGCCGCCACGCCCATATATGGTAAAAACCTTTCAAAAATCTTCTTCTCCAGAACTGGCAGGCCGATTTTCATGAAACTTGGGTATGTAGCATTTTGGACTCCAGCCCATCATAGTTTGTTGAAATGATGACCCTATGATGACCTTGACCTATTTTAAGGCAAGGCCAATTTTGGAAACATAGGCTTTCACATGGGAAAAGGCGAAAACAAACTGTTGCAGCCTGAGACCTGAAAGTTGCTAGATGCAGACAACTAATGGAGTCAATGAAGGTAAGTAATTAATGAAGGCCAAGGTCATGTCTTGACCTTGGCCCAAGGTCATTTAAATATCAAAATTAAAATTATGGTTTTCTCAGAAATCACTGGGTTTGGAAACTATTGCAGCCTGAGACCTGAAACTTTGCAGATGCAGACAACTTATGAAGTCAATAAAGGTGTGTGAGTATTCAAGGTCAAGGTCATTTCATTATGACTTAATACTCCAAGATCAGGCTTCAGGTGAGCGTTCTCAGGACCAATGGTCCTCTGGTTTACTGAAATGTTTCCATACTCATTGATCCATTGTTATTGAATGAAAGGTTGTTTATTCTTTTATTACCACATTCGTTTATTATTTAGTTTACAATAATTATGTTATTAATCTCTCATTTATGCATACCCATGGCTGACTTTTACAGCTAGGTGAATTCACAGGTAAGCTAATTTCACCAAAATAATAATTGTGTTAAAATTTTGTAAAACTTCCTGCATGGGTAACATTCTGTTTCAGTCATACATGTGATATCTCCCGATCTCGTCGGGTTTTCCCGATTTTGAGCTTCCCAACCCGATTGTCCCCCGACGAGCCCAGTAGGGCCCAAATCTCCCGATTTCAGTATTTGCCTATCCCAATTTTTCGGCAATGTTCCATTTTTAATTTTGCGGTAATATACGGTACGTGTTACAGTATTCGCCAAATCTGTCTGACCATCTGACATGTCAGACAAAAACTAGCCTCGGTCAGACAAAAATTTTGCAGCACAGGACCGAATGTCCTGTGAAAAATTTGGCTGAGCACTTTGCCGACATATTCGTGGTCAGGTGAAAATTTGTTCGGTCAGACAAACTGATAAGAGTCTGTCTGACCAAAGGTCCTGTAAGGGTTTGACCAGTTTGGCGAACACTGGTGTTAATGATCATTGACCCGATAAATACCTCGGAGTAATTTAGGAGACAATGCAGAATAGATGACATGTCACTTTATTGGGTAATTGGCGAAGTGAGAAGGGATTAATGATGCGACAAATTGTCAGTCTTACAGGTACAGTGTATAATGTAAACTGCTAATTTGATCAGAGTTAATCTTTACAAAGATTAATGTGTCTTTAATTTGAAGGGCTTGGATTAAACATTGCCGATAATCTTAATAGGACAATTAATTATGATTGTCCTTTAAAGATTATCGGGCATTCTGAACACGTGGGACCGATTTATCTTTCATTTTTGTGCATTTTTATCGGTCCGAGTAAAAACATTTTTTCCAATTTTTTCCCTGGAAAAAGTTTACCATTTTTTTTCTTCCTTATATTCACAAGTTTCAGAGGACGCAATATACCACTACTACACACGTGTCAACATGATAATTGCCCCTGTTAATTGCCTAGTTATCAAAACAATTTTCGCGGAAAAGTGTGAAAGTTACTGAAACGTGAGGACTGGTAACCTTGCGTTTTAATTATGCAACACATGCTGATTGGCCCATTCTAACTAACGTGTGGGCGGAGCTTCTCAGTAATCTACCGAAGCCGCTTTAACATTGTGCAATTTGCTGTAATAATGTCCGTCTAACGTTTCAACACTGCGTAACAATTTTCTGATATTTAATATTAAACTTCAGACAGATAGTGACCAGCGATAATTGAGTGGCGGTGCGACATCAAATGATTAAGTTTGAAACAAACGCCATATAGTTCCGAAAGATCAGATTTAACGGGTATTTCATACACATGAAAATGCCCCTTGAGTCGAGCGTAGCGTTAGGCAAAAAGTCGGGTAAATTTTCCGACCTACAAACTATGGGAACGAAACGGTTATAATAAGGGGGAGCAACTGCGTTATCGAACCAGAAAAATGCGGGGTACCAGCTAATAAAGTAAACATTGGAATTACAAAAACTTGAAACACAAATTTCTGTGGAAAATGGAAAGAAATTAGTACGTTTTTCTGCATTTTTCTTTGTCTGTTTTATTTCAATACATTGAAATCTTTAAATTTTCTCGAATTGACGCTGATACAATGGACATAATGTATAAAATAATAAATGTCATTAGTTTTCACGACTTCTTAGATACGCTTTTTACATGCATGTTGCATGTCCATGATGACGTCATCACTTAGCTAGACCGATTTGGGAATTAAAATTTCCCCAGCTGTGATTATATTTAATTATGGAATTATTAGTTTGTTATAAAATTACCACCCATTAGCAAATTCATTGAAGATGTAAGGGATTATAAGGCAAATATAATGCATCTTTTGCAAAAAAAATGGCCAAAAATCTTCGCTTTTTCACCGCGCTAAAATCTCCCTATTTGAGACCCAATCTCCCTGTTTCAAAACACAAATCTCCCTATTTGGGCCAAAGAAGATATCACATGTATGGTTTCAGTTTTGAAAACAATGCATAATATTAATTTTTAATCAACTTAAAATGTATCCATTATCTAAACATTTAAAAATGGAAGTGGCTACTGACAGCCGGCTGTCAATAGCGAAAGTTCGCTACTGACAGCCAGCTGTCAATAGCGAAAGTTCGCTATTGACAGCCAGCTATATATTTCTTTATATTTATGGATCTCTAACAGGTGACTTATCTTTAATATTGTAAGATAAATAAATGGCATTAAATTGTATGACCCTAGGTTCATCACATGTATCCTGTAAGCATATATTTTGTATGTATGTTTGGGATTTGGGCCAGAAGTCAGACTTTCAAAAAATTTGTGGTAATAACTATACTAAATCAAAGTTTTCCATATTCTGACAGCCCCTTTGTGACTTATAAGGCATTCCTTAAGCTATAAGTTCCTTTAAGGGTAGATTTCATTCAACAGCATGGAGCTTTAGTTTTATAGGGTCCATACCTGAATAGAAATAGAGATCAAAATAATCCAAGATCTTTTAAATATAACACTTTCTTCATAACATTTCCATGTCAGATCACATCTTGTTATAACTCTAGTATGGCACATAGATGACTTTCAGTACTTTATAAACCAATTTGATAAACAACTAGATGAGCTGGCTGTCATTAGCGAAAGTTCGCTATGGACAGCCGGCTGTCGATAGCGAAAGTTTGCTATTGACAGCCAGCTAAATATTTCTGATTAAATTTATATCTGTTGGTTTCTGATATGGATTTAGATTCAATGTCAATATTCAATTGTCAGATAAATGAATAACATAAAAACCTTATGATTCTAGCTTTAATAGTCTATATTTACATTTTTTTCTGCAATCGCCCTAGATGAAAGTATCTTTCTTGGTGTTCTTCATTTCCCAATGAAAAACATTAAGTCATGTGATCTAGAGGCTACGCCTATGGGCGGGGCGACGTCAAAACAGAGCCAGTGACGTTGTTTGTTTACTCTTGTTGGCGTGACGTTGGTCGCGTATCGCCATGACGTTAGGCGCAAAAATTTGACGTTTTGGCTGTTCCAAAATTACGTTAAGTCGGATTTAATGTCAAATAACATGAAAATTAGCGGTGAAATGCGCAATTAAAAATCTGATACTTGATTGATAATATAAAATGAAAATATAAGTATTGAAATTCAGATTTTAGCTTTCACTGGATGATGAAAAACATTAGCTGTTTCAATGTCTCCGAGAAGCCCTTCGGGCTTCACAGACATTAAAACAGCCTAATGTTTTTCATCATCCAGTGAAAGCTAAAATCTGAATTTCAATCCTTAAATGAAATGATGCCAAATGTTCATACCTGGGGTAGGGCTAGAGATAAAAATAATCTGAAATATCTTTTGAACGTGGTACTCTCTTCATATTAATGTTTCTTAAAGTCCATCTTTTGACAACTGCATACTTGGAAAAAGTAGGCTACATATAGGGCTTGTATTCCATATATGCCATCAAATCCAAGGGACTAGTCTTTTCATCTGGAAATGGGGTTAGGTGACTGGGACAAAAGGCCAATCTTTAAAATTCTAAATCAATACGATCCTTTATAATCAATATAGAAGTCATTTATTCTTGTACCATTTGTACCTGTATCATGTAAAACTTGAACTCCAGGGTTTAAATGATGTCTGAGGTGAGTTGCATCATCCAGACTAGGAAATAAACACAGGTCATGGCTGAGTTCAAACACATTTTATGCCTTACTGAGGAATAATTCATACCAGGGATAATACTTATTGAGAAGTCATAATCACATGTAACTATTTCTGAGATTAAAACTAAATTTTCTGGCCCTGAAAATGGAAACTGAGGTGAGTTGAATCCTCCAGACTAGCAAAAACAGGGATCATGGCTAAGTCCACACACATTTAGGCCTTACTGGGGAATAATTCATACCGGGGATAACACTTATTGGGAATGAAATGGAAAAATTTCCAAAATGTAAAATTCCTGCAGATTTTGAATGTGCTTTGTATTTAACAAAAACATGATAAAAACATTTATATCTGCTTGGAAGCAAAAAATCATCAAAATTACAGATTTCTTCATAAATTGGATACAAAATGTTGTATAATTTTCATGTCGGATCACATCTTGTTGAAACTCTAGCATGTGATAGATTCTGACAATGATCTTGACTTGAAAACTACTTCATTCAGACATTTATGCATAAGATGGAGGAATACTGATATAAAGTGATTAAAATAGATATAAACTTGCAGGAAATGGATAAAAGTTTATCTTTTTGAATACAATTTGAAATTTTGTCCGTGCCTCAGTGCTGTACAAATGTTCATAACATCATGTATCTACATCTTTTTCAGAATAAACTGCAGGGTAATCTAATAAATAAATAAATTTGTATATAAATAAATGACTTTATAAATCATAAACACTTCAATAATAAATGTGATAACAATATATTGGTGCAGCTCTGACAGAATATTTTATATTTTGATAATGAAAATAATAAATACTGAATTTCAAGTTATTCGCTTTTCTTGTGATGTGTTTGACTCCTATGGGGTTGATTGTTACTAGGATTTATGAAATCATTTCATTTTAAATATAGAGAAATAAACTTATGCACATAAATATATATGAAAATGTGTAGCTGGCTGTCAATAGCGAACATTCGCTATTGACAGCCGGCTGTCAGTAGCGAACTTTCGCTATTGACAGCCGGCTGTCAGTAGCGATCGCCTTTAAAAATCGATCTACCTGTCATGTGGATAACGCCGCTTATCGGCATGATGGTCGTGCCAATTAGCGACGATATCGGCATGACCGTCTTGCAGATAGGCAGTGTCTTATTTTTAACTCAAATTTATTTTTTATATGTACACAGCCCATCAATTTCTGACCATTACCTAAAGATCTGTGGACATTTTACTTGGTCAGTGCCATGGCCAATGCAGCTGAGGCACAAACCAAGAACCTCTCAGCCCAAGTCATATATGCTAAACTAGTGTGCCACCCAATGGCCTAAATAATGCAGTGGGCTGAGGCTATCCGCGTTATCCGCCCGACCGTCGTGTGGATAGCCTGTGCTATAGGTATTGGCTATCAGCACAATGGGATTAAGGGACTTTTTTAAAAATCATTTTACCATGTTTACTATTAATTCTCTAATTAAATTTGTATTTAATTATTGAATTAGATTTAAAACACTGTCTTTGTTAATCACCAAATTGTTTTAACATGTTTAAGGGAAAATAAAATTGAATGTGCTGATTTCATTATCTAAGTACATTGAAATAAAAGAAGAGGGGAATAGACTTTGATCACAGAGAAAAGGATAAACACTGTAAATGCTAATTATTGTGTGAATGTTTCCATGCCCTTTCATTCTTATTTTGAGGTTGTTTACTTCTTTGATAACCGTATTCTTTTATAATTTAAGTTACGATAATTGCCTTCCCAATTCACCTTATCTACTGCATGACTGATTTTAACAAGTAAGCCAATTTCAACATATTAAATAATTACCAAAAAGTAAAATTTCTTGCATGAATATTGTCAGTTTGCATGTTGAAAGCATAATTGAGTTTATAAAATGCATAATACAATGTAATATGAATCAACTTTTAGTATAAAGATATTTACTGTCGTGTGGATAAGCGGTGTTATCAGCACAACGGTCGTGCCGACAAGTGGCATTCTCAGGACTAATCCCCTGTGATCAAGCCCCATCCCCCTGGTGTGGTATTGTCAGTTTGACGTTTCACCAGTAAACTATTCTGATTCTGATCGGCACGACCGTCGTGCGGTAGCCATTGTCAATGTTACTTGTAGTGATCTCGATGGGATCACAAGGTCAGGTTGACACATTTATCTTGGATTTCGAAAAAGCTTTTGACACTCCTCCGCATGAACTCCTTAAAAGCAAATTGTTCAGTTATGGAATTGGTGGGAAGACAATTAAATGGATTGATGCCTTCCTTTGCTATAGACAACAAAGAGTTGTGGTTAATGGCATTAAATCAGACTGGGCTCCTGTTGTATCTGGTGTCCCACAGGGCACCGTTCTTGGCCCCTTGTTGTTTTCGTTGCATATAAATGATATCACCTCAGATATTGAATCGGAAATCAGACTCTTTGCTGATGATTGTGTTTGTTATCGTGAAATTAAGAATGTGGAGGATACAGTGAAACTTCAGAAGGATATTGATCAATTAGGTAGTTGGGCCAGGAAATGGGGTATGAGATTTCAACCTGTCAAGTGCAACATGATGCAGCTGACAAATAAACGTACTAGTAAAATTCAGGCTTCTTACAAGCTTGAGGGTACTGTGTTGGAAAATGTTGAGAGTATCAAATATCTTGGTGTAACAATAACTAAGGATTTAAAATGGAATACTCACATCAGCAATGTGTGTACCAAAGCCAATAGGACCCTTGGTTTTTTGAGACGAAATCTGTTTCTTGCCCCCAAGATGTGAGAGAAGCTGCCTATAAAGGTCTGGTGAGACCTATTCTTGAATATGGTAGCTCAGTTTGGGACCCTCATTATGAAGGTTTGATAGATGATTTGGAGAAGGTGCAAAAGCGTGCGGCTAGGTTTGTAACTAGGAACTATACATATGAAAAAGGTAGTATGACTGGCATCCTTAAAAAACTAAAATGGGAATCCCTGCAGAAAAGAAGGAAGGATAATAGAATTATATTACTTTACAAAGGTCTAAAAGGGAGAGCAAAAATACCCACGGATGACCTTATCCCCAAAAATAGGCGTTGTAGGAATCAACACTCCTTGGCATTTCAGATACCTTCAGCAAGTACAAATGCCTATTTACACAGTTTCTTCCCCCAGACCATTAGAGATTGGAATGAACTCCCTGATTCTCTGATCTCCTCTGCTGAATTGTCAGATGATTGTGTGTCTAAATTTACTTCTCTTGTGAGAGCTCGGGACTAATCCCCTCCGGTCAAGCCCCATCCCCCCCCTGGTGTAGTATTGTCAGTTTGACGTTTCACCAGTAAACTATTCTGATTCTGATTCTGATTCTGATGGACAAGAATTAATCACCTGTAATTGGATAAGTTTTGCACTTATGCTATTACATCTACAGAAGAACAACTCGCCTCTCTTAAAGAACTTCAAGTGATGTACAAATGTGTTCAGACAGGTCGGTCACAATCAGATAATACCCTACAGGGTCGCACTAATTGGCAATTTAGGACGTGTAAATTCTCGGTCTGGTGGCTTGGATCTTACCCAAAAAATCCACAGGGACATCGTTTCTGTTGCTGCCCACTATCTGACTCCTCCATGGTTGCATTTAAGAACCAAAATGACTGTGAAATTAACTAACAATTAACAGATAAAAAGTGACAATTATTTGACAGATTAGACAGTTCCTAAAACGAGGCTTTTCCGGGTGTCGGTAAATAACTGAATGGACACTTTTAAACAAAAACGGGTGGAATGCGACAAAAAATACTTTTCGGCGTTCCGTGGTACTTCTTGATATAATTGTCGTTGTTGTTAAGTGGTGTCCCACCGGTGACTTATCGGCGAACCCGGTTTATAACCGGTAAAGCTTTTTTTTTATTCAGTTTTACGTCCCTTTCAAGATTATTTCAACTCATATGAGACGGGCCAATCAGTAGGTGGGACGAAAACGGTAGAGCACCGAGAAAAACCGTCTGGAACACCCGCAAGCAGAAGCTGAACTCGGCTTGTCTCACATGTGGCCAGTGCGGTGCTCGAACTCGCACCAGACACAGCGGTGAGATGATCGAGTGATTAAGAAACAGCGCTTTTAACCGGTCGGCCACGGGGGCCGCCAACCGGTAAAGTAGGGGGGGGGTGGGGGTTCTTGAATAAAAGTTTGTCATTAAAGAGTTTCCACTGTACCATGTGTACTGAATCTGAATGGTTTACTGGTGACACACAAAATTGACAATGCTTCACCAGGGGGTGCGACAGGAGAGAATTAGTCCCTTACGCTCGCAAGAGATGCAATGCGCCAGGGAGGTCATTCAAGTCCCTGATAGTCTGTGGAGAGAAATTACTTTTGTACGCTTCTTTGCTAGTTGATGGTATCTGAAATGCCAAAGAGTGTTGATAACTACAACGCCTATTCTCCGGGATAAGGTCATTTCGTCGGCTGAGTGCTATAGTGTTCTATTTTCATATTTGGGTCATATCTGTGAGTGTGATATACCGTTGGAATCGGAATCAAAAGTTCTATCTCCTAGTGTAGTCAGATGTTGACATTTCTGTCTAGATTTTATGTTATTTACAGTTCTTTTATGTTCTATGTCCAAAATGGCCCGAATGTAATGCTATATTGTTCTATCTCCATTTCGACCAATGAGATGTCTGCATTCGGAGTTATTCAGTCACATGACATTTTGGGTCACATGGTCAAATGCTACTATGCCATTGGTTCCATTCGGTATTGGACGTGTTTTATGAAATGAAGACATTTAAGGGTAAGTTGAGTTAAATAGATTTATAAGTAGTATTCAGCCTTTAAGGCTTACTTTGGATAATTATTATATATTTTTATTGCACTTATAAACAAGAGAAAATGCTGCATTGCTTGCTATGGAATCTGGGTCACCAAAATGTTCTATCTCCGGGTCATGAAAAAATAAGGACATTTTTAATGCAAAATGTTCTATGTCCAAACACAAAATTCCTATTTTTTTCCAAAATTACTTCATTTTCACCGATAATTTTTTTAATTAAGCTCATTTAGACAGAAAGACATGTTCATAATGCATGTTCACTCTAAATATGAACATTTTGACCTTATTTGAGAGTCTCAAACCTTTGGACTCAATTTTCTCGAAATTTTGAAAAATGGAGATAGAACACTAAAGCACTCAGCCGACGATCTGTAGGTATTCTGGCTCTACCCTTCAAACCTTTGTATAGCAGTATAAGTCTACTATCATTCCTCCTTTTCTTAAAAGATTCCCTTTTCAGTTGACCTAAAATGTTTGTTATGTTCTCAGTTTCAAAAACATAATTTCCAGTCACAAACCTTGCAGCACGATTTTGGACCGTTTCCAGTTTTTCCTGGAGGCCATGAGTGTGAGGGTTCCAAACTGAATTTCCATATTCTAAGACCGGCCGCACCAGTCCTTTATAAGCTACTTCTTTCACATCTGGGGGACAAGAATACAAATTTCTCCTCAAGAACCCGAGAGTTCTGTTTGCTTTTGTATAAACATTGGAAATATGTGTATTCTATTTCAAATCGTTTGTAATAGTTACACCCAAGTTACACCCAGAACAGTAACCTCAAGGGTGTATTTAGCCTGCATTTTACTAGACCGTTTATTTGTCAGCTGCAACATGTTGCATTTGACGGGTTGAAATCCCATTCCCCATTTCTTAGCCCAACTGCCTAAACGATCGATGTCTCTCTGAAGTTTCAAAGTACCCTCTTCAGTGTTGATTTCGCGATAACAAACACAATCATCAGCAAAGAGTCTTATTTCAGACGATGTCATTTTATATACAACGAAAACAACAAGGAGCCGAGAACGGTGCCCTGAGAGACACCCGACACAACCGAAGCCCAGCCCGAACACCATTTATTACTACCAGTTGTTAAAGCATTTATCCAATTCAACATATTCTATAGCTTAACAATCTGCATGGTGAGGAGTATCGAAGGCTTTTTCAAAACCCAATACAAAAGTGTCAACCTGGCCTTTTTGTCCAAGATTTTTGCACAATCATTTATCACCGTAGTCAACTGAGTTTCACAAATCAAATCAAATCAATCAAATTAAATAAAATTTATTGGTATAAAATCCAATGACAGGATTGTCACCATATACAATATAGTACATATAACATACATGTAGAGCAAATTCCTGTTATATACTACAAGTATACTTAATATTTTACGTGTTAATCAAAGCAACATGTATTAACATGCAAAATGTCCAAGGCACCCGTAGCACACTTAGATAACACAATGTGTGTTATCCAAGTGTACCACGATTACCACAAGTACACCACACACTCCACATGCCAATACATACCGCTTTGATGTACACAAAAGTAGAACACACTGACTTTTCAGAAATTAATCAAATACTTATGTTTCAATTCAATTAATGATACTATGGAAATCTGTTCTGACACAACTAAGTTGTCTTAAATATTCTTCTTTAGGAATTTCACATGTTTCAATTGACTCCTGGAAGACATGGGCGAATACCGAACCTAATTTCATAGCCAGTTCCTTTAGGACTCTAGGATGAAGTTCATCAGGCCCTAAGGCTTTAGACGGGTTAAGACCTCTGAGAAGTTAGGTCACCCCTTCCTTTGCGACCCTGTTATCGTTCATGAATGGGACAGATCTATCCAGAAGAGGGACATGTTTGTACAATGTTCATCACTTGTAGAATTCAAAGTTCTGGTGAATAAAAGTTAAACCACACGTGAAATAAAACACTTAAAAACTGTAAGAGTTGAACTGTAATGTGTTCACAGCTCTTAGAGGATCTCAGTTTTAATATTTATTTATTTCAGTCTGGGAAGTGACTGAATGCTTTACACAACTTCTTGTGTTTAGACCAGTCAGCTAATTGGCAAGTGTTGTAGCAATATTTTGCAAATTTGCATCCGGTGCACTTTTTAAATTCCCCTTCTCCTGCACAGTTTGAACAAATATTTGATAACGCTGTATCCGGTTCAGGAATACGACTGAATTAGTGCCTTCTAATTCAGACTTGTTTGGCTCTGCCTCCTCTGCAGACAGTTCATCTAAGTCCGACCGAACACTGTTTTCTTGTTCATTGGTTTTAACAGACACTCAGAATCCACTGAGTGACTGACCACAGGAGACTGCAGACTGGCAATCGTCCGTGATTCCTGAATCTTGGTGTAGTGGGCAGAAAGATTCGCTGCACTAAGCTGCGAATTTGATTCGATTCCAGTACATGTTTCCCTGCACCGTGACCGTCTACGATCCCTGGCCAGGCAAGGCATCAGATCGGTGTTCTTCTTCAAGGTGGTGGACGGACTGGTGCATACAATGTGGTCTCATGATTTTTACTCCTGTTCGGGAGAAACGCCTTGTTAAAGCTAAGAAGGTACAAGTAGGCAAAGGTCAGGAAAAGGCGCAATCAGAAAAAGATTCCCACTCCAAAAACCGAGGTGGGAAAACACCAAACTAACAGTCAGGCACTTATACCATGAAAACATTTCGTAAGCCGAATGAGCAGCTATTTTCCCAATAGGTGGCCACTCAGTTACTTTAACTTAACTAAAAATATGAAAACATACATAAGGCGCCAACAGCACAAAAATTTTAAACACCAAGGCATAAAACAAAAAGAACAAGAAGAAATCTACTTACTGTGTCACTAAAACATCATTGATAGCCAATTCACAAGCAATAGTAAATGGTTTACTGCACTTCAGATATCTACACTCATTCTTCCAAACGACCATCCTGGACTGGAACCATTTGCACGAGAATCTTGTTGGCGCCGAGACAGTTGACAGCTTCAGGAAGGCTGTCCATCAATGGGACTAGTAATTCTTTCCCGCTCTCTCCCCGCTGCATCAAACTGAAAGGCCCCGCAACGTATTTCACAACTGAGAATAAGAATCAACTTTTCGAAGTGCCCAATAAGATTGCATCATAGATATGCATATACGAGTTCTTTCGAGAACAACCTCTAAGACTACTATCACTTCATCTGTGAATGGTAGGACATTTTCAGTGATTAATGATTCTGATTTAGACTGAAAATCAATGGGTTTTGTATATGTTCTTACTTAAAATACAAACAATTGTAAGATGCAATATGTTGGACAAATTTGTCGAACTTTGCAAAAACGATTTGGTGAGCACTATCATAGAATCGGAAAGCCCAAAAATAATGAAACCTTTCTGTACCAGCATTTTAAGCGCACTGGTCATTCTCCAAATAATGTTTTAACCAGTGGAGAAAATTGCATATGATAAAAATTCTTCTGTTAGATTCAAAAATTAGTTCGACTTCTAGATACCTCGATGACCTTTTGAACATTGACAACCCTTATTTTGAAGGTATGGTCAATCAAATTTATCCACCTGAACTACAGTTGAACAAAGCCAATATCTCAGATACCGAAGCCCCCTTTTTAGATTTCCATTTTCCTGTTGCAAATGGATTTGTTTCTTTTAGAAATTATGATTAGCGCGATGACTTTGATATAGTAAATTTTCCGTTTTTGGATGGTGACGTTCCTCGTCGTGCTTCTTATGGTGTTTACATTTCGCAACTTATTAGGTTTGCTAGAGTCTGCAATCATGTAACAGACTTCAACGCTCGCAATAAATGTTTAACGGCCAAACTTCTCCAACAGGGCTATCGGTATCATAAACTTCGTAAAAACATTTTCTAAATTTTATCGTAGACACTATGAATTGATTTCCAAATATAATGTTGGCTAAAAGACGCTTTTAGGTGAGGGCCTTTCGGAACCAGAATTTTATGTTGACTTGGTTTACAAATTTAAGAAACTAATAGGAAGGAAGGATTTTTCTTTTCAGTTCAGAAAAAATCATTACACGTTACAGACGTATAGGTTATAACTTGAATGTTATGCGACAGTCTGCATGCTTAGTTTTTAACCCAATCATGGTTGATAACTATGCTGCCTTCTTTAATTGCACGCCGGTGGGTCGGGCGTCAGACCCTATGATGGCGCCGACTTAAAGCTATTCATTGTAGTTGGTTGGGACCGGAGCTTCTTGTCTGTTGCTCGGCCCACCGCGGTCCAGCTGGTGTTTTTTCTTTTGCTCCGGAGATAGTAAGTTATTGGGCGCCCAGGGATCTCCATCGTAGGGCAGCTCACTCAATCTGTGAGTCCTGGTGTTTGATTCATCAGGATGTTTATCATGATTTATTTGTTTGTTCTTGGTGATTCATTGCCGGGCTAGTTAGAGATTCACCACGAGGACCGAAGAACTCACTAAATATTATGGACCACTGCAGAAGCTGAGGATGAGGTTATGGCCATGTAAAACCGGTTTAAGCCCACCAGTAGTTTTGTGTTACTGATCGTTCCAAGGCGATACTTCTGTGAAGGTTCTTTTTGTTTTATGTCTTGGTGTTTAAATTTTTTGTGCTGTTGGCGCCTTATGTATGTTTTCATATTTTTAGTTAAGTTTAGGTAACTGAGTGGCCACCTATTGGGAAAATAGCTGCTTATTCGGCTTACGATATGTTTTCATGGTATAAGTACCTGATTGTTAATTAAGTGTTTTCCCACTTTGGATTTTCTGATTGCGTCTTTTCCTGATCTTTGCCTACTTGTACCTTGTACCCTTTTCTATTACGGTGTTGTTACAGCAACTAAGGCGTTCTGACGATGTCCTTGTAGGTGATTCTCTGCGCTGTCATGGTGCACTTTCACAGCGCTCACAGCGCAAACATTGTTCTTTCATGGCATTCACAAGTGGACCGCCGCCTCGTTGGCATCTTTAAGAACGACGTAAAATGCCGTACAAACTGCTTTTGCAAAGCGACATTGTGTGCTAGTGGAACTCCTATTGCACTGCAGAAGATAAGCGCCGCGAAAGTGGTTTTGCGACCATAACCACAAGAACGCCGGCGACTGCCCAGCGGGCACATGACGTCATAATGACGTCATATCAACGTCGATGCGACGTCATGACGTCGCATCGACGTCAATCTGACGTCATTATGACGTCATGTGCCTGGTGGGTGTGGAAGCGTTAGAGTTTGGCATGGCCAAAATGCCAGACGTTCCTTTACGATTTACATGTATGCGATACAATGGTGTCTGCTTGCAATATCAAGTTCGATGTTGTAGAGATGCATGCGGTCACACTGCACCGTCGTCAACGTTCTGCATTTTTAAACAAAGTGGCAACGATGTGACATGCGGTGGTCTCAGAAATAGATAAAGCGCACTCGCCTTGCAATCTGGAGATTGCGGCCGACGTATGCCCGTCATGTTGGTGACTTATGTCCATCCTGATTAAATACAGGGAAACTGCCCATATGGAGGTATAAGAGAGCGTTACCTAACGTGTCTGGCAAAAACGGAGGTCTTGATTGGACACATAATATCGATAACGTTTTCAAAGCAACATGCATATGGTCAATTCCCTTTCTCTCATGCTTTTCACCAAATGTGGGCCTTTCTTGTTCGCCGTGTCGGCTACACTTTTTAAAATATTTGGTGTAAGAAGTGGGATTATGTCAACTGCTAGAACTGTCAACGACGAGTCTTCTCGGAGGGAAGTAATGTGACAATGGCTTTCAATAGATGTAAATCTAAGGTTCACTACACATGTACTACACTAGGTCGTTGAGCATGATATGTTGTCTGATTCTGTGCTACCTACCCTTATACTTCAAGTAAGCTGAACTGCAACCTTTTGGAATATAGTTTTTTTTGCCGGTTATACCTAATATTTTTATTACATAAAATATAGCTTTGGTCATGTCAGAATGTGTTCGACGCCTTATCCTATCTCCTGAATAGTATTTATATTAGATTTGGGACCAAGTTATACAGACAAATTGTTGGATTCCGATGGGTACAAATTGCGCACCTTTCGTAGCTGATTTATTTTATACTGCTACGAAAGAGATTTCATGGAATCTCTCAACCATGATAATCAAGCTGATGTTATCGAGGCTTTTAATTCCACTTCTTGGTATCTCGATGACCTTTTGAACATTGACAACCCTTATTTTGAAGGTATGGTCAAATTTATCCACCTGAAAAGTCAATATCTCAGATACCGAAGCCCCCTTTTTAGATTTCCATCTTTCTGTTTCAAATGGATTTGTTTCTTCTAAAATTTATGATAAGCGCGATGACTGATTTTGATATAGTAAATTTTCCGTTTTTGGATGGTGACGTTCCTCGTCGTGCTTCTTATGGTGTATACATTTCGCAACTTATTAGGTTTGCTAGAGTCTGCAATCATGTTACAGACTTCAACGCTCGAAATAAATGGGCTATCGGTATCATAAACTTCGAAAAACATTTTCTAAATTTTATCGTAGACACTATGAATTGATTTCCAAATATAATGTTGGGTTAAAGACGCTTTTAAGTGAGGGCCTTCGGAACCTGAATTTTATGGTGACTTGGTTTACAAATTTAAGAAACTTATAGGAAGTAATGATTTTTCTTTTCAGTTCAGAAAAATCATAACACGTTACAGACGTATAGGTTATAACTTGAATGTTATGCGACAGTCTGCATGCTTAGTTTTTAACCCAATCATGGTTGATAACTACGCTGCCTTCTTTAATTGCACGCCGGTGGGTCGGGCGTCAGACTCTATGATGGCCCCGACTTAAAGCTATCCATGTTCGGAGCTTCTTGTCTGTTGCTCGGCCCACCGGGGTCCAACTGGTGTTTTTCTTTTGCTCCGGAGTTAGTAGGTTATTCGGCGCCCAGGGATCTCCATCGCCGGGCAGCTTACTCAATCTGTGAGTCCTGGTTTTGGATTTATCAGGATGTTTATCGTGATTTATTTGTTCATTGACTAGTTAGAGATTCACCACGAGGACCGAAGAACTAACTAAATATTATGAACCACTGCAGAAGCTGAGGGTGAGGTTATGGCCATGTAAAACCGGTTTAAGCCCGCCAGTAACTTTGTGTTACTGATCGTTCCAAGGCGATTATTCTGTGGTGGTTTTTTTTGTTTTATGTCTTGGAGTTTAAAATTTTTGTGCTGTTGGCGCCTTATGTACATGTATGTTTTTTTTTCATATTTTTTGTTAAGTTTAGGTAACTGAGTGGCCACCTATTGGGAAAATAGCTGCTCATTCGGCTTACGATATATTTTCATGGTATAAGTACCTGATTGTTAGTTTGTTTTTTCCCATCTCGGTTTTTGGAGTGGGAATCTTTTTCTGATTGCGCCTTTTCCTGATCTTTGCCTACTTGTACCTTTGTTTAGACATTCTCCACTGTATGGAGGCAAGATATGGGTCTGATTCCCGGGGCCGATTTCTGTTTAGTATGAGTATCTGGCATTAAATTATTCCAACTTAAATTTATGCCTTATTAAGCTTTTATATCAACATTAAGAGATGTCTCCATCCCTTGCTCACAAGTTTTAATCGATGACAAAACCATTGACGTCATTGAAAACCGATAATGCCTCTCAGAGTTCTGAAACCCACGGTACCAGCGATCAATACTACTCTTGTTATGGAATATTTAATCAGATAGGTGGAGAGAATTGGCCGATAGTGCAGCCATATTGGATTTAGAATATAGAAAAGAGAGCAGGTTTGTTTTCCAGCATTCTATAAGGCCTTATTTATCATTGTTAAGTAGTTTTGTAATCGCGTTTTTGTTTCTATATAGATATTTGAGCAACAGGGGCCAATTTAACCATTTCCATATCGGTTGTATTGGCATAAAAACTAAGTTATATGCATCTTTGTTGTTTCTGTCAGATTAAATAATTGCTTTCTCAGCGTTCATCCGTTCTTTTATATCATAAAGGTTCCGAAGACGCGGAACATTTTTTCTAGAATTAACTTCCAAGTCCTTAAGGATGCTAAATCTTTAATCCAGATAATACCTCGTAATTGCCTACATTGAGTTATATAAATGATATGCTATGGGCTTTGCTGATGTTGTGGAACCAGTTTCTCGGACCAACACAATAACAGTTACTGTCAACCAAGAACAACTTGGTATTTCAGAAATTAGGAACAATGATAGTGTTACTACTGGCCGCACTGTCGGCAACCTGCCATGCATCTAGCTACACAGATCTCTTGGCTGACCTCCAATACCTCTACAACATAGAGAGGCTTGACAAATCCCTACCCCTACCAGAGTACTACCCTGACGACTCATACGACAAGCTCCAGGACGACTGGGATGTGGCCTACCCCGACTCAGATCCCTACTCACAGCCCGGCCCCAAGGAAGCACGTGATTATGGTGTAGCGGCACTCAGAGACCAAGAGTATATGAAACAACTGCCGATTTCAGGATACCAGTATATTTCAGGTATGGATCCAATTCCAAATGTTCTTAATATAGTAAATGTAATTTTAAAATACTACAAGACAAGTTGCGAATAAAAATTAAAAATTAGGTCCTTTAAGAGCAGTGAACATATTAATGGGTGGGGCATACCGCGGTTCCCGCTACTCAAGCCTCATCACTGACCCTTTAGATTTGACAACACGGAACCAAAGAGAACAAGCAAATTCAGAGAATTTATGTCCCTCGCCTTGATTGTTTAGTTACACAAATATAATCTGAGAAGCCACATGAACTTTCTAAGTGTAAATGCCCAAAAGATTGCGAAAAAGTGATCAAATTAAGCTGAGGATTATATGCAAACCATATGCGTATCTTCAAAGCATTATAAAGACAACTGTAAAGTTTCAAAAGAATCAGAATGAAACTGTAGGAGGAGTTGCGCACACAAGGTACCCCTGTCCATTCACTTTCATTGTCAAAATGACCGAAAAATGACTAAGTTCAAATTGCAAACAAAAGTAATAAAAATTAATCTGAGTATCGTAACCACATGTATATCTTCATAGCCTGGTAAAGACATCTGTAAAATTTCAAAAGAATCAGAATGAAACTGTCGGAGGAGTTGCGCACACAAGATACCCACTGTCCATTCACTTTTATTGTCAAAATGCTCGAAAAATGACTAAGTTCAAATTGCGAAAAAAGTGTGAAAAATTAATCTGAGGATTATATCCAAACCACATGCACATCCTCAAAGGATGGTAAAAACATCTGTAAAGTTTCAAAAGAATCGGAGTAAAACTGTAGAAGGTGTTGCGCACACAAGGTACATACTCTATAGGGGGACGGAAGGACGGAAGGACAGACGGACGGACGGACAGACGGACGGACGGAATGACGGAAAGCCAAAAACTATGTCCCTCCGCTTTTCTTCGAAAAGGCGGGGGACAATTACAGTTAATGGGGTAGTCAATACAAATACTAGAATCATCAAAATGGGGCCAAATATATTAAACGGTTGGTTAGAAAATGAATCTAAACCAATAATAAATTTCTGATTACTCAGACTATGTTTGCTTCTAAATACGGTGCCACGCCCACTGCATGCACATGTATAAATTTAAAACCTGCTCGCTTCTCAAAAATACGACAACTCGTGTGTGTTAACTAAAGAAGCGAAGAGAAACGCGACAGCAGAAATCGGGCACAATCTAAACAACAGTATAGTACCTGATTGTCAATTTAGTTTTCCCCACCTGGTTTTGGAGTGGAAATTTCTTTCTAATTGCGCCATTTCCTGATCATTACCTACTTTTACGACTCTCATAGTCTATAACACTCTGAATGTCGCGACAATGGAGATTATACGACAAGTACAGCTATACCTTTACTCTGACATGAATTTGGAACGCCAGAAATGATTATACAAGGTTTAGACTGCATTCATTACGAAAACTTGCCCATGCAATATACAGAGATTGTTTTAGTTGTAAAAAATGAAAAATTCATCACAAAAATTTTGGCATTTTTCTTATTTTTGCTCAAAATATAGATTGTGGGTACACGTTAGAACCGCCTCGCCGAGGCGGTTCTAACGAGTACCCACAATCCATGTTTTGGATCAAAAAATAAAAAAAATAGGTATACCCCCGCAAACCCCAGTTTTTATATATAAAAGTGGGATTCAAGGGGTATACATAACACAGACATGCTTTCCTGATGTATGGAAGAAGCAATACTTTCATGTAACAGACCGTTGCCATGGGCGAGGGTCCATCCTACGTTGTTTGTATAGCCTTTGCATGAGAGCAACATATTCTCATAATTTCCTTATAAGCTTGTTTTCCGAGTGTAGCGCAGATCGATATTGCTTAAGTTACTTAACAGTTTGTTGTCATATGAACGACAATGGACGAAATTTCTCGGCTCTCTTGTCAGAACATTTCCAATACTGTATGATGGAATCTTAAACTCAATTAGCATACATCAAATATAACACGGCAAGAGAAAATCTGCTCAATTTAAGCTTTTAGGTACCTGTAAAACTAGTTTAAAACCGCCAGTAATTTTATATTACTGATAGTTCCAATAATAAAAGCGACACTTCTGTGTTGGTTCTTATTATGTCTTGTTGTTGAATCTTTGTGCTGTTTGCACCTTATATATGTTTTCATATTTTTAGTTAAGTTTGGGTAACTGAGTGGCCGTTTATTGGGAAATAGCTGCTCACTCGGCTTACGATATGTTTTCTTAGTATAATTACCTGATTGTTAATTCATTTTTCCCACTTCGGGTTTAGGGTTAGGGTTTGGGTTAGGATTACTGGGAATGTCTTTTTGATTTTGCCATTTCCTGAGCATTGTCTACTTTTTACCATTTTACTCTTTTTGTTTATGCGTTTATTGTTTCTTGTAACGCGCTGTGTATATCTAAAAGGTCAGTGCATCGCCATACCCTTCAGTTGTTATTTGGGTTAAGCGTCTTGTTTGTTTTTGTTTTACGTACAACCACGTAACAGGCAACCATAACCTATGTTTTGAAGAATTCTAAGAAAATTCGTTTCATCTTAAAATCGTCCTTTTACTCCAATAAAGTTATTTTACAATCTGGTTTAATGTTTTCTGCTACTTTAGGTGGTACCGGTCGACAAGATCCAGTTGATGTCAAGACAGACAAAGTATTACCAGAATATTGCACACCGCCAAACCCATGCCCACCAGGATATACAGGTAAAGTCAATTATTAAAAGTTCTTAGGAGTCAATATAGCACCATTCTATGCTCAGTATTTTGGCTTTGACATTGCTTTACGACTGCATAGGAAAGCAACTCTTAAAGACATGTTTTTGTGTTCAAATAAGAATATTTTGATTTTGTAGAAACACAGCTCGTGCTTGCATTTTAAAAGAGTAAATAACATGAATAAATTGCATGAGAGAGTTGATCAATTACACTGAAAATATCTGCATTGAAAAGCAAGAACCAACGCAACTGATCACGTCCTACATCTCAATCGTGTATCGTATACCCTAGGCACAGATAACTGCGTTAAAGATTTTGAGAACACCCCCGAAAACAATCGCCGTATCCTTGGAGAACAGGATTGTGCCTGTGACGCCGAACACATGCTGAGTTGTCCCCCGGGGAAGAAAACTATTGACCCTAAATCCGGACTCGTAGATACTTCAAATATGGACGATATGGATAGCTTAGACACACTGGATTTGGTAAGCAATAAAAATGCATCATTCTGACAAAAAAAAAAAAAAAAAAAAAAAAAAAAAAAAAAATGGTAGACTAATGTTTCATGTAAATCGACAGAAATTGAGCCTGTGCATGGGAAAACCAACAATCTGCATAGGCGAAAACAAAGACGCAGATCAGCTTCGCGGTAACCGCGAAGCTGATCAGCGCCTTTGTTTTCGCTACTCGGATAGTACAATCTCTCTTCTTCTTAAATCCGAAATTTCAAGCTTCTAGCCTGCTTCTGTGACTGTACAGCCTGGTTTGTGTCGGACCTGGTCTGAAACCCAAATTGTTGGTTTTCTCATGCACAGGCTCAATTGTAAATATTCCCTGTTAAAGGCAGCCGGTCTGACTGGTGAAACTAATAGGGCATGAAACGCACGAGCAGTTAGAAATATAACCCCCACTTGCTGAACTTCAGTAAATTTAAAATGGAAAAGAAATAAATAATTGGTAATAAAGCTTTTTTTTAAAAAAAAATGCAAATATTAGCTTTCTTGGATGTTTGCTGCTTGCAGTCAGAGAATCCCTATCTGAGCTCAAGTAAGAAGCGACAGAAACTTGTCGCTAAGAAATCTCCCCATTTCGTTAGGAAAAGGGTGAGTGGTAATGGAATGAAGCCATTTCAATACATGGAAGCTATTAAGACAAGGCATGGCGGTTGCCAAAGCTACATTTTTCTTGCAAGACGTACATCTTGTAGTATTGCTTTATCTCGATGCAGTGCAGTGTTAATCACTGCATAACACTTGAGGACTTCCATGTATTGATTCGGTAGCAGATATGTCTCAGCAATTTCAGGCTGAAAAGTTGGTTGAATGACATTTGCGGTTATTTTCTTGGGTGTGGGGTATATAGAAAGCTTCCCATAAGAATATTGTATCATCGGTTGTTATCATAAATATTGTGGTACAATGCTTGAACAAAATGACCTATTAAAATGAAATGAACTTTATTCTTGATTCGTTAATGACTACAAAAGCAGGATTGGGAGGCAGTGTACAACTGATACATACATGCAGCTGTTCCGCGAAAAAATAGTTCCTGAAATTCTGGGACATATTTGTCTATGTTTTAGATGTGGCTTAGGTTTAGACCCTGCTTACCGTCATAAGCTAGCTACACCTCATTGTCCCTTAATTTGATTTAGATACACATTTTGTAGCACCTGGATTATTTTAAATTTTTTTAACACTTTGCTATTCCTCTTATTTGCGAGTCATTATTGCATTATTGTCACGGGCTAGTGGTAGAAGACAGCACGCTTTCAGTTGTTTCTTTCGCATGAATTTCATCATTGGTTATGCGTGTATATTCACATTTTGTGATAGGGAGAACAGTGTCGTTGAGTATTTTGATTTTTAGTTGATCATGTGTTTTTTTATTTCTCAATGTTTTTGACAATTATGATTTCAGCCTGATTGCAGGCAGTCACTTTACGAATGAATAACATAAGAAACTTTTTAACTTTGTTTCCCAAATGGGAATTCTGATGCCATTTAAATAGACGGACTATACGTAAGATTAAGCAGGTTATGATAGTTTTAGTGATCAATAATAATAATAATAATAATAATAATAATAATAATAATAATGATAATAATAATAATCATAGTGAACGTGAAATCCGAATTCTTGTGATCGAAGAACAATATCTATTAATGAAAGACCATAAACAACGTAATGTCTAAACGCTACATGCATTATGACAAATTTCACTTGACCGCGACATTTCATCGTTCAACTGTCGCGGTCAAATGAAACAAGCCATAATTGTGTCACTCTGTTTACAGTCTACAGAAGAAGGTTATGAAGGGATGTACAGCCCCTACCTGCCTGAGGAAGACCTTGACAATCCCTACCTGGAGGGGAAACTCATGGACAGAGTGGCCAAGAAACAGGCCCCAATCAAGAAATAAATGTTTATAAAATTAAATCATATAAGAAGTCATTTTTTTTTATAAAATAAAATCATAGAAGTTAAATATTTAAGTTTCATCTATATCTGAACGTTAATATATTATTAGAATGTGATGTAATCACTCAACACAGGCTTGTCTGGGTCAATGAAACATTACGAAAACATGCCCATGCAATATACAGAGATTTTTTTCAGAAACAAAAAAAAAAGAAAATTTCATGGAAAATTTTCATATTTTTAATATGGTTGCTCAAAACATTTATTGAATTCTCGGTGAGGCGGTTCTAACGAGTACCCACAATCTATGTTTTAGATTAAAATAAGAAAAAAATATGTATACCCCTGTAAACCCAGTTTAACTATACAGAAGTGGGGTTTAAGGGGGTATTCATTGCACGGACATGTTTTCCTGATGTATTCACTGGTTACTTTGCGACCTAGTGAGGCATATTGCAGTTTGCTTTCTTGTGAACAAAAATGGTTAAAAAGATTATTTGCAAATATATTTAGATATGAAATATTGCATTTTAATAGTTTTCATTTATATTATTTTGTGTTCATACTTAAGAGACAGTGGTTATGCAAATACATGTATTTGAATATATGGCTTCGATGAATAAATAGTTATAATATTCTGGGGTAAATAAAATTCTTGGGGAAAATCAAAACAACTTTGCACAGTAAGTGTTCAGTCGTCAATGTGCATCAAATTTACGCATTCATCAATTGGACAGTACAAACGGATGCGCAATCCCATCATTATTTCCTAGAAGTGGGTGTCATGTTAGGTTTTCACAACAAGTATTTTTACTTTGATTATAAAGAAAATTTTGGAATTAAATTTTGTTTGTTTATTTGTGTCAGTTCATGTATAGTAAGTCAGCACAACAGGCTGCTGTTAATGCAATGCGGTCAATGCAAAGTCAGTCATGATCATCATTGTCATAACGTAATGCTTTATGTATAAGCAATAATATCCGCATATTTGAGCCTTCACGTGAGAAGATCAACAATCTGGGTTTCCGACCAGGTCTGACACAGAGCAGGCTGTACAGCCATAGAAGAAGACCAGGGCCCAGTTGTTCAAAACTAACGACGTCGTTAGTTAACGTTTCGTTAAAATTTCAAACATTAATATTACAAATACACTGTTATTTTTTGTTGAAAAAATAACAGTGTTTTTGTTACTTTATCTGATATTTGCTTAACAAATTAATGTCTTAACGATATCGTTAAGCTAACGATGCTTTGAACAACTGGGTCCAGAGGCTTGAAATTTTGGATTTAAGTCGAAGAGGTATTTTACTATTTGAGTACCGCAAACAAAGTCGATGATCAGCTGTGCAGCTGATCTGCTTCTTTGTTTTCGCCTATGCATGTTGTTGGTTTTCTTATTCAGTGGCTCATTTGTTGAGCGTTTAATCGTAAACAACAACAACAAGTACGCGTTGCTTAAGTTACAATTGTATCTTTGTTAAGTTTGTATGAGCACATTTTTTAAAAATGCATTGTTTACATGTTTATGAAAGTGTTGGATAGCAGACTTTTATTTTACGTGCAGCTTTAAAGATGATGTTTTCAAGCTAAAATCTTTTTTCGAGTCATAACATTATTATAAAATATATATTTTTATGTAGTCTATAACAAACACAAATAATGTAGTGAATCACGTATTGTTACCATGGGTAAAAAATCTGAAAGAAAAAATATATTCCGAGCCAGTGCACATGCATACAGACTTTGACCCGTACGCGGAAATGACCAGATTCGATTTCATATATATATATGTAGAAAATATTTTAATACTGGCTCAATATCTTGATCAATACACCAAGCTTGTCTTATTTTATACTGTTGAAGTCAAGTGCATTTTGTATATGTTGAATGGAATTATTTCGGCAATCAACTTCTGTACACTAATGGCCATCTGAAGTATGGCTTCTAGGGCTACGAGACAAGTATTTTGGAGAATTCGGTACAATTCTCATGAGCACGATTCCACAACAAGGTTTTAATGATGAATCAATACGTATCCGCTTCACAGATTTTCACTTAATTTTGATAGCTTCACAGCCAGTCAAACGAGACAAAATTTGAACATGTAAGTCATTGTTTAAATTCAAAAGTTGTATTTTCAGTTTATGAATGATGAATAAAATGTTTAGTTTGTTAAAATGTTTGTACGCCCTCTTTATTACCTATCCATAACTGCTCTTATAAATTGAGCCTCGACGCGAGAAAACCGGTCTTCGGGGTTTCCGACCAGGTCCGACACAAACCGGCCTGTACAAGCTCAGAAAAGAGCTAGAAGCTTGAAATTTCGGATTTAAGTAGAAGAGGAATTGTACTATCCGAGTAGCGAAAACAAAGGCGCTGATCAGCTTCGCGGTTACCGCGAAGCTGATCTGCGCCTTTGTTTTCGCCTAGGCAAAAATCCGGTTTTCTCACGATGCGGCTTATATGCGCCAAGATATTAAACAACTTAAACACCTTTATTCCTATCTATTGAAAGTCATCAGCTGATCACTGGTAATGGACAGGACACTTGAAAAACTGATGGCCTGATAATGACTCTAAGTAAAGGTAGGGTCCCCAAAAAGAAAGCCCACTGTTGATTATAGAGGGGGGGGGGGCAGTTTTACTGCATGATAGTTCGTCTCTCACTAATGAGAAAGACCATCATTATTTCTTGAATAGTGCTGATGTGTGTTGGTGAGTTCTTTGATGGCTGACTAGGCCAATTCTGGCTCTAAACTGTCGGTTGCAAGTAGAGCAAGTCAATGTCATAGAGTCTGATGGTGGCACATTTGTTTTGGCTTTGCGCTCTCTTCGCTTTCTTTCAGCTTCACAGATTCTCTTCTTTTCATAAAGAGCTGCTCCTTTGTTGATGAGACCTCGCCACTTTGATCGCTCCTGTGCAGTCTGTTCCCAGGACCCCATTGGTATTTCGAAATCCTTCAGAGAGGCTTTGAGGGTGTCTTTGTAGCGTTTCTTCTGGCCACCTTGAGAGCGCTTTCCCTCCTGTAGTTCTCCATAGAAAACTTTCTTTGGAAGTCGCGCATCAGGCATTCTTATAACATGGCCAGTCCATCTTAGCTGTGCTAGCTTTAAGACTGTATGCATGCTTTGCATCCCTGCTTTCGTCAGGACCTCTGTGTCTGGAATCTTGTCCTGCCACTTGATTTTTAACAACTTTCTCAAACAGCTTAAGTGGAAATGGTTAAGTCTTTTTGCATGGCGTTGGTATACTGTCCAGGTCTCACATGCATACAAGAGGATTGGCAGTACCACAGCCTTGTAGACTTTCAGCTTGGTGTCAAGCTTGATTCCATTTCGCTCCCAGACATTTGCACGGAGTCGTCCGAATGCCACACTAGCCTTTGCAATTCTGGCAGTGATCTCATCATTAATATGCACTGCTCTGGAGAGAGTGCTTCCCAGGTAGGTGAACTTGTCAACAACTTTCAGTTTTTGCCCATTCACAGTGATGGTTGGTTCATTATATGGCTTTCCGGGCGCTGGTTGGTGTACAACCTCTGTCTTTTTTGTGCTGATTGTGAGATCATAGTTATCACATGACTGTGAGACTTGATCCATGGCTCTTTGCATTTTTGCCTCTGTGCTGGCATTCTTATCCATATCATCTGCATAGAGGAGCTCATCTAGCACATCAGTCTGGACCTTAGTTTTGGCTTGCAACCTTCTGAGGTTGAATATGTTGCCATCAAAACGGTACCTGATTGGAAAACCAGTGTCACTGTCCTGAAAAGCATCCATAAGCATGGCAGAAAACATCATGCTGAACAGTGTTGGTGCCAGAACACAGCCTTGTTTGACCCCATTTGTTACTTCAAATGGTTCAGAGAACTCTCCATCATTTTGCACACGTGCCTGCATGCCATCATGAAACTGCCGCACCATTGCTATGAATCTGGGTGGACAGCCAAACTTGGCCATGATTTTCCAGAGTCCATCACGACCAACAGTGTCAAAAGCTTTGGTGAGGTCAACAAACGTCATGTATAGATCTACATTCTGTTCTTGGCATTTCTCCTGAAGCTGTCTTGCTGTGAAGATCATGTCTATTGTCCCTCTGTCTTTTCTGAATCCACATTGACTTTCTGGGATAAGTCCCGTCTGATCAAGATGAACATTCAGACGATTCAACAGAATTTTTGCAAGTATCTTCCCAGCAATTGATAGGAGGGAGATGCCTCTGTGATTGTCACAGACTTGAGGATTTCCTTTCCGCTTGTATAGGTGGATTATGGATGCATCCTTAAATTCTTGTGGGATAGCCTCCTTTCTCCACATACAGTGAAACAACTCTGTCAGTTTCTCTGCCATGGGTAGCCCCCCAGCCTTGTAAACTTCGGCAGGAATTGCATCTGCACCTGGGGCTTTGCCAGATGATAGTTGTTGAACTGCTTTTCTTGTTTCCGTAACGGTAGGAAATTCATCTAACAGAACATTGCACTCTATCTGTGGAAGTCTGTCGATTGCATCCTCATTGATGCTTGATGGTCGATTAAGCACACTATTGAAGTGTTCTGCCCACCTTTCCAAGATAGCTTCTTTATCTGTGAGAAGAGTGTTACCATCTGCACTGAGCAATGTGGTGGCTCCAGAACTCTTTGGACCATAAATGGTTTTCAGTGCATCATGAAATTTCTTCATGTCCTTTCTATCCGCAAAAGACTGAATTTCTTCTGTTTTCTTCCTCAGCCAGGAATCTTGCATGTCCCTAAGCTTGGTCTGGACTGTCTTACAAATGTTGCTGTAGGCTGCTTTCTTTGATACTGAGCTAGTATCATCTTGATGTGCCTTGTGCAATCGGTGCTTTTCTTCAAGAAGCCTCTGAATTTCGGCATCAGCCTAAGGTGCTTGCAGCTGAAGAAAGAACTGTTTTATGGAAAACTGTCCAGTTTTCTTCGGGGTCCTCTGAACTGAGATTCATTGCATCCAGTTGGTTGCAAACGTCTGTTAAGAAATCTTGTCTCATGCTGTCTTTATTCAGCTTTGAGACATCCAGTCTCTTAGGAGCTTTCTTGCCTTGAGGTCGCCTCGCAGGCTGTATTCTTAGGTTGAGTTTGCTGACAACCAGTCTATGATCTGTCCAGCAGTCTGCACCACACATAGTCTGTCACTTTAACATCCTGCCTGTCTGTTCTCCGCACTATGACATAGTCTATGAGATGCCAGTGTTTGGAACGGGGATGCATCCAGGATGTTTTGTTCCTATTAGGTAGACGGAAGACTGTGTTGGTGATTAGAAGGTCATGTTCAGCACACTTCCTGAGAAGCAAGAGACCATTGCTGTTGCACTTTCCAACCCCTTCTGGACCTATAACTCCTTCCCAGGTCTGGTGGTCTGTACCCACTCTGGCATTAAAGTCGCCAAGAAGGATAAGCTTGTCTGTGCGGGGTGTTGCAGAAATAACATTGTCTAGGTCATCATAGAACTTGTCCTTGACCTCATCTGGATTGGTCATTGTGGGTGCATAAGCACTGACAATAGTTGCATGTTTATTGCCTGACAGAGGAAGTCTCAATGTCATTAGACGGTCATTAATGCCTTTTGGCAATCCTGACAGCTTACCAACAAGTTCTGTTTTGATGGCAAAGCCAACTCCTGCTTCACGCCTCTCTTCACTTTTGCGTCCACTCCAGAAGAAGGTGTATCCAGCACCAACTTCTTTGATCTCCCCAACATCTGCGAACCGAGTCTCACTCAATGCAGCTATCTGTATATCATACCTCCCAAGTTCTCTGCCCACAAGGGCCGTTCTACGCTGTGGTCTATCTGACCCAGCATTGTCCATTAAAGTACGCACATTCCATGCGCCAATCCGTAAGGGGATTACTCTAGCTTTTTTCTTTGTATTTCGACCGCTTAAGGGGATCCCCGCTGATCGCGGTTAACCAGCCAGGGGGTTTGAAGCAGGCAATTGTTTAGGGCACCTTTTCTAGCCCCTTCCCCATGCTACGGGGGTGAGCAGTGCGGTCCTAAATAGGTCTGCTCAGTCGCTCAGCCGACTGCCGAATTCTGCTTACTGCTTCTCCTCACAGAAAACGACCATTAGAACTGAGCCGCCTGTGTGCAGGTCTGCAACTACAGCTCCCAGTGTGTCCTACACCTGCTGCTTCGCCACTCGCCCATCGCCACAGGACTTTGTAGGTATGTGGGTGCAAGTGTGATGAAATTGTTGTGTATGCAAGTGCTTGTGTGTTGAGAAATAAGATGACATGCGCTATGAAATTAGATTATAGTGAGGAAGAGGTGCGCAACGTCAACCTCACTCTCTAGTCCTCGCCCAGCTGCGCCCAGAGGCAAGACACAGGTCAAGACGTCTGGAGTTGGGTTTAGATGCAGTGGATGACCGTAACATCTTTAGTGCCTTGTCACGCTCTGCATATTCCACAACATGTGGCTGTATCGCTTTCTGAACCGTTGAATCAGGTGATTTCTTCCGCTCCATCTACCGAAACAGTCTTTGCATATCTGGACTAGGCATATCCAGACACACAGGTTTGATTTTTGAGTTTCCTTCTCCTAGATGAATTGCTGGCCACAGCTGAAGAGCTCCATCTACCCTTTCTTAGGTTTTGTTTAGAGACCTGTAAACTCCTAGGAGGAGTGTCAACCAAGACTAATGAGTTCCCCCTGCCCAGCTAGATTTTTGTGTAGAGAACTAGCTTAACTCCTAGATGAGTTGCCTTCCAAGGCTAACGAGCCCCATCTGCACCGCATGACAACAGGTAGTACTGATTACATGTTACAGTAGCAGTTAAACTGACCTGACCTGAGGTACTGATTACATGTTACAGTAGCAGTTAAACTGACCTGACCTCAGGGACCATAAAATAACATAACATAAAATAAACAGTAGTACCACAGGTATTATCATTATCCTTTAGGGCCTACAGAGATGATATAATCACCTCATTATGACAGTCCATTGATGTCTGGATCATATATAGCACCATTAGGTGTCATTAACCGAAAGTAGTAATGGCCGGCACTCTGGCTCCATTTTCTGAAAACTTCTAGCTCCATTTTTCTGGCTCCATTTCTAATAAGTGCAAGCGCCAGAAATGGAGCCAGAAAAATGGAGCTAGAAGTTTTCAGAAAATGGAGCCAGAGGTGCGCACCCTGGGTCTCAGTTTATGAACTAGCTAAGTGGTATGTGTAGGTAAGTATCCTTGAGTTAAGACAAGCCTGCACATCTGCTCATCTGCACATCTGCTCATCTGCACATCTGCTCATCTGTACATTTGCACATCTGCTCATCTGCACATCTGCTCATCTGCACATCTGCACATTTGCACATCTACACATCTACACGCCTACACATCTTTAGAGACTATGAGATAACTGACACAGTCAAGTTTTTCTGTAGGTAAGTTCCATTACGAAATTAAGAAAAGGCCTTTTTCCCCTCTTGTGTTCCTGGGTACACTTGTCACATTGTGCCACTTGCTGGACTTGTCTGGGATAGTTGTGTGGGTATGTAGTAGATTATGTTGCTATACAGCTGAATGCGTCTGAAGAGTGTCTCAGTCTTGTATCTCAAGACTTCAACTCTGTTAGAGGCATGACTCTATAGCTTCCTTAGAGGCTTTAAAGTGGTATACGTTTCACTGTCTCTTGGTCTTGTATCTCAAGACCTCAACTAGTCAAAAGGCATAACTTTATAGCGTCTTCCTAATATATTGAGGCTTTTCAATGTTCTCGTATCTCGAGAACATTGATAAGTGTCAAAAACTCAGCTAGTTATTGTCAAACGTTAAACCCTTTACTACTACCTCCTGAGAGGAGAAATGAAAACCCAAGACTAAATAACATTTTCAACAATTTTATTTGTCCCGCTAACTGTGAATGCACGATGAAACAGAGGATTAGGACCGTCCCTCTGTTCTCGTTTACAAGTGTTTCCCCTGAATATAGCTACTCTTTGGTTTATTGTTAATACTGTTCATATGTGTTTTATGTGGCAACAATGATGTCTGTTCCTCGGCCACTTCGTAGCTTGGTGGGTCATAGTCATTCAGTTTCTTCTCAATCAAGAATTTTCGTTTCTTGATGGCATACAGTCTTGATTCGTCCTCGTCACAATCTTCTTCATCCCTCAATCGTTTAGCTGTTTCCTGTATTTTCTTGTTAACTGGATCTTTTCTAAGTGCAGCTGAGAGATCAGTCAGATACTTGTAGCGGGATACGAACTCTGACAGATACTTTGGCTTTAGTTCATCATATGCTATCTCTTCAGCCTCTTGTACGTCTTTGCCAGGATTTTCATACAGGGCCTTTTCAACCGTTTCGTTGAAAATGTCTTGCATCTTATCTGTCGTTATGTTCATCAAAACATCCCATGGTTTTATTTTCTGAGGTTCCTCCTCCTCCTCATCATCATCATCAATATCATCCTCATCCTCATCATTATCTTCTTCTTCATCATCATCTTCTTCTTCATCTTCTTCTTCCTCATCTTCCTCACTTTCTTCAGTTTCGTCCTCTTCTTCCTCATCGACTTCTTCTACATCTTCAAGATCAGGTTTTCTGAAGATGTCTTTTCCATCGTCCAGTGATCTTCTTTCAGACATTACACTTTCTTCATCACTGTCTAACATGTTAACCTCAGCACCTCTGCAGATACCACTGTCCTTGTGTCTTCTCAAATTGAATGATCTGCCAAATACTCGATCGCACTGATGGCACTGATATCGACCCATAGCTGGTTAGTCGAAAAATACTGAGATTCATCCTGAGTCTGTCTCTTTTATACCATCGCTGGAGTTGGTTTTGTTCTAGTTCTTCTCAGATTTGGTTTCTTTGTAATCCTCTGACGTTTAGCTGTTGATTTCTTCTTTTTCTCTGACAGTTCTTTTAACAGTTCAGCCCGACACACTCTGCAATACTTCGATGGTCTGCCCTCTCTAAGCCTTTTATTCAAAGCTGTATTCAACCTTTTCATAAGGTTTCTGATCTGTGTATAACTTGCACGAGATCCACTCGGTTTCTGTGTCACAGGTGTTTTCTTAGATTCTTCCATAACCTTGCAGGATTGTTTTGTCTGTTTTTCTAAAGAAGTCATCTCTTAAGCGTGTTGTACAAAACTGATAATTTTACAAACTCTTAGATTGTATTTATACTAGTTTTTCTTTCTACGAAAGTGTAATTTTAAAATCGTTTTGCCTGTTACAAAAGGAACAATCATACCATTTTCTGTTTTTAATGTAATGTGCACTTGGTCTACAATAGATTTTGAAACAGAAACATAGTGCAGAGTTTTAAATTCTTTATAGAAGAAATATGAATCTGATTTACTTTGAAATGGAACAACTCGTAAAATAGGTGCTACAGTATCACCAATAAAAGTGAAACTTGCAATGTCAGAATAAACATAGAAGTTGCTAAAATTGTGATTCAACTTTGCATTGAACTTAAACACATTTTGCTCATTACCTATAGGCTTTTCGACAAATGATGAATCTAATCCTAAGATTTGAGCAAATGGTTTTGGGAATAAAAGCCTAATCAGCCTTTCGTTTTGGGCTGATATTTTGAAACGTTGACTCAAATGATCATATGTCATAGTAATGTGAGCACTGAATTTTTTCAGTATGCCTTTTTCAAAGTTGTCAATGGAGTTCTGCATTTCTTCAGCTAGATATTCATGTGACTCATAATTTCCAGTTGGAAGTGTTAGTTTGAAGTTATAGCAGCCGTTTTCACTGCTACATATCTCTGTGATGTTTTGATTTCCAACTCTGCGTAAACCGGATTGGTCTAGGAAAGTCAAAAAGAAATAGTTGTTTTCTTCTGTTATGTTGAGAACTTCAGATGGTGTTGCAATTTCAACCAAGGCAACCTCCCAGTTTTCCACGTCAATTTTAATAGGATGATCCATTCTTACAGTAAATTCAGACTGTTTATTTGATGGGAACATGTTCATAGAACTGTCACTTAGTAATGTCATGTAAAAATCCTTCATGTCTGAAGAAGTACAGAATGTGTCAGTATTGAGTGAATGAATAATTCAGCTCTTGAAAATACTATATATCAGTTTAATTTATAATGTGAAACACAAACTATTTAAATACAAAACTCATTCATGCGTCGTTTTCCGAAAATTATCTACTTTCAGTTATATAATTTTCTGAAAATGCTAACCTACTTTTCTCAGAAAAACCCAATATCGATAATTCCCCTTGAACGTACAAATATATCAACTATAAAATTAATAAAACTTTTCTGTAAATATTCAAGCAAAAAATGTGTTTATTTATTTTCTTTTTAATTGTAACTGTGATATTTAAGTAAATTGTATTACATTCAATAAAATAATTGCAACACTTTTCTTACTTTTGATATGAGAATGGATTTCCATATGCAAATTTCCATTCACAAATTTTAATCATCTTTGAAAACTTCAGTTATATAAAGTTATAATGACCTATGCTTATCTGTGAATAATAATAAAACAAAGAGGCATTTTACTTGAAGTTTCTATGTTTGTGTAGATGTGGATACTAATGCAAAATCAAATAAGGCTACCCAGGAACACAAGAGGGGAAAAAGGCCTTTTCTTAATTTCGTAATGGAACTTACCTACAGAAAAACTTGACTATGTCAGTTATCTCATAGTCTCTAAAGATGTGTAGGCGTGTAGATGTGTAGATGTGCAAATGTGCAGATGAGCAGATGTGCAGATGAGCAGATGTGCAGATGAGCAGATGTGCAAATGTGCAGATGAGCAGATGTGCAGATGTGCAGGCTTGTCTTAACTCAATGATACTTACCTACACATACCACTTAGCTAGTTCATAAACTGAGACCCAGGGTGCGCACCTCTGGCTCCATTTTCTGAAAACTTCTAGCTCCATTTTTCTGGCTCCATTTCTGGCGCTTGCACTTATTAGAAATGGAGCCAGAAAAATGGAGCTAGAAGTTTTCAGAAAATGGAGCCAGAGTGCCGGCCATTACTACTACCGAATAAACAGTGGTACCACTTTAGCTCCTCCAGATTCTACCTCTTTAACGTGAATTTGTACCCTTTGCTTCAAAGCACAGTTTAACCCATATTTGACGAAAGAATTTGCCCATCATTATCAATTGGGTGAGTCCACTTTCATTTTTAGATTTTTAGGGGTGTTAGGGCGTTCTGCGGCGTCACATATGGGGCTATGCTGTTTGCCTATGTCACATAAAAGGGATGCCAGGCTTAAATGAGTTAAGGATATGGTCGCGAACAATTCAACTAATAGCCAGGCATATAGTAAGAATATCTTTGTAGAGGTTGGGGCCGAGAATTGAAAATCTCAGGCAATATTCAGATTATTCAAGTCTCATTCGAAGCTCTGCCGATTCCGGGTTGACTACTTTGTCCGTGTTTGAAATAGAAGAAAATGCACATTGTAAGGACTTCACAAGTGAGTGGGTTAAGTATATTTTTTTTGCTTCCAAAAAGACACCAACCCACTGAATAGAATGAATGAAATAAATTAAGTAATCTACATAATAAAATTGGATTAACATTTGCTATTAAACTGGTTTAGACTAGGAAGCTTACTATGAAGTATTGACATCATTTACGAAACGTTCTGCCCTTATAGTACACATTTACTTTAAGCAAAAGAAAATGTATCAGAAGATGACATAGTTGCCAATAATGCAATAAGTTTAGGGGGATAACCAGGAAGCTTATGATGAGCATTATCAACTTCGTTTTGCTCGGCTACAGAATTTATTGTATAACGATCTTAAATTAAGATATATTTTAGACTACGCGCTCTTTGAAACTGGTATAGGCCCGCGACAAGATCTTCCAGGCTGTAAATGTGAACATCTTTTAGTTCCGCGTGTCATAGATTTGGTCCACCCACGCGTATTAATATTATTGGTGGTGAGATTTTGTTCAATATGGTAATCATCTACGATAGACATGACGAAAACTTGCCCATGCAATAAAACAGCGATTTTTTTTAGCTTTAGAAATTGAAAATTTTCAGCTGATAAATTTTCTTCTTTTTGCTCCAAAACATAGATTGTGGTTACTCGTTAGAACGTCTCGCGGGCGGCCCCAGATATTAGCTTGAGGGGTTCATTTTTTGAAAGGTCAAGGTCATCGAGGTCAAAGTCAAATTTGTGTTTTTTTCTGTTTGTTCCCCTACTTCTCCCAGGTCCTTAGGCCGATCTTCACCAAACTTGGTGGGAAGGTTGAGGGCGGCCCCGGATATTAGCTCGAGGGGTTCATTTTTTAAAGGTCAAGGTCATCGAGGTCAAAGGTCAAATTTCTGTATCTCCCAGGTCTTTGGGCCGATCTTCACCAAACTTGGAGGGAAGGTGGAGGGCGACCCCGGATATTATCTTGAGGGGTTCATTTTTGGAAAGGTCAAGGTCATCGAGGTCAAAGGTCAAATTTATGTGTTTTTTTCTGTTTGTTCCCCTACTTCTCCCAGGTCCTTGGGCCGATCTTCACCAAACTTGGTGGGAAGGTTGAGGGCGGTCCCGGATATTAGCTCGAGGGGTTCATTTTTTAAGGTCAAGGTCATCGAGGTCAAAGGTCAAATTTCTGTATCTCGGCAGTCTTTGGTCCGATTTGCATGAAACTTGGTGAGTGTATACAGGTTGATCCCTGATTAAGATTTATGGGTCCAACTGGGTCAAAGGTCATCGAGGTCAAAGGTCAAATTTATGTTCCCAGGTCCTTGGGCCGATCTTCACCAAACTTGGTGGGAAGGTTGAGGGCGGCCCCGGATATTAGCTCGAGGGATTCATTTTTTAAAGGTCGAGGTCAAATTTCTGTATCTCGGCAGTCCTTGGTCCGATTTGCATGAAACTTGGTGAGCGTATACAGGTTGATCATTGATTAAGATTTATGGGTCCAATTGGGTCAAAGGTCATCGAGGTCAAAGGTCAAATTTATGTTTTTTCTGCTGGTCATGATTTTTTTCTGTTTGTTCCCCTACTTCTCCCAGGTCCTTGGGCCGATCTTAAAGGTCAAGGTCATCGAGGTCAACGGTCAAATTTCTGTATCTCGGCAGTCCTTGGTCCGATTTGCATGAAACTTGGTGAGTGTATGCAGGTTGATCCCTGAATAAGTTTTATGGGTCCAATTGGGTCAAAGGTCATCGAGGTCAAAGGTCAAATTTATGTTTTTTTCTGTTGGTCATGTTATGTCTTATTTGAGATTGTGTGTGTGTGTGTGTGTGTGTGTGTGTGTGTGTGTGTGTGTGTGTATGTGTGTGTCTTATTTGTCTTCATCGCCGCAATCATCTTACTGCTACGTCGAGACGGGTAAAATTTACTAGAGTCTTTATAAACCATGATCTGTCACCTCTTTAACTTGGTGAGTGTATGCAGGTTGATCCCTGAATAAGATTTATGGGTCCAATTGGGTCAAAGGTCATCGAGGTCAAAGGTCAAATTTATGTTTCTCCCAGGTCCTTGGGCCGATCTTAAAGGTCAAGGTCATCGAGGTCAACGGTCAAATTTCTGTATCTCGGCAGTCCTTGGTCCGATTTGCATGAAACTTGGTGAGTGTATGCAGGTTGATCCCTGAATAAGATTTATGGGTCCAATTGGGTCAAAGGTCATCGAGGTCAAAGGTCAAATTTATGTTTTTTTCTGTTGGTCATGTTATGTCTTATTTGAGATTGTGTGTGTGTGTGTGTGTGTGTGTGTGTGTGTGTGTGTGTCTTATTTGTCTTCATCGCCGCAATCATCTTACTGCTACGTCGAGACGGTAAAATTTACTAGAGTCTTTATAAACCATGATCTGTCACCTCTTAAACTTGGTGAGTGTATGCAGGTTGATCCCTGAATAAGATTTATGGGTCCAATTGGGTCAAAGGTCATCGAGGTCAAAGGTCAAATTTATGTTTTTTTCTGTTGGTCATGTTATGTCTTATTTGATATTGTGTGTGTGTGTGTGTGTGTGTGTGTGTGTGTGTGTGTGTGTGTGTGTGTGTCTTCATCGCCGCAATCATCTTACTGCTACGTCGAGACGGGTAAAATTTACTAGTCTTTATAAACCATGATCTGTCACCTCTTTACGCATCACATACACAGGTATTGAAGCAAATTCACCATTACATAATTAGGCGCGTAAAATGGGCTTTTCAAATAGGGATAAATGTGCCGCGACGCGAGAGAACCGGGGTTCGGGGTTTCCGACCAGTTGCGACACAAATCGGCCTGTACAGTCACAGAAGCAGGCTAGACGCTTGAAATTTGAGCTATAAGTAGAAGAGAAATCGTACTATCCGAGTAGGGAAAACAAAGGCGCTGATCAGCTGTACAGTTACTGTACAGCTGATCTGCGCCTTTGTTTTCGCATATGCAAGAATCCGGTTTTCTCATGAAGAGACTCAAATAAATTTCACAACGAGATAAAATTGCCTTAAATTCACTTCCTAAATCTGAAGTGTATAAAAATGACATGAAAATTGCCATGTCAATATCATTATGGAAAATCCACTGATTCAGGTCAAAACGTGCGAGGACCTGTGACAGTGGTCTTACTTAAACCAAAATGTTGAACAATGACAGTTTATATCCATGAGTTTCGGTAAGTTTAATTTTACCTTTTACGTGTTTTATAAATACGAAAGTGTACAAAATAATAAGTTATATACCATATGTTAAAAGAGCAAAATTTATTTGAAAACCAAACTGTATTAATAAGAAATTTAAATTGAAATGAATTAAACTAAACATTCTTAAACATCGGCAATGCTAACAAGTCGGAGGATAAATTTAAACAGCAGTGTTTAATTCGTGCGCGTTGATGCCTTTTAATAGACGAGGGCTAGATGCTTTTATGATCTTTTATGGCCGCATGTCCAGCGAAAATAAACAAGAACGCCGCGGAGGTCGATATCGCACCTGCATCGGGCAAAAATAACTAAAAACGTGAAATATAGGTCGAGGGCACCAGGTCAAGGTGTATTCTTAAAGGGTATGTCAAGGACATTTACTATGCAAGGTTACACACTCCCAGCTATCACAGGTACAGAGAAAACCAAACTTTGACGTAAAAATTAACAAAGTCAATGGACCGTGAAATATAGGTCAAGGTCAGCGGGTCAAGGTGCATGTTTGAAGAGTATGTCAATGTTAATTACTATTTGCAAGGTTTCACACTCGCAGCTATCACTGATGTAGAGAAAATCAAACTTCGACTTAAAAATGAACAAAGTTAATGGACCGTGAAATATAGGTCAAGGTCAGCGGGTCAAGGTGCGTGCTTGAAGGGTATATCAAGGACAATTACTATGCAAGGTTTCACACTCGCAGCCGTCACTGATGCAGAGAAAACAAAACTTTGACGAAAAATTAACCAAGTCAATGGACTGTAAAATATAGGTCAAGGGCACCGGGTCAAGCTGCGTACTTGAAGGCTATGTCAAGGACATTTACTATGCAAGGTTTCACACTCCTAGCACTCACTGATGTAGAGAAAACCAAACTTCGACGTAAATGTTGACGGACGGACGAACGGACGGACGGACGAACGAACGGATGAACGGACGGACGGAAATTTGGACTCCTATATCGCACCCTGCTATAAGCAGGTGCGATAAAAAGGGGAAAACATAAGAAAATATATTGATTTAAAATATGGTAAGGCGGGGCAATTGGTGCTTGGAACAAAGCTTCTTGACAAAACCGAAAAGATGAACGTAAATCTCATGCAAAAATTTAAATCTCTCCTAATTCTGTTTTATCAGGAGTGACCAACGTGAGCATATATTAGCAAATCCACTGTTCGTAGAACGTAAGCGTAAAGAACATGTAAGAAGACTACTAGCTATATAGACTGTAGGCTACACTAGGAATCATGGAGAATAGAACTGATGTGATCACAGGGAACCAGCTTCAAGCCGCCCTCAGAGGACCAGTAAGTTCACCAGGTCCCGAGGTTATAAACTCAGCTGAGCATAAAATTTAAACAGCTCATAAATGAGGAAAATAGTCCAAATAAGTTGAACTTTCAGGTTTGGATCGATCACCAAAGGCTGTGATTTATATTGCTTATAAATGTTTAAATGCAACGTTGGCATTTTAACAATTATGAGCAGGATATATTTCAGTCTCGGCTGAGCTGAGCATGAAAAAAGTTATATAACCTCGGGGCATGGAAGACATGTCTGTGAAATAAATAGCCTTTCATTTACTGCTACTGTAACATATAATCAGTGCTACCTGTTGTCATGCGGTGCAGCCTTAGACGGCGACCCATCTAGGAGTTTGCTAGTTCTCCACACAACCAGAGGACCATTGGTCCTGCGAACGCTCACCTGAAGCCTGATCTTGGAGTATTAAGTCATCATGAAATGACCTTGACCTTAAATACTCACCTTTATTGACGACCTTGACCTTAAATACTCACCTTTATTGACTTCATAAGTTGTCTGCATCTGCAAAGTTTCAGGTCTCAGGCTGCAATAGTTTCCAAACCCAGTGATTTCTGAGAAAACCATAATTTTAATTTTGATATTTAAATGACCTTGGGTCAAGGTCAAGAAATGACCTTGGCCTTCATTAATTACTTCCCTTCATTGACGCCATTAGTTGTCTGCATCTAGCAACTTTCAGGTCTCAGGCTGCAACAGTTTTCAAAATATCCATTGTTTTCGCCTTTTCCCATGTAAAAGCTTATGTTTCCAAAATTGACCTTGCCGTAAAATAGGTCAAGGTCATCCTAGGGTATCATTTCAACAAACTATGATGGGCTGGAGTCCCAAATGCTACATACCAAGTTTCGCGTAAATCGGCCAGCCGGTTCTGGAGAGGGAAGATTTTTGAGTGGTTTTTACCTTAGTTGGGCATGACGGCCATCTTGGTCATGTGACACGAATTTCGCGATCAAACTTTCGTTCCCCCTACCCATGGACGCTCTACATAAAATTTCACTTTGATTGGCCAAGCAGTTTCAGAGTTTTGAAAAGTACGTATGGACGACAGACTGGCCAAGGTCAAGTGATGACCTTGACTTAAACTAATCACATACCTTCATCTACTCCATTAGTTGTTTGCATCTACCAATTTTCAGGTCTCAGGCTGCAAAAGTTTTAAAACAAGTAGCCCAAGGGCAACGATCGCTCACCTGAGAGTCTGGACAAAGTTTTTTTTTTTTTTTTTTTTTTTTTTTTTTAGAAGATCTGATCAAAATTGAGGACGCTTGAGTGGCCACAACACTAAAAATTGATTTTTCAAACATTGAAGGGCAGCTAACTCCGCAGTCCATGGTCGAATCTGGCTCAAATTCGAACTCATCCAAGATGTTATGGTTATCCTTATTACTTCCAAAAATGAAGAAGATCCGATCAAAACTGAAGGCGCTAGAGTGGCCACAATACAAAATATTGATTTTTCAAACACTAAGGGGCAGCTAACTCCGCAGTCAAAGGTCGGATCTGGCTGAAATTCGAACTCATCCGAGATATTGTAGTTATCCTTGTTACCTGCAAGAATGAAGAAGATTCACTGAAAAAAAAAAAAGATGCTAGAGTGGCCACAACACAAAATATTGATTTTTCAAACACTAAAGGGCAGCTAACTCCGCAGTCAGAGGTCGGATCTGGCCTAAATTCGAACCCATCTAAAATATTGTAGTTATCCTTGTTACCTACAAGAATGAAGAAGATCCACTGAAAAACAAAGATGCTAGAGCGGCCACAACACAAAATATTGATTTTTCAAACACTCAAGGACAGCTAACTCCGTAGTCAGAGGTCGGATCTGGCCTTAATTCGAACTCATCCGAGATATTGTAGTTATGCTTGTTACTTGCAAGAATGAAGAAGATCCACTGAAAAACAAAGATGCTAGAGTGGCCACATCACAAAATATTGATTTTTCAAACACTCAAGGGCAGATAACTCTGCAGTCAGAGGTCGGATCTGGTCGAAATTCGAACTCATCCGAGATGTTATAGATGTCCTTGTTACTTCCAAGAATGAAGAAGATCCAAATAAAAATGAAGGCGCTAGAGTGGCCACAACACTAAATATTGATTTTTCACACAGTCAAGGGCAGATAACTCTGCAGTCAAAGGTCGAATCTGGCTGAAATTCGAACTCATCCGAGATGTTATTGGCTATCATTGTTACTTCCAAGTATTGAGAAGATACGATCAAAATTGAAGGCGCTAGAGTGGTCACAACACAAAATAATGATTTTTCAAACACTCAAGGGCAGCTAACTCCACAGTCAGAGGTCGGATCTAGATGAAATTCGAACCCGTCCGAGATATTATAGTTGTCCTTGTTACCTGCAAGAATGAAGAAGATCCACTGAAAAATAATGGCGCTAGAGTGGCCACAACATTTTTCCCATTATAAGTCTATGGGGATTTTTCCAGACGCTCAAGGGCAGCTAACTCCGCAATCTGAGGTCGAACCTAGCCGAAATTCGAACTCATCCGAGATGTTATGGTTGTCCTTGTTATTCCCAAGAATGAAGAAGATCCAATCAAAAATGAAGTTGCTAGAGTGGGCACAACATTTTCCCCATTATAACTCAATGGGAGCTATCTGTTGCCATGGAAACCAGAGTTCTGATCCGACCTGGCCCAAAACCTGAAGCAAACTTTCCCCCTCCTCAGTGATGCTTTAGATCAAATTTGATCGCGATTGGCTTTGTTGTCTTAAGAGATATTCAAGTTTGAAAATGTGAACGCACGGTCGCACGCACGGACGGACGGACGGACGACGGACGGACGGACGAACGCCGGATCATGGCCATCCTATAAGCTCACAAGATAAGCTCACCTTGTGAGCATTCGGCTCAGGTGAGCTAAAAAACTAGCTGGGCAAGGGGAACTCATTCGTTTTGGTCGACAGTCCTTCTAGGAGTTTACAGGTCCCCTTTTTATATAGTGGAGACGGGGTTTATATGGATGAACTTTTTTATTTCTTTGCTCCAAACCATAGATTGTGGTTACACGTTAGAACCGTCTCACTGAAAACGAATTGTACAAAGGTATTGAAAATAGCAAATATTTTCGAATGAAATGTTCATTTTTACAACTGATGAAAATATTCCATGTGTGCGTTTTATAAGATACAGGTAAATGAAACTATGTTTTAAACTTTCTCAAAATATAATTTCAACGTTTACGACGGGATTGTAATTGAGATTTTTCTTTATAAAACATAGGTTGCGCGATGATTATTAAAAATGTAGACATTAACTAAGTAACCATAAACAGCATCGAATCGTGTGTTAACATTATCATTATATATCACATTGAGAGTTTTTTTTTTAAGATATGTTTCAACAACATAAAAACAATGTGTGATTTTCAAATTCTAATTATTCAAACGTTCTTTGAGTTCTACTAGAATTATAACTCCTATTCTATAGTTCGATTTGTGCCATGAACGTCGATTTTCTTGGTTCCCTCATAATGCTCGCATTTTTATTTTAGGTAACTGGACTCGCCTTCCTTGGAGTAATAATAGCAGTTGTAATAATCCTTAGCGCTGTTGCAATTTACTTTCTGTATCGAAAGCTAAGACAACATGAGGAAGCTATCCAAGATCTCGAAGACCCTGAGAGAGGTCTGAGATCTGGTGACGAGGTTCTGGCGAAAGACAAAGATAACAATCTGAAAAACAGTCATGGTGACAGTGCTATAGAGATGGGAAGCGTTGGCCGCAGTTCTGAGACAGGTTCAGGTGATATTGAAGAATCCTGGTCACGGCACCATTCAAACTCCGGATCACACATGTCCGTGGTGATCAGAAAAGAGAGAACAAACATGTATGGTTGCACGCCGCGTACCAGTCAGGTAATAATGGTGGCTCAGGCGTATTACAAGACAGCACATAATACAACTGACGAGGTGCCAACCGAGAGTATAAAAATGTCGAACAAACACAACCAACATCCGGACAGAGCTAGTAATGTCTTCACAGAGGACTGGCGCGAAGGCAGAACCACCTCAATGTTACTGGATAGTTTAGGAACTCTTACGGAGACAAACTTGACCAATAACAAAGCCATGTTTGTGCATAAAACAATAGACAGTTCTGGTGGCATTATTGAAATTTCAGGTGTGTCGTTGAATATTCCAAAAGGTGCTTTAGACAGTTGGCAACTGATATCACTTGGAATAATATGGGAGGAGAATTATTATCCAGACCTGACTAAGAAGAAAACTTTGTTAAGTCCTGTGATACTCTGTCAACCTTGTGGACTGAAATTCAAAGTTCCTGTGACTCTTAACTTTCCACATTGTGCCGACAATGTGTCTGAAGACTGGGATATAACAGTGATGACAAGATCTGGAGATCTGAGCGAGCAGACAGCTTGGACTGAAGCTGGTTTTGGTGACTATATTGAAAGAGACATCGAGCCCAATACTATTAAGCTTAAATTAACCCATTTCACGTTGTACACGTGCGTTGGCGAGTCACGTGACGGTAAAATGGCGGCTAAAGCTGTCCACTTGGTGGCGTTCGTGTCGCCGCTTTCTCCCGGCGGACTGTTCAAACCGAGGATCTACTGTCTCAACAATTATAGGGAAGAATTAAAGGTAGGTCGGAACTTGGTGTTATGACATTGGACAGAGATTTTCTCTAGAACCTGTGTGAATGAAAGGAGTGAAACTGAAACTCGAAAACCTCTTCTCTGTTATATGATACCGACTGTTTTGTATGCGGAAAAAATGCAATTTCATCTGTGAAATTTAATTGCGAAAAAGTAAATTAACATTTTTTAAATCAATTCATAAAAGCCCCCCCCCAACCCCACCCTCCCCCTTGTCGTACATTAGGTTGAAACGGGCGTCATAAGAAATGCAAAATGGCCTTGTGGGTATTTCAAATCAGTTTAAAATTTACCCCATAAACCCACGAAAGTGACACCTCGACCATGGCAGACCTTGTCAAACCGATTTGGTCCCATTTCGCCTACTGCCGTTTTGCCTACTCTGGACATTCAATGAATTCCCGTTTTGCCTACTCTGCACTTTTTGTCCGTTTAGATCATGAATTAATGAGTTTGCAATGTTTATATGCTTGCATAGGCCCTTTAAGTAATCATTTTCCTCAAAAAAAAATGGAAAATAAATAAACAAAACTGCTTAAATCATTTTTATACGGTAAACTTTAAAATGTATTTGCATATTTAAATGAATGTCATGTTTTAAAACAACATTCTATATATTTTGTTATTCATCTGTATTGGATGAGTAGGCGAAACGGGAATAGTGAAATTTCTGGTGTAGACGAAATGGGACAAATCATAAGCGAAACGGGAGTAGGCGAAACGGGAACATCCCGTCAAACCTTATTCTAGGATTCATTTATCTTGGGACAAAATATTGTTGTTACTTGGGCACTTTGTTCTAATATTAAATATGCAGCTCTGATACAAGTCATACAAGTTGTACTATATTTTGCACCTTATTTCCAGACAAGTTCTCCGTACGAAACGAGATTAAATAAAGATGTGACATGCTTATAGGGTGCTATTTTTAAAATATTGTTAACAATTTAAATTCTAGGATGCAGAATATCTCACGTGCAAGATGGTTCCCGGTGCACGTGTTGCAGAAACGTCAGACCTCATTGTACACGACAACGACCAAGACATCGTCGTGAAGCTAGACAAAATCTCCGAGAAATGGAAACTCAAGGGAGATAATCAAGAGATATTGTCGTTCGAGCAGGTCTGGCACGCTATGACGCCGCACGTGACGTTTCTTCTGAAGCCCCAGGACAGCGTAGTTAGTGAGGTCTACTGTGACTTCACGTGCTATCAGAAACAAAGGGAGAATGCCAAAGCGAGGCTGAAAATTGCTGAAGAAAAAGCAAAGGTGAGTATAAAACGTGGTACACGCTAGGGTTGTTGAAGGTGGATTTACTACATACAAAATAAGCAGGCGAGGACGAGTACTGTCGGGCATCTTTACAAAAAAAAATTTTCGGTAAGGGCCTGCATACAGTTTACCACTGTGGATTGCACATTAATTCGTGAATGCAAACTGTTCGTTCTAAATAATCTGAATTATTGGCAACTCTAATGGTCTAAAATGCTTACATCAGGAAAACATGTCCGTGCAATAAATACCCCCCTAAACCCCACTTTTATATACTAAAATTGGGGTTTGCAGGGGTAAACCTATTTTTTGCCTTTTTTTGCTCTAAAACATAGATTGTGGGCCCGTACCCACAATCTATGTTTTGGAGCAAAAATAAGAAAAGCCTCTGCAATATTTCAGGGCCGGTCCCCTCTAACTGCTTGTACAGAATATCCCGAGCAAGAACTCGTCAATGAAATCATCATACACCTGGATCCGGAGAAGGTCGGCGATGCCGGTGACTGGCGGGATTTGGCGGAAAAACTTGGCTGTGACCTGGCGAGAATCAAGTGGTTGGGGACTCAGAGCAGCCCTACAAGATTGCTGATTGACATGTGGCTGGACGAGGGTCATGATCTGTCAGAATTGTCACAGACCATGGAGGATATCAACAGGCCAGATGTGGCCGCGGAGATTGATAAAAGATTGCCAGGTCTCAAAACATGACTTTACCATAAACGTTACTATACTATAGCGCACTTATACGGTGATAGTGCTATATAATAATGTCTATTCCCAAAACGTCTTCTCCCAAACGGTCTCTTCCCATAATGTCTCTATCCATAATGTCTACTGTAATAAAATGGTTGTTATGATCAGGGAAGCTTTTAAAGAGGATTCAAACTAAGCCAGACACAAGCCAACCAACTATGATCAACTAGATACTTGTCAAGTATGCTAACTCGGTAGTTTGTGGTCAAATCACCTGTAGGGGAGCGAAAGTGAACGAAACTAATGGCACATCCGAGTGTATAGTGGAAGGATCAGTCACTCACTTGCTTTATGTACAAGACATGGTCACTTGCTATTAACCTCAGAATCAGAATCAGAATAGTTTACTGGTGAAACGTCAAACTGACAATACTACACCAGGGGGGATGGGGCTTGACCGGAGGGGATTAGTCCCGAGCTCTCACAAGAGAAGTAAATTTAGACACACAATCATCTGACAATTCAGCAGAGGAGATCAGAGAATCAGGGAGTTCATTCCAATCTCTAATGGTCTGGGGGAAGAAACTGTGTAAATAGGCATTTGTACTTGCTGAAGGTATCTGAAATGCCAAGGAGTGTTGATTCCTACAACGCCTATTTTTGGGGATAAGGTCATCCGTGGGTATTTTTGCTCTCCCTTTTAGACCTTTGTAAAGTAATATAATTCTATTATCCTTCCTTCTTTTCTGCAGGGATTCCCATTTTAGTTTTTTAAGGATGCCAGTCATACTACCTTTTTCATATGTATAGTTCCTAGTTACAAACCTAGCCGCACGCTTTTGCTCCTTCTCCAAATCATCTATCAAACCTTCATAATGAGGGTCCCAAACTGAGCTACCATATTCAAGAATAGGTCTCACCAGACCTTTATAGGCAGCTTCTCTCACATCTTGGGGGCAAGAAAACAGATTTTGTCTCAAAAAACCAAGGGTCCTATTGGCTTTGGTACACACATTGCTGATGTGAGTATTCCATTTTAAATCCTTAGTTATTGTTACACCAAGATATTTGATACTCTCAACATTTTCCAACACAGTACCCTCAAGCTTGTAAGAAGCCTGAATTTTACTAGTACGTTTATTTGTCAGCTGCATCATGTTGCACTTGACAGGTTGAAATCTCATACCCCATTTCCTGGCCCAACTACCTAAACGATCAATATCCTTCTGAAGTTTCACTGTATCCTCCACATTCTTAATTTCACGATAACAAACACAATCATCAGCAAAGAGTCTGATTTCCGATTCAATATCTGAGGTGATATCATTTATATGCAACGAAAACAACAAGGGGCCAAGAACGGTGCCCTGTGGGACACCAGATACAACAGGAGCCCAGTCTGATTTAACGCCATTAACCACAACTCTTTGTTGTCTATAGCAAAGGAAGGCATCAATCCATTTAATTGTCTTCCCACCAATTCCATAACTGAACAATTTGCTTTTAATCATAGCAAGTGAGTGTTTAAATGCATGGTATTTGTTATGACTTCCCTGTATTTCACATTATTGGACAAGTTTGACATTTTCTCAGCAAGTATTACCTCGGATCTAATAAACTAGTATTTCTGAATGGTTTACTGGTGATACGCCAAATTGACAATACTTCACCGGGGGGGTGCCGTCAGGAGAGAAATTTGTCCCCCAGGCTCTCACAGGAGATGTGAACTTGGACTCACAGTCATCAGACATTTCAGCAGAGGAGATCAGAGAATCAGGGAGGTCATTCCAGTCCCAGATAGTCTGTGGAAAGAAACTACTTTTGTACGCTTCTTTGCTAGCTGAAGGTATCTGAAAAGCCAACGAGTGTTGATTTCTACAACGCCTGTTCTGTAGGTCAACATCGCTGTGGGTATTCTGGCTTTACCCTTTATACCTTTGTATAGCAATATAAGTCTACTATCCTTCCTCCTTTTCTTAAGAGATTCCCATTTCAGTTGACTTAAAATGTCAGTCATGCTCCCAGTTTCAAAAACATCATTTCAAGTCGCAAACCTTGCCACACGATTTTGGACCTTTTCCAGTTCTTCCTGGAGGCCGTGAGTGTGAGGGTCCCAAACTGAGATTCCATATTTCAAGACCGGCCGCACCAGCACTTTATACGCTGATGTATTACTATTTGGTGACTAAAACTTTTAACTGCAGGTGTTTCAGATCTTTGCACGTTGTATTTGTTTACAAATTCAGAATTCACATTTTATTACCAAGACAAAAATGCGATCAAAGGTCTGTTTCACAGACAGCTGGTGATGAAATAGCAAACAATAGTGCATATAATTATGTAACTTACCTAAAAGTCAATTAAAATGGGTCTGTCAGCTTTTGCATGTATATGAAAGAATGTTTTGATAATCAATATAGCAAATGATGAATTCCCCAATGTACATGTACATGATTGCATTACATTACGAAAACATGCCCATGCAATATACAGAGAATTTTTGAGCTTTAAAAATTGAAAATTTTTAGCTGAAAAATTTTGATATTTTTCTTATTTTTGCTCAAAACATAGATTGTGGGTACACGTTAGAACCGCCTCGGTGAGGCGGTTCTAACGAGTACCCACAATTAATCTATGTTTTGGAGCAAAAATAAGAAAAATAGGTATACCCCTGCATACCCCAGTTTTGCTATATAAAAGTGGGGTTCAAGGGGGTATACATTACACGGACATGTTTTCGTGATGATGCCTTCTGGTTAATAGCACTTGTCCTTTCACTTCCGTTTTCCTGCTGTGAGACAGCAAATATCAAATAACTGAATAATAATTTTGATATTGCATACAGTGAGAAGACATACTAATTATATATAGTTCATTTATAATCTCAATTATCTCTCTTTCCACATCCACAATGTCAAGTTGCAAATGTTCTTCTATGACTGGACAGGCTTGCTTGTGTCAGACATGGTTTGAACTCAAAGACAGGGGTTCTTATGACATGGCTAAATTAATTACAGAATACAAAGAGGAGCTTTAGTTTACAACTTTAATTATGACACTATCAAAAATATATATCAAAGCTTCAAAAGTACTGGAAATATTTTTCATTGACATAAGCCTGGTTACTTGAATATATATATACTATTTTATGTTTCAGTCAGTTTCTTTTCACGTTAAGATGCTGCTGTATATATAGTACATTGAAAATAAGGTTGTAAAATAAAGCATTTTTCAAATGGAGATATTTGAGCCGCCTCGTGGGAAAACCAACAATGTGGTTTTCGAACAGGTCTGACACAAACCGGCCTGTACAAGCACAGAAAAGAGTTAGAAGCTTGAAATTTTGGATTTAAGTAGAAGAGGAATTGTACTATCCGAGTAGCGAAAACAAAGGCGCTGATCAGCTTCGCGGTTACCGCGAAGCTGATCAACCGCGAAGCTGATCTGCGTCTTTGTTTTCGCCTATGCAGATTGTTGGTTTTCCCATGAGGCGGCTCATTTTATAACCTTCTTGTTTCCGTCCAGTCTATAGTTAAAACTGCTTCTGCTCTTTCTCCTTAATCTATGTTCAGGCTAAAGGCTTGTCTTTTACATGTATTTCAGTCACATTTTATGAAAATCTTCTATATCTGATTAAAAATGTTGTCTTAAGGATGTTCGCTGCCAACATTTGACATTTCGGAACTTCCGTTTTTTATTTTGTTGAATATCTCATAAACGGTTGCAGATATTTTCCTAATATTTTATATTTGGATACATATTGATGATATGCATTGAATGAGCCATGAAAATTGTCAATTTAAGGAACTTCATTTTTTCACCCCATTTTCTGCACTTTTTCAGAAAATTTTAGTTGTCAGTAAAATTTAGGGGGTAGGGTAGATTAAACTTTCATATTATATATTTTCAAATAAATTGCACTAGTTCTATGTTTATTTTAGCAGCAGTACATGTGTACATTGTCTTCTAAGTCAGTCTTTCTGTATTTGGTGTGCTAGTTTTCAAATTTTGGGTGTTTTTATGAAATGGGCTTTAAGAAATAAAACAGCCGAATAAGAGCTGTCGCAGGACAGCGTAGCTCGCCTGACTTGTACTATGCCACTACATCTGTTAAAATCTATGACCCATGACCTTGACCTCAAGGTCACTCAGGTGGGTCATGATGGTACAACATAAAACTTCAGACCAATGCAAAGTATCAACTTGATCAATTTACATGTTCAAGAGATATAGACTTATAAAAACATTAACCAAAACTTAAACACAAAACTTCCAAGTCCGTGACCCTGACCTCAAGGTCATCCAGGTGAGTTGTGATGTACAGCATAAAACCTGAGACCAATATCTATCAACCTGCAAGTATCAACTTTATCCATCAACATGTTCAAGAGATTTAGACTTTAACCAAAAAATTTAACAGAAAATTTCTAATTCTGTGGTCTTGACCTCAAGGTCACCCAGGGTAGGTCATGATGGTTCTGCATAAAACTTCAGACCAATATCAACCAACATGCAAAGTATCAACTCGATCATCAACATGGTCAAGAGATATAGACTTACAAAAACTTAAATCAAAAACTTAAACACAAAATTTCTCAGTCTGTGACCTTGACCTCAAGGTCACCGAGAGTGGGTCATGATGGTACTGCATAAAACTTCAGACCAATATCTACCAACATACAAAGTATCAACTCAATCCATCAATATGGTCAAGAGATATACTAGACTTACCAAAACTTTAACCAAAAACTTAAACACAAAATTTCTAAGTCCGTGACCTTGACCTCAAGGTCACCCAGGGTGGGTCATGATGGTACTGCGTAAAACTTCAGACCAATATCTAGCAACATGCAAAGTATCAAAACAATCCATCAATATGGTCAAGAGATATTGCCTTACAAAAACTTTAACCAAAAACTTAAACACAAAATTTCTAAGTCTGTGACCTTGACCTCAAGGTCACCCAGGGTGGATCATGATGGTACTGCGTAAAACTTCAGACCAATATCTAGCAACATGCAAAGTATCAAAACAATCCATCAATATGGTCAAGAGATATTGACTTACAAGAATTTTAACCAAAAACTTAAACACAAAATTTTTAAGTCCGTGACCTTGACCTCGAGGTCACCCAGGGTGGGTCATGATGGTACTGTGTAAAACTTCAGACCAATATCTATCAACATGCAAAGTATCAACTTGATCCATCCACATGGTCAAGAGATATAGACTTCTAAAAAACTTTAACCGAAAGTGTGATGTGGACGTAAACATAAACGTAAACGCGGACGACTGAGGTGACTACAATAGCTCTATGCACTTCGTGCAGGCGAGCTAAAAATGGCGATTTTCAAGAGGTTGGTTCTCTCTTATATGCACACTACCATATATATTTCTTTCTTTTATTCGAACAATATTACCAAGTTCTATGTTGTGTGAAAATACAAGAAAAAGTTTGAATCTACAAATATGGGTTTGGCACATTTCAAAATATTGATTTTTTTCCGACTTTTCAAGTATGGGGGTAGGGTTGGAAAACGACTTGTAAAATTTTGTCATCCACTTCAAGTTGTAAATTTTTCTATGCTTTTGGTCCAAAATAGTCTGCATTACGTAAATATTATGCTTTTTGAAAGCTTTCTGTGTGTATTTTTGTTCAAGACGGATATGTTTCAAAGAATTAAAAAATAAATTAATTTTACTAAATTTTAAACATGGTGTTCGGAGGTCTCATTCACAGGCCTGTAGCTTGAAAAAATGCACACTACCCTATACTTATTTTGTTTTCGAATGCCTTGTATTGTATTTTGGAATCAAAAAAGAGTGGTTAGAAAAAAAGTTTGAATACTTTTTCATTGGCAGCGAACATCCTTAAACTTGAACAAAAAATTAATATTCAAATACTTTTTCTGGTAAACATACAAACATTGAAATAACATCACGAAAACATGTCTGTGCAATTTATACCCTCTTGAACCCCACTTTTATATAGCAAAACTGGGGTATGCAGGGGTATACCTATTTTTCTTATTTTTGCTCCAAAACATAAATTGTAGGTATTTGTTAGAACCGCCTCGCCGAGGTGGTTCTAACGTGTACCCACAATCTATGTTTTGAGCAAAAATAAGAAAAATATCACAATTTTTTAGCTGAAAATTTTCAATTTTTAAAGCTAAACTAACTTCTGTTTATTGCATGGGCGTGTTTTCGGAATGATATAATCAAACAATACAGAAGACACAATTAGAAATATTGTATATCAAATTACCATATTCAATATTGTATATCAAATTACCATATTCAATATTGTATATCAAATTACCATATTCAATCAGAATCTGCTCTTGAATAAGGCACATAAACTCCCCCATAGTACTGGTTAATACCCAGGATGCAATGACTCAGTGCCATGATTGAAAAGTTGTTAAATGGGACATTAAACCACAAAACAATAACAAAATAAATCAATAGATACACAGTACTTTACTGGCCAGCGGCAATCATAGATATATCACCTAGGCCTTATAAAAAATTATGTATTCTTTAAGTTAACCAAAAGTTTTATTGTTTTGTAACCATAGTAAACAGCTAAGAAAAAGCATCTTATGCAAATAATGCAATCGGGAACTTCTATCTATAATTAAATTAACAGTTTGAATGCACTTTTATTGAAGAAAATGATGTACTTCTTATTTCTGCATGATTAGAAAATTTATAGAAATCTTCAAAAATTAGGATTCAATCAAATAAGGACAATTCAAAATTTCAAATTGTCAGAACTATAGGTGGGTTATATTAAATGAGCCCCTGCATGAGAAAACCAATCATCTGCATATGCGAAAACAAAGATGCAGATCAGCTGTGTAGTAACTGCACAGTTGATCAGTGTCTTTGTTTTCGCTACACAGACAGTATAATCCCTCTTCTTCTTAAATCTGAAAGTTCAAGCTTCTAGCCTGCTTCTGTGGCTGCACAGCCCCGTTTGTGTCAGGCCTGGACGAACTCCAAATTGTTGGTTTTCTCATGCACAGGCTCAAACTCCGTTACAATCAAAACACAATCTCAAAGAAGACCTTGAGCAGTGTAATCAGTATCTGCCATAAAAGAGATCCTTCATCTTCTTCTTCTTCTTCATCTTCAGGGGACATAACTCTTGCTGTACTTTGTTTATCTGTCCTATCACTATCCCGTTCAGTATGAAAGGCAGCTGAACGTTCATAATTATAATATTTTGCCATTAATTGGTCATATGATGCGTCATCAGTTTCACTCACTAGAATGATTGATATGCGATATCTGGCAATTTCCTTACTTGGATATCCGTAGATGCCAATGCCTACTGGTCTGTTATAAGATGCTGGAATTTCAACAACGTCTAAACCACAAGTCACAGACTCTTGTGTAAAATCTTCAAAGTTTGGGCTCCCTGTTTTGTCTGAGACGTACAGGTCAGCGTCACCCTCTAGTGATTCCATTTCTATACGAAGGTGACCCTGCCTACTGAGTCTATAGTATGTGTAGTTTTCCGCACCAACAATGCCATCAAGAGACTGAAGTAACTCCTCTCCGTAGATTTTGTCAGCTACAATCAACAGGACAATCGGAACACACAACAGCACCATGATGATGTTGCAGAGCAGAGGCAGGGGCAATCATCTAGCAATCACTGGGCCTAGAAAAAAGTAAGATGTGACATGAGAAACCCTGTCCTTTGGCATTCCTATCACAAAAAATCCTCAAATGCATTCAATGAATTGAAATAAGGCTGAGGCTATCCTCACAACAGTCGTGCCGATAAGCGGCACTTTCGGCCCGATCAGCAAAGAGTCTAATTTCCGATTCAATATCCGAGGTTGTATCATTTATATGCAATGAGAACAACAAGGGACCAAGAACGGTGCCCTGAGGGACACCAGATACAACAGGAGCCCAGTCAGATTTAACGCCATTAACCACAACTCTTTGTTGTCTGTAGCAAAGGAAAGAGTCAATCCATGATTTAATTGACTTCCCATCAATTCTATAACTGAACAATTTGCATTTAAGGAGTTCATGCGGAGGAGTGTCAAAAGCTTTTTTCAAAATCCAAGATAAATGTATCAACCTGACCTTGATTGTCTTTTGCCCAATCATCAATCACTGTAGCTAAGTGAGTTTCACAGCTATGGGATTTCCTGAATGTATGTTGCCTGTCTGACAAAAGCTTATGTTCATCCAAATGAGAAATGATATTAGAACACACTATACATTCCAGAAGTCTGCAGGGTAATGAGGGTATGCGGGTCAAGGAAACTGGGCGGTTATTGCAAGCAAGAGATCTGTCAGCTTTTTTGAACAGGGGACAAATGTTTGCTACAGACCATTCTTTGGGGGTTTCACCCGAGTCTAGTATTGACTATTGAAAAAGATGTGCAAATACTGGACCTAGCTCAGATGCCAATTCCTTAAGGACTCTGGGATGAAGCTCACCAGGGCCTAAAGCTTTCAATGGGTTCAAATTTTTGAGAAGTTTTGTCACACCTTCTTTAGATATCATACCACTATGTCTTCCATGAACAGGGCTTTTCTGTTCAAAAGAGGGACCTGGCTATGTTCAGTTTTTGTAAACACACCCGTAAACTGACCATTGAATTCACCAGCCTTTACAAAATCTGATTCAGCAAGACCGCAAGGGCCGATTTTCCCCTCACCTAGGCTGACTTCGTAACGTCATTCTCACAAATGGGCTGATTGCAATATTAAGCGTTACGTTCCCCCACGTCAATAAGAAGAAGATACAATCGAAATGCAACCATACCTTGGGTATCAGAATCAGAATAGTTTACTGGTGAAACGTCAAAATGACAATACCACACCAGGGGGATGGGGCTTGACCAGAGGGGATTAGTCGTAGATCTCCATTGGTGTTGCTGTAATGCACGTGCAGCGACGCAAACTTTGTTTTGTTTACCGTGACGACAGAAAAATCAGATTCAGATCGATCGGCCTATTTGTGGGACCTGAATCTGAATAGTTTACTGGTGACACGCCAAATGACATTATTTCACCAGGGGGTTCGGATGGGGGAGAAATTAGTCCCTTGAACGCACGAGTGAAGCGAACTTGGACACACAGTCATCAGACATTTCAGCAGAGGAGACAAGTGAATCAGGGAGGTCATTCCAGTCCCTGATAGTCTGTGGAAATTAGAAACTACTTTTGTACACTTCTTTGCTAGCTGAAGGTATCTGAAAAGCCAAAGAGTGTTGATTTCTACAACGCCTATTCTTTGGGATAAGGTCATCTGTGGGTATTCTGGCTAAAATGGGTATTCTGGCTAAAATTTACCCTTTAGACCTTTGTATAGCAATATAAGTCTACTATCCTTCCTCCTTTTCTCAAGAGATTCCCATTTCAGTTGACCTAAAATGCCAGTCATGCTCCCAGTTTCAAAAACATAATTTCCCGTCACAAACCTTGCCGCACCATTTTGGACCTTTTCCAGTTCTTCCTGGAGGCCATGAGTGTGAGGGTCCTGGACGGAATATTTCCATCGGTATTCTGTTAGACCTCTCCATACCGACGGAAATGACTTCTATTGAACCCTTAGTCGAAAATTAAAAATCATCGAAGACTCCAAAGAAATTGAAAATTATGTTATTTTATATCTTTTCTGACTGATAAGACTTAACTTCTATATATTCCAGATGTAAAATGACGCAGATTCATAAAATACTTCGTGTTTTCTGTTGAAAATATCACATAGGTCTATAAATAGATAAAGGGAGACTACTGTAAAATATGAGACAAAACGTAGAAAATCGATTGCTTTTTGCAAATTTATTGAAATTCTGCAGGCTAACCAGATGTTTACTAAACGATTTATGCATATTCTAACAAAAGATAACAAAAATTCTAACAATTATCACCAAATAAAGCAGCTATAAGCTTCTTACGAAATCCATAATCTGTTCGACCATAGTTTAAAGGCAACCTATGCTAAGCTGTCACGGGAGAAGAGCGAGGTCACGAAGTGTATCGGAGTGCAGGTTAGCCAGCTGATCTATGAGGGTCCCAAACTACCCTAGTTGTGAGTCCTATAACTGTACGAATCTGCGACCTGGCACTCAATTTTGCCTATAAATAATCAAGTCTGGGACCTATCTAGATAACTAAATATAACAAATAAATGTGGATCCGCTGCTTAGGGCGGATGACGTCGAAACAAGTGAAAAAATAATGTCGCGAAAACTAGTGACAATATGGAATCCGATTGATATTTACCATGATTCACATTGTACTATGTTAAAATCATATTGCTTATGCAATGCGTACCTTCGGTAGCTATGTAAGTCTTTGCCTGCAGTTAGACAGAGAAGAACCAGTGTAAAATTTGTATTTGTAAACTTCAAGAATTTCGACTTTTCCGATTAAGAAAAAAACGGTCATATAAAGGGGTGGTTCTGGGTCATCTCGGCCCAAACCATGCATCGTGGAGCCCCGCCGCTGACTTTTCGGCGCACCCGGACAATAGGTAAAATTTCGGGTGATTTTTTCGATAAGAATCTAAGTTTGAGTGCAACTTAACAGTTTTGTGTAAACTCCTTCACACAAGAATATAAAGTTATATGTGTATGTACGGTGTCCGTGGTATCTCAAAAGACGAAAAAGTCTAAGTAGAGCTCTCTTTCCGGACTAGAAACTGTAGGGATCACGAGAGAATGTACCAGTTCATAATCACTTTGATTGAAGACATCCGCAACTGGATCCAACTGACTAGAAATATGTTTACAGGCACCAGAAAAAGTTGATTCTATGTATGCACGGTGTTTTCCTGTTCAAGAATGGAATCTTCAGGTTGTCGCCGGGCGTTGTCCAGAGGGTGGACGGAAAAAAAGTCACAGGAAAAAAAGTCACGGAAATAAAGTCACGGAATAAAGTCACAGGAAATAAAGTCACAAAAATAGAATACCAAAAGAAAATACATAAAATCTATATATACATGAAGTAGGATATAATTTTAGTGTTTAAAGTAGAAATGATGAGGAAATGTCATAATTAAAGCTCAATTCCTGCTCTAGAAAATTTTGAAAATAACTGAAACAAATAAAATATTGGAACCATCCTAGTACATGTATATGGGGTATGGGGATGCTTTGGTAGAGCATGGAGCCAGAGGAAGGGTGATGGAAACCTAATGCTGCAATATAATGCATGCTGTGCATTTGAACAAGCCTCTAATAAGCTTCCAGAAAACTGGTTTAGTACTCAAGAAGCATTAGCTCCATCCCGGCATGACTGAAAATTGATCACCAGGACGTAAAACTTCAACCCAAGCAAAAATATTTTTAATACTATTTGTTTAAACATATTTTATTTCATGATTATTTACAACATAGACATACATACATAAACTACGAGAAAACACATCTGAAAAAGGATAAGAACGGAAGCAAAATTGCTTACTTTGTTCTTCTCCTATGATGGATTGACATTTATTGTTTATCATGATTTATTTGTTTGTTCTTGATGATTCATTGACTAGTTAGAGATTCACCACGAGGACCGAATAACTAACTAAATGTTATGAACCACTGCAGAAGCTGAGGGTGAGGTTATGGCCATGTAAAACCGGTTTAAGCCCGCCAGTAACTTTGTGTTACTGATCGTTCCAAGTCGATACTTCTGTGGTGGTTCTTTTTGTTTTATGTCTTGGTGTATAAAATTTTTTTGTGCTGTTGGCGCCTTATGTATGTTTTCATATTTTTAGTTAAGTTAAGGTAACTGAGTGGCCACCTATTGGGAAAATAGCTGCTCATTCGGCTTACGATATGTTTCATGGTATAAGTACCTGATTGTTAGTTTGGTTTTTTCCCACCTCGGTTTTTGGAGTGGGAATCTTTTTCTGATTGCGCCTTTTCCTGATCTTTGCCTACTTGTACCTTTTTCTATATTGCCGTAGGTATTCTATACATAATCTCATGAAAAGGTGGTTTAGCATTTATAGTAAGAAAACGAAAGAAAGAGAGGATAGACAGTAGATTCGATAGAGTGAAACCTCTTAATCTGTTAATTCAGTCTGAAATATATTCTGTTATTTGAAGCTTCTTGAAAGTGGGTATGAGACAGAGGTGAAATTAAGAATGAAAAAAATATCTAAATGAAAAGAAATGAAAAGAACAATGTTTAAATGAGATTGGGTGCACACAAATAAGCCCAGGGGAAACGCGGGAAGATACATTGAAATTACAGTCGTGCTCTTGATAGGTATGTTTAACTAGTTATCAAAGCGCTTGGTGTCGATGATGTATTTTTGAACTTTTTGAAATATAGTTGAATTAATGTCATCGGACAAGAGGGTATCACCGGAAAGAATAAGATTTAGTGTTACATTAATGTGCTGTGGTAAGCTAGTGAACAATTCTAAACGGTGGTTTGCATAAATTGGACATTCAAAAAAGTAGTGATAGGTGCTCTCAATTCTTCCGCAATTACACTGGGGAGATACAACTATTTTCTTATCGAAAAGATCTTTATTTAAGCTACTGCACTTAGTGCGAAGACGAGTATGTAGCATTTGACCTCTCCTGCTGCCGTTGTAAAAGTACTTAGGAACACGTTCTCTTTCTCTGTTTAAATAGTGTTTGAAGGTATTAACATTACCAATCTGTCTTGTTTCAGATGTCAGATTATTCCAGTCCCTGATAGTAGACGGCAGAAAAGAGTTGTGATATAAAGCTGTTCGCGTGTATATAGTTTGAAGGTCATTCGAATTCCTTAAGCTGTACCTTGTGGATTGGCCTACTGTCTGAGGGACAAGATCAGAAAGATATTGTGGCGTCAAGTTGTTTTTCATTTTAAAAAAGAGAGTAAGCTTGTGGTCATTGCGTCTTTTCTGAAGGGAATCCCAATTCATCTCCAAACCTACTAATCATACAAAATCAGCAGTTTGCATTGATTACTATGGAAAGCAAAATTCTTGGAATATACTGAACAAAAAAAGAAACGCAACAATAGGCCACCGAGGATTTTCTAGTTTAAGGGTAAAACGTTGATAATTTCAGGTCTGTTGCTGTATGATTCCCATTCATGGGATGTTAGGGTATATCATGCAAGAAACTGATTTTCATTTCGATAAAAATTGAATGAGAAATTTGTGTCGTCTTAAATAATGCAAATTGTGACAGATCTGCTCTGCGCATGCGCACACTTTTGAAACTCCAAATCACCAAGAAACAATGTCAGCTGCTCCCTAATTAAAATTCATGAAAAAGAAATAAAGTTCAACGACACAGAAGCTTGCAATTAAAACCATCGAAATCCTATATGTTTAATTGAAAGGGGGATAATATCAATTTTATTCGTTTTATTTCTTTAACGTGTGAGTTATCTGCTGAGTGGTACATTGTGATTTTGAATGCGGGTTAAGAGCGGATTTAAATCGTACCATTATTTTAATGCTCGCGCATGCGCTCTGTGTGGTTTTCCACTTTCAGCATGCCCATGGTCAGCATCAAAAGTAGATGAATGCGTACACTGGCGTGCCTCAAACGTGCGCCGAACGCGTTCGAAGCGTATTCAACGCGCCTGTAACGCGCGTGGAACTTATTCGAAACGTATAAGACACACGCCCGGGACCCGCCGAGATTCTAGAAAATTTTTAAGCATGTTTAAAATTGTTCGAACCCAAACGCGCCTGGAAAGCTAAGCGACTTACAGCGACGTATATCGTGCACCAAGCGTACACCAAGCGTACAAAACGCGCTTCTAACGTGTCTCCGACGTGCTCCTGGCGTATGTTGAATTTTATTTTTTGTCAACATGCCCGGCGCACGCTAATGTGTGACTGCTGCTTTGCCTTCTAATTTCTATTTGCTTTGAAAATGTCACGAAGTGTTTACCACAATCCAAATGAAAGTTGAACAGAAAAGCGAGAATTTTTTTCTGGCAACCAAACATTTCACCAAATGTAGTCACAAGCTCACTAAAACTGTTCATAACTTTGTCAAAACATTATTTTCTTTCATTAATTATATGCTTCTCTAAAAGATGCTCACTCGTAAAAGTTTAGACAGATGCTCACACCCTTAAATCTTCCGCCATTTGTGATGAAGTTATTCAAATGCAATTTTAAAGATTTTTCATAACATGTATATGATCGGGTTGATATTTAAATATTTTATTAACATTCGGTTGTATATCGCCATACCACCACAATTGCTAATGGTTATCGCTGATTATCATGTACATGTTAATTATCATTTATAAGAGTCCATGCAATCGTTGATTCACTCCTGCTGCTATCTCGACATGCTCTCCTCGCAATGAATGTTCTAATTATAGAACAAATATCTGCGCGGGAAGCCGCGGAAATTAGTCACATGTGTTTCCTCAAACTATTGCCGATGCAGGCTTTCGCCTTCATAGGCTTTTTTCAGCATTAAATAACTCCGTAAATACGCATCAAAATGAAAATCGATTTCTTGCATTCGGAAGCCTGATATCTAATGCAGAAGTAGAAAATGCAATGATTTCTGATTGTATCAAAGTTTGCTCAAAATTTAGTGAAATATAATTGTTGCGTTTCTTTTTTTGTTCAGTATATATGCAAATAAAGCCGTAAAAGAATAATTCCACTATAAAACTATGACCAGAACATGCATGCATGCATGATCTTTGCCTACTTGTACCTTTTTATCTCCTAAAGGGTCATATCGGGTATCTGGCACAACGTTTACAGCCTGCAAAATGTATAGCTAAAGAACAAAACGTGATCATGAAACCTACCCCCTAAAAAGTATGGATCTACCGCCGACAGTCGGTCATAAAATAAAGAATTAATGATCAAAGATCCACAAGCAATGCCTCAGCTTGGTGCTTGTGAAAAATTACGACAATGTGAGTTCACATAATGAAGTTATCGCAAAGAATATCAGGGCGTTCCGTAAATCTAGAAATAAATTTCTGAATCAAAGATGGCCGCTGATCACCGAAGGTTATGTTCGATGCGTACCATTTTCACATAGAAGCAACTTTGGATACTACAGATTCTGTGAAGTTGTCGAAACATTCTTCATAATTCTTACAAAGAAGAATATATACAGTCCAAAGTTGGTAGTCACATTATTACAGGTGTACTCTAACTTATTTCCATGTGTATATAATCTGATGAACAGAAACTTAGTTTTTGAATTATTTTCGGCAATGTTTTGAAATGCAGAAAAAAAATATTTGTGATTGTGTACCATGATGGATTAGACGGAAAGTAAGGGGGTATTTATTTTATGATGGTAGGTCTTTTCTACATGTATGTTCATAATATTGATATGTTACAGATAACGGGGTACCAGTTAAAATTTTCATTGCTTGAAACTTAGCAAAAATCTGTATTTTACATGGGCGTGTTTTCGTAACCGTATTTGCATTTTAATGTACGCTGTTGCGAAAGGAGTACAAACGGTTACTAGAGGCGTAACTTTTCAAAACGTAGCATTTCAATTTTCAATATTGTATATTTCAGTATTTTAGCTTTAGTTAAAAAAGTCTTCATATAAGGAAACATTCGATTTCATATCAGAACATCTGAACAAAGTAATAGCACATGGTTTTCAACGTTTCTTTAAGAAAGGTCGTAAATTATAAAGATTTTTTCAAAGACATATTATTCGCCGATGTAAATGCATATGGCAATTGAGACTGGGCCCGGGGTCGAAAATGTGCTCGAGAAAAATAGTCATAAATCAGATGGGGGTTCAATGTTAAAGTAATATAAATTATGCATAGGGCTTTTTTATTCTTTACTTTTTTATTATTTTATTTTATTTTTTTTATTTCATTTATTTTGTTTTATTTTATTTTATGTTGTTTTTTTAATCTTTTCAGTTAACCAGAAGGTACTCAGACACATCTTCTTATAACAATGTTTCTGCACTTTGTTCACACAACGGGCTTTGCCTTATACAGCGACAACTGACAAATTCTATGTTAGCGACTGCATACTAGAGATAAACAGTATAGACCAAAATATGCTAGCTTGGCGGTGGGGTATCATGTGCACATGTTTCCATCATTCATATTATTCGATATTCGTACTCAGTTATCATTACAAAGGAATAATTAATGTACACAAAGGCACAGCCGAATATTTAACTGAAACGAAATCGTGACTCGCAATGATTTCCGAAGCCAGCGAAAATACATGAAAGTACATGCGACCAGTTGAGCGCTATTAACACAGTCTGTTCGTCTATTGTGCGTTCTCTCGTATATAATGGTAACGCCGGAAAACATAGTACAATCATTTTTTCTACTCCAAATGTTAATGCCAGTATACCAGAAGACTAATAAAAGATTAGTCCAAATGCCTGCTTTGGATGAAAAAAAAAAGTAATTGCTCAAGGCGTATCATAGCCGCGCAATCGTAAAATTTGCTTAAATTAACCTCGGGCCGTTATTTGTTTATTAGATTTAACATCGCGCAAACATGTTTGTTGCAAAAATAGTGCTGCGCTGATACAAAACTGTAACACCATGCATGTTTCCCTTTTGAGAATAAAGGTATTTCTGGCGAAAAGAAAATATTAAACCCTATGGACGGTTTGCCTTTATTACGTAGGCATGTACCAGCCGGGTATCGAACCAGCAACTTCTTGATTGCAAAGATAATACTCTATCCATTAGACCACCACGGCCGGTATGAAATATTTCCTTATATAATTAATGACACGCTCTATCAGAGCAATAGTAGCACGTGGCTGATAATTCGATTACCGCCCGGTAACCTGACACACGTTTTTCACACCTTTTATTGATCTTTACATACAAACGATTTTCAATACACGGAATCATTTTTTCTTCTTTCTCTCCATTAACAAACATACCCTTATAGGATTTTAAGAGCAAGAAATAACAACGATCACAATTTCCAATCTATATTTGACATACATGCATGCACATGTATTTCACCTTGTGTGTGACAGTTTGTAGTTTGTAACAGAGACACTGTCTATCTGAGTATCTCTAACATATCATTGTTATGAACATAGAGCCTACCATCATAAAATAAATGCGCCGTACCTTCCGTCAAACCCATCATGATACACAGTCACAAATGTTTTTCTGTACTTTAAAACACTGACCAAAATTAATTCAAAAATAAGTTTCTGTTCATCAGACTATGTTGCGCCCAACCCCACCCCCTCTCCTCACCCCTACATGCGGATTGCATGCATGTATATGACTAAAAGTGCATCATTTACCTCATATTTGATAAATAATACGGTTTACGCCACTTTGCGCCCCTTTACGCTTCTTTACTGTATTCAGTGGCATCGCCTACTTGTATCTTACAGTTACAGACGTATATGATATAACTTAAATATTATGCGACAGATCGTTCCAAGGCGATACTTCTGTGGTGGTTCTTATTGTTTTATGTCTTGGTGTTTAAAAAAAATTGTGCTGTTGGTGCCTTATGTATGTTTTCATATTTTTAGTTAAGTTTAGGTAATTGAGTGGCCACCTATTGGGAAAAATAGCTGCTCATTCGGCTTACGAAATGGATTCATGGTATAAGTACCTTATTGTTAGTTTGGTTTTTTCCCGCCTCGGTTTTTGGAGTGGGAATCTTTTTCTGATTGCGCCTTTTCCTGATCGTTGCCTACTTGTACCTTTCCTTAGTATGATGAAATCCCCTCCAAAGGCACATTCTTGCTGACTGTCAGCATGGGTTCCGAAGTCAAAGGTCTTGCGAAACCCAGTTAGTTCAGTTTTATCATGATTTGGTTAGTAATCTGGACCGAGCAGTGGGTCGTGGCCACAGGCAGACGGATGTGATTGTCATGGATTTCGCTAGGGCCTTTGACAAGGTCCCACATAAAAGGTTATTATTCAAACTTGACTTCTACGGGATTAGAGGATCTACACATAAGTGGATCGACTCGTGGCTCTCTGAGCGCTCTCAAAAAGTGGTATTAGATGGCCGTGCCTCAGACCCAGTCCCGGTTCTTTCTGGTGTCCCACAAGGATCGGTCTTAGGACCGGTCCTATTTCTTATTTTCATTAATGATCTTCCTGACAACATCAGGTCATCTGTTCGGCTATTTGCTGATGATTGTGTTTTATACAGAAATGTCAAGTCACCATTGGATTGTCAAATTTTACAAGATGACCTGAATAGCTTGGCCAAATGGGAAATGGATTGGCAAATGAAATTCAATGTTAGCAAATGTCATTCAATGAGGGTGACGCGGCTACATCCAAGCAGGCATATAGATTTCAATTACACACTGCATCAGCAAACATTAGAACAGGTTCAGTCCGCTAAATACCTCGGTTTAACTATCACAGATGATCTTGATTGGGGTCAACACATTTCTGAAATTACATGCAAGGCAACTAAGACTTTGGGTTTTCTTCGGCGCAATTTGGCACTGGCACCTAGGAATACTAAGGAAGTTGCATACAAAACATTGGTTCGGCCTCAACTTGAGTATGCAGCTCCTATTTGGCATCCCTATCATGAAACTCAGATTGAGAAGGTGGAGAAGGTGCAGAGGACTGCTGCCCGGTGGACCTGCAGGCGATGGAGGAACACCAGTAGCGTCGGTGAAATGCTAGACGAACTTGAGTGGCCATCCCTGGAGTCTCGCAGAGAGCGGTCCTCCTTAACCTTCTTCTACAAGATACACTCCGGTACAGTGTCTCTTGATAAAGACAAATACCTGACCCCGGCACCCAATCTAAGGCATACTCGGGCATCACATGAACCACAATACACAAGACCATTTGCCTATAGTGATGCCCTGAAAAAATCCTTTTTCCCCAGAACTATTCCGGTTTGGAATAGTCTCCCTTCTTCAGTGGTCCTATCTAAGACCATTGAGGAATTTAAGGCTTCTATTTAAAACATTAGCCCAGAGGCATGCGTTTTAGTATGCCTCTCATCTATATCTTGTAAATAGTTTTAATGGTCCACCCCAAATGTTTTATTTTCCCTTGACTAAATTCTAAATTTAGCCACCCACCCCACACCTGAGGTGATGATCAGAAATTGATCGACTCAGTATCAGAAGATAGATAGATAGATAGATAGCCTAGGTGCTATCTATCTTCCTATACTGAGTCGATCAATTTCTGATCATCATCTCAGGTGTTGGGTGGGTGCTAAATTATGAATTTAGCAAGGTGGCCAGTACCAAATTGCGAGGAAGAAAACCCAAAGTTTTAGTTGCCTTGCATGTAATTTCCCAAATGTGTTGACCCAAATCAAGATTGTTTGTCATAGTTAAATCTAGGAATTTAGCGGACTGAACCTGTTATAAAGTTTGCTGATATAGTGTCTTAATTTATTGAACTGAATTTGCTTGCCTGGGTGTAGCCAGGTCATCCTCATTAAATGACATTTGCAAACGTTAAATTCCTCTTGTTAAGTAAGTAAGTAAGTAAGTAAGTAAGTAAAGACTTTATTTAAAGAGGGTAACTACATTTAGCATATACATATACAAATGATAATACATGCAATAGCTAATCTTCCATGAGGCCCTCATTAAAAACACACAAACAGAAAATTGATCAGAATATACAAAGAATAAACAATAATTACAATACAAAATACAGATTATAGACAGACAGAAAATAACAAAATATCAACAGCAGGTATAGGCTAGCATTACAGCCATGCTCTTGACAGAGGCACATCAGTCTATCGGTCAATACAATGCTATATTGAACATCCTAATTATGACCATTAGTAACCCATACATCAGTTATTTTGTCTTAAATCAAAGCTTCTAGCCTTTTTCTGAGACTGTACATGACGGTTTGTATCGGACCTGGTCGGAAACCCAGAAAACCGTTTTTTTCGTGTCGCGGCTCATATGATTCACCATGATTCTTGGATGCGGAAGAAGAACCAGAAAGCCGGTCGAGAGACCGTCATTCCGGATTTTAACAACAGAGACCGGATTTTATCAATTTACTTTGACGGGTTACTTGAGCACGCCCATGGAAGAAAGTGGGTTTTGGACGAAAATCAAAGAAAATATGAATAATGAAATTTTACAGTTTCCTCCAATACCTAAAGACGATGTTGATGAAACGGTTATCTTTCTATTATGTTTTACATCAAATTTACACTGGCTTATTGAATCTACCGCCTGATATCATTAGAAATGCGCACATTTTTCTAGACCATGTATCAGCTTTCTCAAAAAGCAGTGGTCATTCGGTCTGAATAGACAGGTACAATATTATTGTTTACATTATTTGACCTTGACCTCGATGACGTAGTGAGCGTTGCATTGTGGTTAAAACTTTCACTTCCGGGTGGCAAAAACATTTCCGGTTCAATGTTGTTTACATACATTACTGAGTTTAAATTAAAGTAAAATCCAATCAGGGAACAACGATGACATTTAAATACAAAATTACAAATAATTTTTTGTCTTTGGCTCTTTTATAAAGAATTTAATTTCTCACACCTTGGGCAAACGATGTTGGATCCGCGCGCGAACGAAAATATGTATTACTTAGATATGACTTATAATTAAATAACAATTTGCGCCATTATGCGGCCACGTCTGCAATCAGACTAAAAAATTCATTCATAATGGAAAATATATATATATAAAAAATAAATAAATAAAAATAGGTAATAAACAATTAAATAAATAATTAGTTCTTGTTCCTTTCTCCGACCTTGTTTGTACCGAGCCTTACATCAATAAAAGTGCGTTTGTCTTAGCGCTTACTATGAAGAATTTTTGCCCCTTTTTCTCCGTCTTTTTCATTCTTAAGAATATATTAATTAATTAATTATATTTGAATAATCAAATTGAAATATAACTAAGTCCAGTTTAGATAATAACTATTCAAAGGCTATACACATATTGATGATCATAATCAATTTGAAAGAAACGCGGTTTCAGCTACTGAAGACAGTTTTATGACACCTCAAATTACGATGCCCATAATCATGATAGTCGGCTTCTTTAATTATTATTTATTACACCCTCTTCAAAGAAATGACACATTCTTGGGGTACTATATGAATGAAAGGGATTAATGAGTCCCCGGGGCAGCCGGCGTGTGTGTTCAGTCGGTCGAAATGTCATAACAGGTGTTGATATCGCATGGATTAGATCTAGAAAAAGATAGTCGTAAATAAAAATGGATACACTTCAAAAAGTTATTATAACTTGTGGATAAATTATATTTATTCCACGGACTGAAAAAAGTGTTAGTGTTTTTATTATTTCACCGCATGCAAAACATAATTAAATCGTGTGCTCTTGAGAAAGAGAGAGAGAGAGAGAGAGCACCCAATTTCTAACGGCTTAAGTTTTTTTTTTTTTTTTTTTTTCTTTTCATAAAACTCGTTTTCATAAAACTTAAACTTGCTTCAAACACGGCTCAAACACGGAAATTATTCAATGTTGAGATCTGATTTCTACCGTATAAAAAAACAAACTTTTGATTGACTGAGATGCAAACCTTTTAAATCCCGCACGGGAAGTAAACGCTAAATACTTATAATACTAAAATAGAAACACACATCAATTAATGCACTAAAATATTTGGAAATGTAATTTGTTATGAACAAGTAATATTTTGACATTATTTTACATTTGTAATACATCAAAACATTACAATTCATTACACATTCATTGAACTGGGGTAGCTTTTTTGCCACCCGGAAGTGGAAAGAAGTCACGTGAAAGTCACCTGACTTACCTGGATAATATAGACCACGTGGGTTGTGACGTATTGTTTGTATCTGTGTATAGTCTTTAATTTCAGTGACTATGAATCGACTGACGAAATCCTGATAATGAAAAATTTCAGTGCACAAACTTATTCCATATGCTATGTGTATATTCCGTAACAAACTTTGACCATATCTACATTAATTGCTGGTTTCCAGCTTACAAACTGTAATGAACAGCCGAGCCAAGGCACAGCAAACCTCGTCGGTGGAAAAGCATGCTCATCCACCAAGGGTGGTTTACTGCGCTATATACTCAACACTCACTCGATTCACAAAGTTTTGAGTTGGAAATTTGCATATTACAAGCACTCAATATGCCGATAATACATTGCACCAACATATTTTCCAAGGGAGGCTATCCCATCACACTACTTCCCCCTCCGAGAAGACTCGTCCCGAGTCTTGGCCTAGGAACACATGGGCAAGGCAACCAAATGTAACGAACAGCCGAGCCAAGCCACAGCAAACCCCGTCGGTGGAAAAGCATGCTCATCTACCGAGGGTGGTTTACTGCGCTATATACTCAACACTTACTCGATTCACAAAGTTTCGAGTTTGAAATTTGCATATTACAAGCACTCAATATGCCGATAATACGTTGCACCAAGGTATTTTTCCAAGGGAGGTTATCCTGTCACAAAACAATCAATATTGGAAAACCAGGTAGCCAGTAAAACCCCCTCAGTTAGTCATTGGTCAGTATTTGAAGGCGTGTCCAATATTGACCAATGACCAATTGAGGGGGTTTTACTGGTTACCTGGATTTCCAATATTGATTATTGGAAAACTGGGAACCAGCAAATTAATGAGGATTTGGTCATATTTATCTATTCTCATTATATACTGAGTCAATCAATTTCTGATCATCATCTCAGGTGTGGGGTGGGTGTTAAATTTTGAATTTAGCAAAATGGGGAGAACATTCGGGATGGGCCATTAAAACTATTTACAAGAAGCTAAACAGAGGCATACTAAAATATATACCTCTGAACCCCTGATCTAAATAAGAGCCTTGAATTCTTCAGCAGTCTTTGATGAGACCACTGAAGAGGGAAGACTATTCCTTTGGATAGTCCAAGGGAAAAAAAGAATTCTTCAGAGCATCACTATTTGCCATGTAGCTTGTGTATTGTGAATCATGAGATACCCTGGTACTTCATAAGTTGGGTGCTGGGGTCAGAAATCTATCTTTATCAAGAGACACTGTACAGAAGTGAAACTTGGGCACCGAATCTTGTAAAAGAAAGTTAAGGAGGACTTCACCCTGGGGTCCTCCAGGGATGGCCACTCGAGTTCGTCCAACATATTGTCGACGCTACTCCTGTTCCGCCATCGCCTGCAGGTCACCTAGCTGCTGTCTTCTGCACTTTCTCCACCTTTTTTTTGTCTCATTTTTATGATAGGGATGCCAAATAGGATCTGCATACTCGAGCTGAGGACGAACCAATGTTTTGTATGCAACTGCCTTTGAATGCTGAGGACCCGAGGTGCAAGAGCTAAGTTGCGCCGAAGAAAACCCAATGTCTTAGTTGCTTTACAAGAAATTTCAGAAACATGTTGACCCCATCTTGCCTTGAGTGGACTGGCACTTCGGTAGAGTGCAGGAATCTGGTCCCAGAGGTCCAAGGTTCAATCCTTGGCCAGGATGCTGGCCTTGAGCAAGTCACATTTCCACTGCTGCTGGGGTATTTGTCAGAAATTGATCACATTGGTACACAGAGTAAAAAAAAAAATGATTTTGAAATTGATGATAATTAATTTTAAAGTCAAATACTGGCTATTATCGCAAATACCAGCTTAGCAGTTCACAAGTTTCAGACATCTCAAAATCAGTTGTCAAAGACAAGAAATTAACAGTCCACAACAGTCATCCAGGTGCAATTTAAATATAGAAAAGGTTGTTCATACAGGGTTCCCGCAGGCTTGACAAGTACTTGAAAATGAAGGGCTGTCTTAAAAAGTACTTGAAAATCAACTTTGCCTTGAAAAGTGCTTGAAAATTAGCCATAGGCCTTGAAAAGCACTTGCATTTCAATTATTCCGGTTTTCCAGACAGATTCGATTTCAAAATCAAATGTGAGCATTTAAGAAGAAGTTCGGCACGTTTGAATACAAAAAAATCGGCAAGAGCACCATAATGAGGAAACAGGCCGAATGTGTATGGCGCTTGAAAATGGTAAGATTTGTCCTTGAAAAGTCCTTGAATTTTACTTGGCCTTGCCTGTACGAACCCTGTCATGTCTTTAAAATAGCCAAAAAGATGTCAAACAATGAGGTTGGTCTGTTTCATTATTTTCAAACAACTAATAAACTTTTTGAAAAGAGAAATCATCATCTGGTCATCTGTCAATTCCATAATACTGTGACCAATCAGAGATATTTAAGAGGATGATCAACATTTCAAAGTTGATACAAATATTGGACAGGAAATGTCAATTTCATCTTTTTGACAACTAGTTAAGAGATGTTTGAAACACCTGTATTGCTAAGCTGCTATTTGCGTGGTTGTATATTTTTGTAGTTATACACCTGAGATGATGATCAGAAATTGATCGACTCAGTGTATGAAGATAGAATTAATTATTTATGCATCTCTAATCTGTCTGTATATATAATTTCAGGACTGGAGTTACACCATGCGAAGAGACATGCAGGTAATTAAAATGACTGAACTGCAAATGAGATGCTATGCAAGAAAACCTGTCTATTGAGTTTTTGACCACGTTTGACACAAACCGGCCTGTACAGCCTCAGAAAATGGCTAGAAGCTTGAAATTATGTATTTAGGAAGAAGAGAGATATTACAATCTGTGACTGTAGTCATCATGAAAATTATTCTGTGAAAAGTATATCCCCTTGAACCCCACTTTTATATAGCAAAACTGGGGTATACCTTAGGTAAAAATAGTATTTTTCTTATTTTTGCTCCAAAACATAGATTGTGGGTACTCGTTAGAACTGCCTCAGCTGAGGCGGTTCTAACGTGCTCACAATCTATGTTTTGAGCAAAAATAAGAAAAAAGTCAAAATTTTTCAGCTGAAAATTTTCAATTTTTAAAGCTCAAAAAATCTCGGTTTATTGCAAGGGCAAGTTTTCATAATGGAAAACAAAGGCACTGATCAACTGTACAACTTGTTTGTGGTCTGTCAATGCTTCTGTTTTCGCATAGGCAAAAATTTGGTTTTCTCATGATGTGGCCCAAATATAGATCTGTAAAACTGTTGTCTCATAGTTACATCTAAATGAATTTGTTATTGACCTTTCAAAGGTTGTAGTTGAATCGGAGTTTGTTCTGTTTCTGGATTTGGTGCCAGTTTCAGAGATCTATTTCTTAATTTCTAAATTTAGTTGCCGCATGAGAAAACTAACAATTTTGGACTCTGACCGGGTCCGACAGTCACAGAAGAAGACTACAAGCTTGAGATTTTATAATTAAGAAAAAGAGGGATTGTTCTATTTGTGTAGCGAAAACAAAGGGGCTGATCACCTGTGCAGTTACTCTACAGCTGAACTGCACCTTTGTTTTTGTATATACATGTATATGCAGATTGTTTATTTTCTGATGTGGCGGCTCATTTAAAATGTACATACTGTCCAGTTATTGGCTCACTATTGAGAATTTTGTCAAAATACTATCTTCTTGAAACATGGCTTTACCGCCGCACCAGGCATAACACTAACAGACTCTGTGCACTTAGAATTTTTCAGGCTTTTCTCCAGCCAAGCAAATCCACACTATTATATGTTTGTTTGTTTGAATTGATGCTTTACGTCCCAGTCAACTGTAAAGGTCATGTCGGGACGTTGTCTCCATTTTATGGGACTTTTACCCAACTTAAGGATGTCATGACACTCAAAATGTGCTTCATAAATATAACCACCCAACTAAGCCACTAAGGCTTACATGTATGGACGGTTTGACTAAACCACTTTTCCTGGGCAGGCTCAGACATGAGCGGTTAACCAGTAATCAGATGGTCGGTCAGTAAATTATAAGCTTTGCCTGGAGGCACAAGGCCACAAGCAACCCATCTATTTCTCCTAGGCCCCAATGGGCGGGGGCCCCTGCACCATTATGAAAAATGCATTGGAAAATTGATAGTTTAGGTAGTTTGGTACTTTATCTGAGATAGTAAATAATAATATAGTCAATAAGAGCTGTCGCAGGACAGCGTAGCTCGCCTGACTTGTGCTTTGCCACTTAATCTATCAAAATCTATGACCCATGACCTTGTCCTCAAGGTCACTGAGGTGGGTTGTGATGGTACAGCATAAAACTTAAGACCAATATCTATATACATGTTCGAGACATATAGACTTATAAGTTTAACCAAAACTTAAACACAAAATGTCCAAGTCTGTGACCTTGACCTCCCGGTCATAAAGGTGGGTAATAAAAACTGATAATGATACAGCATAAAACTTGAGACCAATACCTATCAACCTGCAAAGTATCAACTTGATCCATCAACATGTTCTGGAGAGATAGACTAATAAAAACTTTAAACAAAAGCTTAACACAAAATTTCCAAGTCTGTGGCCTTGACCTCAATGTCACCCAGGGTGAGTCATGATGGTACTGCATAAAACTTAAGACCAATATCTACCAACATGCGAAGTATCAACTTGATCCATCAACATGTTCAAGAGATACAGACTTATAAATACATGTACTTTAACCAAAAACTTTAACACAAAATTTCTAAGTCTGTGACCTTGACCTCAAGGTCACCCAGGGAGGGTCATGATAGTACTGCATAAAACTTCAGACCCATATCTACCAACATGCAAAGTATCAACTTGATCCATCAACATGTTCAAGAGATATAGACTTATAAAAACTTTAACCAAAAACTTCAACATTTGAGCAACGCGGACGCGAACATGAATTCGAACGCCGACGCCGGGGTGACTGCAATAGCTGTTCCTGTACTTTTTTACAGGCGAGCTAAAAACAGTGTAACAATTGTCAATTGTACATACAGCTCTGCAGAAGAAATTTATAATTATCATGATGCATCAATTTTCTAATGTCAAAAAGAAGCCTTAAATGACCTCTACCTACATGTGTATGTAACTGCTCTTTCTTTCAGGATAACATGTCCATGTAATATATACCCCCTTAAACTCTACTTTTATATATTAGTAAAACGGGGGTTTGCTGGGGTATACTTATTTTTCTTATTTTTGCCTCAAGCGTACTCATTAGAACTGCCTCTGTGAGGCAGTTCTAACATGTGCCCACAATCAATGTTTTGAGCAAAAATGTTAAAAAAAAAAAAAAAAAAAAAAATCCACTGAAATTTTCAGTTTTTACTGCTGAAAAAAATGTCTGTATATTGCATGGGCAAGTGTTGGTAATGTTTCAGGAGATCTTGCCAGGTGTATATCTGGGACCTTACGCTGCCGCCATGAAGTCAAAGGTTAGTGAGACAGCATCATTAAACTGTTTATGATGAATGGACTTTCCCATTGTTATCATTTGGGTGAGTCCACTTTCCTTTTTAGGGGCATCGGGCATGTTTTAAATTTTCTTATCTCATTTTTTATGAAATTCTTCTAAGCAAACAGAATAGCCCCATATGGGATGCCGCGGTCTGCGGCGTCACATCTGGGACTATACTGTTTGCCTATGTCCCATAAAAACACTAGGCTTAAATCAGTTAAAGGCTTAGACACCCTGCTTTTAGAGTTCCCATCTAAGTCAGACACAAATACAAGGCCTGAAAGTTGTGATTTAGGAAGAAGTTGGGTAACATTGTGAACACGAAGTTGCTGATACACTCAGCTTGTCATAGAATGCACATATGCATATAAAGGTAAAAGTAGGCAATGATCAGGAAAAGGCGCAATCAGAAAGAGATTCCCTTTCCAAAATAGATAGAGATAGAAAAATGCAAACTGATTGCAAGCAGTCACTGCACACAGTGAACACAGCAAAACTGGTAGAATTGTATGACATTTAACTCTTTTGAAAATAAAAATAATAAAAAAAAAAACAGACCTGAGTGATTTCCTCTATTTGACCAAAATGACCAAGTAGGAGCCAACCAGGGATCAAAGTTCACTAATTTTATTACCAACTAATGATTTCAGCTAGGCTGTCTCAAAGAACATGGCATCACTAATATTGTGTGTATAAGACAAGCTATTGAGGCTCATTTCATCAAACCAAACTTCATGGAACATTTCAGGTTAGTTGATTTTTACCTGCTTATAGCAAGGTGTGATATAGGAGTCCAAATTTCTGTCCGTTAGTCTGTATGTCCGTCTGTCAACATTTACGTCGAAGTTTGGTTTCCCTACATCAGTGATAGCTGCGAGTGTGAAACCTTGCATAGTAATTGTCCTTGACATATCCTTCAAGCACGCATGTAAAGGTGCCCTTGACCTATATTTCACGGTCCATTGACTTTGTTGATTTTTATGGTGAAGTTTGGTTTTTACGTCAAAGTTTGGTTTTCTTTGCATTAGTGATAGCTACCAATGTGAAACCTTGCATACTAATTGTCCTTGACATACCCTTTCAGAACACACCTTGACCTGGTGCCCTCGACCTATATTTCATGTTTTTAGTTATTTTGCCCGATGCAGGCGCGATATCGACCTCCGTGGCGTTCTTGTGTTATTGAAGTTTTAGCTTTAATGGAGCATATAGTATGGGATTCATCTGACACCTGTCCCAAAAGCACAAGAGCCCGTAAAGGTTTTAAATTAGGCCTGAATTGACTGTAGACCTCAGACTATGGAGTTAGTTGCCCTTTAGCGTGTGACATTTCAGCATTTGGTGGTATGGTACCACAGCAGAACCTTTTATAAACAGTATTTACATGTATTGTAAATTAAAAGTTAGTTTGCAGTTCTTGATTATCTCCCTTCGACTTGCATTTTAGATACTTGGTGTTAGATGTAGCCGACCAGACCACAGAAAATATCATACAATTTTTCCCAAAGGTTAGCAAACAATTTTGTCTAAAATTTGAATGTGTAATAAACATCCTTCAAAAAGTGTGAAGTTTTAGCTACCATCATGAAATTTGGACAAAAAAAGTTAACATACGAACTAAAATTGAACCGTGCATGAGAAGACTAACATTTTGCATATGCAAAAACAAAGGCGCAGATCAGCCTTTTAGTAACTGTGAAGCTGATCAGCGCCTTTGTTTTTGCTACACAGATAGTACAATTCTCCAAAGTTACAGTCTCCTAGCATTCTTCTATGACTGTACATATCGGCTTATGCCGGACCAGTTCGAAAACCTGACACAGCCCACTTTAATCTTTCTGAATCTTCAACACAGAACTTAAATGCTTTTTTTCTGAAAATTATGGACTGCATATCTTATTCAATGTTAGGTCGGCAACAAATAAGTTATATATGAGCCGCGTCATTAGAAAACCAGATTTTTGCCTATGCGAAATCAAAGGCGCAGATCAGCTTTGTAGTAACTGGGAAGCTGATCAACACGGATAGTACAATTCCTCTTCTACTTAAATGCAAAATTTCCACAGTCTCTAGCCATCTTCTGTGACTGTTCAGCCTGGTTTGTGTCGGACCTGGTCGAAGCCCAAAGTTTTGTTTTACTCACGCACAGGCTCATTTTTCATTTAAACCATAATGAACTAGACAACTGAATAAGGTTTGTATATTTTCAGGTAAAACAGTTTATAGACAATTGTTTGGAATCAGGAGGGCGAGTCCTGGTGCATGGCAATGCTGGCATTTCTAGAAGGTACAGATTATTACAATAGATTCAATGTCTCATCCTATATATGTTTTTAATTGATACATTAACTTTCTGTTTCACTAATGGACATTGCTTTCTTCAAATTCACAGTACAAATCCATCATTGAAAAATGAAAATGATATTTTACTGATAGATTCTTTATTTAAGTAATTAGCTCAGCAGATGCATACAGGTTAATGAAATTTTGTATTTTCTTACAAAATGCTACAGCCTTTTGTCGATTTTTATGTCAGGATGAACATTTGTCACCATTTGACAGGCATGTACCAGCCGGATATTGAACCCGCAACCTCCAGGTTGCTAAAAGATAATGCTGTCCATCCTATTGTGGCTGCTAGAAAACAATAATGTTGATCAGAATAATGCACAGTTGATCTGTGGCTTGTAACCAAAACTAAGCAGCTTATCCAACTGATCCAACTTTCTCATATAGCCAGTGTTTCTTCATAACATGTCAATGCTTTGAGAAATCTAAAGTTATATCAATAAAAGTTCAATTCTCATTTCAGTGGTGCTCTTGTGATAGCTTATATTATGGAAAAATATGGACTTCCTTATAAGTAAGTCTTGAGATATAGCAAAAGTGCGATTTTCATAGACTGACTTTTTCTCGAAAAATGGTGCAATTAACACAGACAGAACAGTAGTAATATTGAATAGACAGTGAGATGGAGTAGTAAATTGCAGAATTAGCTAGGTTGTTGAGATAAAGGAAAGCTTGAAAGCTGCAAGTTGATGATCTACTTTTTGTACTGTATGTTAGTCTTGTGAACTTACCTTCAGTATAAAAACATATGAGCCTCGACGCGAGAAAACCAGTCTTCGGGGTTTCTGACCAGGTCTGACACAAACCGACCTGTACAGTCAAAGAAGCAGACGAGAAGCTTGAAATTTTGGATTTAAGAAGAAGAGAAATTGTACTATCCGTGTAGCGAAAACAAAGGCACTGATCAGCTTCGCAGTTACTGCGCCTTTGTTTTCGCATAGGAAAAAAATCCGGTTTCCTCACAATGCGGCTCATAATATAGCTTGTTTTATTAGATGATAGCAATTTTTATGAAGGGAAATGCATTAATTAACTGTAAACAGCTTTTGAAAATATTTGAGCCCATGACCTGCGTGTTGGGCACCCGTCTCGTCAGATATGTATCTTACTTGTTCTACAGCACACAACTAGTGATGCCATTTCCCTCCTTATTTCAGGGATGCATTTGTGTTTGTCCAACAGAGAAGATTCTGTGTAAATCCGAATGAGGGATTTGTGCAACAACTAATTGTGAGTATTGGCTACATCTCCTAAATTTACGCGCTTAACCATTCAATCATCTCACCGCTGTGTCTGGTGTGGGTTCAAGCCCCACATGGGGCACATGTGAGACAAGCCAAGTTGTGCTTGTGGGTGTGTCAGTTGGTTTTTCTATGGGTTCTCTCGTTTTCGCCCCACCTACTGATTGATCCGTCTCATATGAGCTGAAATAATCTTGAAAAGAATGTTAAACTGGTTCAAATAACAATAAAATACATGTCCTATCCTACAGGGGTGCAGCATAATCAGTTCTGAAAGGTGTCTGTTTGTATTGAATAGTTTTGACTACTGTCAGGGTTATACAATATTAGCCTATATGTCATCTCAAGTGGCCAAAACCATCTTAAATTAATTCTTAATAGGAGTTTAAGTTCAGTATTTTCAGTGTCTAAAATTGCAGGAGAATGGAAATAAATCATATAAAAAGTGACTAACACAAAAAATGTGATAAAATAAAAGGATAATGAGACAAAATCCAGTTAATCACCACATATTGCATTTATTTAACAAAGTATGCTCAGCTGTATAAATGTATTCAATTCAATTCTTTATTTCCGTAAGCCGTATGCTCATTGGAGAGTACACATGGCGTACACATGTCTTATTGTTTTGGACCCCGAGATGCCTTTCACTCTGCCTGAGATAAAAGGTATCTCGGGTGCAGATGGTGCAAATTACAAAGTAATAAAATAATTACCTCCCCCAGTGCTTATGCGGTCATTATGCAAATTTTGCTATGGTTATCTTGTGATTAATTATCTGTTGATAATTGATATATCTGTATAAAAATCAGAATATTTAATTCTACATTTTAGACGAAAACAAAGTAAAAATTCTTAATTAACAGAATCTTTTGAATAAAATTGCATTTTCAATCCGTTTTCTACATGAAATATTAACGATTTTGCACATTGATGAAAACAGTTTTTTATCTGACATGATCAGCTAATTACACACCCCCTGCAGTGAGCTGCGGCATCAGCAACACTTTATTGCCCAGTTTTATAGCTGAAACCATATGCCAACTTCATGGTTCAGGGAAGAAAAAATGCACAGAAATTTTATAAGAGATGTGTACGCTATGAAAACATATATACATGATACAGATACATTCGGTCAAAGTATCAACAACATAAACATGCGTATAAATACATATCATGAATGGTCGAATATGGACGAGTGTGTTTGATTTATGCCTATTGATTCAGTCGCCTTTCGCTGGCTTTGAGCAAATACTTTCCTAAATTGCATAATGTTTGCTTATTCGTCGTGCTGAGTAACTGTGTGAGTTTATAAACACTTGGCCTAGCAGTAAAGTATGACCGTATATACAAGTTACGTATGTCTGTGTAGTAGGGGCACTTAAGGATAAAGTGAAATTCGTCCTCCATATCAAGCAGGTTACATTTTGTACAAACTCTGTTGTCTCTGGCTCTATCGTCATATCCCCCGTCTCCACATATAAAGCGTGTGCTGACAAACGAAATTTTGCAATAATGTTCTTGTATTTCTTAAGTACACCAGCATTAAGGTATGGCTGAATAAGTCTATTGCAATTATAAACATGTTTATAGAAAATGCATTTATTTGAGTCGTTTATGAATCTATCTATTTTTTGATAAGCTAAGTCCTTTAAACTCTGTTTGGCAACATACAGGAACAGTTTTTCATTATCAATTCTCTGTTGTCGCCATACTTCAGCCATGCCTATATAGATCAAAATCTCTCTGATCTCTGATAACCAGTTTTGTATATTATTCTCCACACAAGACGTCCATGTCATGTCATAGACTGCCCTTAATATGCAGTTTTCAGTTCCTATCAATTTTGTCCAATATTTTAGTATTTGGTATTTTCTCTGAACAATAAGAGGTAATCTTCCCATTTCACAGTATACCATATCATTACTCGTAGAACGTTTTACACCTAATAACCTTTTTAAAAACATCGTATGTACTTTCTCTATTTCCTGAGCCTTTATATATCCCCAGATTTCGGAGCAATAATTTAAGATTGGACTCACATACGTGTCAAACAAAGACAATAATGTAACAATATTAAAGTTATGTTTTTGAATTTCTTTCATTAAACAGAACTATGTATAAATGTATGCTCACCAGCAAAAGCTTAGTCAGTATAAATACATGTATAATCCCATTGGGACTATTTAAATAGCTATTGTTTCAAAACCCCTTGATAGTTTTGGATTAAAATTACCAGTCATAAAACTGTGAATAAAACCTACATTTTCAACAAAAAAAGATTGAAATATCGCATGGGGATTTTCCAGAGTGCATACACCAATTTTCATTCTTATTTTAAATGAAAGGGAGGTAATCTCAAAATAATGAATATTTGACTTGTTATTTCTCGAGACTGTGGCTGAATTTTTAAAAAAGATTTTTTGGGATTTTTGTCACTGGCAACAACCTTTATCCGAAAAGGCTATCATTTTGAATAATAACAAAAATGATGTTTTACAAAAAAGGCCAATGACTCTGTCGAAATGGACAACTGGTTAAGTTTCTTTTTAAAATAAGAAAGAAACTGACTCTACTTTCTAAATTAAAGGGGACATCTTAGGCAAGCAGCAGGGTAAGATAGTAATCAGGCATGTCAAAGTTACTGACTAAACTTTTTCTTCTGTAGTATATTTCCACAATCTGTGGAAACAAGGTGTTTTATTATGCACTGGCACCAGCTTGTAATAAAGATAACTTGTTTTAAGTAGTAAATGTATATAGTATTAGCTTCGCTCTATTTTGCTTTAGGAGTTTGAGGCCCTCTACAGAGCCAGACTGTCTCTACAGTTGTGTGAGAAATCCCCTAGTCCAGGTAGTAAAAGCTTTTTTTTTTTTTTTTTTCAATATAAACTAGTGAAGCTTTTGGAATTTATCGAGCATGGTGGCTGAATGGTGGAGCATCAGACTCTGGAGCATGATGTTGGATTCGAAACTACTGCTGCTACTTTAAGTCCTTTAGCAAGGCACTTGAAACTCCCTATAAAAAGTACAAATGAACCACCACATGGGAAAACCAACAATCTGCACAGGCGAAAACAAAGGCGCAGATCAGCTTCACAGTATCTGCGAAGCTGATCAGTGCCTTTGTTTTCAGTACTTAGATAGTAAAATTCCTCTACTTTCTAAATCCAAAATTTCCAACCTCTAGCCATCTTCTGTGACTGTGCAGGTTGGTTTGTGTCGGACCTGGTTGAAAACCCAAAGGTTTTCGGAAGGTTTCATAGGTTTCCCGCCCAAAGTTTGAGTGTTTCTGGCAGCTTCTGCGTGATTTGTATAGGCAATATGTTGCATTTTTCGTAAAATTCAACATTTGATCAATGCAACAACATGGTGGAAATATCTTGATGTTACATACATACAGCATAAATCTATGTCAAAGGGGGAGGGGGTCAGATTTTTTCAAAAAATATTTTGTCAAAAAACATAATTTTTGCGATAGATTATCAAGGAAATGCTACAATATGCTTGTTGCAACCCAAAATTTTGGGTAGAAACTATTTATCCACGAATAACAGGTACAACATCTTTATCAGATTTATAACCGTAAACAGCACTGTCCATCACTTATGCAAAAACCTGTACCCTAAATATACTGTGCAAAATAAATAAAGCAAATTTTACTTTGAACTGTGACTTCATAGACATTAGGGAAGTTCTTCTGGCAATGGCTTGCATGTATCAAATTATGGTAGAACCAGTCTTTGTGTGATGCTGAAGTGACATTTGATTTTAAGCCCATGGAGGCATATCTCAAGTAAAACAAAAAACATCAAATATTGATATACATATTTTGCACAGTATATCTATATGCATCATAAGTGTACACCTTGTGTATACCTAGTAAAATAGGACAGTCAGTCTGGTCATTCAGGTAGAACATACATATACAGTATATTTCCATAGCCCTGTGGTGAATTACAAATAATGGACCTGAGCCCATTTTTCGGTTTTGGGGCTTTTTGACAGCCTTCCCCCCCTTGCCCAAACATGGCATTTGGATATAATATGTCATTTACAAAAGTACAGTTGTGTTCAAAATATTTTGGTTGGGCAAGGGGGGGAACATGGTCTTATAAAAGGTTTCCTATTTCCTATATGATGCTATATTAAATTCAAAGATTTTGTCCAATTTTTAAGAAGACACCGCTTGAGTTACACAAAACATTACATGCCTAAAAACAGTAGAAATTAATTTTTCGTCTGCAATAAACATCATTTCAGTGCCTGGAACGTGAAATTTTGAAAATTTCTTGGGCATTTCACAATAGAAATCTTCCGAAAACCTTGTTGGTTTTCTCACACACAGGCTCACATATCATCATTGCAGTGGCTGTGTCCCAACCTGTCTGAAGTTTTTTCTACTGAGCATTTAAGAATCAAATCACAAACATTAAAAAAAAAAAAAAAAACGGGTGGCCCCCGTGGCCGAGCGGTTAAGAGCGCTGTTTCTTAATCACTCAATTATCTCACCGCTGTGTCTGGTGTAGGATCGAGCCCTGCGCTGGCCACATGTGAGACAAGCCGTTCTGCTTGCGGGTGTGCCAAGTGTTTTTTCTCGGGGTCCTCCAGTTTTCGCCCACCTACTGATTTGCCCGTTTCATATGAGCTGAAATAATCTTGAAAGGGACGTAAAACTGAATTTTTAAGAGAAAAAAATCATAAGTTGTGCTTACTATCACAATATCACAAATAACTATTGAAGTACACATGTAAGCTACTTAAATATGCATGCAGATACATGTAAAAACAGATTCTCATTGTGTGATACTTTGGGTACTTGTATTTACTTATTATTATTTTTCATAGATATGAATAAACAAAATGAAACAGTATTTCAGTACGATGAAAACATTTAAGGCCAGTCTGTGTCCTGCAGAGATGACAAGATCTCTAAGAGGTTAGGGAGTCCGGTAGCCAACTAGTATGTTGTTGGTTCCCTATTCCATAAATCATGGGTTGGATTCCCCCCCCCCCCCCCCCCCCCCCACTGGCTCATCAGGGTTGTGCTCTTGATTAAGACACAATGCCCAAAATGCTCAAGGTACTTGTTAACATCAAGAAAGCAATTATGGCTGTGTCTCAACATGAGTGAAAAATTGTTGACAAAGATGTTAAACCTCAAACGAACAAACAAACAGAACCTCAAAAGTACCAATATTGTAGCATTACTGAGGTGAGTATATTTTATTAATAGCCGAGTTGGTTTGAATATAAAAGCTCTGTCACCTTTATTGAGGGCTGACATCATTCTTCATACAATTTGTTCTGTTACTCTTTCAGAGAATTTGAAAAGGAAGTGTCATTTTGACGTGGAAGATTCTTCACATATGGAACCTTTGAATATGACTTGACCTTGGATGTGACCTTGTTTGTAAATGTAGGTCAAGGTCACGGTTATATTGCTGGTGACTGTTTGAGATTATCACAAGAAAGTGCTTCCATGACAACCATAAGATGAAACACAGATGTTGTTTGTTCATTTATCTGCCGGACAGTGTTCATGGTATGTGTGACATTGGGAGTTATTCTGTTATTGTACGATCATTAACAAACTTGTTAGTTCAGAGGGCTGTCACATTAATTTTAACAGACTATTCACTAAGGTTTTTGAAAATTGGAGGTTTTCCATACTTATATATTGGAATTTTCAGATAGAGATGAAATCAAAAGGTTAGAGTAAAATACTCCAACTTTGGTGTTAATGGGAATTCTGCCATACATTCATGGTTTTCTTGAAGAGACATTATGAAATCCTTGAGACCTTTGGCCTCGAAGTTATAAAACTTTTTCAAGCTCACCTCTGCTGAGCATGAAATTTCAACTGCTCATAAATGTTGAAATAATAAAAAAATGTGGGAAATTCAGTGTGGTTCAAAACTCAAAAACTAGTAATTTATCCTGCTCATTGTTGGCGTTTTAACATTTATGAGCAGGATAAATTTTAGTCTCAGCTGAGTTGAGCATGATTTTTTTTTTTAACCTCGGGTCTTGGCTGTTTAAAAAGCTAAAGGATATTGAACTAAAGGATATTGAATTATACACAAAGAAATGCTATCAAAGGGTAGTCTAGAATGCAAATAATGAAGGCTGGTCCCAATGTTATAAAACATTTTTTCATGCTCAACTCAGCTAAGTCCAAAATTTATCCTGCTTGTATATGTTAAAATGGCAACAATTGTTGTCATTAGTGATCATTTGATTAATTTGGGCTATTTAATCATTTATGGGCAGCTTTGATTTCATGCTCAGCTAAGTTGTGCGTGAAAAAATATAACTAGGGGCTGGTCTCGCGCTGCACTAGTTGCCCAGCTCAATCGGTGGAACATGAAGAATATTACGGCAGGTACCTGTAATCTGAGTATTATGTTTTGCTGTAAATATGTTATTTTTCACTGTTCTGTTTCTACTTTTGATACTTGTTAAGTTTTTAATCAAAACAAGAAAAATTGTTGACAAATTAACGCTTCAGCTTCTGTATTTATATCCATGTAGCATTTGAGCCGTCTGGTGAGAAAACCAACAATGTGGTTTCTGAACAGGTCCGACACAGATCAGGCTGTACAGTCACAGATGCAGGCTAGAAGCATGAAATTTCAGATTTAAGAAGAAGAGGAATTGTACTATTCATGTAGCGAAAACAAAGGCGCTGATCAGCTTCGCAGTTACTACGAAGCTGATCTGGGCCTTTGTTTTCGCATATGCAAATTGTTTGTTTTCTCATGACACAGCTCATTTATGTGAGAGATAATATCAGCCTTAAAATAAAATATCACACCCAGATTTCATATACGTCACAACAAAGTGCAAAAATAATAACATACTATGCCTCCCTGATCATTATAGATACTCCAGGTATATACCCAGGAGTTCTAGAATTCCTACAAATATACAACTGTGTTCAAGAAAATTTAAATTCTCCCAGAAATTTTCTAGTATAATCTATACATTTTTCAACCCCTACCCCTGAAAATTCTCTCTGAAGCTTCTTTTAAACTTATATATGTCATTGGCCTGAGAAAGAATGGTTATACAAGTTTTATGTAATCTTTTTTTTGTAATAGTATACTTTGATGAAAATAAAAGCAACAAGATTCATTTTAGATAACAAAACCTGAGTAATTGTGTGAATGTGCGTCACATTGCTGTGATTTTCATTAATGTTATAGATACACTTCATCAAGTTGCATAAAGTTACAGATTGAAATTTGATAAATGGGAAAATGACACCTATATCAGCTAATATCTTCACTTGACAAGTTGATCAGCATGATCAGTGACAGTGCATTACGAAAACTTGCCCATGCGATATACAGAGATTTTTTTCAGAGGAAAAAAATGAAACTTTCATTGACAAATTCTGATTTTTAGCTCACCTGAGCTGTTAGGCTCACTAGGTGAGCTTATAGTATACCCATGCTCCATCGTCGTTGTCGTTCACACTTTTCAATCATCTTCTCTGAAACAGATTGGCCAATCAAATTCAAATTTCATGTGGAGCATCCTTAGGAAGAGAGAATGAAAGTTTGTATAAATGGTCAAGATCACATGATCAAGATGGCCGCCATGGCTACAAATAGCAAAAAGCTTTAAAAATCTTCTTCTTCAGAACCAGAAGGCCTATGATTTTGAAAGTTGGTATGAAGCATCTGGGAATGGAGCTCTACAAAGTGTATATAAATTATGACCCTGGGATGACCTTGACCTATCTTACAGCAAGGTCAACTTAGGTCGCCCATGCATTTGAATGGGGAAAAATAGGAAAATGTCATTTAATGGCAGAAAACTTGCTAGGAACGAGCAAATGGACAGAAGATTTATGCTTATGATAATATTTTAGGCCCAGGCAGTTGCCTGCCCCTGCCCCGGGGCTATATATGACCAAAATTTTCGAACGTCTTCTCTAAAACCACTTGGCCAATCTAAGCCAAACTTTTTGTGGAGCATCCTCAGGAAGAGTAAATGAAAGTTTGCATAAATAGTCATGGTCAGATGACCAAGATGGCCACCATGGCTATAAATAACAAAAATCTTAAAAAATCTTCTTCTACAGAACCAGGAGGCCTGTGATATTGAAACTTGACGTGAAGCATCAAGGAATGGAGCTCTACAAAATTTATATAAATGATGACCCTGGGATGATGTTGACCTATTTTACTGCAAGGTCAACTTAGGTCGCCCATGCATTTGAATGGGAGAAAATGTTAAAATGTCATTTGAAGGGCAAAACTTGCAGTAAATTGGCAAATGGACTGAATTTTCATGATTTGAAAAGACATTGACTCCAGGGGTTATATACATGCATATTACCTTTGTAGTCAAACAAGTTTATTAGTATATATCTCAGGTCTCAGGTGAGCATTTATAGGACCATTGGTCCTCTTGTTTAACATTTTCGCTCAAAACATACATTGTCTGCACACGTTAGAACTGCCTCGGTAGTACCCTGAATGTATGTTCTGGATAAAAATAAGAGAATTCATGCGCGGATCCAGAAAATTTTCTCAGGGGGGGTGGGGGATGGTCTAAATTCCCAGAAGGGGTCTGACGGAAAATTTCAACATGGCAAAAATTAATGAAATGGCAATTCCAGGGGGGGGTCCGGACCCCCTGTCCCCCCCACTGGATCCGCCCATGGAATTAGGTATACCCTGCAAACCACAGTTTTTAAGCCCCCAACTTTGGAAGAAGTTGAGGGGGCATATTGGTTTGGGTCTGTCGGTCCAGTGCAGTCAGTCTGTCCGTCCAGTGCAGTGCAGTCAGTCTGTCTGTCTGTGAGTCTGTGAAGTGCGTGAGTAACGCTTAGCACTCGGTCAGGAACCGTTAGAGCTAGGATCTTGAAATTTGGTATGTAGTTTGTATATGAAAATTAAGAGGACCTGTATTTTTTCAAGGGGCTAGGGGCCCATTCTGTGAGAGTTATTTCCCTTTTTAATTCTTGATAAAGTGAATAGATAGTGGGTACCTTGTGTGCGCAATTCCTCCTACAGTTTAATACCAATTCTCTTGAAACTTTACAGACATTGTGACCATACATTGAAGATATGCATGTGGTTTGGATATAATTTTTGTCACTTTTTTAGCAATTCAAACATTTTTCGGGCATTTTGTCAATGAAAGTGAATGGACATAGTACAGTGGGTACCTTGTGTGTGCAACTCCTCCTACAGTTTCATGTCAATTGCTTTAAAACTTTACATGTGTTATGGGCTTGGTATGAAGATATGCATGTGGTTTGGATATAATCCTCTGATTTTTTTTTTTTTTTTTTTTTTTTTTTTTTTTTTTTTCACATTTTGAACTTAGTCATTTTTTCAGGCATTTTAGTGAATGAATAGAGGGTACCTTGTTTGCGCAACACCTCCTACAGTTTAATACCCGATACTTTTGAAACTTTACAGATGTCATGACCATGCTTTGAAGATATGCATATGGTTTGGATATAATCCTCCAATTAATTTTTGTTACTTTTTTTCGCAATTTGAACTTAGCCATTTTTTCGGGCATTTTGACAATGAAAGTGAATGGACAGTGAGTACCTTGTGTGCGCAACTCCTCTTACAGTTTAATACAGATACTTTTGAAACTTTACAGACATTGTGACCATGCTTTGAAGATATGCATATGGTTGGGATATACTCCTCAGATTAATTTTTGTCACTTTTTGAGCAACTTGAACTTAGTCATATTTCGGTCATTTTCACATCCTGAAAGTGAGTCACCAGTTGGGGGCATAGTGTTTTATAAACACATTTTCTAGTTCTATATAAAAGTGGGGTTTGAGGAGGTATACATTCCATAGACATGTTTTCCTGATTCCTGCATGGAAATATAGTTCAACCTCATTATAACACACCTCAATTTAGTGTGGTTTATGTATAACACAGCAATGTCATGGCTCCCAAAATGATTATTTTGCTGTATAAGCAGCCTCTTGAGAAAACCAACATTCTGCATATGCGAAATCAAAGACGCAGATCAACTTCGCAGTAACTCCAAAACAGGACATGTAAGACCTGTTCGGTAACCACATCATTGGTTTTCTCACGAGATGGCTCATATGTCTATACAACATGGACCTCAAAGCTGGCGTTTGGTATGCCTAATTTTTCATGGATGCTTCTGCTGAGAAGCAGGTTTTGTTTTGTCTGACCTGGACTTGTTATGCTCAGCTCAGCTGATCATATTTATTCAGGTTTTATCAGATGAAATGCAAAGAAATCCCTGAGTTGAAACTCAGACCCAACTAAGTTTTTTTTTTTTTTTTGGTTTAAGGTGCCAACACATGAAAACATGCACATGCAATACACAGAAAATTTTTCAGCTGTGATAATTGATCATTTTAGCTAAAAGTTTTTGATGTTTTTATTCACTTTTGCATATAAAACATAGATTGTGAGTACCCGTTAGAACCACTTATAACCCACACCCCGGTTTTGTTATATAAAAGTGGGATGTAGGGGGGGTTTCATTTAATGGACACGCATTATCCCGATAAATAAGGTTTTCTCCTGCCTGATGAGGCTTCTCAGTAATTGTACTTGTATTTCAAACTCCAGACGGTATAATGAGACAATGTGTGAAGTGTTCTTGGAAATTGATGGTAAAACAAACTACAGGATAAAGTTTACATATTGCAACTTCTGTGGGTTGGCTTTTAACACTCACATGGATGCATTTTGAGGTCCTGTGCATCAGGAAAACATGTCTGCAACGAATACCCCCTTAAACCCCACTTTTATATATATATATATAAAAATGGGGTTTGCAGGCGTATACCTAATTTTCTTATTTTTGATCCAAACATACATTGTGGGTACTCGTTAGAACTGCCTCGGCGAAAATATTATAAATGTAATAACAAAATATTATAACAAATTATAGAGAAACTATTATAACAATCAAAAATTTTTCAATGAAATTATAAATTTTTGCGTCTTGAAAAAATCTCTGTGTATTGCTTGGGCAAGTTTTCATAATAAAAACTTGGCCATATCCTTGTTGTTGTTGTTAGCCGAGAAATGTCATCAAAACTCTTGATTGCAGTTTTGAAGGAATGCTCCAATAGAAGCAGGCATAGCACTGTCTTCACTGCTTCTGCCCATATGATCCAGAAAATTAAAACACTAGGAATTCATTACAGTTGATCAGTTTATCGAAGCCATTGAATATTGTCCTGTTGACAAACCAAGGACACCTCAATGTAGGCTTTCCTGTAACACAGCATATAGCGCTATAATGGAATATAAATGCATGCCATAACCACTTTAAACTGTAACATCTCAGATACATTTCTGTCTGCTAGTTTGACAGATATGGCAATATTCTTCCCTCCATTGTCTAGAAAATGCTATTTAACCCACATAAGTCTGGCATCTTTTTTCTCAGACAAATGCAAACAGATCGCCCCAGATGTGACGCCACAAAATGTATCGTCCCATCTGGGACTATCCTGTTTGCTTTAAGAAATATCGTCAAAGCATAAAAGATTTAAATCATGCCTGATTCCCCTAAAAATAAAAGTGGACTCACCCAAAGCAATAATGGGCAAGTCTGTTCGTCATAAATAGGTTAAAGACGTTTTCAGAGTTCAGTCACCTACCCATGACGTTAGGAAAGTCTGCTTTATAAAAATCACAATGGAATTACATGTTTATGGTTAAGATGAGCCGTCTTACTTGATGGGAAATTCATGTTAATTGAGCTTTTGTATCAAAAAGACCTCCTTTCAGAAAGCTAGAATCTGAAAACACAAGTACAGCAACATTCAGCATATGAAGCCAAAGACAGGCATATACAGTTATATCTGTTTACAGTAAACTGAGATCATGTATAAATGCCCCATGTAGCTATTTTTCTAGTACAGATTTTCATTGAATGTACTTAGATCTATACCATATTTTGTCAATATTTTTTCCACTGTTTTGGGTGATTTATTTTTTCCTGAAATTCCCAGGTCACATCTTACCCCAGTTTTATTACCAAAGGACAGTTTATCACCATTGAATACAATTTAATGGAATAATGTCTGATTATCGCTCCATCTATATTCACAACAGTAACCTACGCATACACAATATTGTGATATATGGTTAATAGATCAGTCTCTTGCCACTTCCACAACGCTTATGTAATAGTGTCATGACAATGTGGTGCAAAAACTTTCTTATGAAGTGCATATTTAAGCAAAACTAGGATATATCTTTTTCTTGGACTTTATTTCCAAGAAACAGAAATATGGTATTTTAAAACTAACGGGATGGCAAATATAGAATAAAAAAAAAAAAAAAAAAGATAGGTCAAAATGATGGTTATGTATTTTGATAATTAAAGACTGTTTTGGTGTTTAAAGTTTAATATTTTCCATAGTTTTTGGTTGCAGTATTTTATTGAACCATACCTCATCAAAGAAATGTGTGGGAGACAGTTTTGAGAGTTTCTACATTTTCACATTTCTGGGGAAAATATTATGACTTGTTTATTGTTATTTTAAGAATAGAAGTTCTTGAGGAGGAAATAATGTTATTTTCCACTGATCATTGATGAGTCCCAGATGGATGATTGGTTTAAGCTATAATGTGATAAAAACAATATCAATATCGATCAGAATTAAGCTTCATTCATTTTGATAAGAGTTGAATAAGAAGGTTAATACAATGGTCACATATTGAGGGCAAGTAGAGCTTGTACGAGCCACAATGTGAGAAACCAGCCTTCAGGATTTCCGACCAGCTTCAACACAAACTGGCCTATACACCCACAAAAGAAAGCTAGAGTCTTGAAATTTTGGATATAAGTAGAGGAGGAATTGTGCTATTCCTTTAGCAAAAACAAAGGTGCTGATCAGCTATGCAGTTACTGCAACGTTGGTCTGCCCCTTTGTTTTTGCATAAACAAAAATTCAGCTTTCCCTTGCCGCCGCTGATACATGATGCTTACTGTCCAGCTTTTTGTTTTACAGAATATGACTGGATTTAGCTGGAAAACAGTCAGTAGGCTTTCTGCCCAAGACAGGCTCAAACCAGTTTCATTTCATTGATAAAGGCTTGAAATGTTCTATCACAAAAACAGATTACATACAATAAAATCAGGGATTAAGCTGCATGGTTTATATCTTTTTTGCATTTACAAAGTTTATATCTTTTTTTGCATTTACAACGTTTATATCTTTTTTGCATTTACAAAGTTTATCAGTGTGTGTGACGGGATAGCCTCCCTTGGAAAAATATGTTGATGCAACATATTAGCGGCATATTGAGTGCTTGTAATAAGCAAATTTCAAACTTGAAACTTTGTGAATCGAGTAAGTGTTGAGTATATAGCACAGTAAACCACCCTTGGTAGATGAGCATGCTTTTCCACCGAAGGGGTTTGCTGTGGCTCGGCTCGGCTGTTCATTACATTTGGTGGCAGCTGTGGGATAAAGACAATTGCCTGACCGGAGTTGCCTTACCCATGTGTTCCCAGGCCAAGACTCGGGACGAGTCTTGAACAGTCTTCTCGGAGGGGGAAGTAATATGACGGGATAGCCTCCCTTGGAAAAATACGTTGGTGCAACATATAAGCGGCATATTGAGTGCTTGTAATATGCAAATGTCAAACTCGAAACTTTGTGAATTGAGTAAGTGTTGAGTATATAGCACAGTAAACCACCCTTGGTAGATGAGCATGCTTTTCCACTGACGGGGTTTGCTGTGGCTCGACTCGGCTGTTTGTTACAAGTGTATGATTTTAAAGCTTGTGCGGTGTACACACAGTAGACATTAAGTGGTCTTTGATTCAATGCCTGGGCTTCTGAACTCGTTCAATTGAGACTTTAAACTGATGTTCCATCTCCATATGACCTTAGCTGTTGAGTTGGATGTTAAACAGAAACATCACCACCAGCACTATGTAACTTACAAAATGTGTAAGTTTGACCGACACAATACAGTCTAAAGGACAAAAAAATGTAAACTCACATGGAATTTCCATACCAAATAGACAGAAATTATTTGATTTGAATACAAACCTCTTTTAAATTCAGGCTTCAATAAAGCTGTAATAAACAGGTTTATTTTGTGTCTATCATGTTATTTCCTAGATGCTTGAAATAGGCCGCAAAGATACATGTGTAAAGCCTGATAGAAATCATCATTGTTTGCATTTTTTAATACAGCCTTTTTCACTCGAGCTTGCAGATAGAGCATTTGTATTACACAACATCTGGATTGATTGATCTGCTATTTTGAGCTAGTTTCAAACTAAATGGCCTTTAAAATGGCAAGCTCAAGTGAAATTTTTATCCTACTACATGTATGTGGAATTTTGGCCATGTAGATACCAAAAGGTAACTGCTGAATTTAATAAAATTCTGCTTTTGTTCCTATCCTATTTCAAATGTTTGTTCTTGATATTATATGCATTGTATATGTTGTGCAAAGAATTTTGAAATAAAAAAGTGCTTTAACCAAACAATTATAACGTTTTTATCAGAAGAGGTGACATTACCTAGAGATAACTGCTAAATGGATTTTATAACACCTGGGACACTAGCAGGGAATTGAAACAGGCTTCAATTCTAAAATAGAATAAAAAGGTTTCCTGATTTACTCAAAAACTTGATTGACCTCAATACTGAAACGGCAAGCTCGACTGAAGAGGGTTGTATTTAAAAAGCGAAAGGTGCAAGTCAGCTGATCGGCACTTTTGTCCTTGTTGTTTTAAAAATTTGAAAGTCTAGTTTTACATTATATCACTAAGAACATCTTTTCATGGATGCCACTAGGTTTAGGCCAACAAGAGCGCAATAAACTTTCAAGATCTTGATGGATGTTAAGGCTTTTCAAAGATACTGTGAAAACCTCTTGCATATCAATGATTTGATCAATTCCCAATTGTTGCAGTGATGAAATTGCAATTTGTCACTGAGATATCTTACTGTAATTTCATTTGAGCCGCCACGTGGGAAAACCAACAATCTGCATAGGCGAAAACAAAGGCGCAGATCAGCTTCGTGGTAACCGCGAAGCTGATCAGCGCCTTTGTTTTCGCTATTCGGGATAGTACAATTCCTCCTCTACTTAACTCCAAAATTTCAAGCTTCTAGCCTGCTTCTGTAGCTGAACAGGCCGGTTTGTGTCCGACCTGTTCGGAAACCACATTGTTGGTTTTCCCACGAGGCGGCTCATTTCTTTCTAACATAAAACTACATCCAATGACAATGGAGCCGCGACGCGAGAAAACTGGGCTTCGGGGTTTAAGACTAGGCCTGAATAAACTGGCCTGTACTGTCACAGAAGAGACCTAGAAGCTTGAAATTTCGGGTTTTAAGAGGAAGAGTAATTGTACTATCTGTGTAGCAAAAACAAAGGCGCTGATCAGCTGTGCAGTAGCTGATCTGTACCTTTGTTTTCACCTTTGCATGTTATTTGTTTTCTTATGTGGCGACTCAATTGTAAATCAAGAAATCTTGTGTGATCACATTGTATTACAAAGATTGAACTGTCGTTAAATCATTGCAACAGACAATTTCATTCTAGATCCAGTAGTTAAGATAGTACAAAATGTGTGATAGTAACTGTTGTTGCCTTTAGAACTTTTCAACAAGTCAGCCTCGGCCTTGATACTTTATGAAAACCAAGTACATTGCATTGTGTTGATCCTTCACAATACAATTGTAAGATTATAACATGATTATAACGATTCCAATGTGTGCATAGGGGATTCTTTCTTTGTATTGAACTAAGCATTGACTGAGAATTGATAATATTTATGTGAAATACATGAAATTGGTCCCTGATCTCTAAGTGAAAACTATAAATGATCAGGTTGGTTTCATCTTTGCAATAAAAGGTTATCCAGTGCAAAGAATACAGATTTACAAATGAGCCACCTCATGAGAAAACCAACAATCTGCAAATGCGAAAACAAAAACCGCGAAGCTGATCAGCGCCTTAGTTTTCGCTACTCGGATAGTACAATTCCTCTTCTTACATCCGAAATTTCAAGCTTCTAGCTTGCTTCTGTGATTGTACAGCCTGATTTGTGTCGGCCCTGTTCGGAAACCACATTGTAGTCAGCTATCCATTCCATGAAAAAAATCTTCAAATGGCAAAATGGGGTAGAAGCTGGCATCCATGCTATATATGTTCCTAGACAGATTCTATAACAGATAGGGGTGGATGCCAAGTCGGTACATGACCCTGTGTCTTGGAATTAGGTCAAAGGTCAACTAGGTGCAAAATAGCAATAAAATGTACAAAAACTCCATTCAGTGTAATAACCTGCCTATATTTTCCTTTAAAGTTTGCTGAAACTATCCAGTGTACACTTATTATACATGTAACATTTACATTATAATTGAAAAGAGCACTAAGCATATGCCCTTGCAAGGTTAAAGGCCATGTAAGTGCAAATTTCTAAAGAAAATGTAAGTAAAATCAGTGCTGAGTTTGTGATGATATAAAAGCTGTCAAATGACGTGAAAACATTAAAATATGCTCATAAGTGGTTTAGAATATTGCAGTGTGATATTTTATGTCATACAAGGCCAAGATTTAAAGGTCATTAAGTGCACAGGAAGGGCAAAATTTGTAAATTAGGTTTTGTTCAGCGATCAGTGTAGCCATCGCCTCCTATTTGTTTTGGTTTGGTCTAGTTTGGTGTATAACCTCCATGTCAACGTTTGAGACGAAGTAGTGAAATTTCTGCAAAGGTTAATGTGCAGCCCCCGCCAACCCCCACCCACCAATATCAATATCAATCTATCAGACATTTTTGTGAGGCTCCAAGTAGAATACTCTACTTCAGTACAGGAATTACACACAACCCAGCAACATCAACAATTGAAAAGTTGTACAAACTAACAGTGGTACAGCATTGATGGACAGTACTACAAAGGGTTACCGCATGTGAATGTGGGCTCTGGGCCATTGGGGCCATGAAAAATAAGAGAATTGCTTGTACATACAGGCAATGCGTATCACTACAGACTGATCATCTGATTTACCACTCAGAAGGTCTTAGCTTTTCTAGGAAAAGTTTTTCAAGTCAAGTCAAACCATCAGTGCATATAAGCCTTAGTCGTTTACTTGGATGGTTATATTGTCGAGAGCACATTTTGGATATCATGGACGTCCTTATGTATGCGTAAAGGAGCAATCTATCATGAAGAAAACGAATCTGTAAAGCTGAAAGAAAGTGCATTGAGCGCTAAGCCAGAGTAAATGGATCATTACCGATTTCTTCAACATTGACTTGCTCTAATTGCAACCGATAGTTTAGAGCTAAAAAAAGTTCTAGTCAGCCATCAAAGAATTGATCGAATCACATAAATGATCAAGAAATATACATATTTCTCACTAGTGAGAGACGAATGACCATGTTGGGCTTAAGTCCAACATGACCATAGCTGCTGACTGGGGAGCAAAGCCACAAATCAAAGAGACCAGTCCTGAAAACTTTCCACACAGAAGACTGCAAGCCAAAAACAAAAATATGTTATATGTGAAGATACCACGATAACTGCCTCCACATCTACAGCCACTGGTTGCTGCTACAAGATGATATTGGTAGAAAAACATCTCCATAATGAAGGAAATATTTCAAATTTTAAACCTTTGAGTACCAGAATGTGGAAACAATTGCTTGAAGTACTGATGGTAACCGAATTTCAGGGGTACATGTACATCCAAGAATTGTTCCACAATACAGTACTGAACTTCTGGGGATTTCTTTGTTTTAGCCGTTTCTTTGTCAATCAATATGTGCAACAATGCTGATTTCCCCATTTTGTAGTCAGTTGAAAGGGAAGAAGAATGATGCAATATTTAGCACTACGGACTAGGCTTTTGACATTTACTCTTGTGTAATGCATGACTGCATCGTCTTTTTTTTGCATTCGTAGGTATTCCAACTAAATTTAACTAAAAAATATGAAAACGTACATAAGGCGCATACAACACAAATATTCAATGCCATATCAGTCATTTTAAGTAAATTCACACTTGTACTGCCTTGTGGTGTTTAAGAGTGTTGGTTCAGCAGGCAAGAGGATGTGGTTCGAGCCTCAGTCTGAGCCTCAGTCTGAGCAAACGTTGATAAGCCAGTAACACTTTTAAACATATTACACTATCCCAACCCACCCTTCCTGAGCTTACCCTAACCTACTCCAGGATTATGTGGTAGCCTAGTAGTAGAGAAAAAGGTCCTGGATTTAAAGCATTTCTTCTCAATGTAGTGTCCTTAAGCAAGACACTAAGCTCCTCAGATTCCTAGGTTATAATCAGAAAATATTGCCTCTATCACAACGTGACTGAAAAAATGTTGACTGGAGCATCAAGCCATGACCAAACCGAACCGAACCTACAACATTTCCACACTATTACCGTTTGCCCTCCCTACTATAACACTATCTAATCCAACTGTACCGACCTCTACTATACTATATCTACACATACCCAACAGTTTTTGAAACGCCACCATGTGACTTCCTTACCACATGCCACCCATACCTTGTCCTATCCTACCCTGCCTCATCTCACCCTATTCTACCATATGTCTGCCTGCGTACTATATCCATACCTTTGAAATATTTAAGCGTAAAAATGTAGGGAACAGTTATATGAATTTCCAGCATCATGTTTATAGACAATGCTTAAAGGCAAATAGATATTGGTCAGTAAAAACGTATTGGATGTAAAATTGTAAAAATAAACATAAATTCTCCTATCCAAATGTAGACAGCCATCAACTGTTAACTCGAATACTCTAAATGTACCTCACTTTCGATAGCCATCTAGGATTTTGGCAGCCAATTTGATTTTGTTTATTTTCTCTTGTTGCATATTGGTGAAATATAAAGGCTTTATATATACCTATATATATGTAAGAATTTCTATCAAAACCCCTTTAGGTCGTCCACCTTGAATTTTGGCAGCCATCTTGAATTTGGTGGCCATCTTGAATTGCTCAAGGGTTTTATATCAGGATATTCATATGTAGTTATGTATATGGAAATATATATGTAAGAATTTTTATCAAAACCCCTTTAGGTCGTCCACCTTGAATTTTGGCGGCCATCTTGAATTTGGTGGCCATCTTGAATATGTATGTGGAAATATATTCTGTAGATGGTATTACACTGTCATCTAGGCTTCATGCCGAAATGTATTAAAGAAATTCACTTTTTTGCAAATATGTGTAATTACGTAAATGGTGTATGTAATTTGAAAATGCATGTCTTAAAATTGAACTATATATTCAGCGATGCCTCTTATGTGTTTGTTTTAATAAGTGGAAAGTAATTCAGCCATGAAAGGCTTTTAGACCAAGATTTTTGACAATTCTAATAAAACATTGGCATATTACACTGAAAAAAATCCTAAATTGCACTTACTGACCTTTTGACCTCCTGTACTTTGGTTCAGACAAACATGCTTATCTGACATATTCAAACCCTCAATGTACTGTCTAATTGTTAATAAACCATTTTATCATTCAAACCACTTTCTTTGGCCTTGATTTTACTTGTATTTTCAGCTGGGGTATGTTTTCTTAATTTTTGCACTCGTTGAACTTTGACCTAGTTTCTGACCTTAAAAAGCAAATCTAGACTTGGCATCCACCCCTATGACTTCAGGCATGCATCAATGAATATGTTTACAACATCAAATTGCTTCTACTCAATTTTGCCATTTAAAGTAAAAATAAGCCTCAAATGTATGAATGGATGGCTGCCTATTGTTGGTTTTCTCACGAGATGGCTCAAATATTTAATTACACCAGCCAGGTCTTCTTGTACCTTGGTTATAATATGTCCATCAAATATCTGAAGCAATGCCAACAATTCAGCTGTGAAAATACACCAATATTCTACTAGAACTAGTTTATGTTTGTGCTTTTGCATGTTGATCTTAAGGCATTGTGTTTTCTAATATTAGCCCCCATTATAGTTCCTCTGGATTACCTTATCCCAATGGTAAATTATCATTTATAAAAATTTACTGCAGAAACATAACATAGTTTCCTCTGGATTACCTTGTACCAATGGTAAATTATCATTTATAAACTGCATCGCTCAATTCAAAACTTTTTCAGCGAATATTTTTTTTTTCATACTGCGAGTAAAATACTATAAAACAAGGTAAAAGCCGCACAAGACTCTATAAACTGTATAAGGAAGGAGTAAATCTCTTGCTAATGGTATCTTGTAACCATTATATAATATGAAAGACTTTCTATGAAGATATATGTTAATTGCTTCAATCTTAAATCAACTTTAAACAAGGATCTTTGACAGTGGTAATGGGAGTCACAATGTATAGCTGCCCTGTATTTCGACAAATATAAAAGTTGGTAAAATGCTTCAACCAGCACACGTTAGTTCACTGTCAGTCCATATTTTAGCATATTGGACTTTGGTCCCAATTTCGATACATGTAAGACTTTATTTTTGGGCTAAAACAGCTACTTTTTGTATTGAACATATAGGAAAACAGAAAACTATTTTTTGAACATTGTTCCCCCCCGAGTACCAACAAATCCTTTTGCATGTTGATAGGTCGACCTAAAATACATATTATATTTGAATGGCTTGTTGGTACTCGGGGGGGAACAATGTTGCCCAGTCGAAAATGTAACCCGAAAACTATGTACATGTATATAAAATAGTTATACGTACTAAATACAGTGAGAATGGTAGAAATTAGGTTCTTTCCTATCAAGTGCAATTAAGCGAGACATACATGTTTTAGTTTTGTCATCCGATACTGGAAAATAATTGATTTTTAACCATTTTTCAATTTTGATTCATTCAAAAAATAGAGAAATAACATTTCATGGAACAAACTTTTGCACCAGTCTATACTACAATACGAGTTAAAACATACACGCCCCCTAATCTTTCAAAGCACATGACTGAATTCAACATGTGGAGAGATCAGTCTTGATTTAAGGCCAAATAACAGGGCATTTGTCCCTCACTGCACTTAGACTATACATTGGAAAGTTGTCAGTATTAAACTGTGTAAATGGATGATCTCTAATTACATGTATTTTGGTGTCAGCATCATGACATGAAGAGTTTGACTACTTCAGGCATTTGCTTTATGAAGCTTCTTCATCCATAATTTACAGGGAATTAAGGTCTGTGCATCTAGTCAAATACTTAAGTGGCATCATCTTGGTTTACTCTTGACAGTATGTCTTGACTATTTTAGACCAACAATATTTCAGTGAAGTACTTCTTTCTCTATACATTTCATTGATGTGTATTATGAAAGAGATAGCAGGGCGTGTTATAGCTAAACAGGAGCATGTATACCAGGTGTATATGCCATAGTTTTAACATTGAACAATATGTGATCACTGTAGGAAAATTTTAACAACAGAAAGCATTTAGATTTCATATGTATCTAATTTGAATGGTGGCATGCATGCATTCATTCATTCCAAACCTGCAAATACATTCTTCTGTGTCATTTTATGTTTACGAAAATCATACAGTAATTGAGGCGTCCATGAGAAAATGTGTTTTGCAGATACATGTACCAAGCTTAAAATACAGATCAGCTGTGTAGTAGTCGCCAATGCAATGCACATTTTGCTTCCTCTGTGATTTTAAACCCCGATTTGTGAATTATTTTGTCATGTTCTTTGGCTACATAACTTTGGTTTATGCTCTACCTGTTTGGAAACTAATGACAGATTTTCTCATGACTTTGCTCAATACTTGTCATTGTTAGCAATGATATACAGGTAACTCCCAAAATAATTTATGACAATAATGTCGCTTATTAAGCATCAAACTTTTGAGATGCATTTTAGGGTGTCTAAGACCCTTGACACTGACCTACATGATTAAAAATCACAACAATGGAGGAAGTGAATACAGACATGCAACAAAAAATGATTTTTATTCCAATTTATATTTTCAAAATTTTGACTCCTACCTCCGCTTCGTTAGCCATTTCTACAGTATGTGGAGGAATGCTTCATACATTATAGCATTTATCCGTTCTTAAGACATCATACTACCATTCTCATTGCAAAGTTGTAGTAGAAATTGCTTTAAAATGGAGTTTTGGGCTTTCGAAAACAGGGCATATTTTACAGGAAAGGGTCAATGGTCCTTTCTCTTTGGAGGCATGTCCAAACGTGATTTTTTATGTTAACTCATTTAAGCCTGGCGTCCCTTTTATGGGACATAGGCAAACAGAATAGCCCCAGATGTGACGCCGCAGAACGCGGCGTCCCATCTGGGGCTATTCTGTTTGCTTAGAAAATTTTCATTGAAAAATTGAACAAAATTTTAAAACCCTACCTGAAGCCCCTAAAAATGAAAGTGGACTCGTCCAATTGATAATGATGGGAAAATCCATTCGTCAAATATGGGTTAAGCAACTTTGATAGTCGACAACATTAGCATCAATTGAGCTTTAGTCTTCTATACTTCCTCTCAATTGTTTCTTAATCATGTTTTATCAGGTTATCATATAATTCATTATTCAAAACCCATCTGTGGGGTTTCTGACCAGGCCAGACACAAACCAGGCTGTACCAGCACAGATATATTGTTATGGGCTTGAAATTCTGGGTTTACAAAGTAGAGATATTATTCATGCAGTGAAAACAGGCGCTGATCAGCTGTGCAGGTACTGCACAGCTGATCTGCAGCTTTGTTTTCGTTTATGAAAAAATCATGTTTTTTCAACCTGTTTTATCAGGCTATCATACAATTCATTATTTAAAACCAATCTATTTCAGTCTTTGACTTTATTTCTCCTGAACTACATTCTGACTCTGAGATCACAGATAATTCCTTATTTCTTTCTTACTCAGTTACTGTAATCTTTGCCATCAAATAGCTTGGCCTTGATTTTTCTAGGCATTTCCTCTTTAACTTAGGCCAAGCAAATTAATATCATTGTTTCTCAGGCTACTTTTTGAGGAGAAAAAAAACAGCCGCAAATTTAACCATGGACCCTGGTCTAGCCTGTTGTAACTAAGGCAGTGCTGAATATATGGAAAACCTGGGTCAAAGCAACAAAACACCATGGACTTAAATACCACATGGCCATGTTGCAGATCTTCAAAGTACACACTGACAAAGCAAAACATTATTGTAGAGAAGTTTGATATCTCTTGTCAGTGACTTGTCTATGGAATCATGTGAAAACCAAAGACCAATTAACATGATTAAAATGTGCTAAAATCCAACATAACCATAACTAAGCATGCACCAATCAAATTAAACATTCGTATGATCTGTATGGTGCGTGTGTTGCTCAAAATCCAAATTGCATGATGTTTTAAGCTTTGTTGTGTCTAAGATCTTAAAAAACAGCCCAACTCTCTTGTGGCTTTCTTTCAGTCTTACAGTAATAATAATGGTATATAAGAAACAATCAATCAAGTGTTAATAGAATGAAAATAATGGAAAGGTTAATACATTTGGCAAACACTATCATCAATAAGCTCACCCAATATCAACTGATTCCAGTCGTCAGAAATCCTGGTTCATGCATCTGTCAACATATGCAGCTAAGATGCAGGTCGCCTACACAGGCTTTGGAGGCAGGATATCACTATTCCTCTGCACTGCCTCGATAGTAGAACTTAGAAGGTCAGCAGTTCCTATATTCACAATTCTGGCCAGTGGTTCTGGGTGATTTGCTCCACTTCAATCTTGCCATGCTGACAACCTAAAGAGAAGTTTCCTTGCGAGTGTTTACTCATTTCTTCCTATAATTGGAAACTATTTCCTGGAACTTTATGAATGCCAAAGGACTATTGAAAATGGTGTGAATACAATAAAATGTTAAGGAATTTGCATGTTAACACAATTGCATTCTGTTGATAATGAAGTCTTAAATTTCCTGCACTTATTTTTACAGATTCTGGCAATGTTAAGTAAACAGTCAGGCATTTAATGCCATATGTTGTTATACCAGGAAATGTAATGACATGTAATGCAATGGCAGGTAATGTTGGTTCAGATAATGCCAGGTGATGTAATGTCAGGTGATGTTATGTCAGGTGATGTTATGTCAGGTGATGTTATGTCCGGTGATGTAATGTCAGGCAATGTTATGTCAGGTGATGTAATGTCAAGTAATGTTATGTCAGGTGATGTTATGTCAGGTAATGTTATGTCAGGTGATGTAATGTCAGGTGATGTTTTGTTAGATGATGTTATGTCAGGTGATGTTATGTCAGGTGATGTTATGTCAGGTGATGTTATGTCAGGTGATGTTATGTCAGGTAATGTTATGTCATGTGATGTAATGTCAGGTGATAATTTGTCAGGTAATGTTATGTCAGGTGATGTTATGTCAGGTAATGTAATGTAAGGTGATGTTATGTCAGGTAATGTAATGTAAGGTGATGTTATGTCAGGTAATGTAATGTAAGGTGATGTTATGTCAGGTAATGTAATGTAAGGTGATGTTATGTCAGGTAATGTAATGTAAGGTGATGTTTTGTTAGGTGATGTTATGTCAGGTAATGTAATGTCGGGTGATTTTATGTCAGGTAATGTGATGTCAGGTGATGTAATGACAGGTAGTGTAATGTCAGGTAATGTAATGACAGGTAATGTAATGTCGATGATGTTATGTCACATAATGTTATGCCAGTTAATGTAATGTCAGGTGTTATGTCAGGTAATGTAATGTAAGGTGATGTTATGTCAGGTAATGTAATGTAAGGTGATGTTATGTCAGGTAATGTAATGTCAGGTAATTTTATGTCATGTAATGTGATGTCAGGTGATGTAATGACAGGTAATGTTATGTCAGGTAATGTGTCAATGATGTTATGTCAGGCAATGTAATGTCAGGTGATGTAATGTCAGGTAATGTTATGTCAGGTGATAATGTGATAATGCCAGGTGATGTAATGTCATGTGATGTTATGTAAGGTGATGTTATGTCAGGTAATGTAATGTCAGGTGATTTTATGTCAAGTAATGTGATGTCAGGTTATATAATGACAGGTAGTGTAATGTCAGGTAATGTAATGACAGGTAATGTAATGTTGATGATGTTATGTCAGGTAATGTTATGTCAGTTAATGTAATGTTATGTCAGGTAATGTAATGTAAGGTGATGTTATGTCAGGTAATGTAATGTCAGGTGATTTTATGTCAGGTAATGTGATGTCAGGTGATGTGATGACAGGTAGTGTAATGTCAGGTAATGTTATGTCAGTTAATGTAATGTTGATGATGTTATGTCAGGTAATGTTATGTCAGTTAATGTTATGTTATGTTATGTCAGATAATGTTATGTCAGGTAATGTAATGTAAGGTGATGTTATGTCAGGTTATGTAATGTCAGGTGATTTTATGTCAGGTAATGTGATGTCAGGTGATGTAATGACAGGTAGTGTAATGTCAGGTAATGTTATGTCAGGTAATGTAATGTAAGGTGATGTTATGTCAGGTAAAGTAATGTAAGGTGATGTTATGTCAGGTAATGTGATGTCAGGTGATGTAATGACAGGTAATGTAATGTCAGGTAATGTAATGTCAGGTAATGTAATGTCAGGCAATGTAATGACAGGTAATGTAATGTCGATGATGTTATGTCCGGTTATGTAATGTCAGGTAATGTAATGTCAGGTAATGTTATGTCAGGTAATGTTATGTCAGGTAATGAAATGTCAGGTAATGTTATGTCAGTTTATGAAATGTCAGGTGATGTTATGTCAGGTAATGTGATGTCAGGTAATGTTATGTCAGGTAATGAAATGTCAGGTAATGTTATGTCAGTTTATGAAATGTCAGGTGATGTTATGTCAGGTAATGTTATGTCAGGTGATGTAATGTCAGGTAATGTTATGTCAGGTAATGTTATGTCAGGTAATGAAATGTCAGGTAATGTTATGTCAGTTTATGAAATGTCAGGTGATGTTATGTCAGGTAATGTTATGTCAGTTTATGAAATGTCAGGTGATGTTATGTCAGGTGATGTAATGTCAGTAAAGAGACAGTAACCTGGGAGCAATTCACTGATTGAGCAAAGTCAGATTCACAATGAAATCACACGACAAGGACCAACTGTAGGTGAAATAAATGAAGAAGAGAAACAATTTGTGTTATTTATCATTTTATTTCAAAAAAGAAAAACAAGGATTTCTCAACGATTTGGAAAACATGCAGACAAAGGCTGAGGCACTCGGACCACATTCACCACTTGGACTTCAGACAACATACAACCATACTCAGACAAAATGCTTGACCACTTAAAATATGAATACCCTGGAAGGTGGCAATCAAAATTCTATAGAAGAAATTAACACAGATCAATTGCAGTTTTACACCAAAATCTATACATCATAGATGGTAAAACTAGCAAATAAGGGTTTGTCTCACATAACTCATGGTGTATAAAAATAATTCAGATTGCAAAATCAGAGAAAACTAGCCATTTGTTTGGAACTAAACAAGCTTGCTCAAAATTGAACAAGACCCAATAAACATCAACAAACCTTATAAATGCAACATTTTAAAGTGATCACTGCCAATGTCATAAAAAACCTTGCAATTTGTGAGGCTGCTTAGCCTATGTTTGTGTCGGTGTTGACTGAAACCTGTCCTGTTTGAGATGAGCCTATTCAGCTGTATTTTGATCTTTGTTATAAGCAGTAGTTGAAAGCTGTTTACATTTTATCACAAATATTTAAGCAATCTTCCACAAGTGTATTAACAATTACCAAACTCTATATTTTGACATTAACCACATATTCTCAGACTCATCTGATGCTATTTTCTACCCTCTAATACATGAGCCGCCTCGTGGGAAAACCAACAATGTGGTTTCCGAACAGGTCCGACACAAACCGGGCTGTACAAGCACAGAAAAGAGCTAGAAGCTTGAAATTTTGGAGTCAATTAGAGGAGGAATTGTACTATCCGAGTAGCGAAAACAAAGGCGATGATCAGCTGCGCCTTTGTTTTTGCCTATGCAGATTGTTGGTTTTCCCATGAGGTGGCTCAAATTGTAAAATCTTGTATATTATGCTGCATTATTATGTTTAATAATTGCTGTACCTAACTACAATATACTAACAAATCTAAACATTCTGAATAACCAATTTGTTGAAATTATCTATAAAAAAATTATAACATTTTCTGTCAATAAGTTAAAACAATAATCACGCTACCCTAATTTTTACTTCACATTTAATATCAATTCACATTTTTCAAAATTTATTTAGTTGTGAAATGGCATTACCTCTTAAAAGGCTCACTTACATAATGGATAGTACTTGTACATGCATTTTTTGTAAGACTGTTCCAAGGCAAAGCAAACAAGGGTGGTAAAATACATTTTAAAGGCTATCCCTTTTTCTTTCTCCAAAACAGACCTTGTGGAAATATCTGTATTATTTTTAGATCTAACCATATATGGACTAGTATAAACTTCTATTACATATATTTTAACTATGAAGCAGACTAACGTTAGATTGCTGGTCAGACAGGTGTGGATCACAGATTCTATTCGCAGCAACAATTCAAAACATGATTCATTTACAACCCCTTAATCTAGTATTACTCAACTAACTTACAGACACACTTTTAAATCATGAAACAACAAAATAATGGTGTTGTGTAATGTATGCATCAAGATGTTCTTTAATCACAAAGTACTTCTATACTCAACATCATACATACAGGACAATTCAAACTCAGCTGTATGACTGATAGCTCTGAAGTTTTTTCCTTATTATTTCTTTATTTATTCGAAGATGTAAATTTACTAAGAAAAAGAAGCACAGAGACTGAAAATAGCCATATAATGTGTAAACCTGCTTCATTCATAAGCAAAGAACAGCCCGCAAATCACAGTCAGACTGAAATATAACCATGGTATTTTTATTTTCCTTTGTAAGTGGTATAAGGTATGTACTTTCTAAACCTAAGAAGTGATGATGTTTATAATCAAAATCATCATGTTAAGGTTACTGATCTTAAGCAACAGTTTTGCATGCGAATAAATAGCATATGTTGGGACACAGCTTCATCCAGTATTCAGCTAGAAATTCTATCTTCTTTTATATATCTAAAGTACTTATAAATTGGATATTCTGCCCACACTGTATTGATTATATATTAACTCTGGTCTTCCTTTATGTTCTGATGGTATTATATAAATTTATCTGCAATTAATCTTTCTTTTCTTCTCCACTAACACACTGATGCAGAAAATCTTGGCTCATAAACACTCTTAAAATGGAATATGTCATTGGAGACGGTTGTCAACTCAGCAGAAATTACTTTGCGAACCCTGATTTTTCTATTGAATAAGGTTTGGTACGGAAGAATTGCTTAAACCCACGTGTGTAATGCAAGCAAAGTTGTTTACTCTTACTGTTTCTGTCCAAAAATTACCACCACCCCTTTTTTTCTAAAACTATCAGTCATACAACTTAGTGAAAGGGGAAACAGTTTCACACAGTTCATTTGGGTTCAGCTCAGAGACAGTTAGTTTGAGGTAACTACTGAATCTCAGCACAAACCCATACTTGAGCAATGTCAGGGTCATATGTCAAGGTCATCCTGCTGTGAAGGTCACGATAGTGTTTGTAAAAGATGAAACTAGTTAGCCTACCTAAAGGAAAAGTAGCATGTCTGTCTAAATCCAGCTGAATAACAATTGACTAAAAAGAAATAAATTCCAAATATGATGATATGAAAAATAGATGCCATTATTTTCATGTTATGAGCTTGACCTTTGAGTCCTGACCTTGACTATGACCATGACTTTGCTCAAACAATACTGAGCCATGGTTCAGGAATATTTACAACAAATCTCGGCTCTGGAGATACAAATTGTCTGGAAATGCCGTGAATTCTGGACCAATGAAAGACAAACTTGAAATAACAATCCCATAGCAACCAGTTTCCATAGCAACATATATTGTTGTCATGGGAACTGGAGATAGCAGAAAGCCGAAATATTTGCAGTTAAAGCTTCTGAAAACATATTCTACAGGCTACAGAACCTACAATGAGCCCTACCATGTGAAAACCTCTTTGACAAAAATACTACCAACAGTCTTGCCTGATCAATGCAATGAGTGTTTTTGTTCTTATTTGTTTTGATAGTGTGTATCAATGCTCGTTATTGCTGTGGCCTAGATTCCCATCAGCTAAGAAATGTCAGAAATACACAATTGAAAGATTCTCTCACGGTAGCTCTCACATAGTATTACAAAGAAATTTGATGCTGCATTGCAATATGGCATCAAAACATTTCAACAAAAGAATATAGCATACTTATCTATGAAGATGAATTGTATAAATAAGGCATCTATGATGATACATCAAATTAAAGCAAACTTAAATTGCACTATTGCCACTAAAACAACCAAATATTTGAGCATTTGCATGACAAAACCAACAATCTGGGTTAACAACCAGGTCTGGCATATTCCAGACTGTACAGCCACAGAAAATAGCTAGAAGCTTGAAATTTCAGATTTAGAAAAAAAAAGAGGCTACATACTAGCTATGGAGCAAAAAGAGAGGCACTGATCAGCTGTGCATTTACTGCACAGCTGATCTGTACATTTGGTTTCGTATATGCAGATTGTTGGTTTTCTGATGCGGTGGCTCAACATCACAATAGCACACAGGACTAGCCGCAAACAAATACATGCAAGTCAAATCAAGACTGTTTAAATTAACAATTTGCAATCAATGACCTCTCATTTTTGATAAATTTTATCCATATTTTGATATTTGATTGCTGCATGTCCTGTGTGGAACTATGAAGTCAGTAAAATATTAAATCTACACCAGTCCTCACCTGAGATTTACTATTAATAGCTCTTGGAAAATCCAGTGCTCTAAAAATAGCTGTGGGAAATCCCAAACTAAATCACAAGTCTTGCTGCTGAGAATGAAGTGCTAGGTGCTGAATAAAAGATGATTTTGTATGACTATTTACATAATGACAAAATAAAATTCTGTTAACTTTACAAGCCATCCATTTCCTGTGGTTTTGTTTACTGTTGTTATCATATTATGCTTGAATGGATTGAGAAATATTGCCTCTTTTGCATGATAGAGATTAACCCATATTTGACGAATGGATTTTCCCATCATTATCAACTTGGCGAGTTCACTTTCATTTACAGGGGTGTTAGGAGTAATTTTTAATTTTTGTCTCATTTTTCGATGAAGATTCTCTAAGCAAACAGAATAGCCCCAGATGGGACGCCGCATTCTGCGGCTTCAAACCTGGGGCTATGCTGTCTGCCTATGTCCCACAAAAAGGATGCCAGGCTTAAATGAATTAATGACTGGTGTGGGAGGGCAGACTATGAGATATTAATTCACAACTGAAAAGCTGGGGAGTTTGTGTGATGATCCTTCCAAACATTAAGACAGATAGACCTATTAACACAAACCAGACTGAAATTTGAGCCTTTACACTGCACTATTATATAACATATGTAATATATTATGAGCCTTATTACTTATTTCATTATCATGTACTAAAATGGCTGTACTCTAACAATGGTGGTTTTAACTGGTTTCCAGTACTCAGCAGAATGAAAAAATGTAGAATTTTTGCAACATTTCCAAATGCTGATACTTGAAACTGTGTGCCATTGTTATAAGAATCAACATTTTATTTCACAAATGTAACTTCATGCACCTGATAAAGTTTCTAGTTTCAATATAGGGAGTTTTCTTGTTCAATATAAAATTCTTAGTTTTTTCTTGTGAGTAAAGAAATTGTTGTGTAATTTTATATGCAATAAGACATGCCTGCTCTACAGAACATCATATGAGCCTATTGTTATGAGAAACTTTTGCAAATGTGTCATTAAAAGCAGTCAGACTTTGTCAGGAGCCAAAGTTATTCACCCATTTTCACTTATACATGTAGATTTCATTTGCACATGGATTTGACAATAAAAATCATAGAAGATGCACTATTTCAACCCTAAACTTTGCAGATACAGGCAAGGAACTGCCAAGAAGTGCAATTCCAGCAGTAAATTCTAGAATATGATAGACAGAACTGAGATTATTTTGAGTGGAGTTTGAGATTCATTCTATAATAATCATTATCACTGGAAATTTGAGACAAATGTTATGAAATAAGATCATTAAAATTGAAGAATTGCTATGTAAGATGTGTTTAATGAAGTCGAAACATGACATTTTCAACATTTCCCTTTTTATAGAAAATAATGGCAAAGTGCAAGTACTTTCATGCATTAAACCCCCCCCCCCCCCCCCCCCCAAAAAAAAAAAAAAACAAAAAAAAACCTTCAGGCAGCTGGCTGACCAGGGTCCATATTTTGTTGCAAAAGTGTTTCTTTACCTTACATAAAAGAAAACCTCTTTCTTTGTATTTTTAAAGAAGCACCAGCTAATGTGAAAATCATATTGCTATACTCCATAAAAATTAATAGTTCCATGTACTTTGTTAACAGTTTATTCAAATGGCATCATTCAAAAACAATGTACTTTTCAGGATATAATAAAAGAGTTCTTACAGCCCCTTTCACTCGAGTTTGCCGTTTGAGCATTTAGGTCAATCAAGTTTGTTCACTCAAGTTTGCCATTTGTTTGTAAATCAGGTAACTTTTTATTCTATTTTAGAACTGAAACAGTATCCCAGGTGCCAGGTGTTCTTAAAATCTATTCAGCATTTATCTTTAGGTAATGATGTCACCTCTTCTGATAAAAGCATTGTAATTGTTTTGTTAAATCACATTTTTATTTCAAAATTCTTTGCACAACATATACAATGCATATTAAGAACACACATTGAAACAGAATAGAGACAGAAGCAGAGTTTTATCAATTTAAGCAGTTATCTGATCGGTATCTACATGGCCAAAATTCCACATAGTAAGTTAAAAATTTCACTCGAGTTTGCTGTTTTAAAGGTCATTTAGTTTGAAACTGTCACTCAAATCAGCAGATCAATCAATCCAGATGTCTTTGTGGACAACATGAAAAGAAACTCAGATCTTCAGAACACATGGTCTTCTTGTGTAATGCAAATGCTCAAACGGCAAACTCGAGTGAAAGGGGTGTATGAAAGGTGTCATTGCTGTCAAATGTGAGTGAATTGGAAAAAAAAGAAAAGAAAAAGATGGATAACAACTAGTTCAAACTGGTGTGATGAGATTCAATATACATATGAATTGGATGGAGATTTACACATAAAACGTATGGCAGAAAAATCAAATGAATGATTTGAGCCGCGTCGTGAGAAAACCGGACTTTTGCCTATGCGAAAACAAAGGCGCAGATCAGCTTCGCAGTAACTGCGAAGCTGATCAGCGCCTTTGTTTTCGCTACTCGGTTAGTACAATTCTTCTACTACTTATAGCCAAAACTTTCAAGCCTCTAGCCTGCTTCTGTGACTGTACAGGCCGGTTTGTGTCAGACCTGGTCGGAAATCCCGAAGACCGGTTTTCTTGCGTCGCGGCTCATTTGTGGACTTCAATAGTAAATATTTCAATATTTCTACATGATCGTCTAGGTAAAGATATAACAATTGCTAAGAATAACAAGTGGGACAACAACGGTAGCCATGGCAACAATCAAACAGAAATAAATACAATAAATAAACTTGGATAAAACTTGGTTTTCACATTATGATAGTTATCTGTACATGAGACATGTAAAATAATACATTTCAATAAAAATTCATCTATAACAAAGAATCTTTAAATAAAGTGAAGCCTTAAACAAGCAGACTTTAACAGAAAGCAAAGCAGAATAAAAAATGCCAGATTCATAAACAGAAAGGGACTTAAAATTAAAAATATTCTGATATAAATATCCTTGTGAGGTATTTCATGAAGTGGACAGAGCTCTTCTTTGATCAATTTTATTTTACGTCAGTTCTTTCATTGTACATCATTGATGAGCAAGTATTGACTTGTGATCACAATTTCCACAAACTTGACAAAATATACATCACTCAAGAAAAAATGGCCAAGGAAGCTGTATTGCTGCTTGGTTGGATATGAGATCTTATATTTAAATCAATTTGAAGAAAATTAGGAAAACAATTGCTCTACAAACATTAAGTTTCAATCGACAAAAACAAAGACTAAAAATAGAGTTTATTAAGCAAAATTCAATTTTGTTCAGACCAAAATGGCAACCCAATGTCTTTGTAGATGTGCGGTAATTTTATGCACAAGTTTTTCTGTTACGAGCAAAATCATAACTGATCAAAAAGGCATACATTTTCCATGGCAACTATTCTACTAAAGCAAACTGTTAAATCACATGTTAACAAAGTCATGATAATTAATTTGAGCAGAAATGATCTTCCGTAACCATCACATATTTTGAAAACAGTGCAGACCCATATCAGACAGCTTCAAACATAATCTAATAGAGCTATCTAATCAGGGCCTACACTGTTTGAAATTATGTCTGCCATAATGTAAGGTAGAAGGTTTTTTGAGTTTAAAATTTATAGCAAATTCAAATGTCAAAAAGTTAAGGAAATTTATGATAACTTCCATTACATCATTTCTTTTACCATTTCTTGCTGCTCTTAACAAGTTCAAATCACAATTATATACACAATCTCATATCACAAAATAATTTATGTAAACTCCATAGCCTTTCCTGATAGACTGGTTTCTATGTCTGTTGTCCGGTTTCACCTATAACATGATGGACTGGTTCCTCAATATTATAACCAGTGATGTTTTCTGGGTACTGGTACACACTGTGCGGGCAGCACAACATAATACCCTGTCAAGGGCACTCACACAATGCCCACTGCGGCAACCTCCAAAAACTGTCAACCTCCGAAAATAGTCAACCTCTGAAAACAGTTCACCTCCTAAAAACACTCATTTGGAAGGGAGGTAACTCCAATATTGTGTCAGAATTATTGTGCAACTCAATCCCAGCTCAGATTGAAGGAATATAACAATAGGATACCATAGCTGAGATGAGAATATAAAACAACCACAGTCCTGCGAAGAAGATAGAAGTAAGGTATCTATACTTCTTAGGACCACCGAGTTCTCCGCCTATTTTTGGATGCCGCCGAAGCATCAGTATGCCTATACACACCACTGCCTCTATACAGAATACAGTCACTGAGACAGCCAGGTTGCCTGGTGGAACTTCAAACACTTGACCGTTGGCAGCGTGATATATTGCTGCTATGGACCATGCTACGCCAATACCCAGGAAAACATTGACGGCGTTACTGCCCGTTACATTGCCAATGGAGGAATCTGCATATCTATCATTGATAGCCGCTACTTTACTGGCAAATGTGTCTGAAAAGGAAAAGAAAGGTTTAAACTTTCAATGCTGTAAATTGAAAATAAACTCACCATTAACGCTTGGTATCCAGAGATGCCCAATGCTACTGTAAACAGCAAATACAAATGGAAACAATGTAAGCTTGAAAATGCAAATACGTGTGTGGTAACAACTTACCACAGATCACACTGATCTGTGGTAACTTGTTCCAAGACATTAGTAGGTAAACCTAAACCTCTTTATAACACTATTGCTGGGGTCCAAGCCAATATCCGTGTTAGCTATCCTATCCATGTTATGACGAGAGTAAAACGTATAGACATATAGCAAAACTAGTCTACTTGGGGTCCAACAATGATCAGTTTTATATCGAAACCTGTGTTGTAACGAACCATGTCATAAAGAGGTCCAGGTGTATTACTCTCTATCGTCACTTAATTATTTGATTCATGGCAGCTGTTTTCTCTGGATAACTGGCATGATTTAAGAGGGTCAAAATTAGGTATATCTAAAATCAGTTATAGGGCCTGACTTTTTTTATTTTCTGGTTCTCGGGAGCGCCGACCCTATTTTTTCAAAAACTGGAATAAAAATAAAATTGCTCTCGCTCAATTTTATTTTTTTTATTGCCGCCGATCGTAATTTTCCGCCCCATAGCGAAATAAAATACCAGACATTTTTCGCGGGAGAGTTGTGTGCTGGAACACCGTCAAGGCGATAATTTACCTGCGCACCGGAGTATCCGTGTCTTCAAAGACGCTTGGCGATTCTGTATTAGTAGAAACGTATGTATCAACAAGCATTTCTTAACATTGACGCAGGAAGCATGGCCGACTCGGACTCGGAATCTTACTTTAAGATTTCAATTCATTCTCTTGAAAAGAAATATGAAAGAAATGAAATCAGGCTGATAGAACTGAATACAACTATCGGGGAGTTCCTTTCCTCATTCATTCAAGAGCAAAATGAAAACGAAGTTATCATTAAGCGAGTCAAATGCGGAGCCGACTTCGAAGTCAAACTACAGACACCAATGTCTGTCATTCACAGCTTTGGGTATAAATATTTTACAGTTCTCTTCCAATTTTGCCATTGACCATATCTACAAAAATTGCTGGTTTCCAGCTTGTAAATATTAATCAAGCCACCCATCCAGGCTGAGGTAATTGCCCATGTCTGCATTAATTGGTTTCCAGCTAGCAAACAATCAAGACCCACCCCAGCAGAGGTAATTAACCCTGTCTGCATTAATTGCTGGTTTCCAGCTTGCAGACAATTAATTAATATTGGAAAAACACAGGTATTATAAATCAGCAACCCCCAATATTTTCTGATTGTTTTCAAGCAGATGCCCTGTAAACCCCACTTCCCTGTAAAAATGGTGTTTACCAGGGTATTCATCATATAGGCTTGTTATCCTGATGTAAGTCAGCATAAAAGTGTTTTCTAGTTATACAAAAATACTAGTCAGCATAAAGTGTTTTCTAGTCCTATCTGATTACATTCTACACTGGAAAATATGTCTTTTTATTGTGTGACCCAAGACACCTTGAAATAAACCTAGTCATAGATAAAGACCAAAAAAAAACAAAATTGCAATTTTCTGACTTTTATTTTTATTTTTATTTCGACTGTAAGGTTTTTCAGCTTATATTTTTATTTTTATTTTCTCCTCCTATCCAAACTTTGGTCAAAAACCTCCCGAGAACCAGAAAATAAAAAAGTCTGGCCTAAGTAAAATTTTAAGGGCAAAAAAAACCCTAAAATTTTGGTATTCTACATATTGGTATAAAAATACTTGTCTTTGTGTGTGCATGTGTATTTTTTGTCTGATCCATTATGTTACCTGGTACGCTAGTTCCTAAAGCAACAAATGAGATAGCAGTGATGGCGTCCTTCAGTCCTATCGTACAACCAAAGTGTGATGCCAGGTCGCCAATAAACGCTGTGAGGACACCAATCATGATGATAGAAGCACAGAAACATGCCCAGCCACCCCAATAATCTGTGGATAGAAACAAATTTATAAACATGTCCTTTCTAAAGTCAAGTTAGTTGTCATCAAAGAGTTCAGTCAATTCAAAAACAATGGAGCTTCAGCTGACAACTCTGAATATTCTTATACTATTTCATGCGACACTTTCTGATGAATAAAAGGTTTGAACAGAGGAATCATCTAATCAGTGTCTAATCAGTTTCTACAAACTCGTGATCAGGCTATACTGTTCATGTCGCAATTTAAGGCAGTACAATTTTGTCTTTCCTTTTGTCGGGTACATTTATTATGCTTCCTCTTTGGTCGTACATCCCAAGACTGAGTGGGGCATTGCTAAAACCATGAAAATAAGACCTCTACTAAATAGAGGAGAGGAATACTTGTAATTTACATGATGGACATCAAAACCTGAAACCTAGCCACCTTTAATTCAGCCATTTTCAAGATGGCAGTCTAAAAACAAAATGGCTGCCAGTTCTGCAGTGCATTCATGTGGTAAATTGTTCATATATCAGGTTTTATTCATTAACATTTATAACAAGTATTTAGAGTTGTATGTACCTGTTGGGGGCAGGAAAGCAAACAGAACTTTCCAGAACAGTGTCAGGAAGTGCATAACATAGTCGGTACAGGACGGTAACTTTTCCTCTGTTTCCTCCTCGTCTTCATCACCTGCAATGTTGTAAACATAAGAATGTCATGCCAACCATTGTAATATACACAGATTTTAATCACTCTTAAGAATGGTAATTTCTTACTGAAATATACATTTTTTATTTCTAATGACTCAGTTTTACGTGTTTCTTTTTTTTTCTTTTGAAAAAAAAAAAAAAAAAAAAAAATTACAGCTCACATGAGATGGACCATCAGTATGTGGGGCCAAAATGGGAGAACCCCTGAGCAAAGACACTATGCATAACCACAAGCAGAACTTGGCTTGTCCCACATGCGTGCCCTGTGCATGGCTTGACCCCTGTACTAGACAGATATAATTGTAATGAAAGCAGCACTGATCACAAAGCTATGTGGGGGCTGCCTTATTTATTTTTGTAACAAATTTAGAACTGCCTCATTGAGGCATTTCTGAAGAGCACCCACAATCTGCGTTTTGAACCAAAAATAAGAGAAATATATCAACTCTTTACACCTATATTCCAATGCCAAACAGTGGTGTAAGAATTTACATTATATAGACAATGATAGTATGAAATTTTCTCATAATGCTAAAACAACAGAAATCCTACTCTGTTTGCATGATTCTAACTCATTTCTCTTAGGAATATTCTTAGACGCCAATTCTGTCAAATTTGTCAAATAAGCTTGCAATTTAACTTCCATGCATGCAAGCATATTTCTGTTAAATTTGAAAAAGGAAACTTTAATTCTACTTAGGCAATAATTTGACACATATTTGTTTTAAATGAATTGTAATTTCACATTCTGCCGAGTTTTAGAAGAAATATATGTCATAGCCTTTAGCTTGTTTTGTGCAACATTCTGAAGCAAATATCTTCAGACGTTTTTTTTTTTTTTTTTTTTTTTTTTTCTAAAAATCATCCTGCTTTTTTGTCAGTTTTGCAATATAGGACATTGTCGTCTTGCTATAATTGTTTCTCTCCCAAATACATTTGAGCTGCCTCATCAGAACACCAACAATGTGGTTTCGGAACAGGTCTGACACAAACCAAGCTGTACATGTACAGCAGATGACTACAGGCTGAAAATTTTAGATTTAGAAAGTAGAGGAATTGTACTATCCGAATAGCGAAAACAAAGGCTCTGATCAGCTTCGCAGTTGCTGCGAAGCTGATCTGCACCTTTGTTTTCGCATATGCAGATTGTTGGTTTTCTCATGAGGCGGCTCATTTGGAGAGTTTGAAACAAATGTCTGTTTCATCAGCTATTGCATGCATGTGTGACTTGGTGAAAAAAATAATTCACATCACTTCATATTCCTGTAATGTCTGTGAAATAACATAATATATTGCTGCCACTGAAAAGCTCATGACTGTGACTTCTACATATAAAGCTTTAAAACAAAATTCTGGGTACTTTCATGGATAACCTTATTGTTAATTCAAAACCATCACATTGTACTTTTTAAACCTCTGCACATACATGTATTTTGCCTTAATTTTCAGATGCTAATTATGAACGCAAAAAAAAAAAATAAATTGTGTTACATTGTATGAAGATCATAATTGCTTCTAAGACTGACATCTGGTGACATATGAGCCCCGTCACGAGAAAACCAGATTTTTGCAAATGCGAAATTGGCGCAGATCAGCTGAGCAGTAACTGCACAGCTGATCAGCACCTTTGATTTTTTTACAAGGATAGTACAATTAATTTCTCTTTTTCTTAATTTGTAAATTTCAAGCTTGCAGGCATCTTCTGTGGCTGTCTAGGCTGGTTTGTGTTAGACCTGGACCCCACAAAACTGTTTTTCTTGAGCCACGACTCATATAGTACTAAGACTGCAAACATGATGTTAATGAACCTAACAGACTGGCTTCAACTCTGCTTCATTATAATGCAGAAAAACATTCAGACATCCCTAACTCATAAACATTGTACAAGAACAGTATGTAATCAATGAATACAAAATTCAGACACTGATTTAACAATCTGATCTGCTATATACAGTTAAGGTTGGCTGGTCTCAGGTCTTTCGTAGCCCAGCAGGCGCATGACGTCAGAATGACGTCAGATCGACGTCGACGTTGATATGACGTCATTCTGACGTCATGTGCCCGCTGGGAGTTCTGGAGTAACTGCACAGCCTTCAAAACCAACATCATTGTTTCTTCACATGTTGGTTGTGTAATGGACTAAGATACAGCTAGATCATGTGAGGCAACATATTGTTTCATATTGCAGTATCATTCTAGATCTCCTGCATTGATCAACAAGTATTTTACTCCCAATTCAATGATCAATACAATACACCCACACCGGAAACTGCTCTGCTGAGTTATTGTGTTCATCAATTAAACTATTGTCTGTTTGAAGAAAGCTTACAAGAACATTAATGCATGCATGGTTTTCTGAACTTTAGAACAACAGTTGACGATAATCAGCAACAGTAATTTTTACCCTATATATGTTTAACAAATGCAACATTTCATTTTTCAGATTTTGTGCGCATTTTTATTTGCTGTTTTACCATATCATCATGGTACAAAACTCAGGTTCACCTTCAGATGGTTAGCATAATATTACTGGCTTTACAATAAACTGGTCCTGAAGTACAGGATTTTTTTCAATGATTAACCCATATTTGACGAATGGATTTTCCCATCGTTATCATTTGGGTGATTCCACTTTCATTTTTAGGGGCTTCAGGTGTGATTTTAAAATTTTATTCAAATTTTCAATGAAATTTCTCTAAGCAAACAGAATAGTCCCAGATGGGACGCCGCGTTCTGCGGCGTCACATCTGGGGCTATTCTGTCTGCCCATGTCCCATATAAAGGGATGCCAGGCTTAAATGAGTTAAGACTACTCAAATGGTTTGGTCTGGCATGTTAAAATTCAATAGAAATGCTTCTAGGTTATTTAGTGATTGTTTGGAAAAACAAACCTAATTGTCATAATTATACCAGAAGAAACATGCCTATGAATTAAAATAGCATCATTGTAGCTCCAGTAAACTTAAAGACCTTTTTCCTTTGTTTGTTGTCACTTACAGTTCTATTCTACAGACATCAGAAATCAATGGCGGCCACTTAGTGCTGCAATTATTGCTTCTCTATGGTATTTACTCTGTAAGCCTGTCATTATATCAGCCGTAGCTGCAAAGAAGGCATTTTTTTTTGCTTATATGACACATAGTTTGCTGATACTATTATGAAAACTATGGGTACTAGTCTGGTGATCAGCAAGGCTTATCGCTGCTTTTTCCTTTTACATCCTTGAAAAAATTCAGACCTGACATGCTCCTTTGCCTGCACAGGGTGGTTTGTGTCTATGTTGGTCAGAAACCTGAAGATGTGACAATGTGATTTATATTTATATAAATCATGGTTCCATCCGTGATTTCATGACTTTGATTTCATGACTTTATTTTCCCTAATGCTATCGAGCAGACAATTCCAATCATAAAATGCCCTAAATGAACCTATAAGTATGACATGCATGCAGATCTCTGCTTTTTTGTCTCGAGGACATTAAGTTCTTGTCAATTAATGCAGTCACCACTCCTTTGCATGCCGCCTTACCACGCTCACATTATAAAAACTTGCCCATGCAATGTAGAGATTTTTTCAGCAGTAAAAGTTGAAAATTTCATTGGAAAAATTTTGATATTTTCAACAATTTTGTTCAAAACATAGATTGTGGGTACACGTTAGAACCGCCTCGCTGCAAACCCCAGTTTTATTTTGTAAAAGTAGGGTTCAATGGGATATAAATGTCACAGACATGTTATCCTGATGAGTTATATAATAAGTATGACTGACCAAACAGGCGAACCCACGGCTGCACAACAATCACATTATATGATACCATGTCATTTCAAAACAGCTGGAGTACTCCTCCAAATCTCCTAATAACGGACCTTCATCCATTTACTAGATTTCCCAATGGTGCTGGCTTTTATCACCAGGAAAACAACAGAATGATTTGAGCCACCTCGTGGAAAAACCAACAATGTGGTTTCCGAACAGGTGTGACACAAACCGGCCTGTACAGCTATAGAAGCTGGCTAGAAACTTGAAATTTTGGAGTTAAGTAGAGGAGGCATTGTACTATCCGAGTAGCGAAAACAAAGGCGCTGATCAGCTTCGCCGTTACCGCGAAGCTGATCTGCGCCTTTGTTTTCGCCTATGCAGATTGTTGGTTTTTCCACGAGGTGGCTCATTTCATTTAACAGATTTAAGCCTCATCTTGGAATGTTATCTCATTTATCCTCATATCTGGTGCTAAAACATGAACTTAAGTGTTCTCTTTAAACGTCTTTGAGAATCGGTTCCTTCTTTTTTGGTTGTATTCGCTTTGATACCAAGCACATTAAGGGAAAATAGGATAAAGATTAAGACAACAAGATACCACACTTTCTAGACAAATAGCAACTGGAATTACTTCCTTTTGAAAAAGAAAAAAGAAAAAAAGAAATATCATATGGAACAGACTATTAGAAAGAATAGACTAAATGTTATTATGGAAGTTACAGAGCTGGTTAATCTTTTAAGAATGGAATACTTCTACTTAATAAACCTACAATATATCAAGAAATATGTTAGACATTCAGTTTACTACCTATATTATTATATTTCAAGCAAGAGCATGATTTCTATGAGAGATTTCTATCATGAGATTACATGTAACATTTTAGTCATAACAACCACAAACTAATCTGTCCAATGTAAATACGTATACCAACAAACCTAGTGTGAAAATGTCTTGTTCTCAGAATGCAGAAATCTCATAGACAGACAACACTGTTGGACATACATTTTCAGTCATTTTTATATATTTTCGGTCTTATTGTGAGTACACCAAGACAATATATAGTCTACTTTATACACCTAATATTCAAGCAATATTTTCTATGTTCTATAAGCCCTATATGATATCTAGCGAACTATTTCCATGAAAACTTACCATCGGCAAGCAAACTATCGGATGATGACGACTCATCTGTTCACAAAATCAATGTGTTTCTATAGAAGCGACAAAATAATGACAAAAAATTGCTAAAATGAGCTACATCATGAGAAAACAGGCTTTCTACAGATATGAAAGCAACAAAGCAGATCAGGTGTGATAGCACCACAGTTGTTTTCACTCCAAAGCCTCTTCCTCTTAAATCCAAAATTGCAAGCTTCAAGCCTTCCTCCTATACAAGCTGGTTTATGTCAGACCTGGTTGAAAATCCAAAAGACTGGTTTTCTCATATCGCAGCTAAAATGATCGTCTAACAAGCTGTTTCATGCATTCAAAGCAAAGAAAAAAAAAAACAATGAAAAACGACTGGCCCCGAGGTTATAAAGCTTTTTTCATGCTCAACTCAGCTGAGACTAAAATTTATCCTGCACATTAATGTTAAAACGTCTGCCAACAATTGTTGGCATTTTAACATTTATGAGCAGGATAAATGACTAGATCTTGAGTTCTGAACCTGAATTTTCCACGATTTTTGACCATTTCAACATTGATGAGCAGTTGAAATTTCATGCTCAGCTCAGCTGAGCTTGAAAAAAAGTTTTATAACCTTGGGACCTGGTTTAAATAAGCTACAATAACTAGGGTTTCTTTTTCACTCATTTTTTTCACTAGTGAATGCATTATTTTACTACATGTACTTTACTCAATACCTGAATGCACCCCTTTAGATTGAAATGGTTAGAAAAAACAAAAGGAACATAAATTCAAATTAAAAATATAGCAATCAATATGCATTTAAAACAGCAGAAAATTAAAATTAGAAGTTTTATTATATTATCACATTGCTCCTGCAGTCGCAATCAAATTAGTTTTCCACTCAGCCAGAAATTAAACAATTAATAATACTATTAAATTCTATATGAGCCGCCCAATGGGAAAACCAACAATCTGCATGGGCGAAAACAAAGGCGCAGATCAGCTTCGCAATCAGCTTCGCAGTAACTGCGAAGCTGATCAGCGCCTTTGTTTTCGCTACTCGGATTGTACAGTTCCTCTTCTACTTAAATCCGCAATTTCAAGCTTCTAGCTCTTTTCTGTGCTTGTACAGCTCGGTTTGTGTCAGACCTGTTCGAAAACCACATTGTTGGTTTTCCCACGAGGCGGCTCATATATAGAAAAGGGTAAAAGTTATAAAATTTTACAACATAAGGAACATCAGGGGACTAGTGTAATGTTAACATCCCACAAGGTTCAGTTGTTACCATGCTTCAAGGGGGCAACTGGACAAAAGTTTATTGACAATGCAAACACTCAAAATTTCAGACAATTATACTTTTTTTTTATTTTGAAGCTCAGAAAACTTTCAGATTATTTTTTCTTTTATTTTTGTTTAACCAGTTTACCAGTGATTCAAGCACACTCTTTAGCATATAACAATATATGATAACAATGGCTAATGTCTTAATAGCTGAAAGGGTTATAGATTTTTCCATGGAAATCCTCATCAAACAAAACAGTAGAAGTGTGGTAAGGTAGCTCCATATAGTCCAGGATCCAAGGCTCTTGGTAATTTTTCTTATAGCATTTCAGGGACATTCACAGTAACAATCTGGGGCTAGTTGTTCAAAACTTCGTTAGTTAACGGCATTGATAAGACTTCAACTCAAAAAGTAAATGTGACTATACATAAGCAAATACACTGTTAATGTTTTGTTGAAAAAAATGTGAGAATCCTCAACTCAATAAGTAAATGCAACTTCATGTTGAAACCAGAGGACCAATGGTCCTGTAAACGCTCACCTGAGATCAGCTGCATATACCAATAAACATGTTTGAATATTATGGTATTTAACTCCAGTGCAGGGGCAGATAAGCCCTTGGGCCATTTTCTTTTTTCAGAATCTTCAATATTCTGTCCATTTGCCAATTTCCTGTTGGCTTTTTCCTTCAAATGACATTTTAACAGTTATCCCAATTCAGATGCACAGGCAACCCATGTTGACCTTGCCATAAACTTGGTCAAGGTCATCACAGGGTCATGATTTATATATACATTGGAGTACTTTAGCCATTGATGCCTCACGCCAAGTTTCCTTGAAATCAGTCTATTGGTTTCAGAGAAGATTTTTGATGGGTTTTTACCATATATGGGCATGGCGGCCATCTTGGTCATGTGACCTAGATTATTTATATACACATTGATTCCCCCATTCTATAGATGCTTCACTTAAAATTTGGCTTTGTTTGGCCAAGCGGTTTCAGAGGAGAAGACGTTTGAATATTATGGAAATATACATGTATATTGCCCCAGGGTGGGGGCACATGAGCCCCTGGGGTCCAATTTTTTTCAGAATCATTAATATCCAGTCCTACTGCCCATTTCCTGCAAGACTTTCACTTTAAATGACATTTTAAAAGTTTTCCCCATTCAAATGCATTGGTGACCTATGTTGACCTTCCCGTAAAATAGGTCAAGGTCATCACAGGGTCATGATTTATATACACATTGTAGTGCTTGAGCCATCGATGCTTCGTGCCAAGTTTCGTTGAAATCGGTCAACCGGTTCTGGAGAAGAAGATTTTTGAACGGTTTTTACCATATATGGGCATGGCGGCCATCTTGGTCATGTGACTTGGATTTTTTATATACATATTTGTTACCCCTTCCTATTGATGCTTCACATAAAATTTCGCTATGATTGGCCAAGCGGTTTCAGAGGAGAAGATGTTTGAATATTATGGAGATATACATGTATATTGCCCCGGGGTGGGGGCGGATGAGCCCCTGGTGCCCAATTTTTTTCAGAATCATTAATATTCAGTCCTACTGCTCATTTTCTGCAAGATTTTTCCTTTAAATGACAATTTAACAATTTTTCCCATTCAAATGCATTCTCGACCTATGTTGACCTTGCCGTAAAATAGGTCATGGTCATCATAGGGTCATGATTTATATACACATTGTAGTGCTTGAGCCAATAATGCTTCATGCCATGTTTGGTTGAAATCGGTCCAGTGGTTCCGGAGAAGAAGATTTTTGAAGGGTTTTTACCATATATGGGCATGGCGGCCATCTTGGTCATGTGACCTGGATTATTTATATACACATTGGTTCCCCCTTCCCATAGATGCTTCATGTAAAATTTGGCTTTGATTGGCCAAGCGGTTTCAGAGGAGAAGATCTTTGAAAATGGTGGACGACGGACGGACGGACGACGGACGACGGACGGACGGACGGACGACGGAGCATGGGTATACTATAAGCTCACCTTGTGAGCCTGACGGCTCAGGTGAGCTAAAAATGTGGGAATCCTTTGCATTGCAAAGGATTCTCAATCCTTCTCACATTTTTGTCAACAAAAAATAAAAGTGCATTTGTAATATCGCCATTTGAAATTTTAACAAATTATTAACTAAAGACATCATAAATTTTGAACAACTAGGAACAGATCTATAGTTATTGTCTGAAATTTTGTTCAGTGTTTCAATGTCAATGCTGCCATGTATAGAAAAGTTTGGTGGGTTGAGAAAAATTTGGTGGGTCTATTTATAAACATTGTGATTGTTCATGACCTTGACCTACCTGGGCTAACTGTGATGGCCTCAGAGAACTGCTCTCGCCATGACGACGTACCAACAACCAATGAAACGTTAGCTTTCTTTAACAACTTGTCTACTACACTCTGAAATGAGAAGGAACATTCTGAAAAACAGTTTTATATTTCATTTCAAAAACATTTCAACATTTATACAATTATGGTACAGGACCTGATGATAAGAAAAATATTAATCCAAAGCAAAACCTTATATGAGCTGCGTCATGAGAAAAACAGATTTTGCCTATGCGAAAACAAAGGCGCAGATCAGCTTCGCAGTAACTGCGAAGCTGATCAGCGCCTTTGTTTTGGCTACTCAGATAGTACAATTTCTCTACTTCCTAAATCCATAATTTCAAGCTTCTAGCCATCTTCTGTGCTTGTATAGCTCAGTTTGTGTCCGACCTGGTCGGTAACCCCAAAGACCAGTTTTCTCGCGTCGCGGCTCATATTGAAGTCATCTCCAGAATTTATGTCATATTGTTGTTGTTGTTGTTGTTTTAATCTACATATTAGCAAATAAATAGCTGTATAAATCAAATAATTTCCAATGTTGAAATTTTTATCAAAACAACCTTTGAATCAAAGACAATGTGACGTCAAGACATCATAATGCCTTCTGGGTGTTTTGTCAAAGGAGAGATCTGGTTCCATGCTCCTACTCGAACGCATAAGGTAAACCCGACAAAGAAGGAGGTTATTGTACTCATAATGCCTCAAAGAAGTAAATGAGCCTCGTCATGAGAAAACCAGAAAACCAACAATTTGGTTTACTAACTGGTCCGACACAAACCAGTCTGTACAAGCATAGAAGATGGCTAAAGACTTGAGTGGAGGAGGAATTGTACTATCCATGTAGCGAAAACAAACTTCAAGGACGCTGATCAGCTTTGCAGTCACTGCAAAGCTGATCTGCGCCTTTGTTTTCACATATGCAAATTGTTGGTTTTCTCATGAGGTGGCTCCATCACAGAAACAGGCCAAGGACTGTTGACAATATAAGGAACAATAACATATTTCATTAGAAAATTAATCCTATTTGCCTTCACGATGGCTAATAAGACAACAAGCCATGGAAAAACAGCACTATACAACTTGTTGCTAGTGTGAACTAGTGCTGGTTGGTTTTGAAACAGAAGCCCCATTGGGCCTAGTTTCCATGGACAATTTTTCTTTGACAAAGTAGGTTTGTCGCAGAAAAAATGCTTGTGTAAACTCAATTCTGTGGCGAAGTTTCATTGTCAAATATCTGTGACAAAGGTGAGCGAGCTTAGTAGTATAAGTAATCTTTGCTGTGTGTGTATGCAAATTCATTGCCAAAGTTTCTGTGACAAAGAATCTTCGTCCAAGAAACACTGTCCCTGGAGACGCGGCCTTACTAAAGAACACAAGAGTAGTAATCCTAGTCATGTGATATGTATCATTCAGTAATATGCCAATGCTTTTGACATCCTATCAATTTTATACTTTTTGAAATGCAACATGAACCAGTTTCTTGCCACCACAAATGGCAATTACGTCAATAATAGAGCTGCCTCGTGGGAAAACCAACAATCTGCATAGGCGAAAACAAAGGCGCAGATCAGCTTCGCAGTAACTGCGAAGCTGATCAGCGCCTTTGTTTTCGCTACTCGGATAGTACAATTCCTCTTCTAGTTAAATCCGAAATTTCAAGCTTCTAGCCCTTTTCTGTGACTGTACAGGTCGGTTTGTGTCGGACCTTTTCGGAAACCACATTGTTGGTTTTCCCAAGAGGCGGCTCAATACAATCCTGTATTCCATGAAATATTACACTGTAGCTTGGTGGTGTTGAATGTCTTTGACAGCAAACTGTTAAATTTGTACTGGAATCTGACTAAATCCTACTCCTAGATTTGAGCGGCATCATGAGAAAACCAACAATCTGCATATGTGAAAGCAAAGGCGCAGATCAGCTTCCCTACTCAGACAGTACAATTCCTCTACTTTCTTGATCCAAAATTTCCTGCCTCTGGTCATCTGTGCTTGTACAGCTGGGTTTGTGTCAGACCTGTTTGGAAACCACATCGTTGGATTTCCCACCAGGCGGCTCATTTATTTTCAGCATACTTCCAGTAATTATAACACATATTCCGTGATTGACACATTTGCTGTGCTGCACTTACATTCATTAACTTCATAACCTGATGCTGATTACTTCATAACCAAATCAGAAACAACATGGCTTTCCTGATGTTTTCAACTGTTTGCAAACATATTTAACCGATTCATAATCATTTCAACGCTGACAGAGATATCACTTTATGTATTTTAAAATCACTTGCTCAAGACACAGTACCCTGGTGGTAACATTTTAAAACACCTGCCCTTTAAGTCCAGGGTCCAACACTCTTTAAGTCACAGTGCTCCCCATGCATGATCAATTAAAACCCCTTTTTACAGACATTTTGTTGCTTCTTAAATGATATGCTATGTCTTTGAAATTCTCAATTTTATTATCGGTTTTGCAGTCACCAAGTTGATATCTCAGACTCTGACATTTTCTCTAATACTCTGCTGATTTATTAATCCCCATATAATGCTACAATACTCATCAATTCTCCACCTTTCTTCCAGAAAACAAATTTCATTTTGTTGTGTGACAATTTCAGGAAACTTTTTCTATGCACATCAATTTCTGCAGTTCTGCTTATCTCATTGAGAAATCTTCAATAAAAATAGCAGCATTTTCTCAGTTTATTCCGCAAAGGATTGAAGATGCACTTCAGAATCACAATGCATACATAACTTGGCCAAATAACGCCATCATTCATTCTAAGGCCAAACTTGGCAATATTTGGTGTCACTTGCACAAAGGCCTTGATATAAGAGTGCCAACTTTGACTAAAATGGGTAAGCATGCATGTTACACATCTAGGAAGCCAAATAGAGAGTTTCCCTTTCAAAATTAAGGGAGAATGATTAAACAAAGAAAAAAATCATGATTTTTAATTGGAAGTCCAAATAAGGTGACCTATAGGACATATATGAAAATTCTGAAATTCTAAAGAGGGAGATTTTCCTAAATTAAGAGGGAAATCTCTCCTTATTAGGGAGATATCACATGTATGTGGGGTAGACAAGTTTTCACATCAAATGCAACTACTGTGCCTATGAGACTTGAGAAAGAGAGAGTGCATCATTAAAGATTTTCTTGGAAAAGGTAATTGCAAGAATCTAACAATCGAGCAAAACACTTTTCAGGCTTTCAGCTCATCTCCCCATAGTCTGCTAGAAAACACATTAATACAAAAAGTGTAGTCTTTAGAAGCTTTATTGCACCTTTTGCAGTTCTAATATTATTGCATAAATGATGCACTGAAAAAGATAACACTGAAATAACTATGAATGTTAATGTGACAGTCTGCATGCTTAGTTTTTAGCCCAATCACGGTTGATAAGTATGCTGCCTTCTTTAATTGCATAATGCACGCCCGTGTGTCAGGCATCAGACTCTGTGATGGACTCTTTTCAGACATTTTGTTGCTTGTAATGATAAGCTATGTCTTTGAAGTTCTCAATTTTATTATCGGTTTTGCTGGTTTTGCTGTCACCAAGTTGATGTTAAACTTTATCTAAGGAACATTACTGTGCTTATTTACTTACTTAAGTATCTTGATTATCTACCTTAGCACTGATGACGTCATAGACATTACCAGGGAAACGAGTCACATCTTTAGTAGAGTTGTCATGATCAGTGTATGAATAAAGTGCTGCTGCTTATTAAACCCTATTTCTTTGATTAACAAATGGTAGCAGAGCGAGGTTCAGGATCTTTATGTTTGTGGATGACAGTTATAGGGTAAAGGCCTGACTAGCAGCTGGAGAAAGGAAAAGGAATACCAGGGAGGACAGATTAAAATGATAAAATGATTGGATAAATACAGAAAATTGAATATAAGAAACTACCCCTGCGAAAATTAGTTCTTAATTGAAGAACTGTTCTTGAACTGCTCTTAAGAGTTCTTAATCTGTTCATAAAGGATTTCAAGAACATTTGTACTTGAACTGTTCAAGAACACACTTCAAGAACAGTTCAAAAACTTTTTAAGAACTCCTCAAGTTCGTAAATTGTTCTTAAATAGTTCTTGAACATTTTAAGGACTTTTGTTGAACATATTATCGACTTGGATGTTCTTTTACTGTTCTTAAATTTGTTCTTGAACATTTAAAGGACTTTTCTTGAACAACTTGTTGATTTAGGTGTTCTTGAACTCTTCTTAAATTTGTTCTTGAGTCATTTCAAAGACTAATTCTTGAACAAAGGGTTATAAGGCAAATGTTCTTGATTTGTTCATAAATTTGTCTGAATGATTCAGAAGGAAGTCATGTGACTCCTAGGCATGCTGGGAGTTTCCTTTTCTAAAATGTCTTCTGCAGAAGAAAGGTCAGATTCAACAGAAATCTCTATTTAGTAGGTTTTTACTTACGCTTAAGATCTGACTGATGAGGAAAATGACAAAAACATATCAAGAAAATATTTAAGAATTAGGTTGCTGCTTGTACATGCCTATTGTTCATGTATTGCTCTGAAATTCATTTTTGTAGCTAAATATCCTTACCCCACCCACTTCAAATACCTGTAATACACACACTTGGCTTGAAAATTGAATATCTTTTGAACTAATGGGTGGATTTTGACCAAACTTTCACAGATATATGGTTGGGAGAGGGGAAAGAGTTGATTAGATTTTGGGGACCGTGACCTAATTTTTAAGGTCACAGGCCCATGAAAAATGTTCAAATAAGCTTTGGTGATGAACCATTTTCAGAACAAATGGATGGTTTCAGACCAAACTTACATAGAAACATTCTTGGGAGGAGACCTAGAGTTGGTTATATTTTGGTGACCTTTACACCATATTTTCAAGGTCACCAGACTTTAAAATATGTTGAAATTAGCAGGTTAAGAACAGTTCAAAAACTGATCCTGAGTAGTTCAAGAAAAAAGATTCTTGAATTGCTCTTAAAATGTTCAAGAACAGTTCAAGTATATTTTAAAGAATGTTACTGTAAATTTCCAATGAGCATGGACTATCATTGTAAAAAGTTTCATTGATATGACTTCACTTGTAAGATACTGACCAATCAATTTACACAAAGTGTTCTTAAATTAGAACATTTACCCTTTGTGATTCAGCATGGCCAAGGCAAAGAAAAAAAAGAAGTAAACAACATGAAATTATTATATATCAATTTTATTTGCATATTTTCACTTTCTTTAGGTATGTATAAAGTTTATTTGAGGAAGTTTGTTTTGATTTGGATTTCTAGTGTTCGCTGGTTATCATATTTCCATGTATATAGTTATAATTATGAAGACAAACAATAGATTTTTCTGTGCACTGATACTGTAAGTATCCAAGTGACAGTATTGATTTTTCTTCTACACTGACTGACTGACTGACTACAGTTTGAAAAAACAGGTAAATTCGTTTGTCCACGCTCATTGGAAATTAACTATAAATTGGACAAATTTTAAGAATGATTATTCTTGAAAAGTTCATGAAAGCTGATCTTAACTGGTTCAAGAACAATTGCTCTTGAAAAGTTCTTAAAAATTGTTCTTGAATTGTTTAAGAACTTTCAGGAAATTTGATTCTTGATCTGTGCAAGAACTTAATTCTTGAGCTGTTCAAGAACAGTCTTTAAGAACATTTCAAGAATATCTGTTCTTACAAATTTGTCCAATTTAACATTTCTTAAAATGTACTTGAACTGTTCTTGAACACTTTAAGAACAGTTCATGTCCAGTTCTTGAATGGTGTTCTTGAACAGTGAAAAACAGTTCTTAAAAATTTCGCAGGGGTAAACAGAAAAATACAGCTTTCAGTGTCTACAACAGCGTATAGTGGTAACATACTAAGTGTCTACAGCGTATAGCGTTCACTAGTGACTGAACATTAGCGTTATAGTGAATACTGTTTCTGTTTGACAGTTTACAGAGTAATACAGAGGTTGTTTACTGAGAAGTAAGTGTAAAACTTTTCTATTATTGAGCTGGTGATAAGAAGTGACATTACAGCATGACAACACGAGTTAACCCACCTTCATTGACAAAGTCTAAAAACTATGAGCGGTTTAAGCAGGAAGTTCTTGCCTGGAGTGAAATAACAGAGCTGAAAAGGGACAAGCAAGGTATAGCTGTTGCTTTATCTTTACCAGAGGAGGATGAGAATCAGATTAAAGACAAGGTCTTTGATCAAATACCGATAGATGATCTTAAGGATGACAGTGGGCTACATATTTTACTTGCGTTTTTAGACAAACATTTAGAAAAAGATGATTTGGCAGACAGTTTAGATAAGTTTGAAGATTTTGATGAGTTTAGCAGGAAAGCTGGTCAATCAATACAGGAGTACATAGCGATGTTCGATTCAAAGTATAGAAAAGTGGAAAAGAAAAGCATGGCACTTCCTTCTGAGATTTTAGCATTTAAACTAATAAAGAAAGCGAACATCACAAAAGAAGAAAAGATGTTAGTTCTAACAAGGATGAACTTCGAAAATAAGTTAACATTGTACGAAGAAGCAAAAGCATCACTGAAGAAATTTAAAGGAGACAAAATGTGCACCAATGAAAATCAAGCCATTAAGTTAGAACCAGCATACCTAGCGGAGAATGAAGAGGTGTTACTGGCTGCTGGGTATGTGAAAAGTAAACCAAGTGGGGGCTTTATCAACAGAAGAGGAACCAGCTGCGATCATGGGTGTAAAGGACCAGACAACACACGTTCCAGAGAAAATACCTGTCCAAGAGCAGGGCGAAGCAGGAAAATGAATGCTGTTGGCTCAGATGGACAGATTATGACATGCAAATGCTGTGGATATTTCCGGCATCTAATAGCAGATTGCCCCGATAGTTGGGAGAATATGGCTAAACTAAGCATTACAGATGATGAGAACATTGTATTGTAAACTTGTCATGATTAAGGTGAAGACTTGAAACGAAACATAAATTTTGCATGATTCAAATGGTGGATTTTATAACTGAACTGAAAGTGTTTCACTTACTTTGATTATTTCAGCATTTTTATTTACCTTTGCATTTATCAGTATAATGCTAATCATATTAATGCAAATCATGTTTATTTATACAAAAAAAAAAAAAAAAAAGAAAGTGTAATGAATGTTAAACTTTATCTAAGGAACATTACTGTGCTTATTTACTTACTTAAGTATCTTGATTATCTACCTTAGCACTGATGACGTCATAGACATTACCAGGGAAACGACGTCACATCTTTAGTAGAGTTGTCATGATCAGTGTATGAATAAAGTGCTGCTGCTTATTAAACCCTATTTCTTTGATTAACAGTTGATATCTTAGACACTGACGTTTTCTCTAATACTCTACTGATTTATTTATCCCCATAGTATTTACAATGCTACAATATAGGGATCAAACATGATTTTCCATTCATTAACATTCGCTAGGTCCCGAGGGGAGTGTTGAAAACTGAGGGCGTAGCCCGAGGTTTTCAACACACCCCGAGGGACCTAGCAAATGTTAATGAATGACAAAATCATTTTTGATCGCTATATTATTGCATAAATTCTGCAGAAACGAAAGAAATAAGGTGCAGAAACGATAGACATATGGTGCACTATATTTTACAGCCTCATCACATTTTCATACGCGTAAAAACTTTAGTTTTTATGCTCGTTCCAGGCGTACTTCAGTTTCTCATTACTTGCACGTGCTTTGCATGGCGCCCGGTAACGAGCATAAGTAAAAGCCATGTGCGCGGGTGAATTGCAATATTAATGCATGGCTTTCTCTTCATTAATAAACGGCTGTTAATATCGTGTGACACGGGTATTTATGCAATAATACTCATCAATTCTCCACCTTTCTTCCAGAAAACAAATTTCATTTTGTTGTGTGACAATTTCAGGAAACTTTTTGTATGCACATCAATTTCTGCAGTTCTGCTATCTCTGCAAAATTATCTCATTGAGAAATCTTCAATAAAATAACAGCATTTTCTCAGTTTAATTTCCTCTAAGGATTTCAGAAGCACTTAAGAATCACACTGCATACATAACTTGGCCAAATAACGCCATCCTAAGGCCAAATTCGGTAATATTTGGCCAAAACAAAAGTTGCCACTTGCACAAGGGCCTTGATTATAATATGCCTGCAACCTTGACAAGTGTTGGCATAATGGTAAAATGCAGCTACTGTGCCTATGAGAATTGAGAGAGATTGAAAGATTTTCTTGGAAAAAGTAATTGCAAGAATCTAACAATCAGGCAAAACACTTTTCAGGCTTTCAGCTCATCTCCCTGTAGTCTGATAGAAAACACATTAGTTCAAAAAGTGGAGTCTTTGAAAGCTTTATTGCACCTTTTGCTGTTCTAATATGAGCCGTAACGCAAGATAGCCAGTTTTCAGAATTTCTGAACAGGTCCGACACAAAACGGCCTATACACCCACAGGACAGAGCTAGAAGCTTGAAAGTTTCGGCTCAAATCATAGCATAAATTATGCCGTGAAAGAGTTGTCATTGACATAATGATGGACTCCATTACTTTATTGTGGATCTCCCTGGAACTTGCCTTCAAATGTTTTCTGGTTAAAGGTCAATAACATATATGGTAAATGTAAATCAGGGTCAATATCATTTAGCTTATTTGCTTCATTTCTTATTTACATATTAAATGTGAATATTATACAATGTGGCCAAGATGTACTTTAATATTGTATCTAATTAAAACGGGCATCAATTACAATTCATATTAATGTTCCAGAAAATTCTTCAGTATAATGACTGAAAAAATATGTCATGAAAAACCTCAATTCTGCATATGTGCAAGAAAGAAATAAAACCCTATATAATATTAACTAAATTAATGGAATTTAGTGTCTGAATATTGTAAATATTTCAAGTTTCTTTAGATGTAGTTTGCTTCTCAGAAACTTAATTCCTGGTAATGAGACCTACTTATTATGATGAACTAACTGTCCTAGATTGAGAAGTGCATCTCTGCCTCATTACCCCAACTTTTACAGGAATATCAAGTTGTCTTCGGTTGTCTAACAGCAACATCATTAGTCTGCTTGACGCCATCATTATTTGAGCTGACACATAATGTAAACCCGTCATAAAAGATCTCAGACCACATCCGTGACAAAATGGACGGAACATATACAGCTACAGGCAATGGCTCTGAAGTTTCAGACATAGTTTGGAAAATAATTTACTGTATTCATGCTATTTAGCACACTGTGTACTTAAAAGTCCTTCAAACTTGCTTCCAAACTGCTCAATAAAATTTCTTCTTAATTTAAAAGTGCTTACTTGAAACAAAAAACAACATAAAAGCACTGCAGGCATGCATGATACCCCACCACGCAAAGGGCGACGTGCATTAAGAGCCAAAAATAGCCCCCAACCGAGCTGAGTGACAATGATGTGAAATATAGCCTTGTTATTGCTCTTCATGAAAATAATAATAAAATATGTGTATGACCTTTCTTATAGGAATGGCCTTGGGTCAAAGGTCATGACCCATTCAAAGCAATTTCAATATTGATATATCAGCTAATGGGAAAAGATGGTCATATTTCAGCTTTTACTTGTTGTAGACCACTGAAGTTGGTATCAATTTAGAGCTTACACACCTGCCTTGCATTAATTGGTGTTATAATGAAAATTATATTGAATTTTTATATTCATAAATATTAATGAAAACACTGAAAGTAATTGGAAAACAAGTAAGTCTGTTAGAACTTTATAACTTCATTAATTTCAGTTCAAACCATAGAATGATATGTTGCTATGGCGTCATTAATACTTCTGAACAAGTCATTCAATTACCATAAAGAAAAGTGGTCATGTCGAAATTCATGAATTTTAATGAAAAACAAAAAGAAATTACTAAACTCATATCCATTTAAGGGTTGGCTTGTGATATTTAGACCTTTGTTACATACTTCAGAAAGAACATCACTGAAGCATTATAGTAAGAGGGACCTCCTTAATGTAAAAATGAGAGAAAAACCCATAAATTCTGCAAAAGTGCATATGGATAATGCATATATTCATGGTTTCCATAGCAACCGATACTACAGTTCCAATAAGTTGAATAAGTAATTACTCGTATTCAAATACTAACATTGCCAACCTAATATGTTATTAACAATGCTTCGGCTCAGCTTTTGAACCTAATCTGCATTCAATATGCAAAATATGAAATTTGCATATTCCATATTCATGAATATTGATGAAAACCAAAGTGCTTTATCAGAAATTAACGAACAGAATAAAAATGTTTTGAGTGCCTTACAGATGTAAATGTACCTATATTGCACTTGTCCAATACCATCAATACCATACAGAGTCAACTTTATGCTAAGCCACTGTGGTTATGCAAAATTTCTAATTTACATATTCATGAATATTAATGAAACTTTAGAAAATACAGGAAAAAACCAAAATTAATACTGTTTACCACAACACACTCTTAATCCATCACATGTCTGCTATAGAATATTGAACAAGCATTAACTAAGAAATGGTTACAAACAAAACTTATTACACTGATCAGAAGTGCAAATTATCTAATCTGAATACCATGAATTTGCATATGAATGATTATTTATTTTTATTCACCAAAGTAATTGAATTAATCACAATTTCAAACTTTAACGAAGCAAGTCTAGGATTCAACAGATAGGACATGGGGATAAATCACTCAGCTTTGACTTATATGGACAGACAGATCGATTGATTGATGCCACTGGTTCGATACTTTTGTGAATATTCAAATTTCCACATAGATCCATTACATGTTAGGTCATGCGCATCGCATAAATGATTAACGGCAACTTGACACGATGCTGGTGTTTGACTTAAATAAGTATGTTTACGGTTTTAATTGAACTTTCTTTCAATATCTTATTTTCAGATCAATATTCATGAATATGCAAATATGGTTAAGTTCATACGGGCCCCATGTATGTAAGAATAGTCATATTATATTACTGACCAACAATTACATGCCAAAAAGATTGTTTTACATTGAAATAAGTATTTTTGAGATATATTTACGCTGAAGGCTTGTTTCAAATTCTATCTCAATTTCTTGTTTCTTTGTATCATTGTATTCATGAAAATGATACAGTGAATATGCAAAGTTAGCAAACTAGGTTCTTGTCATATAGTATTTTGCATGATAGGACAGTCAAATCGTATAAATGACAACATGCCACAGTGATGGTGGGTGGAATATTTACGGATTTTATTGAATTCCCACTCCCCCCTCATTTTCAATGTCCTTTCATTTTATTTTCATGAATATGCAAATTAGATTATTTTAATATTGGGCCATTGCAGGTTAGAAAATGAAAAAAATTGTATAACAAATGGACAACAACAAGCCGCAGTGATGATTTGTGACTGAAATTAGTATATCTCAGAAGTCCATTGAATTTTTTTTCTTAATTTCTCATATTTCTATAAATATTCATAAATATACAAATGAGCTAATTTTTATGCATAGATTCATTACGTGTTAGGGTATATCAAGTTGTATAGCTTATCGACATGATGCGAAAATGGCTGTTTGTTATTGAAGTCAGTGTATTTTATGTTTTTTCTATTTATATATTTTCTATTATGATTCTATCAATACCGGTATTCATGAATATGCAAATTAGATGAATATATAATTTAGATATTTTACACAAGCTACAGTTGGATGAAAGGCCTAAGCATAAGCTTTAAAATGATACCATGTTTAGTGAGCTAGGATAATCAGTAACTAAGTTATGTTTGATTTTGTAGGTATACCCCTATGTTCAAAAATCATATTTGTGGTTGCCGATCTGGCACAACCACGTCGTGACTGGTTTGTAGTTTGGAATCTACATGATCAAACTCCATATTTCTGAGATATTTTTCTGTACCTATAGTTTGGTCAATGGTTGCGTAGTATCCAAAACTTGTATTTTACCTGGTGCCTTATAGCAAAGTGAGGTGAACCTAAATGGGCTGGAAATACAATATACAATACAATACAAGTTGCTATGGAAACCATGATTTTCTTCATAACACAAATAAGTGCGCCTTTGAAAAAAAATCCCATTTTATTTCGGGGGTCCCAATCAACAATTTATCACCCATCAGAGGATGTCTTCTGGTGCTTGGTGGAATTAATTGGCACAAGGCCTTATAATAAAGGTGTCTTACTTTGAGTGAAATGCAGGTAATCTATAGAGCAATTTTTTAAGAATTAGGTATGAGCCCAGCTAAATACCAAAAAGATGTTTTCACATTTTGTGCATCTTTGTAATACTAATCTTTTATGAAAATATCTTTTTGGTATTTAGCTGGGCTCTATGTAAACTTCTCTGTTAAACCTCTAAATTTCGGTCCAAAATTGTGATTTTCCTACTTTAGCCCATATTGGCGGCCATTTTGTGTAACCATAGCAACCATAAAAGTGAAATCAATATCAGATTAAAACATTTGGACATTTCATCTATTAAAACATATAAAATAAAATGTCGTACAGATACTTTTATTTTTTGGCTTTTGGGTGGGCCAGAAAACCCTGTTAATGCACGTCCCTCTTTAATTTAGTACAAATGCACAGAATATCTTTGTCAATAAATTCTCAAGATAAAGAGCAGAACAAAATTTTGTCATAAATGAAGGACCATAGCTCTGTACATATTTGATAGAATTTACCCATCTTCAATCCCAAACCACTATTTCCAGATATGAATTTTATACAAAGTTTGAAGAAAATTGGTTTATATAATACAAATCAGTGGGAAGCATAAATCAAGGACCATAACTCTGTTCTTATTGACAAAACTTACCCATCTTCAATCCCAGACGTACCACTCCTTCCTGATATGAACTCCTGTACAAAGTTTGAAGAATATCAGTCTATAAATGTTCAAGATAGAGCCCAGAAACGAAATTTTAACGTAAATCAAGGGCCATAACTCTCTACTTATTTGATGAAATTTACCCATTTTCAATCCCAAACCACTCCTTCCTAATATGAACTCCTGTACGAAGTTTGAAGAAAATCGGTCAAATTAATGCTCAAGATAGAACCCGGAAACAAAATTTTAACGTAAATCAAGGGCCATAACTCTGTACTTATTTGACGAAATTTACCCATCTTCAATCCCAGACCATTTTTCAGACATCATAGTATTTGGGAATATTTGTATGACTTTAAACAACCCTAAACAACTTTTCTACATCCATTGGACAGTACCCTCAGACACCCATTAACAAAGTGTGTACTCTGTATTTTTGCCCAGCTACGTTCCTGGTCATCTTTGTTATGTGACGCTGCTTACAAACTTCTGAATGATCTGGCTCCATACCCACGGCATGCTTTCTAAGCAGGTTCAAAAAGATGGCTGCTTTGAAAATTTCAGTTGCTCCCAGACGTAAGGTTTCTATCAAAATCAAGGCTATGTTATTAGCTAGCTCATACCATGACTCCAAACATATGTGCAAGAACTGAGTGCCCAGGTGAAGAGAATACCAGCACGACCAGACATATTAACCTTTCATATCTTCTTGTGTTATTTAATATAGAAATGGCTCCTTAGAATAGAACAAAAATAATGTAAGTAATTCTTAACTTGTGGTAAATTGATTACATTAATAATCAGCTTTCTCAGCCAGAAACAGTACCCAGGCGAAATAGAGACCATGGTCGACCATGGTCACCATGGTTTTTGATGGTTGACCATGTTATTTCATGGTCAACCATCAAATACCATGAAAATACCTATGTCTGTACCATGGTCGACCATGGTTGACTATGGTCGGTTCTCATAAAATTCAACTAACCATGGTCGACCATGGTTAACTATGGTAGAAAAAGAGGACCAAAATTACTACCATGGTGGACCATGGTTGACCATGGTCGACCATGGTCAAAAATTTTCCTGAGCATGCTCATAGCAACTCTATGACATCACTTCCTGTCTAAAATGGAAGGAAAGAAAACATACACAATATGAGTTTTTTTCTATTTTAAGGAGCAGGTGCTCAGTGATAAGAAGTTAATGTCATTCCAGATTGATGCAGTAAGTGATATTTACAATGTTTAAATGTATTTTAAGTAAACATATCTTTTCTTTTAGATCATGTGACTTGTATTGATACTTTTCTGTTAAATTGCATCATCCCCATTCCCCACCCACACAAATCATGGTGTGAGAGTGTGAAGAATCATATTTTGATTCAAGAGAGAGACAAAGAGATCTTACAGAATATAAATTATGCACATGATTTAATTTAATTTGACATCCATAAATTTGAATAAGACTTTTAAACTGTTTGTTTGAATTAAAGTAAATTTAAACTGAAATTAAAAATAAAATGAAGTCAAAGACCATGGTTTACGATGGTCAACCATGGTCCACCATGGTCTACCATGGTCAGTGCCTAATGTCCATTCACAAAGTTAAATATCTCTATATATAAAGCCAGTTGAACAATCTTGATATTTCACATGTGCCATCACTGATGTGAAGAAATTAAAGGCTTTTGGACAGATCTGCTGTGAAGTCAGAATAGTTTCTATGGCAACAGATAGCTCCCATTGAGTATCCATTTTTCAGCCATTTTTGATTGCATGATCTTCAGACATGCAGATATCTAAAACAGGCGTGAGAGCTTGAATGAGTTAGAATTTGAAACATTAAATGGACTTTTCGCTCTATATTAAGGAAAATATTATATCCAGGTTTTCTTGGCTATTTTTTCAAACTAATCATTTACATTCATGTTTCAAGACTGTGTAGTCTGCACTATTAGCAATGTAACACTTTAAGAATAAACAAGTGCCAGCATTGAATAGTTCAGGATGTCAGATGGTTGAATGACCATGCACTACCATGGAAAACCATGGACTACCATGGTAGTTCATGGTCATACAACCATGGAAAACCATGGTCGACCATGGATGACCATGTTTTGTTAATTGGCGGTTTTTGATGGTTGACCATGGGGACCATGGCCGACCATGGTCCTCATGACCATGGTCAACCATGGAAAACCATGGTCCTCATGACCATGGTCAACCATGGAAAACCATGGTCTACCATGGTCATAAGGACCATGGTCGACCATCAAAAACCGCCAATTAACAAAACATGGTCGTCCATGGTCGACCATGGTTTTCCATGGTTGTATGACCATGAACTACCATGGTAGTCCATGGTATTCCATGATTGTTCATGGTCATGTGGCCATCATTTTCGCCTGGGTAATGAAAAGAAAGAAAAAAAAGATCTAACAGCAAACACTTGTGGCTCATGCTGATGCTATAGTCAGTCTGATGGTAATTTACAGACTTTCGGTCAACATGCCATAGGTGGTTCTATTGGAAACAGTACAGCTGCAGCTAACTAGTATATTTAAAATCACCAACTATCCTTGAGCCAGAACTAAAGGGTAACAAGACAGTTTCATTCAGATGCATAGAACTTCACCAAATGATTGACACAGAATAAACTGTTAAATAAATAATGCAAAAGAGACAAAGCCATAATTAATGAGCCACTGCATGCGTAATGGTTTCACCAGATTAGTCATGTGGTAGCCATGAGGTCACAGCCAATCAGCACCTTTAGTTTCCCCAGAGGTGACCTACTTTGAAATTTCAAGCCACAAACTTTATGATTTAGCAATATTCTGTGGTTTGTTAGCCAGCTGACTGTTTCTGATCTGCCTTGGAACCCAAAATAACCGTTTTCTATCAATGCAGCCATTATGAGTAATCTCTGGAGAAGAAAAATGAGATTATTTTTGCATAATCGCTGACCTGAATAGCTCTGGTGGCAACAATAGCATGAAAGAACTGTGAAATGTCACAAAACATTGATCCATTATAACAGTCCCAGAGGTCAACACAGGAATACCGACAGAAAAACAACAACATAAAGAATCGCAACAGAACTGGCTTGTAAAAGTGCACAACTGGTTTTAAAATGAATCAATGCTTGGCCAAGAAAGTAGTAAACAGCCTGAAATAGTCCATCTGACGCACAATTTGTATGACACCTTATGAAGTAATGCTGTTTCTACATTAAGAACTTGTTTGTGTTTGACAGTCATCTACTGTGGTTGGCAGCCAATAAATTTTACTGTTGGGAGATGCAGAAACATGTGCTTCTTTGACAGAACTTTAGTATCAAAATAGTTCTGTACTTTACAAAATAGATTGCAATGACGTTAAAGAGGATTTCCAAGTACAGGTCAGCAAAGAGAGATCAGTAAAGCCTGACTCAGGTGGTTGAGTGAACATCTTTGGGGAAATAGCTGCTCAATCGGCTTATGATTTGTTCACAATGTAATAGTTCAAATTGCAATTTGATTGTACCCCAACACTGTTTTAGGGTAAGACTTTGGTTCTGGTTGGCATTGGTATTGTAAGAGCCGCATCATGTCATGAGAAAACCGGATTTTTGCCTATGCGAAAACAAAGGTGCCGGTTAGCTTCACAGTAACTGTGAAGCTGATCAGCGCCTTTGTTTTCGCTACTTGGATAGAACAATTCCTCTTCTTCCCAAATACAAATTTTCAAGCTTCTAGCCTGTTTTTGTACCTGTACAGCTTGGTTTGTGTCGGACCTGGTGGGAAACTCCAAAGACCGCTTTTCTCATGAAGCGGCTCGTATATTCTGATGACATCAGTTCCTGATCATTGATTACCTTAATTTTGTTTGGGAAGAGTCCAAATGGAGTGCACTTATATTGAATACTACATGATACTGTGAACTCAAAACTACCTTAACCAGTTGGTTCAATTGCATTCTAGACACACTAGAACAGTAAGTCCAAGTGAACTATTTTTTATTACCATTTCCAGCCACTGGTCTATTGGTGTTAGAGTAGTTTTCCTAGAAATGATCATTACATTGATTATCTCTCGGAAAAGCTTTTAATACTGAATGTAAATAATATCAGTCTTTATATCATACAATAGAATTATATTGTTCTCTTATAGAAGTAATAGATCCACTGAGTGCTTCAAGTTAAAGAGCACTAGAAATGTCTCCATCACAAAAGGTTACTATTGTCAGAGCTCTATCACCACTAGTCATCTATTTGGCAATTTTGCTCAAGTTTTGTGACATGTAAAAGCCAAAGTATGAAGCTGTATAGTGTTTAATATTTAGTTCAGAAGAGGAAGCTGAGTGACTACCTTTTAGGAAGTATTCTGCTCAATCAGAATACCATTTGTTCTTATCACATCATTCTGACATATTCGTTGCTTTATTTATTTCCGGCTTGGTTTTCATGGAGGTGTGTGCGATTGTGCCAGTTCTTGGTCATTGCTTGTTCTCTTAATGAAAATCTATCCCTTGATCCTAGCCACCTCATAGTTCTTACCTTAAATTCTTGAGATTCCTTAATGTATATTTTGACTTTGGTAAAGTCTCCTAGCCGAGATTTCCCCAGCTCCAGTAGATGCGCCTCCTCTGCACTGTTGGTTATAGCACCAGAGTCTCGTCCCAGTACAACCCCTATCCCCTACCCTTCTCCCCCAAACATTCATGACACTTTACATTAAATTCTTGGGATTGTTTAATGTCTATTTTGACTTTGGTGACTTCTCTTAGCTGCGGTTTCCCCAGCTCCAGTAAATGTTCCACCTCTGTACTGTTGGTTATAGCATCTGAATCTCGTCCCAGTATGACCCCTACCCCGCTCCCCTGCACCACCCAACACTAATGATACTTTACCTTAAATTCTTGAGATTCTTTGATGTGTATCTTGATTTTGGTGACGTCCCCTAGTCGAGGTTTTCCCATCTCCAGTAAATGTTCCTCCTCCGTACTGTTGGTTATAGCACCTGAGTCTGTATCTAATGGCTTCCCTTTACCTGGTGATAGAGAAAAAAGTCACAACTGAAACATTTTCTTAAATCTGGTGAAGTAAGTGCTTCAATCTGCTGACGATCTAACAGCTTAGCTTTTAAGCTGATGTACACCTGAATAAAACTTCTTTGCCAAAGATCATACGCTGTGCAGTCTATTTCTTAACTTTACGTGAGATTATAATGGTAATTTTTTATTCATAATAATTACATTTCAATCTACAATTTCCATAAAAACAATGCTTCTCCAATGATATTGATTGCATGCCCTGTGCTCTTTGGCAAAGAAACTTTGCTTGTCTGTGAGCATCTTTACATTTTCCTGGTGAAAGACAAGAAGTCACAAAGTAAGCATTTCAACAGTCATATATCAAATGGGTAGGTACAATAACAAGTCAGATACTGAAACCCTTTTGCTGTTGATGAAGACAGGTAATTGCTGTCAACAATGTACATATTGGAAAAATTAGAAAAGAAATTGGTTATGCTTGACAGTATCCATATATAACCAATTTACAGAGTGGATTGACACTCTTCAAGAACACTCATAATACATAATCATATTCATAACCAAATACTATAAAGGAATCACAAAACATTTTGTCATTTAAAATCTATTTCCCAGGAACAACATAATTCCCATGCACAATAAAAATCAGAAAATAACTTCAAAATCATGCGCAAATCATCTAAATACAGCTGCATTATATATCTCTGTCCAGTACATGTACAGGTGCACTGTTTTCACACGATTGTACAGAAATTGTCTTCTAGTTGGACTAGATAATCTTTACTCAAAGCAGTTCTTAGACTTTCAGGATTGAATGGATGTCAGCTCAACATTACATTTCTTTCACCACAAGTTCTCCATAGACCCTGGTGACCATTAATCTGATCTAAGCAGTTGCCTTGTCAGAGACTTCATCACACCAGTGTACGTAAAGGACTTACAGCTTATCAGTTACTAGCATCTAGTAAAAATACAACATGAAGTATAGGGAGTAAAAATACAACATGAAGTATAGGGAAAATCCCGCCCACTTTTGCAAACTCTTGGCATGAGTCTCTATGGATCAAAATTAATGATCATACAAAACATGACATCATACACATGTCTTTTGCAGAAATAAGCACATAAAATCACCAAGGTAACACATATTTATGGAACAATTATATCAGAAATTACCTTCTAATATTTCGCTTTGTCATGAATGACATTAGCTTCGTTTGTTACATAGTACAAAGGGTTGGCTTCTTTATGCTGAATCAAGCTAATCATAATCATTGACATTAAAATAATTAAATATCATCTTCCAAAAGCCCTATCATTATCCTTGAGAAAATGATAATAAAGCAAAACAAAATGTAGAAATCCTAAACCCTCTTATTAATGCATTGTGCACTTAATTATAATTGAGTAAAAACATGCACAAAATAATGAAATGGGATATATAAGCTTTGTTACATTTCCATGACCCGAAATTGAAAATATTTTGTAGAGAGAAAGGCTGACAGAGTAGCAAAGGAAGACTCGTAATCCTACAACTTATTTATCCCACAAGACATCAGAAAGCATGCAGGAGAAAAATAACTAGTAACTGGATCTAGCAAAGATTTAGTTCACAGAAACAGCAGGTCAAGCAAGACAGTTTTCTTCAGAATAGTTTCAGAAGTAGTAGAGCAGATGGAGCAAAAACTGAAGAGCAACTATGTTACATTCTTCCCATGCACTGAAATTTAATGTACTTGCAGTTTTTCAATAGTGAAGACAATAATTTATGCACTAAAATTTAACAAAAACATCTCCCTCTTTAATATTATCTAGTCATGCAAATTTTAAGAACAATGAATAAGTAAAAATAATATATGTCCATATATTTCTCCTTTTGTCAGTTATGTAAAATTCAGTAAAAACATAACATTAAAGTATCTAAACCCACCTCATTGAGGGGAAAATAGACAATAAAAACATCATAATCTAAATTGTAATTGTCTAGCAAAACAAGCGCAATATTCTTAAAGCCAAAGAGCAGCCATGTTTGTATTAAAAGCTTAGCTGATAATTTCCACTGTCACCGCAATGTACTTATCTGAGGCTCTTCGGTGAATCACTGTCGTGTGACGTTCCTCGTCATCTGAGTCTGCAGAGGAGCAATAGATTACCAGAATAGAGATCTATAGACACAGATGATGATTATGGTACATGTAGCACTAATGATGAGTCCCTTGGATTTCTCAAATTTATGGATTGTTTTTCAAAACAGTTTGGGTGAAAATGAGAATAGAATTTCTTATAAACTATTAAGGTAATACTGAAATGTAAAAGGATTTTGCAATGGCAGGGTGATTTAATGATCCTTTATAAAAGCTTGAACAAAAAATAAAGCAAAGCTGCATGAAGGCATCCTAAAATATTCAACATTCTTCACTAAAAATGAGAATGCAATTATGTTACATGATGTGCTGAATGCTCTTTCATGACAATAGAATATTTGTCATTAAAATCATGAGCAAATATGACATAATAATAATAAGCAAGATCATGAGTTTCGTGTAAATGATTAACAAATACTAAAAATACAAAAAATATGTACAAAAGCTTAACAACATATACTAAATTGAGAAAATCAAACTATTACAAATCTCTAATAATAATAATAATAATAATAATAATCGTCTTTATTTTGAGAAGGTAACACATTTAGCAACAGCTAATCTTCCATGAGGCCTTCTATACTAACTACGACAAAATACAATATATACAAAGAAAATAAAAGTTGAAATATTAACACATGATTACCTATGAAAAAGGAAAACAAATACATTGACGAAAGAAAAGTAAAATTATATTGTACACATCACAAGATGTGTAGATGTATAGATGTGTAGATATCACAAAATATATTATTGTAAAATGAGAATACAATGTCAACAACATTACATAAATTATGATGTTGTGATACCCCGAGTGGTATTAAAGTAACATTTTTAAGTTGCATGTTCTTGAAACAAGAACATTCTTGAAAACTGAGTTTGAATTTATGATCATAAATTACAAAATGCTATGAAAGAGTAGAATAACAGCAATCTAATGACAATGAATAATAAAACGACAGTGTAGTGTTACATATGTTACTGTAATTTACATGTGTCAAAGTAACATATTTATAATCTTCAACAGTTGGAATGTAATACTTTGTAAACCCAGCTAGATTTGCTCCCATTTTTTTCTATGACATTTTTATAGTGTGTATGGGTAAAGACTTAATGTCCAAGTTCACAATTTTTCACTTATGTCGGGGCAGAGCCAATGCTTTCAAACCCTGGCAAATACAAGTACATGTACCGAAGGGAGTGTATGTGTCTTGCACTGATGAGCCGCCATATGGGAAAACCAACAATCTGCATATGTGAAACCAAAGACGCAGATCAGCCGCGCAGTAACTGCACCGCTGTTCAGGGCCTTTGTTTTCGCTACACAGATTGTACAACTCCTCTTCTTTTTAAATCCAAAATTCCAAGCCTCTAGCCATCTTCTGTGACTGCACAACTCGGTTTGTGTCTGACATGTTCGGAAACCACATTGTTGGTTTTCTCATGGCACGACTCATTTCTAATCACAGAAAGGTATTTAGCATATGATCAAGATGACCTTTTAACATTGGGGGCGTAGCAACATATATGCCAGCATTGAATGGGTGGGCAGAGCATTCAATGACATCATGATAATCTGCAATCATCTTTATGCTACAGCATACAATAACTATCACACACATACAGATATTTTTAAAAAATCGTAGGCAGAAGGCACCCAGTCATCATGTCATCTGTAACCATAGGAGACTTGATCTATTGTGTTTAGCATGGATGTCTCCAGCAGCTGTGACTTTCATAACAGGAACCCGTCCTAAGAAAGCCCAGTTTGCTACAGATGAGGAAACAAAGCAGATCAGTTAGAATTGGCTCTGATCATTCATTTGTATAAATGTAGAAGATGGTATCAGTGCTTTCTTAAATAGGTAATTCCAAAGCAAAAAAAAAAATTAAGTTTTGTTCCGCATGTGAAAAGCCAGTTTGAGTTCTTGTCTTACCAACAGAGAAATGAAAAAAACAGTTTGCTTGTGATAAACCTGTAGGTCTTACAGACATCATATTTCAATAAAATTATCAAATTTCTTTCAAAGAATCAGAAATGAGCAACAGAAATGATGTCAGCTGGATGTCATAAAAAAACTGATAGTCAGTGACTCACAGACTATCGAAGAAACAAGAAAGTAGAAAGAGCACAACAATGAATCAAATAATGGCAGTGGGGCCTTAGTAACCGTGGTTAAAAGCATAAAATGTAGTTTTCAAAGTCATACTAGTTTCTGACTTTAAAAAACCAGAGGACCAGTGGTCCTGTAAACGCTCACCTGAGACCTGAGATATATACCAATAAACTTGTTTGACTAGAATGGTATTATGTATATATCCCCAGGGCAGAGTCAGAGCAGCCTCTGGAGTCAATTTCTTTTTTAAATCATAAAGATTTAGTCCATTTGCCAATTTACTGCAAGTTTTGCCCTTCAAATGACATTGTAACAATTTTCCCCATTCAAATGCGTGAACAACCTTAGTTGACCATGCCGTAAAAAGATCAAGGTCATCCCAAGGTCATGATTTATACAAACTTTGTAGAGCTTCATTGCCTGATGCTTCATGCCAAGTTTCAAAATCATAGGCCTTCTGGTTCTGGAGAAGAAGATTTTTAAAGATTTTTGCTATTTATAGCCATGGCGGCCATCTTAGTCATGTGACCTTGACCATATATACAAACTTTCATTCACTCTTCCTCAGAATGCTCCACATAAAGTTTGGCTTTGATTGGCCAAGCGGTTTCAGAGAAGAAGATGTTTGAATATCATGGTAATACACAAGTATATAGCCCCGGGACAGGGGCAGACAACCCTCTGGGCCCAAAATATTTTCATAAACATGAATATTTTGTCCATTTGCTCATTCCTAGCAAGTTTTTTGCCATTAAATGACATTTTCCTGTTTTTTCCATTCAAATGCATTGGCGGCCTAAGTTGACCTTGCTGTAAAAAAGGTCAAGGTCATCCCAAGGTCATGATTTATACAAACTTTGTAAAGCTTCATTGCCTGATGCTTCATGCCAAGTATCAAAATCATAGGCCTTCTGGTTTTGGAGAAGAAGATTTTTAAAGGTTTTTGCTATTTATAGCCATGGCGGCCATCTTGGTCAAATGACCTTGACCATTTATAAAAACTTTCATTCACTCTTCCTCAGAATGCTCCACATAAAGTTTGGCTTTGATTGGCCAAGCGATTTCAGAGAAGAAGATGTTTGAATATTATGGTCATACACATGTATATAGCCCCGGAACAAGGGCAGACAACCCTCTAGGCCCAAAATATTTTCATAAACATGAATATTCTGTCCATTTGCTTATTCCTAGCAAGTTTTTGCCATTAAATGACATTTTCCAATTTTTTCCCATTCAAATGCATGGGCGGCCTACGTTGACCTTGCCGTAAAAAAGGTCAAGGTCATTGCATGGTCATGATTTATACAAACTTTGTAGAGCTTCATTGCCTGATGCTTCATGCCAAGTTTCAAAATCATAGGCCTTCTGGTTCTGGAGAAGAAGATTTTTAAAGGTTTTGGCTATTTATAGCCATGGCGGCCATCTTGGTCATGTGACCTGGACCATTTATACAAACTTTCGTTCCCCCTTCCTAAGGATGCTCCACACGAAGTTTGGCTTTGATTGGCCAAGTGGTTTCAGAGGAGAAGATCTTTGAAATTGTGAACGACGGACGACGGACGACGGACGACGACGGACGACGACGGACGCCGGAGCATGGGTATACTATAAGCTCCCCTGTGAGCCTTCGGCTCAGGTGAGCTAAAAATGATTAAATAGTTATTTTAAACAGTGATAATATCAGAATTCATAAGCATTGCTCTTTCCACACCATGCAAAACAACAAAAATATGACATCTAAAAGACCATCTAAAACATCAGACCAAGAAGATATACAGAATCAATATCCATCACCCATATATGACCAATGGACTTGCCCATCACTATCAATTTGGAGGGTCCATTGTCATTTTGAGGGGCATTAGGAGTGATTTTGAATTCTAAATCCATTTTTCAATTAAATTTCTCTGAGCAAGCCAGATGGGACAGTGTGTTCTGTGGCGTTGGCGTCACATCTGGGGCTATTCTTTTTGCCTATGACCCAAGCTACAATATTAATAAAACCAGTTGTATGGCTGCTCTAGATCAAAACAACAGATCCAATTAATGTCATAACACAGCAGCATGTGTAGGCAGGCCCAGGAGGAACATGTACATGCCTTAGAGAAACCTGTAGAGAAATTTTCAGGCTTTTTTTCTTCAGTTTTGTTGACAAAACATTTTGCATTGCTACTGAATACCATGGCTTAGCTACAGATTCAAGCAATTGCTAAATGCCTAATGTTTTGTTGTTTTTCTCCAGCAGAAAACTGCATGAAAACTCAACTAAAGGGAAACAATTTAAACATTATATCAGTCAGTCATGGTTCTTTACAATTGTATAGTTTCAATAAAAGAAATTTAATGATCATTTAAACCAATCACAGCCACTGATGATCTGTTGGCTGTACCACAATATCGCCAACCACCTTAAAAAGACCATCAACCTCAGCTACTTCAATGGTCAGTGAACTTGATTTTAGAGGAATCTTACTCCCTGTAATTTTGAAGCTGTCACTGTGATCCAGACATATAACTACACATAGGTTTCATGTTGGAACAGTTTTTATTGTGGGAATATCTATTACAGTGACATCACATATAATTATCTGTCTGTAAATGTCCATTTTGAACATTTGGTCAATCTCCTCAACAAGTATAGCAGTTGTTGCTTCTCCAAAATAGGTCATTTAAGAAGCCTCAATGGCATATTGGACAAAAACTGTACATATAAAAATAGGTCACAGGGAAATGGCAAAGAAGCCCTATCAATCGTTTTCTGTCACATTATTTTAAGGAAGGATTGATTTCACTTATGTACATGTGATAAATGATTATGTTTTTCTGTTTGCTCCTTATCTTGCCATTGCTATAGTGATCTAAGTGTAAATAAAATGCAATTCATGCATACAGAAATGACAAATTTAATATAAGGGAATGACATTTACTGTTACAAGACCCTGCACAATAATTAGGGATTAAATTTTCCAAAAAGGGCAGCTAACTCCATATGTTTTTAAACATCTTTTCTGCTTAACCAAGTTAACATTTACTTAATTAAAGAAGACAGATGAGCTTGATTTAAATTTGTCATTTAAGACTTTTCTTATACAAAATGATCAATTCTTTGTGAGCCGCGTCATGAGAAAACCGGATTTTTGCCTATGCGAAAACAAAGGCGCAGATCAGCTTCGCGGTAACCGCGAAGCTGATCAGCGCCTTTGTTTTCGCTACTCGGATAGTACAATTCCTCTTCTTTCTAAATCCAAAATTTCAAGCTTCTCTTTTCTGAGCTTGTACAGGCCGGTTTGTGTCGGACCTGGTCGGAAACCCCGAAGACCGGTTTTCTCGCGTCGCGGCTCTTGTAATTGTTTCTCTCACTTGTTTTCTGATTGCCTAGAGTTTTTACTCTTTTCTCCGAGATTGTATGTGTTACTGTTGACAATTTATTGCGGGAGAAATCTCATAATACGCCCACACTCAGTGCTCTGATTAAATGTGAAGCCAATAAATATTCGTCCCTGTCCTATTATGGTGTTGAGGTTAGAGCTCCCTGCTTTACCATAGAAGCGTAACTGTAGGTTCAAATCCCAGATAAATACCAAGGCAGTGAAGCTCTCATAGGTCATCAACTTGATCATTTTTAGCATTCAATGCAGCTTGACTTGTCCATTTGTTTTCCAGTGGGAAAGGGAGAACCAGGAAAGTGTGTGCATGCCATTGTTCTGGGCTGCAACAAAGCTGGGCCCAGAAACTTGTTCAAAACTAACGACATCGTTAGTTAACGTTTCGTTAAAATTTCAAACATTAATATTACAAATACACTGTTATTTTTTGTTGAAAAAATGTGAGAATCCTTTGCACTGCAAAGGATTCTCACATTTTTTCAACAAAAAAATAACAGTGTATTTGTTGCTTTAGCTGATATTTGCTTAACAAATTTATGTCTTAACGATATTGTTAAGCTAACGATGCTTTGAACAACTGGGTTCCTGAATGCTTACCCTGACATGCCACTCACATGGAACTGAAACATGTGGACACTGGCATGAACCTCACTTATTACCCTAGAACCTGTTATGTCACATTTAGACACAACTCTGACAATAATTACTGTTACCATGGTAACCACCTATATTTACCTAGTGCAGGCATTCCTCACCTCTGTTCCTTGTCAAACACATTTACCAACACATTTGATATGCATCTACTATTATCACAATAGGCAAAAATAACATGGAATAATGCTTTCTTACACTGTTGCTGAATAGAAGAATAGGCCATGGTGCCTCTGTCTTGATAAAATAAAAAATAATTATTGCTCAATAAAAATGCAAGTAACGTAGGCATTTCAAGATATGGTTGGTTGATTTGGTGTTTTAATTATGTCCCACTCAACAGATAAGGTCATACAGAGATGCCTTCGTTTCAAATCTCATCATCAGGACTGACTGCAAGGTATGTGCTTCCATTACAGCCATTTACATTTTTATCGAAAAAAAAAAAAAAGCAAAATCATGCCTCAATTATTGGGTATACTTATTTCTTGGCAATTACAGGTAATTTACCTAATTTTCTCTGATTATGTCTATGAGCTTAAATTAAGATCTAAGGATACAGGATTTGATGCCAAAGACTGCACTCTCAAGCCAAATTGCTCCATTAAATGTGTCATGAAAAAACAAACAATGTGGTTTCCGATCAGGTCCTACACAAAACGGCCTGTACAAGCAAAGAAGATGGCTAAGTGGAGGAATTGTACTATCCGAGTAGCGAAAACAAAGGCGCTGATCAGCTTCGCAGTTACTGCGAAGCTGATCTGCATCTTTGTTTTCGCATATGCAAAATGTTTGTTTTCTTAGTTAAGCCATATTTCTCCATTAAATGTGAAGAATGTTTTTTCTAATGCTCCTAATCAGAGGTGGTCTTGCATAAAACTCTGTGATTGCCAGGTGAACAGATGAGGTGTACTAGTCAATTATCTCCTAGATTATTAGATTCTCTGAAGTCTGTATAAATGGTGTTTGTAGAACCAAAGTGCCCTATAGGAATACATTTTTTTTTTTTTGCAAAAAAGAAATGTTTTAGTTGATATCACTTTAGTGTGAAATTAAATTGTTACCTTAATAGTACCTTTACCATGCATAGAAGGTAACTGCAGGTTCAAATCCCAGATAAATACCAAGGCAGTAAATCTCTCATAGGTCATCAACTTGATCAAGCATTCAATGCGCTTGACTTGTCCATCAGTTTTCCAGCTGATACGGTCTGAATGACGTCATCGGTCGTACGAGGTGAATTACTTGGTGTTTATCCCTATGACCCTACTGAATTTAAAAAAAGAAAATATGAAAACACAGTTAAAATTTTCATAAAAGCTTCATTTATATTTTTAGATCATTTCTACTTCTACAAGTCAAGGTATGAACCCCATAATACTTCTGGCAAATTATGATTAAATCACAGCGATAATGACCGAGTTGTACCCTCGACCAAATGAGCGAAAAGGCAGGAAAGGTGTAGTTCCAGTGGCCAATATTGATTTCTTCTCATGAAAGAGTAGCTTGCCGAACGGATCAGTGGGAAAGGGAGAACCGGGAAAGTGTGTGCATGCCATTGTTCTGGGCTGCAACAAATCTGGGCCCAGTTGTTCAAAACTTACGACGTCGTTAGTTAACATTTCGTTAAAATTTCAAACATGAATATTACAAATACACTGTTATTTTTTGTTGATAAAATGTGAGAATCCTTTGCACTGCAAAGGATTCTCACATTTTTTCAACAAAAAATAACAGTGTATTTGTTATTTTAGCTGATATTTGCTTAACAAATTTATGTCTTAACGATATCGTTAAGCTAACGATGCTTTGAACAACTGGGTCCTAAATACTTACCCTTAAGCTTATATGCCATTCACATGGAACTGAAACATGTGGACACTAGCATGAACCTCACTTATTACCTTAGAACCTGTTATGTCACATTTAGACACAACTCTGACAATAATGTTGTTACCATGGTAACCACCTATATTTATCTAGTGCAGGCATTCCTCACCTCTGTTCGTTGTCAAACACATTTACCAACACATTTGATATGCATCTACTATTATCACAATAGGCAAGAATAGCACATTCTCCCATAGTTTCTGAATAGAAGAATAGGCCTTCAGTGGAGTAAAAAAAACAACAACAAATAATTGCTCAATAAAAATGCAAGTAACTTAGGCCATTTCAAGATATGCCGCTTGGTTGATTTTGTGTTTTATTATGTCCCACTCAACAAAATACGATCGTATAGAGACACCTTCGTTAAAAATCTCATTCAAGATTATGTGCTTCCATTATATAAAGCCATTTACATTTCTATTTAACCCAAGGTTTTTTAAACTGAAAAAAAAAAAAAGCAAAATCATGCCTCAATTATCGGGTATACTTATTTCTTGGCAATACAGGTAATTTACCTAATTTTCTCTGATTATGTCTATGAGCTTAAATTAAGATCTAAGAATACAGGTTTTGATGCCAAAGACTGCACTCTCAAGCCAAATTGCTCCATTAAATGCATCATGAAAAAAAAACAATGTGGTTTCTGATCAGGTCCTACACAAAATGGCCTTTACAAGCAAAGAAGATGGCTAGAGGCCGGAAAATTTGGATTTAGAAAATAGAGAAATTGTACTACCCTTGCAGCGAAAAAAAAGGCGCTGATCAGCTTTGCAGTTACTGCGAAGCGGATCTGCACCTTTGGTTTCGCATATGCAAAAAGTTGTTTTTCTCAAGCCATATTTCTCTATTAAATGTGAAGAATGTTTTTTCTAATGTTCCTAATCAGAGGTGGTCTTGCATAAAACTCTGTGATTGCCAGGTGAACAGATGAGGTGTACTAGTCAATTATCTAACAGATTACTTGATGCTCTGAAGTCTAAATATATGGTGTTTGTAGAATCAAAGTGCCTTATAGGAATTTTTTTTTTTTTTTTTTTTTTTTTTTTTTTTTTTGCAAAAAAGAAATGTTTTAGTTGATATCACTTTAGTGTGATATTAAATTGTTACCTTAATAGTACATGTACTTGACTTCTTCTTTTGATCTTATTACTTAAAAGGAACTAATGATTGTGGTAATAACTCAAAGAAACGTATTTCCTCCAGAAAGGTCCTCGAGTGTTTGGCCAAAAATAGTTCTCACAGATACTCTGCCTCGCAATACATGTACCATCACACACTCTTGTAATGTCTTGTTTGTAAGGCCAGTCCATTTCAAATATGCAAGAGACCCAAAGAACAATCTTAGTACTGGCTCTTCCTTTCACGGAAATGTCTAGAACCGTTTTTTTTCTTGTCAGTCTTGCTGAGAAGTCATTGAGTGCCGGGTGAAAAGATCATGTGTATATTTCCATCAATTACCTGATCAATTACTGGCACTGAGTTGCTGGCACAGAGAACCAGCATGACTACTCATGAACCAAGGTACAAGTCACAAGGTTTCCAGTGCCGCAGCTGGAAACCACACAGAAATGTGATTTTATGTCACATTTATCTGCTTGTTTACAAGTTCACACTGCAGTCATAGTGCATGTTACTATGCAAAGTACTTCATAACATAATATAGCTTTAACAAAAAGTCAGCATGTTGACTCATTAACCAAGGTGTCAGCAGCTGGAAAGCTGGATACTTGTCGTATTTAATTGCCTCTTCTTTCAAGTTGTGCCTTAATAGTGCATGTGCCATGCAAGCATAGTACATGTTTAATAATATAATGATAGGTACACTGTAACAGAAAGCCAGCATGACAACTCATGACTGTCAAAAGTTTTCTACAAGAACAGCTGAAAATTAGCTCACAGGAATGATTGTCACAGATTTAATTGCTTATTTAAAGTACAATAAATCTTAATAGTACATGATATGTAGAATTTGCATACTTCATAGAATCTGATACATGTACATTCTTATAACATCAAATAATCTGATTCTGAGCAGTTTACTGGTGACACGCCAAATGACAATATTTCACCACAGGATAATGCTAAGAACACCACTCAAATATAATAGAAAAAAAAAACTTTTCATGACATAAGGACATACTTTTCACCCATTCTTCTAGAAAAATACCTGAACAGGTTTGATGAGAGTTCAGGTAAAAAAGGTGAGTGTGAGTTATCCAATTATCAGCTGTGATACCTGCACAGCATGCAGCCAGATGATTCCAGGTAAACTGACAAGTTTTTCAAGAACTATAATCTGCATATCTGTATTTATGTTGTTTATTGTCATGCTTTCTATATACCTGGATCTTCCCACCATATTCTCTTTGATATTGTAATTCTGAACAGGTTTAGTTCTTGGGTTCAGAAGTACATTTGTGTACAGTCAGGAGTTGCAACATCAAGAAAAGAATGCTTTCTTCTTGCTATATGTAATGTCAGACTTTGTTTTTTCTACATACATTGCAATTCCTTGACTTCTAAATGCCAAAGTAAGCATTAAGTTAAAATTATTTGAAGTTGCACATTTCAGTCTGGTTTTTGACCAGCACGATCAATTTTAGAAAGCCGGATACAGACTTTGTCTCTGGACAGATCAAGTTATTTTTGGGTAGTTTGATTTGTATTGGTCTTGACACCCTCTACAGGTAACATTTGAGCCACAACGTGAGAAGACCGGTCTTCGGAGTTTCTGACTAGCCCTGACACAAACCAGTCTGTACAATCACAGAAGAAGGCTAGAAGCTTCAAATTTTCGAAATAGATAGAGGAGGAATTGCAATATATGTGAAGCGAAAACAAAGGCGCAGATCAGCTTCGCAGTTCTGCACAGCTGCTCTGCGTCTTTGTTTTCCCCATAGGCAAAAATCCAGTTTTCTCATGACGCGGCTCATCTAGTACTAATGAAGCAAGACTGAAGCCATCGGAGACGCGACATAAGGAAACCAACAACATGCATATGCGAAAACAAAGGCGCAGTAACTGCACAGCTGATCAGCCCTTAAGTTTTCACTACACAGAATAATGCCTCCTTAAATCCAAAATTTCAAACTTCTAGTCTTCTTCTGTGAGTGTAGAGGCCTGTTCTTGTGAGACCTGGTCAGATTCCCAAATTGTTGGTTTTTCCCACTCACTTCTCTTCCAAATGTATATGCTGGGGTAAATCTACAATAGTCTAGAAACAACAGTATGATGTACTCCATTGCTGATCATTAATCTACAAAATGCAGCAGCTGATTTTTCCAGAGTGAAATTTTATCAGCCGTTGGTCCTTGTTTCTCTTTTAAAACTCTAGAAATGGTCAGATCATTACCAAAACACGCCCATGCAATATAAGAGATTTTTCAGCTGTAAAAAAAAAATGAAAATTTCATTGGAAGGTACAAGTAGGCAAAGATCAGGAAAAGGCGCAATCAGAAAGAGATTCCCACTCCAAAAACCGAGGTGGGAAAAAACCAAACTAACCATCAGGCACTTATACCATGAAACATATCGTAAGCCGAATGAGCAGCTATTTTCCCCAATAGGTGGCCACTCAGCTACCTTAACTTAATTAAAAATATGAAAACATACATAAGGCGCCAACAGCACAAAAAATGTTAAACACCAAGACATAAAACAAAAAGAACCACCACAGAAGTATCGCCTTGGAACGATCAGTAACACAAAGTTACTGGCGGGCTTAAACCGGAAAACTTTTGATATTTTCAATATTTTTGCACAAAACAATGATCGTGGGTATACACTGCACAGACATGTTTTCCTGATGTAGCAATCTTTTATGTTGTGCCATTCACATCTTTGAGTGCTGTAAGACTGTTGAAGAGTGCTGTAAGACTTTGAGTGCTGTAAGACTTTGAGTGCTGTAAGACTGATGAAGAGTCCTGTAAGACTTTGAGTGCTGTAAGACTGATGAAGAGTGCTGTAAGACTTTGAGTGCTGTAAGACTGATGAAGAGTGCTGTAAGACTGTTGAAGAGTGCTGTAAGACTTTGAGTGCTGTAAGACTGTTGAAGAGTGCTGTAAGACCTTGAGTGCTGTAAGACTGTTGAAAAGTGCTGTAAGACTTTGAGTGTTTGAGTGCTGTAAGACTTTGAGTGCTGTAAGACTGATGAAGAGTGCTGTAAGATTTTGAGTGCTGTAAGACTGTTGAAGAGTGCTGTAAGACCTTGAGTGCTGTAAGACTGTTGAAGAGTGCTGTAAGACTTTGAGTGCTGTAAGACTTTGAGTGCTGTAAGACTTTGAGTGCTGTAAGGCTTTGAGTGCTGTAAGACTTTGAGTGCTGTAAGACTGTTGAAGAGTGCTGTAACACTTTGAGTGCTGTAAGACTGTTGAAGAGTGCTGTAAGACCTTGAGTGCTGTAAGACTGTTGAAGAGTGCTGTAAGACTTTGAGTGCTGTAAGACTGTTGAAGAGTGCTGTAAGACTTTGAGTGCTGTAAGACTTTGAGTGCTGTAAGACTGTTGAAGAGTGCTGTAAGACTGTTGAAGAGTGCTGTAAGACCTTGAGTGCTGTTGAAGAGTGCTGTAAGACTGTTGAAGAGTGCTGTAAGACGGTTGAAGAGTGCTGTAAGACTGTTGAAGAGTGCTGTAAGACTTTGAGTGCTGTAAGACTTTGAGTGCTGTAATACTGTTGAAGATTGCTGTAAGACTTTGAGTGCTGTAAGACTTTGCCCACTTGTTCCTGTTTGGTAAATTTCGAACATTTGCTTTTTCATGTCTCATTATTTGCTTACCATTGATTATGGTTCTATAAATGTATATGTGACTTTTGACACTTGGAGGACAATTAACCACCACGTAGGCTGTGATAATTGGTCAGCAGTTATCAGTAACAAGTTGTTAATTGGTCACACTTGTACATTGCCTTTTGTAATAGAACTACCAAGAATAACAGTTACATGTCCACAAAGGCTCTTACAATAACAACATGCAATTGACTGTTTCAAACATCTACCTGCCAGAAAGTATTTTAAGGCCAATCTACATGTAGCAATTCTGTCAGCTGAGGCTCCATCAAATCTCTGTATTTTAATGTACAAAGGGTGCATGTTCAAATAGTTCGCGGAAAAGTGCCTTCATGTCATTAGCTGAATTAAACTTGTACATTTATATAGACAAACATAATTTGTACATATACAGCAAATGTTGCTGCTGATCATGCATGAATACAATTTTTACAATGGTTGCTATGGAAACCATACATCACCATCACCCGCCCACTTTTCATCATTTTTACAAAAAGTCGATGTTTAATAATGGTGTTGCATTTGATAGTTTACCATGCTATTTTCACCAAACTTTGTATGAGTTTAGTTCAATATGTCGTCCGCTATAGCTCAGTAAGGAGCGAGGAGGTTCCTTGCTTTGCTACATACCACTTTCGTACGGGTTCGCGGCCCACTATCGGCCAAAAGTTTTTCAGAATAGAAATGAATTAACCCGTCGAAATGTATGTGGTCTGGCTGTTGCCAGGCGGACGCGGTGGTTTCACAGGCATATCCCGGGTATGCCGAGATATGTCCTGGCTTTCCTCCACCTCAGGCAGCTCGCGTCACTGTTGCATCTGGGGAAAAGGGGCTTTGGGTAGTATTGTACAACAGTGACGTGGTTAAGGTTAAGGTACAAGGGAGGGAAATCCGCATTGGCAGGATTCAATTATGTGTTAGGGATATAATTGTACCGGTGGTGGGCATTAATCCTGTCACTGCGGAGTGGTGCTGGCCCGTACTCGTGGGTTAAAACGAGGTGTGTCTATGAAGGCAGAATCTCAAATACAGAATACAGAATACGTTGGCGGTAAGCACATGACGTCATGTCAGTGTGTGATGTCAATTAGGTGTAATGCAGGCATACTGTTTAGTAGCATGCCTAAAATGTGCGGGAAATTGCGGTCTTCAATAAATTATGTGTTTGGGACAGATAATAAAAGAAATAAACACTGCTAAGAGCAGGAAATGCATATGGCGACAAGGAAATCAAGAAAACTGCAACCTACAAATAGTATGCGAGATTTCTAGATGGCCAGTAAAGCGTCCATGTCGACTCAAGCAGTGTATCGTCAAATAATGTCATACTGTCAAAAATGATGCATGCTCAGAGGCTCTAAGTTAAAGTTCTGACCAACCACCTTCTGGGAAATAGCTGCTTACCAGCTTAATGAAAGTGTCTTCTTTGAGTTACTGTGTTAGTCTGCTTGGAGGGTTTTTTTATTACAGGACGACAATCAGTTCTGTAATGTGTTCTGTTTGATACAGAGAAATTAAGTTTCATCTTAATATGTCAAAATGTTAATCCTCAGCCAGACATATTGAAGACACAAAAGGCTTTATATATTTCAACTTCAAAAGGTACTTAAGGTAATTAATTGTTAATGAAAATACTCTGTGTTCTGGAACAGGGACAATGCCTGGTCTCCAGAGTCCAGACAGGTCAGCCTGTACATGATATATGAGCCGCTGCATTAGAAAACCAACAATTTTTAATTCCCACCAGGTCCGGCACAAACCGACCTGTACAGTCACAGAAGCAGGCTAGAAGCTTGAAGAAGAGGTATAATGTACTATTATTGTAGCAAAAATAAAGGCGCTCAGATCTGAGCTGTGCAGTTACTGCACAGCTGATCTGCGACTTTGTTTTCGCATAAACTGATTGTTGGTTTGTTTCCTTCTGCGGCAGCTCGTATATCTATATGTAAGCTTTTCTGATATGATCCATGTCTATCTGGGACATGATGGGCATTAATATTTGAATAAAGCTGACTTGATGCTTTTATGAATTGGCAGTCAACCCAGTTGTACCAATGGGTGATCACTGATGGTTATTACTTATATTAGAGTATGAGCCTGGTCACCAGAAGCTGTCATGGGGATTCCAATCATGTTCAACACAAACCTGCCTAAGCAGTGAAATAAGAAGACTACAAACTTGAAATATCAGATCTAAGAAGCCTAAAGGGATATTGTACAAATCCGAGAAGCAAAAACAAAGATGCAGTTACTGCACAGTTAATCTGCATCTTTGTTTTCGCATATGTAAAAACAGGTCTTCTCAGTGATGGTTATTAGGGTATTATTTGTATTGTATGAAATAACAGTGGCTATGGACACTATGGCATATTAATGTCTGTGAGTGGAGATGAGGCAGTAAATATCTCCAAAAGTAATGAGTTGTTCCTCCAATCCAACTATAGGATCCTTGGATCAGAGATTCTTCCATGCAATATCTGGGAATAGAATATTGTAATAAAATTTTCCAAAGGTTAAAAATTATAAGCCTCTGCATTTTCACAGAAGTTCCAAATACATGTATATAGCTAGCTTCATTCCTTAAAATACTGCTGCTCAACATGATGTACTCAGTAAGTGTTGGGGGGGGGGGAGGGGGGGGCAATGACAGATGGGGGGGAGGGTCAATGACAGATATGTTTTCCAATTGTGTGTATACACAATAAATATTATATTTGGCTGAGTGTCTTCCTTTTGGGGAAAAAGCCACTGCCTATAGAATATCATCCTATTGTACTTCAACTGTTCATTGTTTAATAAATTTCCGATGTGGGTTTCAATTAATTATGACTGACCCCACTCCTGGTCATCGATTACTTTTTCCTTAAAAAGATGTCCACATGCTAATTCTTCTGATACTGAGTCGATCAATTTCTGACATTCACCTCACATGCTCCCTCCAATGGCCTGTATTAATTCCACCATTCAATTTCTGGACTAAAATTGAAGAAGAAACCTCTTCCTTATTCTAGACACATAATACATTCAAGAAGTTGCAAATTTGGAGAAGCTACAATCAGATTAAAACCGAATCAATGAATTGCAAATAGCTGACAGATCAAATAACAATAGATACATACATTAATGATGCACTCTGCAACCAAATATGGCTGCAATCATTATCTGATCCAGTCAATGATTTATTAGAAACAGAAAGAAATGAAGCACATTTCATGACAATTAAGGCGTATTTTACTGCCTGATCTCCTTAAAACACATGTTAATGGTAGACAGAAACAGCCAACCAGTTTTAAAATAATGAGCGGAATATTTAAAATTATACTTCTGTCTAAATGCTGTTTTCTTCAATTATTATCATCATAGAGTCAAATACCATTCAATAATGAATTCAAGTTTTAAAGTTCTGATTTAAGTTGGAGAGATAATATCAAGGTACATCAGGAAAACAGTCCATGACATGTATATCCCCTTAAACCCCACTTTTACATAGCAAAACTGGGGTATGCAGGGGTATACCTATTTTTCTTATTTTTGCTCCAAAACATAGATTGTGGGTACTCCTTAGAACGCCGAGGCGGTTCTAACGTGTACAACACAATCAATGTTTTGAGCAAAAATAAGAAAAATATAAAAAAATTTCTACTGAAAATTTTCATTTTTACAGCTTAAAAAAATCGCTGTATATTGCATGGGCAAGTTTTCGTGATGAGCTAAAACAAAGATATTCATTAAACAAAGCCTTACATAACCTTGCTGCTCTACTAGATAAAGCCATTGTCTGCACCAAATGCATCATAATTAAACAGTTGTTTGAGTGCCAGAACAATTTGACTACAAGATGTTTTGTAAGTACTAAATATGTCAAATATTGAAACAATCCTTGAATTTGTAATAAAAAAAAAGAAAACAAGCAAAGACTAGGAACCATAGAAATAATAATATTTCCTGGGTTAAAAATCAATCCCAAAAATTTCAAAAAGAGACCAAACAGATTTCTGACTTAATTGTCAGTAACCTTCAAAGAAAATTAATTTGACAGACAAAAATGCTTTTGGATACAAACTTTAAGCACTAATTACTACAATGTTGATCTCATCAGTCAATCAGTCAGGGAACCCACTTTTACAATAGACACACAGTTCCAATGGGGAAAGCAATTAATTTTTCTAAGTAATAAATATCAATCAACTGGTCAGACAGCCTCTGGAGCTTCAATCCACAATGAAAATAGGATTGATAGCTGAACTTTTCAGATATATGGATAACACGGAAATATAGATAACTAGGTAGCCCATTTGTCAAACTTTTAGAAAAATGATATCACCATTAAATTCTACCACAAACACAAAATGTCACTGCAACAAAAAAAAGTTTTGAGAAAATAGGTCCACAAATATTCAAGAGGTTTTTGAAAGGTTTTTAAGACATATAGGCATCATGGCATGCTGGGTCATGTGACCTGGGCTGGGCCATCAATATAGGCTTTAGTTCTTTCATCCCAATAATACTTCAAACCAGAGGACCAATGGTCCTGTAAACGCTCACCTGAGATCTGCTGTATATACGAATGTTATAGAAAATAGTCCCAGTATAGGGGCAGATGAAGCCCTTGGGCCATTTTTTTTTTTTTTCAGAATAATCAATATACTGTCCATACAAGCTTTTCACTTCAAATGACATTTTAACAGTTTACCCATTCAAATACATAGGCAACCCATGTTGACCTTGCCTTAAAATAGGTCAAGGTCATCACAGGGTCATGATTTATACATACATTGTAGTACTTGAGTCATCGATGCTTCATGCCAAGTTTCTTCGAAATCGGTCCACCGGTTCCGGAGATGATTTTTGAAGGGTTTATACCGTATATGGGCATGGCGGCCATCTTGGTCATGTGACCTTGATTATTTATATATACATTGATTCCCCCATTCTATAGATGCTTCACATGAAATTTGGCTTTGATTGGCCAAGCGGTTTCAGAGGAGAAGATGTTTGAATATTATGGTAATATACATGTATAATGCCCCGGGGCTGGGGCAAATGAGCCCCTGGGGTCCAATTTTTATCAGAACCATTAATATTCAGTCCTACTGCCCATTTCCTGCAAGATGTTCACTTTAAATGACATTTTAAAAGTTTTCCCCATTCAAATGCATTGGCGACCTATGTTGACCTTGCTGTAAAATTGGTCAAGGTCATCCAAAGGTCATAATTTATAAATACATTGTAGTACTTCAGTCCCCGATGCTTCATGCCAAGTTTTGTTGAAATCCAATCATTGGTTCAGGAGAAGAAGAATTTTAAAGGGTTTTTACCATATATGGGCATGGCCGCCATCTTGGTCATGTGACCTGGATTATTTATATATTCATTGATTCCCCCTTCCCATAGATGCTTCCTAATAAATTGGGCTTTGATTGGCCAAGTGGTTTCAGAGAAGAAGATCTTTGAATATTTTTGTAATATACATGTATATTGCCCCGGGGTGGGGGCAGACCAACCCCTGGGGTCCAAATTTTTTTCAGAATTACCTACCTTCAGTCCATTTGCCCATTTCCTGCAAGATTTGCCTTTCAAATGACATTTTAACAGTTTCCCCATTCAAATGCATGGGTGACCTATGTTGACCTTGCCGTAAAATAGGTCAAGGTCATCCAAAGGTCATAATTTATAAACATATTGTAGTACTCTAGTCCCTGATGCTTCATGCCAAGTTTCGTTGAAATCGGTCCAGTGGTTCCGAAGAAGAAGAATTTAGAAGGGTTTTTACCATATATGGGCATGGCGGCCATCTTGGTCATGTGACCTGGTTTATTTATAAATACATTGGTTACCCCTTCCTATAGATGCTTCATATAAAATTTGGCTTTGATTGGCCAAGCGGTTTCAGAGAAGAAGATCTTTGAAAATGGTGGACGACAACGGACGACGGACGCCGGATCATGGCCATCCTATAAGCTCACCTTGTAAGCCTAACGGCTCAGGTGAGCTAATAAAACTGACCACTGTCTTAGAAAATGGTGAAAAAGACAACAGATAATAGGTATACAATCAAGCTCACCTAGGCCTTATGACTCAGGTGAGCTATCAATTATTGTGTGTATTGATATAATTTTATACCAAATCACTTAGTTGTTAACTTCTGTGTTATGGGACTGATAATTCTCCATTAGTTGGTCCTCGTCATCTTCTACAACTGCTACAATCCAAACATTTAGCTTCCAGGTTTCCTCTGCTGAAGATTCTCCTTGATCCATTTCTTCTGGTGTTACTGAATCTGCTATATTCCAAACCACTCATGACACACCTCTAAGCCATTTAACACAGTACATGTATGTGTATAGTCATGAAATAAATCCAGTAGTGTCTGAATATGAGTCTCAAGAAAATGAATATTTCATCCATATAGTCTTCACTATAATCTTGGATACTATACCACATTGTTTGTAGTTTGACTGTCTTGGCTTTGGTGGGCATGCTTCAATTAAACTATTTCACACTCTTGAAACTCCCTACATCACTATCTTAGAGATAATAGTTTATTCCACATATTCTCATTCATCACATACAACAACAAAAAATAGAAACAAATGAAACATTGATTATTTAACACAAAAAGTAACTGAACTGTAGATAACTTAACAGAACGAAAAATGGATGAGGATTGTTGCTCATTTAACATGTTACAATACAAATCAGCATAATAAATTATTTTACAATATACACTATTCAAAATTTTAGCAAAATTTCTTAGGAATTTGTCTTGGAGTGTTTTATTCCATACTGACACAAACATTGTCATTGAAAACTGAAGAATAATCACTGGAGAAAGTAATAAAATTTACTGTATCAAGAAAGATGTGGATTTGACAAACTTTACAGCACATGTGCCTGAAGAAACCTAACAGTTTCAAACTGTAAAGAAATGGAACTAAAAGATTCATGCATATAATCCATCAGGAAAACATGTCCGTGAAATGTATACCCCCTCAAACCCCTAGCTGGGGTATGCAGGGGTAAACCTATTTTTCTTATTTTTGCTCCAAAACATAGATTGTGGGTACTCGTTAGAACTGTCTCACCAAGGCGGTTCTAATGTGTACCCACAATCTATGATTTGAGCAAAAATAAGAAAAATATCCAAAAAAAAATCTAATGAAAATTTTCATTTTTTTTACAACTTAAAAAATCTCTGTATATTGCATGGACAAGTTTTCGTAATGCTATTAACCACTATTAAGACAGAAATAATGTGGGAATCTGTTTGTCTATCGTCACACTGTTTATAAATACAAAATGTTCTATTGGTAGAACCATGCTATAATCATCAAAATCTAAGAAATATTTGTGATTACCACACACACCACATTGACTACTTTCATAAAAAGTATGTTTTCCTGGGTATACCAAACCTAAAAGCTGACGACTGGAACTACAATATCCATGGACTAATTTGACTGCAAATAAAAAATCTTAAGCAAAACGAAAGTATGCTTAGAACAATTAACATTATCTAGTGGGTATCAACTCAATAAGAACATCTGAACATCATGAATACAACAAACAGGCTGTCGGAACTACACCATAGATCCATACCATAGCTTTTATGAACTGAGTACTATAGTTTATTTATATTACCATTGATTTCATAACTTCAAAATTTACAAAAGAAAAGTGTTACTTATAAATGTAGCAACTACAGCAATTATTTTCAAAAAGAATCTGCATTGTTTTTATTCAGTAGAAACAAAGGTAAAAAAATCAACAACAAAAAAAAAAAACAAACAAAAAACATAAAGTATTTAGCTGAATGTTTTCCCTGTGGGACAGGTATCAGTCAGGGTGGAGTTATATTGCTTCTTCTTTTTTTTTTTTTTTTTCCTTTTTTTTTGAGCCATGGCATGGATCCTTTAGTGTATTACATCAGGTTAGAAGATATTAAGTGATAATGCTCAACACTTTGTGAAGTTCTCCTCAAAATATGAAACACATACTGTTACACTGAATTTAATAAGAGTTAATTTTAATGCTGGTGATTCTCTTATGAATTTATAGAGAACTTTTAAAATCTGTTCAAATTATCACCAAATATCTTCCTAATCAGGCCCCAAGGTTATAATTTCTATGCTCAACCAAACTTAGCATGAAAAATAAATTGCTCTTCAGTAATTCAATATTCAAAATCAATGCATTTTTTTTCTTTGGTTTGAATCATGAAAGTCTGCACAAGTTATCATCCAATTTAAATTAGTATCAACAAACATAACACGGATTGATGGCATATTGTATTTAACCAGAACTTTATGAGCAAGAACTGTTTTATGCTCAGATGAGTTAAGCATATAAACTTCAAACCTTGGAACTGGGTCTTCAGGCTGATGATAACACCAGGTACTTACTGGACATGCTACTGGTCTCGGAGTCTGTAAACACAACCAAACCATATGTACACATCACTTAACATGGTTAAACAGAAACATCCTGGATTTCTGGACACCCATTAAGCTGTCTGTCACAAAAAGCTAATTCCCTTATTAAAGACAATATTTGTTTCAAACTCAAATAGAAATTAAATGTGAACAGCAAAAATGGGAATAAAATGTGAACACTGTAAAAGTCTCTTAACAATTTGCTGCTTTCTGAGCTTTAAGTCATGAATCTGACCTGTCCCTCTCGGAAACAGTTTGATCTAGTTTGACATTGGTCTACACTGTTTGCTCTATCAGGTGTGTCCAACAATCCAGGATACTGAGGCACACAATCATAACTTAACAGGCAGGACATAATGGGTATAAATGACAATCCATGGATAAACCCAGGAATATGTTCCAAAACATAAACTTTTCAACAATTTCATCAAAATATCTTAAGAGGTACACGAACATGTACATGTGTGTACATGAAAAAAATATGAAGGAAATATTTAGGAATATTCAGGAAGTTCAGGATAGAAATGAAATGAGGAAATGAACTGGTATTGTGGAGAACCACTAAGACAAAGCACACAAATGGGGAAACAAAATATAGTCACCATTCATAATCCCTAGTAAAATGATCAAAGTGGTATACATGTATTTATTTTTATAGCTTGTGACATTTTATTTGGAGAAAATATGTCACCAGCTTATCAGAACCTTTCTTGTACCTACATCTATATATAGATACAATAATTCAAATGACTTTCCTTATTCTGTAAGTTAAAAGTCTTTAACATTTTTGTAGTTACAGTCTGGTTTCTTTTGCACCTAATTGGGTAATGGCAAATCCATGTTTCCTAAGATCCACAATTATCTGAAATTGCTGCTATGATGATGCGGATTTCCATATATAGATCTATACAATCCAATTAATTTGTGATCATGATATGTTATTGATAAGGAACACATTCAATATCCTATTCAACAAGAAGGTGGTAAACTTCTATACTGACTTTCTAATCCGCTTACATAACTGAATGCAAATATCTAATGACTCCATTTCATGCACAATTCTTGCATTTGTGGAAAAATCCTTTTATAAAGCTAGTGTGCAAGGAAGTGATATTAAAATTCAGCATTTGGCTGAATATCAACAGAAGCTTGAAAAAATATTGTTAAATGCTAATTTGCAAGATTCTTTAAAATGTTAAATATTATTTTATACAAAAGATGACGAGGTGAGGAACAGCAATTGACAAAGAGACATGATATGATGAACAACATTTAACCTTTACATAACAATATCAGGGATTTTCCCATAACTTCTACAATGGGTTTTATTAAAAGACGGTAGATTCATTGAAATCTTTATACTCATCTCAAAATTTGGCATCTGGGAAAGGAAATTTTGTCTAGGAAAATCCCTGTCTTTTTATCACAATCATGGACAAAACGCAATACATAAACATTTATAACATGAGTGGTAAATGTTGGGGATGATTTTTGAGAAGGAAAATATTTCTGATAAAATAGTGAAGAAATAATAATATAGTATGATACGATTTTTTGTAATAAATAAAGGATGTAAGTTAATGAAAATCAGAAATAAGCAGAGTGTTTTGCAATGGCAGAAACTCTAAAAATGTTAAATGTTTCAAATTTACAGACTGTATGATATTTAAAATACTTTTCTTACAGCTGTTCAATAAGAAAAGCATCATTTAAATTCACAACACCAATCAGTTCATATGAGTAAAATTTTTCGCTTTTTCTTTTATAAAACACATTTCAGAATTAGTCTATTAATAAGTCTAAGCTAAGAGTTACCACCGTTTGTAAGCACTCTTCAATTGAAGTGTATTAAAGGTAGTACCTGAGCCTCTCCTAGTGAGGTAGGGTTCTTCCAACTCAATGGTAAATACTTCATTCTTCTCATACTCTTCGTCATCAAATATTCGAACTTTGATGAATTTCCTGAAAAAGGTAGAAAAGTATGTTAATTGTGATGCCATTTGGGATCTTTGCAGTACCAGTGACATTTCAAAATATAATAAATCAAGTAATCAGCAAGCTTGATTTTGGACCAATTTCTACCCTACAATTATTTATAAAACTGGACATTTATGATGCATATGTAGATTTTTCCTTTATACCTAAAACCTTCTGGCATATCTGGCCTTTTTCAATAAATTTAACTTCCAACTACACATTCTTAAACTTTAAAATTGAATACAGAACTGTATAACTCAGTTCTGTTCCTCTTGGGTGTTTCAAATTGATGTTATCAAGGAATAAATTTGATATTTTGGTGGCATTTTTGGCTATGGTGTAAAATTCAACTCATTATTACATGCAGTTTGGCTAGACTTAAATTCTCCAGAGCATATCCAGCAGCAGCAGAGAATTGATCAATGTGAAACTGTCAGAGTAAGACCTAGTGTAATTAATAGAAGTAGCAATAGTTTTACTTGAATGTATAGATTAATGAAATCAATAGGCCAGTGAAATTGGTTGTGGCCAGAGACATTTCCAATATTCCAGAGACACAATTTTTCATGGGGTGAAATGAGCTACATTCTGATCTAATATGTTTTCCTTTTTTGATTATGTCAAGTTAAGCGAGATTTCAATGCATTTATAAGCTCATGTGTGATCTTAGTGGGGCACATTCTGAACTGCTATTACACAGATGACTTCTAAAAAGCATTAGCTGATTTTATATCAGCTCAGAGAGATAATGCCCTGAAAACATTTGAAGATGGTTTCTAGACATTGTGGCAGAGTTTATTTACAAAGGTAAAAGTAGGCAATAATCAGGAAATGGTGCAATCAGAAAGAAATTCCCATTAATAAAACTGAGGTGGGAAAATACTTAAGTAAACAATCAGGTACTTATACTAAGAAAACATGTTGCAAGAATCTATTACCTCCTGCCATCCACATTGAGCACTTGCTCAGATAATGCATGTAATGATGCACTGAATGAAGGAATAGCATGAAACAAGTGACTGATAAAACAGAGTATATTCTTCTCCCTGTTTTGATGATTAGCTTTCTTTAACCTGCAGACATAGCTATTCCCAGTGGACAGAAGACATCAATGAAACTTGGCTTAGCAAACAATTCTGTCATGGCAATATTGGTGTTTATCTCTAAAGAGATCAATTCCCTAGAACCACAGAAAGGTCACACAAGTAACTCTATCAGGCTATTTTGAAATACTGTAGGATTTGGAAATGTTCATGAGAACCTTCAAGGCTCTTGCAAATATAGTCTCATTACATGCTTCATAGAGCTCACATTTACTCATTAGGGAATTCTATTAACTCATTAATAATTCTGGCATAGCATTACGAAAACATGCCCATGCAATATACAGAGATTTTTTGAGCTTTAAAAATTGAAAATTTTTAGCTGAAATTTTTTTTATATTTTGCTTATTTTTGCTCAAAACATAGATTGTGGGTACACGTTAGAGCCACCTCGGCGAGGCGGTTCTACTCGCCGAGGTGGTTCTAACGAGTACCCACAATCTATGTTTTGGATCAAAAATAAGAAAAATATGCATTACCCTGCAAACCCCAGTTTTACTATATAAAAGTGGGGTTCAAGGGGGTAAACATTACACGGACATGTTTTCGTGATGGAAAAGTTGTGAAATAAAATTCTTGTGAAACTGTCAAAATTTACAGCTTATATTTTAAAAATTCCGTCCTCCATAAATACTCAGAATCTCTTGACAGAGTTATGATGTGAAATACAGAACTTTCCGATTTATGAGTAGATTATTATTTGCTTTAGAATTTAAAACTGAATTAAATTCTGGAATTTTAAATGGTCCCAAGTGTGAATGGAGTTCTGGCATGCAATATCTAAATTAATAAATATATTTTGCTTAAAGTAAACCGCTAAAAGGATCAGCTATTGGATTGTCATTACCAAGATATGTTTGAACTTGTCAAAGAACAATTGATTTAACAGTTTAGGATAAGGGTCTACCCTACATTTTTGTTATAACCATTTCACAAATACTCATCTAGAAGTTAATGTTGTTATGGAACTGCAAAAGTTTCTTTCCTCCCAATTTGTTTCATGAGTTCGAACCTTCATGAGTCAGTATTAAAAACAGACAGTCAGTCAATGGATCATCAATTTCATCTTTTGAAAATGTGTGTATTATAGGCAATACATTTGTGTTATTCTTTCAGAACTATAGCATGTAATAATTGATTGGCACATTGTACTTTTTCAACAGCACTTTGTCGATCATTTTCCAGGAATATAAGATGCTTATAACTATCGACTTCCACTTCAATGATAATGTCTTTTACAATCAAAGACCTTGTCAACTTCTTGGAGATGTTATTATATTGATATTTGATGCCGGTAGATCTTCAAGAAAACATGTTTGGCAGCATTTTTGAAACTGAATATAGAACTTATTAGTTTAATATCTTCTCAAGAGATTGCAGACTTATAATGCTTGTAGTTTCATGTTGCTCAATCAAGGTCTAGAATTTTACCCTGATCACAAAAGGTCAGAGAGAATAAATGTTTGTTTTTCTTCAAACAAGCCAGTAAGCTATCCAAGGACAAGTAAAGAGTTCTTAGTAATTGAGTCAGATGCAATCAATATATAGGTCAACTTCAGAACCGTTTATTTGATTTATGGAATATCAATAAATGAGACAGTTTAACACAAGAGGACAACTGAATAACATTTTTACAAACGGCAGAATAGCAGAGAGCTCTATAGGCACAAATATACATAGAAGTTGACAAGAAATCACAAGCCTAAGAAAGTAGATAGAGGTCATATATTAAAGGTGATAAAATAATAGACAAATATATCCTAATACCATCATGGCTCTATTTTATGATGAGAAGGGAATGTGCCTAAACTGACAATAACAGTGGACTCAGAGACGCCAAATTCCATTCCATACAGAACAAATACATTAGGACAATTTTGTTTAGTTAGCTGCAGATTTTGACAAAACAGGAACAATTTATTAGCAGAATCTCTATAGCTAAGAAACAAGTCTGAATCAAGACAGTTCTGAAATTTATTAGTGCAACTAGACAGATTTTGGAGACAGAAGTATTCACACAATTGTCGGTTCAGTCCCGGCTAATAGTGTTGATCAGAATTGCTTTACAAATCATGTTTCTTATTGTTCTAACTCCGACACCAATCCAATCAGATTTGTTTAATCAATCAAACTTCTCCCTTGCTTCTACTTGAAAAAAAGAACCAAGTGACAAAAAGAACAAATTCTGTCTGGAAAAAAGCAAAAACATTTTCAAATATGTAGAGACACAATCTCCTGTTTTATTTGCATAAAAATGTTGTGATTTATTCTTAGATTCCATTATGTCCTGGAAGTCACCATTCATCTGTTTTTGGTTTGGCTTGGTTATGGCTTAACACCCCAGTCAACATTTTTCAGTAATGTTGGGATGGAGCTACCGCTTCCTGGGTATTTCACCAGTACTTTTGGAAGCTTAAAGTGTCTTGCAAAAGAACACAACATGGCCGAAGTATGAATCAAACCCAGGACCTCTCCGTCCTTCGGATCGGGACGTTAACTGGAGGCCCCCTGTGCAGGGACAGTCATCCGCTGTGCAGGTTAAAGATCCCTACACAGGTTCTATCCTCATGCATGTAGGCTCATCCTGCAAACACACCGGAGTGTACAATGTACACCTCCCAAGAATAATCAGAAATTGATTGATGGGAGTAACAAGAAAACAAAACAAACTATGGAGTCCAGTAATATACCACATCCACCATTGTACTTCCCATTATGTCTCCCCCCTTCAGGGTTGGGAGACATATTGTTTTTCCCTGTGGGTCTGTCTGTCCGTCCGTCCGTCTGTCTGTCCATCACAAATCGAGTCCGCTCTATAACTTGAAAATTGTTTAAGATTTTTCAATGAAACTTGGTACACTTGTAAACCACGACGAGAAGATGTGTCATGCACAAGGACCATAACTCTAGCTTGATTATTTTTGGAGTTATTTCCCTTTGATTATTTTCGATACAATTTTGTGTCCGCTCTATAACTTGAAAACTGTTTAAGATTTTTCAATAAAACTTGAAATAAAATGTTTAAGATTTTTCAATAAAACTTGGTTCAGTTATTAAGCATGAGCAGACGATGTGTCATGCACAAGAACCATAACTCTGGCTTGAGTATTTTATGAGTTATTTCCCTTTGATTATTTTCCATACAATTTCGTGTCCGCTCTATAACTCGAAAACCGTAAGAGAAATTTCAGTGAAACTTGGTACACTTATAAAGCATGATGAGACGATGTGTCATACACAATAATTATAACTCTTGCTTTCATATCTTTTGAGTTATTTCCCTTTATTTTTCCATACAATTTCATGTCCGCTCTATAACTTGAAAACCATAAGAAACATTTTAATGAAACTTGGTACACTTATAAAGCATAACGAGATGATGTGTCATGCTAAAGAACCATAACCCTTGCTTGCATATCTTTGGAGTTATTTCCCTTTGATTATTTTTCATACAATTTTGTGTCTGCTCTATAACTCAAAAATCATTAGAGATTTTTCAATGAAACATGGTACACATATAAAGCATGATGAGACGATGTGTCATGCACAAGAATCATTACTCTTGCTTTCATATCTTTGGAGTTGTTTCCCTTTGATTATTTTCCATACAATTTCTATAACTTGAAAACAGCAAGAGATATTTCAATGAAACTTTGTACACTTTTAAAACAGAATGACAGGATATGTGATGCACAAGAATTATAACTCTTGCTTGCATATTTTGGACATGCACGTAGAAAGTGGGGAGACATCAGTTTTCACATAGAAAACAAATTCTAGTTCACCATCTGTGTTTCTTAGTTCACATTGCCACTATTAAGTAAAGCTGTGCTTGGTGGATCTTATAGAGACAGATTCACAGCAGATCTACACAGTTTATGGAGAGAGAAAGCATGTAATTTAAAAGAAGGAACTCCAAATGGTATACTGTATATTTTGAAAAGGCACTTTCATTCGGTAACTTCTGCCAAGTGAAACAACTAGAATCATCTGATAATCTGTGTGATTTCACTTCAGACTTAAAGGAATTCTACAACATAATATTGAGCTGTCTCGTGGGAAAACCAACAATGTGGTTTCCGAACAAGTCCTACACAAATCAGGCTGCACAGTCACAGAAGCAGGCTAGAAGCTTGAAATTTCGGATTTAAGAAGAAGAGGAATTGTACTATCCGTGTAGCAAAAACAAAGGCGCTGATCTGCGTCTTTGTTTTCGCATATGCAGATTGTTGGTTTTCTCATGAGGTGGCTCATATGCTTGAAATCTCTCTGCCAAACTCAAATATAGCTGTCTGGCAAATACACGACTAGTAATTTCAGTTCCAATATAACTTGACATCAAAACAATTTTGTAAAGAAATTCTTGTGAGTGGAATGAAAGACAATATCAATGAAGTGTTGGAGGATGACATGGAAAGCTTGGTGTGAATTCTACTGACTCACAGAGCCATTCAGAGTACACAGGAGACCTTCAAGGGTCAGTCTCAAAGGCTGCAAAAAAGGAAAACCAACAACATATCATCTGATTTATGCCAATTCATTTAACGTGTACATGGGCCATATGTATGATATTAATTAAAACTGGTTCCATTCTGTTCTGGCAAAACATAATGCTGTGAAGGATCATGCAGTTTCAGTCAGATATATTCTAATATTCTTAATCAAAGAGCTAAATGCCAGACAAATGATGTTACACAATGAGAAGTTGGCATAGAATAAGAAATAAAATATATATAGAAGCATCTGCAGTTGCAGCTAATTAAAGAACCACACACTGCATTTTGATCTGGCTGATCGGTAACAAAGGAACTATGTGAATTTTACTCTTTACCCCATCTGTAATTACATTTACATGTACATGAACAATAATCTGGAATTAAACAAATTGCATTACCTGTTTAATCATATGACTTTGTTGTTTTCCAGTGGATAATATCATGTAATTAAAGCATTATGACCACACGTGTATAATAGGGCTGACTATCGATGCCAATTTTGACTATCGCGATAGTATCGCTATCGTGGAAATCACTATCACGATACTATCACTATTGTGGCATACTATCACGATACTATCGACAAACCCAAAATGCGCCCAGACTGTGGCCTTTCCAGTTTTATTTGGAACAATCTCGAAATTTGTCGCCATTTTCGGCAGTTGGTTAAAAGTGAAAAGTAGAATGGTGTGTTCGATTAGGCCACAACTCACGTCACACTAAAAACCGGGACTAAGATCGAGTCATTCCAGTCCTTTCGGACCAAAACGATATTGGCTGATACCAATAATAAACCAGACTGGTTTGCATCTTGCCTGGTCGCAAATCTCTCTCAAGCAGGATATTAAACCTTCATCAATATAGGTTTTCATAATCATATGAAAAAAACATGACAGTTGATGTTACGGGGGGCCATGGTGGCCCACGTTTTTTTTATTCTATTCTGTTCTATGTTCAGGCAGGCATGCAGTAATCAAGCCCGCTCAGGATGTGACTATTTCGCTAATAAAACACGCCCAAAAACAAATATGGAGAAAGAGTTCCGTCAATGAAAATAAACTATCGAAACTATCGATAGTTGGACGAACTATCGGCGATAGTCATCGATAGTTCATTGTACAATCGATGCATCACTATCAAAGCAGTTCCTATCGCAACGCATCGATGTATCGATGCATCATTACACCACTAGTGTATAACACTTTTGCGGGAATATGTACGAGGGGTGTTCGGAAAGTTCGAACAATTGTCTGACCATTCACATAATATTCATAGTAAAACAAAAAGAAACGTAATTATTTTAACTTCAATATATCCTCTATGAATGCTGTGAAAATCAAGATGATAAACTGAGACATAATTAAGATATGTTCAATACAAACAAGTGTGGTACAGGTAACCGGAGCACGCCAAAGTCAAAACGACGTCGCGAAAACGTCAAACATTATTTTAATCCTGTTAGCGATGATCACTTTTTCCCGGCATGAACACTAACTATATCTATGTATTTCATGTGTCTCCTCATCCTTTTGTAATAATGTTCCGTAACCATTTATCAGTATGTGTTGATACAGCTCCCTAAGCCTAATTTGCTAATATTCTCCGTTGAATCATCAAACTTTTCGCAATTCTTAATGGAACACAATTCCACTGCCGGTCGGTTACTTCTAAAATTGTCATTAGTTGATTTTATTCCACTGTTAAAACATAAAAGTTCATCTGTACATAAACGCTGGACTACATTTTTCAAACATTTCCAGTTTATTTGACCATCTTAAGTGTTTCTGTGGGTGTTTTATGAAGAAATTACAGAATTTCATAAACCTTCGCAACGCAACGACGCCGTTTGACGTCATGGTTTTCCCATACAACCCTTAAAATAAAGGGCCATAACGTTTTTGTGGAATATCAAATTGATTTAAAAATTTTCAGAAAATAATGATATGTTGTTGCAATATTACATGACGATTCCATGCTTTTCAGACGATGAGCAAACAGTCAGAAATAATGTTAATTTCTTTGAGACTTTGTTTAAAAAAGTGGTATTTTTGGACTGCTCCGGGTACCGATGATGACGTTGCCACGACAACCGGTATTTTTGGTTTTTCTGGTCACTTTTCTTTCATTTTACCCACAACAATTCAGAATAAGTGGAAGTTAACGCACACACACTTTCCAATACCATGGATGACAATTATGAGAGATATTACAAAATTACACGAACTTTCCGAACACCCTACGTAACGTCATTGACGACATCCGTAACAACAATGTTAATTTTCACTGGAAATATGTCCACTTTAAAGGCGATAAAATCGTATTTAAGAAGTCATTATGATAAAACGAATCTTACACTTGTGGTCATTTCATATGAAATTTATTCAACTCGCCGAAGGCTTGTTTAATAAATTTCATATGAAATGACCACTCCTGTAAGATCCTCTATTTAGCCTATCTTAACCACTGTTAAGTCTTTAAAGTTTGCTTGTTTCAATCTTGTCTGGCTAGGGATGTGATTTTAAAGTTGAATGACATATTTACTCCTCATTTGGACATTTTGATTTTTCCTTTGCATGCTTTATGCATATACTACTGGAGAACTTATTCCAGAAATAAAAGCTTTTGAGGATTAGTTATGTCTGTTGCGAAATGTCAGAGTATAATGTGATCAATGTAACATCTTCTAGATAAGAGTCAGCAGCCTGTTTGTTTTGATCTCTGTTTCTCCAATTGTCATTAATGAATTCTGGTTTTGCTCTTACAATATTGCAGTCTGGGATAGTGCCAACACAATATAGCTGCACTGATTTGCTTTGGTAAAAATTCATGTTGGTATGCAGACATCTTAAAATCACAGACTGCTTTTTTCAAGTTTTTGATTAGTTGTTTATATACAAACATTTCAAGAAAAATAGTGTACCAATTGCTACAAAGAGTTACAGGGAGTATGAAATCCTGATATAATTCAAACTTAAAACAGCAAAATGTATGAACTTCTAAGGACAATATGGTCTGCAGTAAAAAGCAGTGTTTAGGCATTTCTGTATGTATGTCAGTCATTGATAGATCACTGTTTTTTTCATCAGCTCATTAATTTCATTGACTACAGGTACACAAAAATATCATCAGTTTATTGTTTCTCCAGCTTCTGTGGTTTTTAGTTCTTGTTCCATTTATTCTATTCTGAATAAAGCTCCCAGGTGCAACAATAACTTAAAACATTAATTAATGAAATTGTACATGGAGTCCTTTCTTTATATTACTAGCTATAACATGTAAACTATGCCAGACTCCCACATGCTCAGTGTCAGCGTAATCAATGGAAAGATAGAAGTACAGATCTAGAGCCTAAATGTATTTCAAAATGATTTAAATAATTGACTTGTCTCATTAAATAAGTTATTAGTAGGTCATGTCCATGCTATCCTAGAGCCACTTCTGTGAGCTACCCACAGTTTTTGTTTTATGGAGAATTCAGACCATTTGTTATCAACAATCTACCTTGTCTGGTGTTCTGAAAATCATTATTATACCTACCATGTGTTACAACCTTCAGGAGTGCTGCTAATTTTATCAGTTTTATCTGTTTTTGCATTACAATTCATTCATTGTATCTGTTTGACTTCTGTTGCATTCAGTACCAAGTTCATTAGGTATCCTGTCAGTATTTTAGTCTCTTGTCCAATTTCAAGGTCCATTTCATCTAGCCAATACTGCGAGTTAAGGTAGGGGCTTAGGAGAAAAGGTGAAATGTAGTTGTCTCTGTGTTTGTTTGAATAGTCATTTACCTACTCCATTGAAGGGACTGCCTCCATCTGGGCTATAGGAAGTACTGCTAAATGCCATGCAAAGATGTCAGGCTGACCACCTTCAGCATTGCTTAAATATTTAGTAGGTTTGTGCCTGCCCAGGAAAGTCAGCCGGCCCTTAGTCAAACCATCCATGCATGTTAGTTTTATATGTAATGTTTACGTGAGTGTGGCTATATTTCATTCCAAGAAGGCCTGTGACATTGGAGATGACGTCCCAACATAACTAGACTGGGACATTAAGCAACACAAACATTGTGTTTGTTGTTAAAATCCAGATTAAATGCTGCCCTTCATTATGGATCAATAGCATGTGTTTCTTTAATTAGGTGTAACTGCAGATACTTTTATATCTTTTTTGTTTCTAATTGTTTGCCAACTTCTCATTATGTAACATTGTAACTCTGGCATTTAGTTCTTTGATTAAGAATATCTGAATATTTCTGACTTAAACTGCATGAGGCCTCACAGCATCATGTCTGTAGCCAGAACAGAATTGATTACTAGTAAAATTTACTACAATTAGTAGTGGATAACAGTTACTGGCTTTTGCCACTATACAGATTGTATAGAAAAAGCAACTACTAAATAAGACATTATGAAAACTTGCCCAAGTAATATACAGAGATTTTTTAAGTTGTGAAAATTAAATTTCAGTAGAAAATTTTTGATATTTTTCTTATTTTTGCTCAAAACATAGAATGCTGAGGCGGTTCTAATGAGTACCCACAATCTATGTTTTGGAGCAAAAATAAGAAAAATAGGTATACCCCTGCATACCCCAGTTTTGCTATATAAAAGTGGGGTATAAGGGGGTATATATTACATGGACATGTTATCCTGATGCCCTGCCCTAAAAACTAGATGTAATGGACCTTGAAATCGGACAAGAGACTAACAAGATACCTAATGAACTTAGTACTGAACATGTGAATGCAACAGAAGTCAAACAGATACAATGAATGAATTGTAATGCAAAAACAGATAAAACTGATAAAATTAGCAGCACTCCTGAAGGCTGTAACACATGGTAGGTGTTATAATGATTTACAGAACTCCAGACAAGGTAGATTAACTGTTAATGATAAAGTATGGTTAGTTCTCCATGATGACAAAATCATGGGGCTCTCACAATTTAGAAGCACTTCTGTAACTTCATGAAGTAGCAGCTGTGAGTATGCATAGTAACCTACTTGATTAGCGAAGTCAATTATTTAAATTAGTATGAAATACAGTCATAAAGGCTTCAGCTCTGTACTTCTATCTTTCCATTGATTACGCTGACACTGAGCATGTGGGAGTCTGGCACTGTTATAAAGTTTTAACTATTTATATAAAGAAATTAATATAAACTCCATGTACAATTCATTAATGTTGGAAGTTATTGCTTCACCTGGGTTCAGAATAGAATAAATGGAACAGAACTAAAACCCACAAAAGCTGGAAAAACAATAAACTGATGATATTTCTGTGTACCTGTAGTCAATGAAATTAAAGAGCTGTTGAAAAAACAGTGATCTATCAATGACTGAGATAGAAACAAAGAAACTTATACCTCAAACTGGCACAAACAATTACTAGAAATTCATACACCCATAACATTTCTTGCTTTTTTTCTGCTTTAATTCTGTAGAAATTTCATCTCTTAAACTGTAAATTTGAAACTGCAGCAATTGGCCCGATATTTTCTTGTAATTCTTGTCTGTTATAATGTTCAAATCTTGAAAAAAACATTTTGTAGTTAAAAGAAGTAAGACAGTCTGCATACCAAGCATGAAACCAACACAAATCAGTGCAGCTATATTGGCACTGTCCCAGACTGCAATATTGTTAAGAGCAAAACCAGAATTCATTATGACAATGGCAGATAGTAGTCAGTTTTCTCCCTTGAATGCTTTTCTGAAACTACCAGGTCCAAATGTTTGGTTTCCTCTGCTTTTATCATTGCTTCCCATGCAAAATATGGAAAATATTTTTCTGTACATACATCCAATAGAACAACAAAAAAGTTTCAAACCTCTAATTTTATGATCTTATAGTCTTCAATTCTGACTTTATTCCCATCGGCATCTCTTAATTGGCACAGATGTTAAAATAATTACACTTATTTATCACCTGACCTGCATTATGACCCATTGATAAAAGCCAAGGATTTCAAATGACTGGACCCAGTCATCATTTGTTCCACCTTGGTAATTACCCTATATTTATCAAGGGCATTAATTCACTACTGTCTGCCATTGGAGAAACAGAGATCAAAACAAACAGGCTGCTGACTCTTATCTAGAAGATGTTGCATTGATCACATTATACTCTGACATTTCACAACAGACATAACTAATCCTCCAAAGCTTTTATTTCTGGAATAAGTTCTCCAACAGTATGCATAAAGCATGCAAAGGAAACATCAAAATGTTCCAAAATGCTGTAAACGCATCATTTAACTTTAATTCATGTCTCTAACCAGACAATATATGGGCAAGCCTACTTCAAAGATTGTGGTAAACTAAGGCCAAAACATGTGGAACTCCAGCTTTTAACAACCACCAAAAATTTTTATCAATTTTAAAGACTGATGTACTTTTTTACATTAATAAAAAAGATGGCTAATTAATAAATCAGTTATGAGTGTTTTCCTCGTTAATTTGCTGGGGCAAAGCGAACAGTTACCTATCTAGTTAACAAGATCTTTTCAGAATGTCTGATGAAAGTACTTCTTACAAAGCCAAACTACAAGTAGGAATACAAACTACATACCTATAGGACTGATAGATGATAGGTTACTAGAATCTAGTAAAACCATAACAAGATGTATAGGGAAAATCCCTCCCACTTTTGCAAATTCTTGGTGAAAGTCTAAACCTTCTGTAAGGTATAGCCTTCTTAACTGACTTATAGGTACTGGATGTTGACAAACCTGGCTGCCACTTTATCAAAGTACACAATAATACACTAGCTGTCACTTTGTGAAAGTGAATTTGACAAAAATGGATACCTCGTTCTCCATGTACAAGTTGAAAGGCACTTTGTGAGAGTGCTTGATTCCAATGTCTCAAAGCTTAAGTATTATTATTATAAACAACTAAATTGGCTGACTACAGTTAACTACCACAATCAGAACCAACAAGGAACATATTTAACAATTAATGACTTTAAATTATCTGACATAACATAAATTTGACAATATTTGGATTCCAGAATCATTCTGTTGAAGCCTAAATCAAAAAATTTAATGTTTCTAAAAAGCTCCAGAAATATTGACCTCCAAACTGTATCTGTGACAATGAACAGTTGAACCCCCATAAAACATATTGTTCTAAGTATGTTCCAGCAGTAATAACATATTATGTAAGTCATATAATAAGTCATATAATAACATAGAAAGTCATAATTGTGGTATAGATAGCAGCATCACCTGTTTCTGATTGTCAATGACGTCATAGACCAATTTACAGTAATTAATGACACTGACAATTCATACCTGGCACACAGACATAAAACAAATCCTGGCTGTTGTCTGACTCGGCATTGATCAAGGTCTATGTATTCTCTGACAAATGGGAAAACTAGGAGATTACAAAGTTTGAAACATTGCAGAATTTAAATCATATCTGAAAAACTTGAAATCAAATCAAGAATCACAAATCATTTGCTTTTAAAATACAAAGGCCCTAATCAGTGATCAATACTGTTTTGGTCACTACCAAGTTTAGCCAGAATCTCGCTGGAATGGGACAAACTGGCAACTGGTTGGCGACTGGTTGTAAGCTTATTCATGACGGAGGTAAATGTGATACAAAAGCAACTTAGTGAATGGTCATTTATGCAAAAAGTTTGAGAATTTCAGCTTGAGGGTTTGTATTGTCCCATAATGGCCCTGAGCCATTCTCATGACATGCTGATGACATTCACACCAATGTATTTTTTTTTTTTACACAAGTTAGTCATGAGTTGTTCCCAAATCGCAAAATTGTCTTGTGATTTTCATGCAATAGTCTGGAGACATTCCTAAAGTACTGTGTTACTGTATTAGACACAAACCTACTCAGGAGCTAAGAACACTTAAGTTTTCTCCAAGCAGAACGTATGTTATTGTTGTTGGCAAACAGAATGAAAACATCTTAACAGTGTTCAAGCTATCTAGTAAAAGTGTAACTTTATCTCTTTTCCCGCAAAAATCAAGAATCAGCGCCACCACTAGGCCACAGCAGACGAATTTACCTTTTTGTTGGCAGAGAAGCAGACGAAAAATCAATATCAAATAAACCAGGCTGTAAAAGCATGCAGCAGTGATAGTATTTTGTGAGCATGCATTATAGTTCATTACCTCATTGGTTAAGGCTGTGTGACGTCATTGTAATTGATGCTAACTGAAGCTAATTATCAATGATAATTCATTTTGTATATGGCATTATCTCTTTAATCTGTGCTATGAATGTCTTTTTAAACTAGAAACATATGTGTATGTATTTTAAGAGTTCATTTCCAATAAACATTTACTTAACCACATCTTAAACCAACGGGAATCATCATTTTTGTGACTTTGACCCTGCATATTTTGGCATGTCCACCAGCCTGGAAGACCCCTCCTCCTAGGTCATTGTTTTATGCATAACCATGGGAAAGTTTACGAAAAGTCATTCTAATATTATAATTCTATCATTATGCACCCTCCCACAAACAGTTACACCTATCAGGATTAGCTGAAATGAGATCAAACAAAGGTCACCCAACCAATTTCTTTGTTTACAACTCATGGAAAATTTTTGTTTGGCATAATTTCTTAGAAGGGGTAAACTAGGGAAATTACAATTTTCTAGTGATAACATATGTATACTGAAAATGCTATCTAGCCAAAAATATCCTTTTGGAACCTTTTAAACCTAACAGAATCATTAATTTTGTAATTGAAAACATGATTTCCTGGTGCAGACAGAAAGTTATGTAAGTTTAATGCAGCTAAGTAAGGTAGCAATACAAATGTTTCACATCAACATAAATCTAGAGTGATTTGTTGTTGCAACAGCAGAAAAATTATTAAGTTTTGTCTTAGCATGTACATGCAGCATGCATTTTAAACTATGCAGTGATTGTAAATGAGAGGGTACTATTAATAGCACAGATTATGTTCAAGTCTGTAAGCAGTGTATGTATTTATAGCTCAGCCTCTCTGTTTATCAATGAATCATGAATGACCTACTTGCGGGGTATGATAAGGCATAGCTTTTACACTGTAAGCTATTTTAAGCCATATGCACATTAGAGTCTCAGAAAAAACTCAATTAACATATTAACAGCTGCCATCATTTGAGCGGCCTCATGAGAAAACCAACAATCTGCATGGGCGAAAACAAAGACGCAGATCAGCTTCGCGGTAACCGCGAAGCTGATCAGCACCTTTGTTTTCGCTACTCCAATAGTACAATTTCTCTTCTTCTTAAATCCAAAATTTCAAGCTTCCAGCTCTTTTCTGTGCTTGTACAGACCGGTTTGTGTCAGACCTGTTCGGAAACCACATTGTTAATTTTCCCACGAGGCGGCTCATTTACTATCTGGTATAAAGAGGATGTTCTAGTAAGCTGTTGGATTTCAGTTTCTAAAACATGAATTGTATGTTACCTAAAACTACATCCGAAGTAATTGCATTCCAATCAGGGACAAAGTTTGGGCATGTACATCGTACACATATCTGCGCACTGTAAATTGGAAAAATTTTGCAAGACTTTTATTTTGCGAATTATCTAATTCCAAATTATTGGTGACTTCTTCAAGCGAAGAATTTACACCTGCATTCTTAAATAAAATCCTTCTATAAGTATTTTATTAGCAAGAACTTGCAAGGCATCATATTCGAGAATATTTCTAAAGTTACAGTATGAACATGCTGAAAGCACAGAATTTTTTCTCTACCTGACATTAATTCACCTTCAAGCAGTTCTTTGTTCAGAGAATCCTTTGCAAGGTCCAATCATTATTGTGTCACCTTTGTAGGGTTTGAAAGCTTCCTTAATTTGAAAAACAAATGATATTGTAATAATTTTGGATAAAATCAATTTCTAAGAAATAGAAACTGGATTGGGGCCACCCTTGGGAAAGCAATCTTCATTTTTAGCCATAAAATTACCAGAATATCCTCTTAATGGCGACATCCAGACTTATCTTAAATCAAAAATCAATTTCATCTTGGAAAATATAGTTATTTGGAAGATTACTGAGAATTGCAATGGAGTTAGGAAAATAAGAAATTTTTATAAATCATATTTTCAAGTTTTCCACCTCAATCAGCATTAGATGCTAAAGCTCTACTCCAAAGTGACTTTGTGAACACTGTTTAAAACTTCTGGACTTACAGTTCATCACCCAAACATGACCATGACTTTTTTGTATTGAATACCCCATTAACCCCCACTTTTATTATAAGTAAAACTGGGGTATCCAGGGGTATACCTATTTTTCTTATTTTTGATCCAAAACATAGATTATGGGCACTCGTTAGAGGCAGCTCTAACATGTACCCACAATCTATGTTCTGGACAAAAATATCATTTTTTTCTGCTGCAAATGTCTTTCAAAATCTCTGTATATTACATGGGCATGCATGTTTCGTAATGACAGGGGAGGGATATTCATATGTACAGTTATTCTGTGATCAAAACTAAAAGTGGTTTGAATGATGGACAGAGATCTAAGGAAATGTCACTGGTCTTCTCAGACATTAACAATTCTGTGAATAGAAAATATGAAATTAATTCACAAATAAAGTGCACTCATTACACCATCACAGTTTAGCCAACACCAGCATTTGGGGCTCTTACATTAAGACCCCTTTACAAATTCATGATTTTCTCTACGATTCACCACGATTCACCCCGATTTCTCATGGTCAGAAAAATCGGGATGAATCGTGGCGAAAAGTGGAAATATTCAGTGTCACTACGATTCCAGTAAGAATGTCCAAGATCTGCAACACTAAGGTCGATGAGGATTGACCACAGTGGCACAATGAATGCTCACGGTGCTTGTACGGCTCGATACGGTACTAGTTTATACGATTCACTGCAGTAGCTCCGTAACGAAACAGTGGATGATTCGTAGGACAACCATACACAATTCGTGGTGAATCGTGAGAATTTGTGGTGTCAAAGATTCCACGACTGGCTACCATCTCTCACGAATAACCGTGAATCTAGCTACGGTGTCAGTACGAATAAGCATGATTCTGCTACGGTTGCGCTACGAATTAGGTCACGCCCAATAACCACCACGATTCGCCACGAATGTTTTAAACAGTTTAAAACTTCCGTAGCACTACCGTGGAGTTTCCCGAATCATCACGATTCATCAAGATTCACCACGGTTCTACTACGAATCACCACGGCACACAAAGATTTTACAAATCGTGGCGAATTGTAGCGGCACCGTAGCGGCACATTGTGAATGTGTAAACAGGCCTTTAGCCTTAGACAGCAATATACAATAATGATTCCAATTCTATATTTGGTCATCTGGCATTCAGGCTATAATTACAGTATGACCAGTTTTTAGCCAACAGCATCACTTCTGGTTTATGTCGAAATAAATCAAATTGAACTAATTGGTCTATAGGGAGATGAGCAGCTTTTTGCACATGCAAAAACAAAGATGCAGATCAGCTGTGCAGTAACTGCACAGCTTGCAGTAACTGCACAGCTGATCAGCATCGTTGGTTTTGCTACATGGTCAGTACAATCTCTCGTCTTCTAAAATTTTAAATTTCCACCTTCCAGCTCTCTTCTGTGATTGTACATGCTGGTTTGTGTTGGAGCTGGTCAGAAACCATGAAAACTGGTTTTGTTGAGTCGCAACTCAATTGGTCTATTGGGAGATGATGACAAAAGCATCAGACAGAATGGACAGAATATATCTTGTAACATATTAACAGCCATACATTGTGCAACAGCTGCAAAGATACATATAGTCAATCAGACAAAGAAGTCTTCAAATATTCGGAATATGATATTAATTCTCATTTTGTTTATTTGTATAGTTTGTATTATGGTTTAACATCCCAGTCAACAACTTTTCAGTCATTGCTTACTTCGTACATGCACCAGTACCACGGAAAGTTGATGTATCATGCTCAAGGGTACAACCAGGTGGCATAGGGGTTTGAACTCAGGACCTCTCACTTCAGAGTCTGATACTCCAACCACAACGCCACTGCACTCCCAAATTTCATATTTCATTTTTTTGTTGGTCGGATGAGTTGATGCTGTACGTCTCAGTCAACAGCTCTGGTCATGTCTGGATGTTGCCTCCATTTTATGGGACTTTTTACCCAAATAACATCAACAATGAAAGGATTCATTAAGTCAAAATAACTAAACAAGCAAGTGCTGCAATGCATCAGAATAATTTCTCTAGATCACATTATATGAGCCGCATCGTGAGAAAACGGGATTTTTGCCTATGCGAAAACAAAGGCGCAGATCAGCTTCGCGGTAACCGCGAAGCTGATCAGCGCCTTTGTTTTCGCTACACGGATAGTACTATTTCTCTTCTTCTTAAATCCGAAATTTCAAGCTTCTAGCCTGCTTCTGAGACTGTACAGGCCGGTTTGTGTCGGACCTGGTCGGAAACCCCGAAGACCGGTTTTCTCGCGTCGCGGCTCATATTATGGCATATTATTGCAAGAATTTCTCATTTCTCATAACCAGAAAACTCTATAGTCTGGTGTATGTAACAATTGATTCAAGAAACTTGCCAAATGAAAAGCAATACTATGAGAACAACATTTAAACTTTCTTTCTTGCTTATGCACTAATTTACGTAATTTATAACCATGGTCCCCCACCCCCGGGGGAGGGCAGGGGAACGCTGTGGAGATGAGCGGGAGGTGGACCAAAATTTTACCACAGCAGTGCGGGAGAAATACCCGAGGTTTGCTTAATATAGGCAAAAAAGGCCTTGAACTGAAAAGGTAGCAGGCTGCGGGGGGGGGGGGGGGGGGGGGGGGGGGGGGGGAACAGCAGTGGTTTTACCAACCAGCAGTCCCCGCAGGGTTTTAGCAAGAATTTGCTGGACCAAAAGTCAAAGTCCCATCTATTAATGACTAGTGCATTAAACTAAGTTTGTTTTTCTTTTAAAGCTACTAAAAAATTTAAGCTTTATAAATTAAAATGCTTCAGAGCTTTCCATCCTAGCTCCAATAAACCACCGCCATATTAAGACAATACTGCCAAGCAATATACAAGAGTCAGTTTGTAAGAACAGACAAAGTTTAATCAAGTTGAGTCTGTATAACTGCTACCATAGACAGATTGACGGCACCTACGTCACCTTGCCTGACAGCTAAAACTGGTGAAACTTCATCACAGTCTTTTACACAGAGAGTTTTCATTAATGTTTAATTACAATTACGCCTACAGTAAATGGAAAAGTCTCTAAAGTTAGACATAAGTTCCTACTTGGGAAAGAAAGCTGAGCATTCAAGAACAATAAGTCAGACACATCATGGAAAACTAACAGCTTATATTGTACTCTAGGTGTTGTGAATACCATACACAAACCCTTGAAGATAAGCATCAGAGTTACCAGCCGTCCTGAGTTTGCCCACTTAATGTCTGCACTTGAAACTGAAACAGGGTGGTCTGATTCACAGCACTGTGAACACGGTTTCTCTTACAGATCTAAACCATTCTTTTACTTTGACCTCTCTGAATTTTTCATTGCAGAAACAATGTCATTGATCCTTTCAAGTAGCTTATGAGGGGTCATGAGCCCTTGATCCTTATAATGTAAAGGAACTAGAACAATATACCAGCAGTTCTGCCCAAAATACACCAAAGAGGGAATATATTGTTACTATATAATTACAGACAAAGAGAACCGAAGCCAAGTACACAACTCTTTCCCAAAAGGTGCTCAATCAATCCTACCTATACCAGCCAGAAAGTCTGTACATATACTACAGATATTCAGAAAATCATTAAATCTCCTTAAATACCAGACACAGAAGATTTGTGTGGCCATGAAAACCAACAGAAGCTACAGACTTTATCTTATCTAAAAGACCTTGTACTCATAAAATGATAGTAAATTTATTTACAGAACTTTTATCAGAGTGCTACTAGTCTGGTGGTAATTTATTATAAAACAACAGGAACAATGAATGATGATTAATAGAGGTACAGATATTTTCATGAAGGAAACTCACTCTGTTGATAATACAAAGCCAAGCATTCCAACACTGTAAGTCAAAGTCAAGCTAGCTGAGTCTTGTAGGGAGTCAGAGTACTTCCCGGGTACTGAGTGTCACTTTCTGCCTCAAGAAAGCAACTGGACCTGTGGTTATAAAACTTTTTTTCAAGCACAACTCATTTCAGCATGAACTTTCAACTGCTTTTAAGTGTTGAAATAGTCAAAATAAGTGGAAAATTCAGGTTTAAAACTCAAACTAGTAACTTATCCTGCTCATGAATGTTTAAATGCCAACCATTGTTTACCTATAGGACTTACGGCTTATCAGTTACTAGCATCTAGTAAAAATACAATGTTAAGTATAGGGAAAATCCCGCCCACTTTTGCAAACTCTTGGTGTGAGTCTGTATGGTATGTTGGCAGTTTAACATTTGTGAGCAGCATAAATTTTAGTCTCAGCTGTGTTGAGCATAAATAACTTAATAACCTCGGTGCCTGGACCCAGTCAAATCTCAGTACAGCACTGAGCCTTAACACACTCCCTGTAAAGGTATGTATACATGAAGCCAGTATTAAGTGAAGACGTGACAATTTCCCTAGAAATCCTGGATGGCATGGCACCTGCATATATATAGACATGATGTTTTGTAAGAACCATATTATGAAATAATAAATTATTATTCTAATTAAAAGCATCTACAATACTTTGATACAAATGATTTAAGTAACCATGACATGCGGCTTCAAAGGTTTAATTAGATGATGGAGCTGGTAGATAGTCTTCTCAGTCAGGCAATATTAGACATGGATACAGATTTATGAAGCACATTCATGCAAAAAATATGCAATTAATAATTTAAACTTATTTATGTTCTTAAATTTTTTATATTCATTACAATTTATCGGCCTGTACAGAAATTTATCATTTGGAAAATTGATTTAGCTATCAATTAGCCTAGAAAACAAAAGCAGCATGGAGGTAACCTCTGCCAAAACTAGGCATGTGGACGAGTCGTGGTCGCCCATCCAATGCCCATGGTTTGTATTTTTTTTTTAAATTCAGTTTTACGTCCCTTTCAAGATTATTTCAGCTCATATGAGATGGGCCAATCAGTAGGTGGGCGAAAATGGGAGAACCCAAAGAAAAACCACCTTTCACACCTGCAAGCAGAACTTTGCTTGTCTCACATGTGGCCAGTGCTGGGCTCGAACCCACACTAGACACAGCGGTGAGATGATCAAGTGCTTAAGAAACAGCGCTCTTAACCGCTCGGCCACAGGGGTCACTGCCAATGGTTTAACCTAGATTCTCCAGCTTTCTCTAATAGAACCACAAACGCTTTCAACTGCCTGGGCCTTGATCAAGAAAGCAGCCTTAAAGACATATGAATATAGTTTTTGAAAAGCGATGTTTAAGTTGTTTAAGTTCAGAGTTTTTCATAAATTTAACTTCATTGTCAATATTATTGACTGCTCTACTTATGCTTTTGTTAGTAAGATATTGCATTGTTTCATTCTGAATCCCATCTGTTGTCATATATATGGTACTTTTATAATATTGTAATCTAAGGATAAGGCATCACCATTATAGGTTTGTGTGACTTGATGTTTCATGTCCCAGTCATCAATTTTTGAATAATCTTAGCACAATCAGTCCCACATGAAGTAAAATGGATGCTGAAGTAGCAGTGAGCTTTCTATACATAATCCAGAGTTGGACAATGAATCTACCAATAATCAGTGACCACCAATTGATCATGGAATTAGACCTGATGGTTTTTTTTTTCTGAATGCATGAATACCATGAGATGAATACCAGTTACATTCCTGAACATCAGGTTCAGATACAAATCAATATGCTGAATATGAGCCATGACGCCAGAAAACTGGTCTTCGGGGTTTCTGACCAGGTCTGAAACAAACCAGTCTGTTTACCTAAAGAAGATAGCTAGAAGCTTGAAATTTAGGATTTAGGAAAAAGAGGAATTGTACTACCCATGTAGCGAAAACAAAGGCGCTGATCAGCTGTGCAGCTGATCAGCGCCTTTGTTTTCGCATAGGCAAAAATCTGGTTTTCTAACGACGCGGTTCATATACATGTCATAGAAGCATTTACTGAGCAGAATACAAGAGTCCCAGAAATAAAAACTTCTCTCTAACAATTTAATTGTCATCCATCAATTTAATGCAAGAAAATCCATCTAAATGATTTACTGTTGTTTGTGTTTCAGCTTTGTGTCTCACTCTACAATTTTTTAGTCATATCAGGATGCAGCCATTACTATCAGAACACATCATAATTATCAGCAGTACGTTAGAAACGCCCATTATGCCCTTAAAATGCTACGGAATATGTCAAACATTTTTCAGGACAGGACTAAAAAAAGACATTTTATAAGCATTTTAGAGCAAAAATCAATGGCATCTGATGCTAAATAGGAGGGAAAATATTTATTTAAGGCTTAAGGCTTTCAATAGTCAATAAGAAAATGCCATCTTGGGACACAAAATCAAGAGAAAGAACCTGCAGATGTATGAGGCATAAATGATGCGAGAAAACATTTTTTTTCTGTGTAAAAACATGGGCCTTTGTGGTAAGCTGCGTCTTCTGATCAGCCGCATGATGACACAGCTTACCATACGTTTGTTTTTGCTGCATAGACAGCAAAATCCCAATGAATCCAAATTTTCAAGCATGCTCTGTAGCCTGATTTCTGTCAGACCTGCTGTTGGGAGATCGCATATATAGTTGATCAAGATCAGAACGTGGGGCTTAATCGACCACCGACTTCCGACTTCCGTCATACTTGATTGGACGAGGCAGCTTCGATTGGGTCACACCAAATAGCGCATGTCGGCTCGGGTATGAAAGCTCACGTTGAACCGAGCTGTTATCTAGTCTTTTCGGTCTGTGGTTATCGCCGTGGGTTTATAATTATGTGGTCATACAGTGAAATTAGTGCTGAGAGATCGCAAGCGTTTTGGAAACGCTTAAACTTGTATAATAATAATAGTCATTATATTTTTAAGAAGATATGATGAATGTCAGTCTTCCATATGGACCCCAGTGAATACAGACTAAATAACAGTTACTGCCGGACCTTTTTATCATTCAGTCTTTTATAGTTAGACTTGCCATGCCCTGACAGCTTTTCTAATGCAAGGGGTCAATCAGAAGAGCAAATCAGGTAAAACCTGGAAAGTGCCAAAGTGGAAATCAATATGAATCAATATGTTTTCACCCTAAAATAGACTCATTGACAAGTCTGATTATCCGATCTGAACTTGTCACACTGAAGTCATGCAGTGATAGGGTAAACAAGCTCTCTGTCATTTTCATCAGTAAATGAGTTGGGAATAAACATAAAATGGACGTTTATGGTCATAGGAAAACAGGACCTCAGTTGAAAGTCTCATCTGAGAGACACTCGTCTGAGAGACAGTTGATCAGTGCTGTATCAGACCCACTTTGTAATTCTCTTTCAATACAGTTATCATATTATTATTTTAAAACCTCTAGGATTCCAAACTCACTGTCCCAAATCAGCAAGTCAATGAAAACATTCAAATGTGTATGTAGTTTAAAGCTATTTAAAATACTTATTTAAGCTATTTATAATATTATAAGTTTCTTTTTCAACATTTCAAAAGCATTTTATCACATTATTTTATTAGTATTTGATGCATGTGGTTAAATCAGTCAGAAAGTCTACCCCACCAACTGCTGGGCTACAACATGGGAAAATGCTTCTTCTACATGACCAGAGGACCAATGGTCCTATAAACGCTCACCTGAGTTCCCGGATATGTGACTTGAGTTGACCTTGACATAAAATAGGTCAATGCCATCCCAGGGTCATGATCTATATAAACTTTGTAGAGTTCCATTGCATGATGTTCATGCCAAGTTTCAAAATCATAGGCCTTCTGGTTCTGAAGAAGAAGATTATTAAAAGTTTTTGCTATTTATAACCATGGCTGCCATCTTGGTCATATGACCTTGATCTTTTATATTAATTTTCATTCCCCATTCCTAATGATACTCCACATGAAGTTTGGCTTTAATTTTTCCCATTCAAATGCATTAGCGACCTAAGTTGACCTTGCCGTAACATAGGTCAAGGTCCTCCCAGGGTCATGATTTATATAAAATTTGTAGAGCTCCTTACTCTGATGCTTCATGCTAAGTTTCAAAATCATTGGCCTTCTGGTTCTGGAGAAGAAGATTTTTAAAGGTTTTTTTCTATTTATAGCCATAGCAGCCATCTTGGTCATGTGACCTTGACCATTCATATAAACTTTCTTTCCCCCTTCCCAAGGATGCTCCATATGAAGTTTGGCTTTGATTGGCCAAGCGGTTTCAGGGGAGAAGATGTTTCATTATTATGGAAATATACATGTATATAGTCGCGGGGCAGGGGCAGACAACCCCCCAGGGGCTAAAATTTTCCATTAACATTAATCTTCTGTCCATTTGCCTATTCCCAGTAAGTTTTACCCATTAAATAGCATTTTACCATTTTTTCACATTCGCATTGGCGACCTAAGTTGACCTTGCCGTAAAATAGGTCAAGGTCATCCTAGGGTCATGATTTATATAAACTATGATGGGCCCACGTCTCCGATGCTACAAACCAAGTTTCGTGGAAATTGGCCCACTGGTTCTGGAGGGAGACAGATTTTTAAAGGTTTTTGCTATTTATAGCCATGGTGGCCATCTTGGTCATGTGACCTGGACCATTTATATAAACTTTTCTTCCTCCTTCCTAAGGATGCTCCACATGAATTTTGGCTTTGATTGGCCTAGCCGTTTCAGAGGAGAAGATCTTTGAAATTGTGGATGGACAGACGACGGACGGACGACGGAGCATGGCCATCCTATAATTAGCTCACCTTAAAGGCTCAGGTGAGCTAATAAAAACATAAAAAAAGGCACAAGACCACAAGTGGACTGTGTCATCTCTTTAGTGATCATGTCCTTCATTTTAACTGCAAACAAAGAAACACTAACTACCACTTCCTTAAAATCCAAAATTCCAAATTCTCTCTAGCCATCTTTTGTGACTGTGAGTTAGTGTAGGGTCTAATAAAAGGACACATTTTCTCATGACACAGCTGATTTCCTACTGCTTTTCAAGAGTTTTCTAAATAAGATTAATTCTTTTTAATCTTGTATTGAATGATAATCCATTTTAAAAAGTATTTTCAATACTCCCACACCACAACTGCACAGATAAATTTTGAAAAGCAATCAGAGTTTCTATTTATAAAGCAATTTGTAAGAAATTTCCAATTATAAATGAGCCGTCTCGTGGGAAAACCAACAATGGTTTCCGAACATGTCTGACACAAACCGACCTGTACAAGCACAGAAACGAGCTAGAAGCTTGAAATTTTGGATTTAAGTAGAAGAGGAAATGTACTATCCGAGTAGCAAAGACAAAGGCGCTGATCAGCTTCGCGGTTACCGCGAAGCTGATCTGCGTCTTTGTTTTCGCCTATGCAGATTGTTGGTTTTCCCATGGGGCGGCTCAAATACTCAGCAAAAAGCTGAGGTTCACAGGATTATACTATTTTCTGCATCACAGCATAAATCACTTCAAACTTTATGCTCTTTAAATGCCATGACAAAATTATTAATGTCCACTTCTTTTAAAAACTTTGAACTGTCTGGCAATGCAATGTTTTAAATGATCTTAAATCAGCCATTTAATAAATAAATAAATAAATTATGGTCATGTCCAGCAAAAGTTAGACCAAATTAGGTGACACTTTAAGGTGATTTGCAAGCCTACATTATATAATAGAGCTCTATATATATGGAAAGAAATACCGGAATTATAGATAGACGCAGTTGGCAAAAACATAATGCAAACATAATACATGTATAATCACGGGGGTGATTCAAATGATGCTACCTGTGCTGTCATCCCAGTCATTTGTATACCATCACATGCAAAACACCGCTGTCGTCCAAGTATATGGTCGACTGCCGTAAATATGATACTAGTGATTTTGCTGTCGTCCGAGACATGATACGACCATCGATATACTCGGAGGACAGCGAGTTTTAACATGTAATGTTATACAAATGACTCAGACAACAGCACAGGTAGCATCATTCATTTGATTCACCCCCGTGATAATGTTTAAGGGAGATGCATCTTTTCTGCAATTCAACCAATGATTTAGAGGCCTGCAGTGGCAGATTTAGTGCTTGAACCCCACTCTTAGATGAAATAATGAGAGTTTCATGGGGAAATCTATGAAAAATCAGGCAAAATGTCAAAAATAAACCTCCTTGGTGGATTTGAACCATCCTGTATCAGCCAGTGGCCTCCATTGTAAGTCTTAATAATTGCCATTATACAAAAAGCATCTGGGTTACATGTATCTCAAGAGTGAGTGATCATTAGTTACAACTAACTAGTAGCCTGTGTACATGTATTCTAGTGTTACACCTGGTTATGCTTTCAATTACCAGAACTGATCATAAAACATGATTAATGGCAAACATCTCAGAATAATGTGAGCTGTGTCCGGAGATTTCTATTAGTAAGTTTCACCCTACATAAACCATGCAGTAGTGTTATTCATGCCTACAACACCAGCCACATGGAAGGGCCGGGGGGGGGGGGGGGGGGGGGGGGGGGGGGGGGGGGGGGGGAACCTAGCTGGGGCTGATATTTTGACCACAGTCCCAAGGAAAAAGCCAAAGTGGGTATAATAGGTCAATACAACAATCTAAACAGAGCAGATAGATATGGGGGAGGGGGAGGCTGCTGCTTCCATATAAGAAAGCCAAAATGTGGGAGTTCATGCAGTCCCATGTTTGGTTCAATGGCTAATACAAATGCTACAATGTGCTGCTGCTGTGAGCCTTGGCAATGGTCACTGGAATGCTATGGAACCATCACTAGAACTCTGCTCAGAATGTGTAACAAGAGTTAAAACAAGACCATGCAATTCCTTGTAACTGTCTCTACAAGCCAGGTAACTAAGCGTTAGAGACACATTATCAGGTGAGCTGGCTCATGTTCATTAGGATGAAAGGCCTTGTCAGAATTGCAGGAAAATCCATACAACTAATTACTCCCAGAGGCTTTTACTTTTTCATATATAAGCTGACTGTGAGCCTATTGTACTTTCCATGCAGACATAGTACATGTATAAATCAGGACCAAATAACCCAACCCAACCCAAGCCCACCCTGGATGCTGGGGACCCCTCTACCTAGCCCCCATGGAGATGATAAATACTATTATGTATACTGTTGTTGCATGTTCAGAGATGTTTCTGTAATTTCTTCAGTATACCAGCAGTACAATCACAGGATTGAGAAAGAATGTTGGCAAAGCAATGTGGCTCAGTCGACAGAAAATTCTAACAAAACTCGGCTCTAAGTTGGCATTTTTCTCAAAATTATAACCTCTACAGCAGCTGAACTCTATGATTCTAAGCAATCAAAGTTCCAACTAAATTCGTACAAAATTTCTGGCGAGACTTCTACAAGACCCAATCGACCCACCAGCAATTATTGACATAAGTTCAGCTTTGCCTTGCATAGGCTGAGAAACAGCATATTAGTTGTTCCATAATTCTGGCAAATCACACACTTTATCATACTTATGAATACAGTACAATGTACATGCATGTCTGTTGCTAATTATTTACAATATATTGTACATATGGTGCCATTGGTATACTACCATATTTATTGTAATAAATGGCCTCACTCCACTGAAAAGGATGTTCACAATGCAAGGTTTAATAACATAGTAAAAGAAGAAAAAATCATTTATCACAAAAACGATACATGTATGTATGTATGTATGTATGTATGTATGTATGTATGTATGTATGTATGTATGTATGTATGTATGTATGTATGTATGTAATAACTAATCAAATAAATTTAAAAGAATACCATTACCTTGTGTAAGATGTTTGCATGCTTTCTAGACAATTTTCTAATTAATACAATTAATACTAAATTGTTCTTGCCTTGAGCCTAGTTGGATTCTGAATCTGAGCAGGCAAAATTAATTAGACAACCTTGTCCCAAAGGTCATAATAATTTTCTATGAAACATTGTGGGAATATACTCTACTATAGCCCTGATTCAAATTTTGCAAAATAAATCAAGCCTACAATGTGATCTAGTTAAGCCATGTTTAAACTTTGTTTCCTGTGGCCACGGCAGCCACGCCTCAGACCACCATCGTTAAATTTACACTGTGTTCCCTGTGGCCAGGGCAGCCACACTTCAGACCACCATTGTCAAAACAGATTACCTTGAGACATGGGATAAGCAAATGTATCACACCATGATTACAGTGGATATGCTGCAGCAAACTTTGCATTAGAGCTAAAACTAAATGATGAACAAAGTTGCACAAACTACATAACATACATCACCCAACATCATTGAGTTGAAAAATATGCACCAAATCAACCAAAAAGGAGACAAACAAAACAGATTTCAATTAATTTTCCAAAGCTAACTTCTAGTTGTCTTCTCAGAGCTAATTAATCACCTACAAAACTGAATTTAAAACTCATTTCATGTTGAACCTGGTGATACTTTAATAAGATAACATTGCCAGGCACCACAAGATCAATTCAATGAAATGAGCCGCCTCATGGCAAAACCAACAATCTGCATAGGCGAAAACAAAGACGCAGATCAGCCTCCCGGTAACCGCGAAGATGATCAGCGCCTTTGTTTTCGCTACACCGATAGTGCAATCCCTCTTCTTCCTAAATCTGAATTTTCAAGCTTCTAGCTTGTTTCTGTAATTGTACAGCTTGGCTTGTTTCGGATCTGGTTGGAAACCCCGAAGACCGGTGTTTTCTTGCATCACGGCTCATAGAATGCCATCATAGGATTCCACATAAAAAATAAAGGCAGAATTTTCAGAGAATTTGCCCACATATTGTTACATAATGTGCACAACGGGACAGGTCAGTTGAGTATTTGTTCTGTAAAACTTGATGGTATAGACAAATACAATGCGTTGATTTGAGGCTTTCGATATCAAATTCGCATTAGGAATTTTTTTCATGACATTACTCATGTTAACTTTAATCCACCAGAAAAAGTAGTCCCAGAGGAAATTAACAAATTCAGTTGCAGTCATTCTTTATATACATTCATTTGTTTCTGAAGGAGTGTCCTGTTATTTATATTGCCAGGAGAGATAGGATTAAACATGGATCAAATTCAGTCTGACGGCTATTAAAGTAACATGCAATGCGAATTTTCTAGTGCAATAACATTTTTCTTGAACAGAGTGGCATGCAAGGAGACATACATGTACTTACATGTATATTGTTACGCCATGAAATATGCTCCACCCCTAAACAGGCCCCTTAAACAACTCCCTCAGGCCTCTTGCCCCCAATTGATTTCATTCTGTGTTGGTTGTTCTCAGTCATATTGTTGCCCTTGAGTGAGGGTAACATGATGATTTGTTCACCCGAGGTATGTAATATTTTCCGAGGGCGAAGACCGAGGGTAATATAACCTGTCGAGGGTGAACAAATCGTCAGGTCATCCTGACTCTAGGGCAACAATTGTTTTATTATACCGAACTACTTTCAAGCCAAATTAGCGACTTGCCAGATGACAAACAAATGTGACTACAATTGCAACTGCACTTTTGGGCGGATATGACGTTAGAGGGTAATATGATCATGCGACAGGACAGAATAGCACCCTCCGCACGACCTGCTCTGGACCAATCAAAATCCACACTCAGCCAATGAATATTAATGAGGTACAATAATGTTTATTAATCATCTCTGGGATTAAAATTTTGTCAATCCAGTGCATAATATTATGTGCCTTATTTTCTTGTAAACATAATATTATACTGTGCCTTATTTTCTTGCATAAGAAAAAAGAAAATAAAATACAGTAGACACTGAAGTTTCAAAACATTTGACTGAAATTCTATATTGTAACTTATGATATTAATCAGATAAGGTCAATTTATTGAATTTTGTATAAATTACATTTTAAGACCACTTTTAAACTTGAGCTTTCACATTTGAAAGACAATTAAAGTAGGTCACCAATTTTTTTATAGGCACTGATGACGTTAGTAGCAAAATTTATGCACCGTGAAGTATCGGATTATTTGATTATAGCAAATGTTAAGCTATATTAGTAAGTCGGAAGAACGTCATTCACACACCTGAGTAACTTTACAGTAATTCTGTAAGGTTTTAATATTTGTGGAAAGTGTGAAAGCAGAGTGCTTTAAATATGATACCATTGAACTGATATCTTATAAACTTACATAAATTCAACAACGAAAAAAGAAAAAGAAACAAAAATCAAAGCTAAAAGTAAAACAAAAATCAAGGCTAAAAGTAACACCACTTAAAACTGGCCTCGAGGTTATAAAACTTTTTTCATGCTCAGCTCAGCTGATTAACAATTGTTGGCATTTTAACATTTATCAGCAGGATAAATAACTGTCTTATGAGATTTATGCCTGAATTTTCAACTGATTTGAGCTATTTTAGAATTAAAGAGCTTTTGAAAATTCATGCTCAGCTGAGTTGAGCATGAAAGAAAAGATTTATTATAACCTCGGGGCCTGGTTTCTCAGTGCATTACCGAGGCCCAGTGAGCTAGCAGGACTGTCACTTGTGGTAAAAACATGGGACTGGTGATCAATACATAATTTGTTGTTTTGCTTAATTTTGTAGTTATATCCAATATCTGATATTCCATGTAATGTTTTGACATTGTTGTTGACCTTTATGAAAATCTGGGTAAGCCGACCTTACATATAAAAACAACTTGCAATAATTGTGTGCCCTATTTGGATAAGCCGAATTATCAATGTACTATAAGTACAGGACTAACATTATTAACTGACTCATCCGCCAGCAAGGTATAGCCACGCCCACCCCTATTTCCTTAGACAAACATTGTGTTTTTGCACCTATATTTACCTGTAAAAAGCACGTGTTGGTTTGTTTGTCTAACCCACGTGTTGTCTAACCGTCATTGACCGTTAGATAATGTGCAGATTTGAATGGTCAATATAAAATGAATATTAATGATGGGTGGTTTGACGGAGGACTCAACTGGATCTAGATCCAAATATTTCATTCACAAAGTTTATCCTTAAACCAAACGGTGTACAGTGATGTTTGTGAAATAGAGAAAAAAAACAACATTTGCCTGGTCACTAGCATACAATTACAAATACGAGATTTTGTCATACCATGTCCATTATTTATACACACCCCCACATTAAACTGAAATTGACTTGACTGTAAATTTAAAAGGAAAATAAAGTTAAAGGTGAACTACTTAAAAAATCATTTAAAACAGCAAATCTGCATATATATGGGCACCTTTGGTTGTAAAATCCCCATGCATTTATCTCCAAATAGGTGATTCAGCACAATAGAGAAGGGGCTAAAGTCATAAGGTTGAGAACCTATGAAGATACATTTTCTTATGACCCAAAGTTATCTAAAGTAAATTTAATACTTCCCTACACCCACAATTTTACCTTATTTTACGACCAGGATGTAAAATTTGAAGTACAATGTGCAATATACGATTTCAAGCATTTTGAAATGTCACCTTTTTAAAAGTTATACATTACATGTACAACAGCCATTTACCATGCCGTTCATCAGCCCTTGTAACTATGAGCCTCTGGCCATGTAGCCTGGGGCCAAACAGCCCAGTTTGTGTTGGACCGAGTCTTAAACCCAAATGGCAGGCTTTCTTGAAGCATCAAACATATTCTTTAGAGTATAGAACCACTTATCTTAATTTATCTCATCTGTGATCAAAACACCTCTTCAAGAGATTATTATTTTTGTTCTATGTTTAGCTCAGAAGAATCTGGAGGTAATCATTGAGACTTTCCAGGTCGAAAAAAAAGCATTTTAACCAATCACCAGGTCGCTATGTCCGTTGCAAGTTATGCCAACTGCATTTTGCCAGTTTTGGTTGCAAAAGAGCTGCCAAAATTGAAACCAGAAACAAATTCTGCAACATCACGCTACTTTGAAAATGAATCCATAAGTATTCAGCTATACTAATTGTACATGTAATTGTGCATGCATGTGTATGCAAGAATTAAGCGAGGGACTGGAAGGGTTTGATCCTCATAAAATAATTAAAAGTTTTTATAATCATTTATCTCCAATACTCCATGGTGAATTGTGATGAAGTTAGAGCTGTCATTGGTTGGGCATTTGACATATCGATATATCGATGGGACATATACCGATATATTGATATGTATCGATATAATACTTAATTTTTCAAAAGGTGTTTGAAAGCAACCTTTATAGACCCTTATTGTCATTTTATGCTACTTTTAAACACCTTAAAGTTCTTTTAAGGTCAACAACAAGTTTAAGATAAAGTTTCAACTTAATTTCAAGGAAGTGCTGTCATCAGATGATAATTACACCATGACTATTTATTTCTTTCAATTTGGCAATCATTAATCAGTATAGATCAGGAAGAAAAAACATTAACATCAAATTATGACAGAGTTTGACTGCATTTTTTTGGCTCAAGTTTGGCTCAAAATTACTTGGCAAATTCACTTTTAAAAGCAAGATCATTATCCACTGAATTTTTATTCCTTGACAAACTATTTGAAAAAAATGTGTGAGTACTATCAATTGGTGCTTATCTGATGCTTTGTCATTTATTGCTCTCTGGGGATCCAAAATGTTCATACTGTGTGCAATTTGCAATAGTTATTGAATATTGATACTAACCAACCAATGTTACCTGTCTAAACAGCCAGCATATTTTTGTGAGAAGTTTCTGAAATTCACTTAACAATATCGATATGTATCGATATGTCATTTTCTATATCGATACAGCTCATCTGCATTGATACATCGATATTGTCGATATCAATGACAGCTCTAGATGAAGTACATGTGCATAGAGCATAATTAATTGAATCTTCCTAGGGCCCTGGAGCAAAGGTCAATATCTACCCATCTGGTTACACAAAATAAGATCATAATTATACTGTAAGTAAGCTCATAATACAAGTAATCATTTCTAAATTTGTTAATCTCTGACCTCAACAGGCCAGTCCCTGCAAGGGACACCACATGTAGTGAAAGCATGCTTTTGTTTGAATAATCTAACTGTAGAATTAGCTTCAAAGAATCTGGTTATGATTTATCATCAATAGTCTGCATCTGTTTATCTCTGTTATCCTCCAATCTCTCACCTCTTATCTAGAAATGAGCCACAATGTGATAAAACCCTTCGGGATTTCCGAACAGGTCTGACATGAACCGACCTGTACAAGCAATGGAGATATGGCTAGAGGCTGGAAATTTTGGATTTAGAAAGATGAGGAATTGTACTTTCTGTGTGGCGAAAACAAAGGTGCTAATCAGCTTCGCGGACCGCGAAGATGATCCGCGAAGTTGATCCGCATATGCAAAATGTTGCTTTTCTCAGCTCTTATCTGGAAATACCTTCTCTTTTCTTACCACAGACAATCAGCTGCTGATGCTTTGCCAAGATTTGGAGAACTGAACCTATACATGCACCAATCATACAAAATGCCACCAAAACGAAAAACAATTAATAATACTGCAAGGCAATTGAAGCACTGGGTTCTTTTTCTTTTTTGGCCTATTCTATTTTCTCATGAGCCCTAATTTACTTTTTTCTTTTTTCTTCTTCTTCTTATAATACCCCAAAACTAACCTTAATTAATTGCTTAGAACTTTCATTTATTTTGGTTGCATCTGGCATGAGAAAACCTGAATTTCATGATTTGGTATGCAATTATTTTAGACAGTACATGTACAATCATCATTAATTTTAAGCTTTTATTTTAGCCATCTCCTGCATGTGTACAGCCCAGTTTGTGCCTGGCCAGGCCAGAAACCCTGAAAATACGACACAGCTCTATTTTTTTTTTAACTTACTCAGTTTCATCATTGTGGAATGTCAGTTCACCAGCCAGGGGTTCAAAATCTTTGCCGCCCTTTGCAGTACCATCCACCGAGCGATAGGGCACCTTCACCGTCCCACGAGCCCCCGACGACCTCAACACTTTCACCTCCAGCTCCCCAACTGATTCTGAAACTTTAATTTCACGCTCTTCTAGGTGGAATATACCAGGATGGTCATCATCAAGGATCATGACAGTAGCCAGGAATGGGGTACCAAACTTGGCCAGAGGTTTGTCAGTTTTGTTACACTCGTACATGCCAGCGCCATCACCAATGCGTAGATTACTAAGTCGGACATACAGGTGCTCATCTTCCTCAAAAATATCATCATCAATCACAGTAAGAGGAATTTGTTTGTGGGTCTCCATTGGGTAAAATATGAGAGTTCCTTCTGCAAACTCATAGTCCGAGCCAGCATTTGCTGTCCCATCCTCGGTTTTATAATCTACATACATGGTTTTATTCAGATCTCCACCTGATCTGGTCACAGTCAGTTGGAAAGTGCCAACATTTTCCATTACAGTGTAATGTCCAGGGTCAAAGAAAACTACTGTCACATTGTCATCTTCAAAATCAACGCGGACATCTTCAAGACTTGCTTTCTTTTCGATCTTAGACTTTTTGATGACATTGCCACCACCTGTTAGCTTACGCGTTGCCTGAATGCGATAGAAAGCTCTGCTCTTTGGACCACGATTGATAGCTTCAAGCTCCGCCATTTCCTCCAGGGTTTTCATGTCGGTATTTGGGTGCTTTTTCCTTAATTCTCTTAGAATTTCCATGAAATCTCGTCTGTGCTTTTCAAATTCTCTGACATCCTTATCTTGAGATTCCAGTCCCTTAAAAACAACTTCATCCCCTACATTATTGGCCTTGCCCAGCTCATGTTCTCCCTCGCTTGTGATCACTACACCTCCCCTATGTTTACTGGACCGATATTTTTTGGACAAAAACTTGTACACAAAAATTTGTTTATCTGCAATATACGCAGTTATAACAGTCAAAGGGAAAAACAGAAACGTTAATACTGCTTCCCAAACATCAACAACACCGTAACTATGCACAGATATAATAAAGTAACACCAGAGGTAAGCAAATATACTCCAAGTAGCTGTCAAAATGAAGACGCGCAAGTGCTTGACTTTCCTAACCTCCCCGTCAGGAATACATGCCACACATATAGCCATAATGACAAACAAGTTAAATGCAGCACTACCTACAATTGTACTTGGCCCTAAGTCTCCAGCTTCAAACTTGTTCTTAATAATTTCAATAACCGACAGAAGAATTTCCGGTGCCGACGAACCAAGAGCCATGAGGGTCAGGTTTGACACAGTCTCATTCCAGATTCGAACACTAACAGTTTGGGTGAAGCCCCCAGGCTTCTTGATGACCACATCTTTTTCTTTGGATGTTATAACTTCAATTGAAGCCATGAAGCGATCAGCGACAATGGATACCCCAAGGAACATGTATATCATTGCAGCCATATAAACTGTAGCTCGGGCAGCCTTGTCCCCAGGCCCTAGGTCACCTACAGGCTCCCATAGAGGCAGAATCAAGCCCTTCTTACAATCCTCGCCATCTCTTGTGCAGACTGGTTCCTGCTCTGGCTGGACCGTCACAGACGGACTGGTCACATTGTCCGCAGAAGCTAATAGAAACTGGTCCGAAACAATCACAAGCACCAGTGTTAGTAAACTGAACCTTAAAATACTTCTTGAATTTTGGCGCAACATGTTTGCTGTCAAAAATTGTCCTACTATAAGAAATTAATATTTCCCCTGCTTAAAGTCTTCTTTAATACTGTATAGATCTACATAGAGTAAATGTACTTTGCAGTCTGCACAATTAACAGTAAATATCAAATTCACAACTTCTTTAAGAGAGTGAAATATGAACAAAATTTTAATTAAGTCATCGTGTTATTTGACCAATTTTCTGCTGAATTTACGAACCAGACAGTTGTGTTAATCCTATTATTCCTTCTTGCAATTCACTGAATTTCCACAAAATTATTTATCCAACATATTGAATACACAACAGTGACATTGACTGATTGAGTGCTTTAATAGCCTAAAAACAGCAAAATTTACTTTGGGAAATGTTTCAAATGATATTCCAATAATTACAGTTGAATGCAAATACTGAATAGGCTAAATCTAAACCAAAATAAAACATACGTGCATAAAATTTTATCTACACAATTCGGATATTGACAAGCTAAACACTATGTTTATCCAATGTAGAAATCGAAAGTTGGATGGTTGCATGAATTTAGAGAACGAAACATTGTTGCTGATGGTGTTTTTTCTAGACCTCACTGAATTTTAGTACACTTCCAAAATTATCAGAATTACTGTCCACTTAATTTTCACACCAATTTGTCTAAAACGAAAGATCTGCAACAAAAGTTCAGCTTTGACATGTTGTTTCGTCCAGCCTCAGCAACTGTCAATCTGTTCTATATATGGGCATTGTGGGATTGATCTTAGAGCAGCGGCGCCTAGTGGAAAGCGAAGTCGCAGCACTCCATCGATTTTAAGGCACCGATTAGCAGCGCTCGAGTTACCTCGCCTGGAGCAGTTTCAGCAGCAGCTAATTGGTCGTTAATTGGAAGCAAATGTTATTATCAGCATGACGGATTGTTTTGGGTTATGAAAATATCAGTTATCATCTTTAACGGCCTGGGAGGGGTCACCGGGGTCGGTCTTATTACCCCAGGACGCCCCAAACCACCGGAGGACACCCCAAGACGCACCAGGACACCCCAGGACGGTTCTTTTTATATGCCAGGAAACAGTTTATACCATTTTATAACTTTATTTTAGTGCTTATAACATGTTTTTGGTCTATTTCTGTCGAATTCAATTATTTTCACAAGAGTTTGTGTCTCGGTAAGGTTTTATGTCAGTATGGATGTCATTGTTTATCTAAGGTTTTGTTTCAGTATGAATATACTAGTATACTATTGCAGTGAAGTGTATCACTGCATGTATTCATCGCCCTGTCAATTAGCCTAAGGATAAAATTTTATCCTTAGTTTCCAGCTGGTACCGCACAGCTTTTACTCAGAAACCTTAACTGGATCTGAGCAAAAACTGTGACTCGTGGAGGTGTGACTAGGACTTGCTGTCATTTTTATTGGATTTTTCCACAAAACGTTTCCAAAGATAATCAAGTTGATGACAGCCATTAACCAGTCTCTTTTTTTCTTCTTTTATTTTTTATTATTTAATTATTATTCTTTTATTTTTATTTATTTTTTTTTTTTTTACTTGTCTTGTTTTCTTTTCTTTTCTTTACTCTTCTTTTTTGTCTTTTTTCCCCCCAACATCTTTGTTATACAGGTATACATAATTATTATACAAAAACATATACCAAATTCGTTCTAATTAGTGCACATGCTGTTTATCTTATCTTAATGTCATATTATCTTAGAAGTCTAAATCACAAACATATAAATGGCTTGATATTTCGAAGGCAATGCCCTCTTTGTGTTTTAATGCAATTTCTATAATAACAGCTATGCACCGTACGTGGTGAAGCGATGGTAAACCCATGCTATATAACATGCGTATGTCGGAAAACTTGACAAATCTTTCAGCTCTTTTGCCAGCAGTGTTGATTTTCTTTCGCTGTAGATCGAATGAAACTTTGTTCATTTTGGGATCTGGACATTTTTTTAAGTCACCCCTTCATTCGGTCGTAGTTGCCACGTCGAATTTACCCTTCTTGTCGAGGAAGTCGGAGCGAACGCCACTTCTTTCGAACCAGCATACATTGGAAGGGACTCGCAATTCAGCAGCGCAGAAATTCTTTAGCCTGGAGACGTAACTATCACCGTACAATGCGATTGTAAACGGCATCTTGAAATAGAATGAAAATACGGATTTTGTGCCTCTTTATGCTTACAAGTGACAGGTGAATTTTATTCATTTGTCAACGAGTGAACGAAATTCAAGGTGATTTGATTAACTCAAACTTTGACGTTAATTAGCGTTCACTGAGATTTTATCACTAATTCGTTCTTTCTTTCTGTGTGTCTTTCTTTCTTTTACTTTGTTTGTTGAAAACTAGAGACTTTAATTTCGTGTGATATATGACAACAGAAGCGTGCGCCGCTCGATAGATAGAGTCCCTGAAGGTGTGAAAAACAGACTTTGACACCTCTGTTAACGACACTAATCTTCTTTAATTATCAATCAGTGCGCGGTCAAGCGGGTCTTAAATTTGTGGCAATTATACATTATTGCCTTGAATTTAACAAATATGCATAAGCGTTTGAAAAGGAAAGAAAGAAAAAAATACTGGTCGACCGACGGACTGACAGATGGATGGACGAATGAACTGATATTCAGCATATTGCAACCAATATATTTTTGTCTGTTTATGTTTCATTGCTTTTACACTTTCACGCTGTAATGTTGTCGTTCGTTTATTTATTTTTTTCGGTATTTTATCCTGGTCCTTTAATTTAACACGATATCTATTTGTTGTGAGACCAAATGTAAATATGCGAGAGAAACAATAAATGTGTCCTGCGTGTATGACCTTATTGTTCAATCCTATTTCTTAATAGTACAATTAAAATGAGTTTTGTACCTCTATTCGAGAAGGAGTACCTAAAACATGTTCACATTTAACTATTTTCATAATTTATGAAACAGTTTCATGTGTCCTATTGTATAAAAATGAGTCCTGGGGTAACATAAAATGAGTCCTGGGGTACTAGAAAAACCGATAATAATTGTATGACAAACTGGTACAATTTTATAAGTTATGTACCTGTAATCGCTTTCATTGCGAAGAAGTACCCAAAATCTGTTCATATTTAACATTTTTATTGTCTGTAAAGCATTTTTCATGTGTATTTATTACATTAAAAATGAGTCCTGAGGTGTCCTGGTGCGTCTTGGGGTGTCCTCCGGTATTTTGGGGCGTCCTGGGGTAATAAGACTGACCGGCCTGGGAGCATGTGTGCTATGCTCGACACTGGGTATTTTATCTTGATAAGCAAATGCGCTTGAGAACATTGTTCTTTTCTTATGCAGGCCTAACGTTAATTGTTAAGTTAGAAACAAATAACCAAGAAGCAATATTAATGTCACATGCGACGTTCATGAAAATCTCTCTAATTTGACTTCAAACTGGTCTGCTGGTCAAACTGTATGTGCCTGTAAGGCTAAGGTAGTGGTATCATGGGCATCATTTCCATTACAGTGTAATGTCCAAGTCAAACTGGTCAACCTAAGTTAAGCACAATGACATTCGAAATTCTACAGAAGGCAATATTTTTATTTCACAAACGTTATGCACGGGAGGAAAACATTTTTTTTTCTAACCGTGGAACAGGTAAGTTTCAATAAAGTTTCAACTTGTAGGCCTATAATATGAAAATGTAAAAGATTCTGTACGATTTTCGTTGTCTTAACAAAGTTCAGCTTTCACACAAGCCGTAAAACACTTGGGAAAAACCTGAAACATAGCGTTGCCCTGTCTTTAGAACGACGCTTATGTGCAGTAGGGTGCGGCTGCTTGAAATATGTTTTGATGTATACGAATTTCGTTACACTTTAGGCATTTGTACTTCTATCTATCTATCTATCTTCTGATACTGAGTCGATCAATTTCTGATCATCACCTCAGGTGTGGGGTGGGTGGCTAAATTTAGAATTTAGTCAAGGGAAAATAAAACATTTGGGGTGGACCATTAAAACTATTTACAAGATATAGATGAGAGGCATACTAAAACGCATGCCTCTGGGCTAATGATTTAAATAGAAGCCTTAAATTCCTCAATGGTCTTAGATAGGACCACTGAAGAAGGGAGACTATTCCAAACCGGAATAGTTCTGGGGAAAAAGGAATTTTTCAGGGCATCACTATAGGCAAATGGTCTTGTGTATTGTGATTCATGTGATGCCCGAGTATGCCTTAGATTGGGTGCCGGGGTCAGGTATTTGTCTTTATCAAGAGACACTGTACCAGAGTGTATCTTGTAGAAGAAGGTTAAGGAGGACCGCTCCCTGCGAGACTCCAGGGATGGCCACTCAAGTTCGTCAAGCATTTCACCGACGCTACTGGTGTTCCTCCATCGCCTGCAGGTCCACCGGGCAGCAGTCCTCTGCACCTTCTCCACCTTCTCAATCTGAGTTTCGTGATAGGGATGCCAAATAGGAGCTGCATACTCAAGTTGAGGCCGAACCAATGTTTTGTATGCAACTTCCTTAGTATGCCTAGGTGCCAGTGCCAAATTGCGCCGAAGAAAACCCAAAGTCTTAGTTGCCTTGCATGTAATTTCAGAGATGTGTTGACCCCAATCAAGATCATCTGTGATAGTTAAACCGAGGTATTTAGCGGACTGAACCTGTTCTAATGTTTGCTGATGCAGTGTGTAATTGAAATCTATATGCCTGCTTGGATGTAGCCGCGTCACCCTCATTGAATGACATTTGCTAACATTGAATTTCATTTGCCAATCCATTTCCCATTTGGCCAAGCTATTCAGGTCATCTTGTAAAATTTGACAATCCAATGGTGACTTGATATTTCTGTATAAAACACAATCATCAGCAAATAGCCGAACAGATGACCTGATGTTGTCAGGAAGATCATTAATGAAAATAAGAAATAGGACCGGTCCTAAGACCGATCCTTGTGGGACACCAGAAAGAACCGGGACTGGGTCTGAGGCACGGCCATCTAATACCACTTTTTGAGAGCGCTCAGAGAGCCACGAGTCGATCCACTTATGAGTAGATCCTCTAATCCCGTAGAAGTCAAGTTTGTATAATAACCTTTTATGTGGGACCTTGTCAAAGGCCTTAGCGAAATCCATGACAATCACATCCGTCTGCCTGTGGCCACGACCCACTGCTCGGTCCAGATTACTAACCAAATCATGATAAAACTGAACTAACTGGGTTTCGCAAGACCTTTGACTTCGGAACCCATGCTGACAGTCAGCAAGAATGTTTTCAAGAGCCAAGTGTTTGTTTATGTTGCTGACTATTATATGCTCTAGAGTTTTGCAACAGATACAAGTAAGCGACACCGGTCGATAATTAGCTGCATCGTATTTCTCACCTTTCTTAAATACCGGGGCTACATTTGCCTGTCGCCAATCGTCTGGTACAGCACCCTGAGCAAGCGACTCATTGAAGATATAGGTCAGTACAGGAGCGATTTCAGAACTACATTCCTTCAACACCCTAGCACTCAGGCCATCTGGCCCAGGCGCCTTATGTATATTCAAATTATTCAACAGTTTAATGACCCCATTGGGGTCAACTGTAATTTCACCCATAGCGGTGAAAGGACTTGTGCCTTTGGAGGGGATTTCATCATCTGATTCGCGAGTGAAGGCTGACTGAAACTGCCTATTACAAATATTAGCCTTATCCAAAGTGTCAGTCTTCAAGATACCATTTTCTCTAAGAGTATTGATCCCAGACGCGTCTTTCTTAAGGGACTTGACAAATGACCAAAACTTTTTTGCCTTTTCATTTTTTCGGGGACAATCGGGATCAGGGTTATCATTTTCAAAGGAGAAGATATTGGTAATATGCTTCCAATATGCATCTCTAATGCTCTTTTGAACATGTGCTCTGAACCGTTTGTAATGGTTCTTAATGTCAGGGCTGCTTGACTTGCGAGCACGAAAGTAAAGTTTATCACGTTTCCTTATCAAGCGTTTGATCGAGCTGTCGATCCATGGTAAGCTATATTTTGTCTTGGTCATTTTTGATGGAATAAACCTTTCAATAGCCGAGAGAACCTCCGACTTAAAACTGACCCACATGTCATTGACTGACACCTGACTATGGTCAGTTGAAAGGAACGAATCCCTATAGCGCGCTAGATGGTCATGGAGACCGTCCATATCCGCTCGTTTATATAGGAAAATCTTACGCGGGGCCTGCTGAATCCGTTTAGCCTTTATGTCATATTCAATATAGACAATGTCATGATCTGCTTTGCCGATCGGGGGCATCCCTTTAACACGGTTAATTGGGGATGGCGAGTTAGTGAAGAGTAAATCAAGGGTCTTGTCTTCTCGGGTGTGTATATTTACCATTTGGGAGAGGCAATGATCCTGTATTATGTCCACAAGTTTAGTCTGAACTGGCCTCTTTTTGACCCCCTCGGGTACCTGCATTGTGCTCCACTCAATATCACCACAATTGAAGTCACCGCCTACAAGAACATGGGCATTTTTATTTGACATAATCCGAGAAAGTGAAGTATTAAAATCCTCAAGATATTTCAGTTCAAGCTCCTGAGTTGGGAACCTAGGGGGACGATAGAATGATCCAAGGTACAAAGTCCTACATCCAATAATGTTCAACTTACACCAAATTATTTCGCACTTGGTGTCCAATTCCGGAGCTTCAGTACAGAGAAGATCACGCCTAAAAGCAATGAAGACACCACCATGCGCATCACTAGCTCTGTCTTTCCGGATAGCATCAAAGGAATCTGGAAAAATCTCTGAGTTTTTAATGTCTGGGGTTAACCATGACTCATTCCCCAATATGATGTCAGGTTTAGCCGATTCTATGACAGTGTGAATTTCAGCCTTTTTATTTTTAATTGACTGACAATTCATGATCAAAATTCTCAAGGGGTGGTTCAGGACCGCCCTTTTGGTCCTGGGTTTTGCTTCTTTTGTTTGCACAATAGGCGAAGAAGCTGCATTGGGGGGGGCCAATATTGTCTGGTATCGGACTGTCAGGCTCGGACAGGGACGAAAGGGACTCAAATCTGTTGGATATCTCAAGAGAAGCTGTAGTGTCAAACAACGAAGTGGAAAAGTTTGGCATTCCACAACGTATGCATTCCCATGCTATACTTTTGCTAAGTGATTTATTGTAAATCCCGTACATAGTTGAAGTCATGCCTTGACAGTCTATATGGTACCAGATGTTGCATGAGTCGCAACAAATCCCGCGGTCATCCCATCCAACACTGACATCACACAGTCCACACGGAAAGTGAGAGTTGTCACTAAGGGATTCTGGACCAGGATTTGTTTCGGTGTCCCAGGAGTTACTTATCAGAAGAGTAAAAATGTATAAATGAATGAGCTTACCAGAGCGGTGATCTTTAAACCTGAGACTAGCCCTTAGAATAGAAACACTGCAAAAGTGTGGTACGTGAGCCATAAGTTGTTGGTCAATTGCTGTTCCGTGTATGCTGGAGTAAACTGGAAACAAGTTAACTGGAAGTCTCCCAATGTCATTGTCCTGTGTATTCCAAAAATGTGTCAATCTGATGGCCAACAGCAAGCCAGCAACAGAAAATAGCATGTCAAATAAGAAGTGCTTCATCTTCTTGCTATTTGTGACCTCTTGCGATATGAGGGGCAATTGACTGGTGTAGATTACTGGGAAATTCTCCTATCTTACTAAATCAACAATGAGTACAATCCTAATTTGGGAGGTTACCTACATTTATTTGGTTTTTTCAATGTTTGTGTTCAGGTTCAATCCTTCCGGAAGTGTTGAAACCGGTGAAACTGGTGTCTACGTGCGACACGTGACCTCATGCCCCATAAAATGTTTGTGCACAACTTCGGTACAAACGTTTTGCGAAATCTACAATGAGAAATAATACTCCAATTTTATGTATCAACGTTAGTCTGGGACACAATGTCGACGTATGTCGACGTAATTGTGACGTTAAAAGTTTTAACGATTTCGATTAGAATTTTTCATCAATGTCCAGAAGCGACCGGCCATCGAAGTAGTCCTACGCAATGCACGTGACGAATTCTCTGTGATAAACTTTTAATGCAACAACGATCGCCAGCTAGCTGCAAATGGTCCGCCACATTACGAAAACTTGCCCATGCAATATACAGAGATTTTTTGAGCTTTAAACGGACACCAAAACTCAATAGAATTTAATGCTACAGAATCCTTGCAAATGGCTTGCAAGTGTTACAAATGTCTTGCAATCAATCTGAATTGTTTACGAACTCCTTACGAATATGTTAAGAATATGATTTCCTTGCGAATTTTAGGAGCATGTTCCTAATTTTCACAACGACTCGAAATTTTCACCGAATGCTTCCGAATGCTTACAAATGCTATATCTATCTATCTTCTGATACTGAGTCGATCAATTTCTGATCATCACCTCAGGTGTGGGGTGGGTGGCTAAATTTAGAATTTAGTCAAGGGAAAATTAAACATTTGGGGTGGACCATTAAAACTATTTACAAGATATAGATGAGAGGCATACTAAAACGCATGCCTCTGGGCCAATGATTTAAATAGAAGCCTTAAATTCCTCAATGGTCTTAGATAGTACCACTGAAGAAGGGAGACTATTCCAAACCGGAATAGTTCTGGGGAAAAAGGAATTTTTCAGGGCATCACTATAGGCAAATGGTCTTGTGTATTGTGATTCATGTGATGCCCGAGTATGCCTTAGATTGGGTGCCGGGGTCAGGTATTTGTCTTTATCAAGCGGAGACACTGTACCGGAGTGTATCTTGTAGAAGAAGGTTAAGGAGGACCGCTCTCTGCGAGACTCCAGGGATGGCCACTCAAGTTCGTCTAGCATTTCACCGACGCTACTGGTGTTCCTCCATCGCCTGCAGGTCCACCGGGCAGCAGTCCTCTGCACCTTCTCCACCATCTCAATCTGAGTTTCATGATAGGGATGCCAAATAGGAGCTGCATACTCAAGTTGAGGCCGAACCAATGTTTTGTATGCAACTTCCTTAGTATGCCTAGGTGCCAGTGCCAAATTGCGCCGAAGAAAACCCAAAGTCTTAGTTGCCTTGCATGTAATTTCAGAAATGTGTTGACCCCAATCAAGATCATCTGTGATAGTTAAACCGAGGTATTTAGCGGACTGAACCTGTTCTAATGTTTGCTGATGCAGTGTGTAATTGAAATCTATATGCCTGCTTGGATGTAGCCGCGTCACCCTCATTGAATGACATTTGCTAACATTGAATTTCATTTGCCAATCCATTTCCCATTTGGCCAAGCTATTCAGGTCATCTTGTAAAATTTGACAATCCAATGGTGACTTGATATTTCTGTATAAAACACAATCATCAGCAAATAGCCGAACAGATGACCTGATGTTGTCAGGAAGATCATTAATGAAAATAAGAAATAGGACCGGTCCTAAGACCGATCCTTGTGGGACACCAGAAAGAACCGGGACTGGGTCTGAGGCACGGCCATCTAATACCACTTTTTGAGAGCGCTCAGAGAGCCACGAGTCGATCCACTTATGTGTAGATCCTCTAATCCCGTAGAAGTCAAGTTTGTATAATAACCTTTTATGTGGGACCTTGCACCCACATACCTACAAAGTCCTGTGGCGATGGGCGAGTGGCGAAGCAGCAGGTGTAGGACACACTGGGAGCTGTAGTTGCAGACCTGCACACAGGCGGCTCAGTTCTAATGGTCGTTTTCTGTGAGGAGAAGCAGTAAGCAGAATTCGGCAGTCGGCTGAGCGACTGAGCAGACCTATTTAGGACCGCACTGCTCACCCCCGTAGCATGGGGAAGGGGCTAGAAAAGGTGCCCTAAACAATTGCCTGCTTCAAACCCCCTGGCTGGTTAACCGCGATCAGCGGGGATCCCCTTAAGCGGTCGAAATACAAAGAAAAAAGCTAGAGTAATCCCCTTACGGATTGGCGCATGGAATGTGCGTACTTTAATGGACAATGCTGGGTCAGATAGACCACAGCGTAGAACGGCCCTTGTGGGCAGAGAACTTGGGAGGTATGATATACAGATAGCTGCATTGAGTGAGACTCGGTTCGCAGATGTTGGGGAGATCAAAGAAGTTGGTGCTGGATACACCTTCTTCTGGAGTGGACGCAAAAGTGAAGAGAGGCGTGAAGCAGGAGTTGGCTTTGCCATCAAAACAGAACTTGTTGGTAAGCTGTCAGGATTGCCAAAAGGCATTAATGACCGTCTAATGACATTGAGACTTCCTCTGTCAGGCAATAAACATGCAACTATTGTCAGTGCTTATGCACCCACAATGACCAATCCAGATGAGGTCAAGGACAAGTTCTATGATGACCTAGACAATGTTATTTCTGCAACACCCCGCACAGACAAGCTTATCCTTCTTGGCGACTTTAATGCCAGAGTGGGTACAGACCACCAGACCTGGGAAGGAGTTATAGGTCCAGAAGGGGTTGGAAAGTGCAACAGCAATGGTCTCTTGCTTCTCAGGAAGTGTGCTGAACATGACCTTCTAATCACCAACACAGTCTTCCGTCTACCTAATAGGAACAAAACATCCTGGATGCATCCCCGTTCCAAACACTGGCATCTCATAGACTATGTCATAGTGCGGAGAACAGACAGGCAGGATGTTAAAGTGACAAAGACTATGTGTGGTGCAGACTGCTGGACAGATCATAGACTGGTTGTTAGCAAACTCAACCTAAGAATACAGCCTGCGAGGCGACCTCAAGGCAAGAAAGCTCCTAAGAGACTGGATGTCTCAAAGCTGAATAAAGACAGCATGAGACAAGATTTCTTAACAGACGTTTGCAACCAACTGGATGCAATGAATCTCAGTTCAGAGGACCCCGAAGAAAACTGGACAGTTTTCCATAAAACAGTTCTTTCTTCAGCTGCAAGCACCTTAGGCCATCCATCTCGCAAACATCAAGACTGGTTTGATGAGAATGATGACGAAATTCAGAGGCTTCTTGAAGAAAAGCACCGATTGCACAAGGCACATCAAGATGATACTAGCTCAGTATCAAAGAAAGCAGCCTACAGCAACATTTGTAAGACAGTCCAGACCAAGCTTAGGGACATGCAAGATTCCTGGCTGAGGAAGAAAACAGAAGAAATTCAGTCTTTTGCGGATAGAAAGGACATGAAGAAATTTCATGATGCACTGAAAACCATTTATGGTCCAAAGAGTTCTGGAGCCACCACATTGCTCAGTGCAGATGGTAACACTCTTCTCACAGATAAAGAAGCTATCTTGGAAAGGTGGGCAGAACACTTCAATAGTGTGCTTAATCGACCATCAAGCATCAATGAGGATGCAATCGACAGACTTCCACAGATAGAGTGCAATGTTCTGTTAGATGAATTTCCTACCGTTACGGAAACAAGAAAAGCAGTTCAACAACTATCATCTGGCAAAGCCCCAGGTGCAGATGCAATTCCTGCCGAAGTTTACAAGGCTGGGGGGCTACCCATGGCAGAGAAACTGACAGAGTTGTTTCACTGTATGTGGAGAAAGGAGGCTATCCCACAAGAATTTAAGGATGCATCCATAATCCACCTATACAAGCGGAAAGGAAATCCTCAAGTCTGTGACAATCACAGAGGCATCTCCCTCCTATCAATTGCTGGGAAGATACTTGCAAAAATTCTGTTGAATCGTCTGAATGTTCATCTTGATCAGACGGGACTTATCCCAGAAAGTCAATGTGGATTCAGAAAAGACAGAGGGACAATAGACATGATCTTCACAGCAAGACAGCTTCAGGAGAAATGCCAAGAACAGAATGTAGATCTATACATGACGTTTGTTGACCTCACCAAAGCTTTTGACACTGTTAGTCGTGATGGACTCTGGAAAATCATGGCCAAGTTTGGCTGTCCACCCAGATTCATAGCAATGGTGCGGCAGTTTCATGATGGCATGCAGGCACGTGTGCAAAATGATGGAGAGTTCTCTGAACCATTTGAAGTAACAAATGGGGTCAAACAAGGCTGTGTTCTGGCACCAACACTGTTCAGCATGATGTTTTCTGCCATGCTTATGGATGCTTTTCAGGACAGTGACACTGGTTTTCCAATCAGGTACCGTTTTGATGGCAACATATTCAACCTCAGAAGGTTGCAAGCCAAAACTAAGGTCCAGACTGATGTGCTAGATGAGCTCCTCTATGCAGATGATATGGATAAGAATGCCAGCACAGAGGCAAAAATGCAAAGAGCCATGGATCAAGTCTCACAGTCATGTGATAACTATGATCTCACAATCAGCACAAAAAAGACAGAGGTTGTACACCAACCAGCGCCCGGAAAGCCATATAATGAACCAACCATCACTGTGAATGGGCAAAAACTGAAAGTTGTTGACAAGTTCACCTACCTGGGAAGCACTCTCTCCAGAGCAGTGCATATTGATGATGAGATCACTGCCAGAACTGCAAAGGCTAGTGTGGCATTCGGACGACTCCGTGCAAATGTCTGGGAGCGAAATGGAATCAAGCTTGACACCAAGCTGAAAGTCTACAAGGCTGTGGTACTGCCAATCCTCTTGTATGCATGTGAGACCTGGACAGTATACCAACGCCATGCAAAAAGACTTAACCATTTCCACTTAAGCTGTTTGAGAAAGTTGTTAAAAATCAAGTGGCAGGACAAGATTCCAGACACAGAGGTCCTGATGAAAGCAGGGATGCAAAGCATGCATACAGTCTTAAAGCTAGCACAGCTAAGATGGACTGGCCATGTTATAAGAATGCCTGATGCGCGACTCCCAAAGAAAGTTTTCTATGGAGAACTACAGGAGGGAAAGCGCTCTCAAGGTGGCCAGAAGAAACGCTACAAAGACACCCTCAAAGCCTCTCTGAAGGATTTCGAAATACCAATGGGGTCCTGGGAACAGACTGCACAGGAGCGATCAAAGTGGCGAGGTCTCATCAACAAAGGAGCAGCTCTTTATGAAAAGAAGAGAATCTGTGAAGCTGAAAGAAAGCGAAGAGAGCGCAAAGCCAAAACAAATGTGCCACCATCAGACTCTATGACATTGACTTGCTCTACTTGCAACCGACAGTTTAGAGCCAGAATTGGCCTAGTCAGCCATCAAAGAACTCACCAACACACATCAGCACTATTCAAGAAATAATGATGGTCTTTCTCATTAGTGAGAGACGAACTATCATAATAACCTTTTATGTGGGACCTTGTCAAAGGCCTTAGCGAAATCCATGACAATCACATCCGTCTGCCTGTGGCCACGACCCACTGCTCGGTCCAGATTACTAACCAAATCATGATAAAACTGAACTAACTGGGTTTCGCAAGACCTTTGACTTCGGAACCCATGCTGACAGTCAGCAAGAATGTTTTCAAGAGCCAAGTGTTTGTTTATGTTGCTGACTATTATATGCTCTAGAGTTTTGCAACTGATACAAGTAAGCGACACCGGTCGATAATTAGCTGCATCGTATTTCTCACCTTTCTTAAATACCGGGGCTACATTTGCCTGTCGCCAATCGTCTGGTACAGCACCCTGAGCAAGCGACTCATTGAAGATATAGGTCAGTACAGGAGCAATTTCAGAACTACATTCCTTCAACACCCTAGCACTCAGGCCATCTGGCCCAGGCGCCTTATGTATATTCAAGTTATTCAACAGTTTAAAGACCCCATTGGGGTCAACTGTAATTTCACCCATAGCGGTGAAAGGACTTGTGCCTTTGGAGGGGATTTCATCATCTGATTCGCGAGTGAAGGCTGACTGAAACTGCCTATTACAAATATTAGCCTTATCCAAAGTGTCAGTCTTCAAGATACCATTTTCTCTAAGAGTATTGATCCCAGACGCGTCTTTCTTTAGGGACTTGACAAATGACCAAAACTTTTTTGCCTTTTCATTTTTTCGGGGACAATCGGGATCAGGGTTATCATTTTCAAAGGAGAAGATATTGGTAATATGCTTCCAATATGCATCTCTAATGCTCTTTTGAACATGTGCTCTGAACCGTTTGTAATGGTTCTTAATGTCAGGGCTGCTTGACTTGCGAGCACGAAAGTAAAGTTTATCACGTTTCCTTATCAAGCGTTTGATCGAGCTATCGATCCATGGTAAGCTATATTTTGTCTTGGTCATTTTTGATGGAATAAACCTTTCAATAGCCGAGAGAACCTCCGACTTAAAGCTGACCCACATGTCATTGACTGACACCTGACTATGGTCAGTTGAAAGGAACGAATCCCTATAGCGCGCTAGATGGTCATGGAGACCGTCCATATCCGCTCGTTTATATAGGAAATGCTTCCGAATTTCTAGCGATTAATGCGAATTTGCTCAAAATTGCATTCGGAAGGACATTCGCAAGGGAAATTCGGTATATGTGAGACGCGGCAGTATAACTGAAAAAATTCAGCTGAAGAATTTTGATATTTTTCTTATTTTTGCTCAAAACATAGATTGTGGGTACGCGTTAGAACCGCCTCGCCACAATCTATATTTTGGAGCAAAAATAAGAAAAATAGGTATACCCCTGCAAACCCCAGTTTTACTATATAAAAGTGGGGTTCAAGGGAGTATATATTGCACGGACTTGTTTTCCTGATGACTCGTCAGTTTAACTGGGTTTCAGTAATGACTGCATACTGGAGAGAAACTTTAAAATAGTTGAGAGTCCGGAGGAGAACAAAATACGATCTGGAATTTCTATTATAATAAGATAATAGTACGACGTGACGTTCGTGATGCTGGTGCAACTTCTTCACAGTGCATCGAACGAAGAGGGCGGGTTCTCAAGTACATTAGTTTCTTAAAATGGTGGCAGTTAACCACGTCCTTGTAAAGTTTTTCAGATTGTAGAAAAGGAAAATGAAACGATGCCAACATGGAACGTGGTCTCAGTGATCTGTAACGTAGGTGCAATTGGTTATATGTCTGGAATTTCGGATTTTCTAAGAGGCAGAGCCGTGTTATTCTTTGGAAAAAAAAAGCTTTTATATAGAATAGTTTATGTACTTATTAAGTCATAAGTACTGTATATACAAGTCATATTAACTCATTGCTCATCACTGATTCTGTTAAAGTGTTCTAGAAAACACAGTATCTCAGATCAGATTGTAACCTATTACAAAATTGTATCAGATTTTATCATAGTGTGAAACATATGTTCATGATAAACATATATGAAATTTATGTAATATATATGATTTCTTTTGTTTGCTTGATCTACATCTGCGACCATCGCTTTTATACAGCCGTTGATCCATTGATCGCAAGAATGGTGTACATGTATGTTCTTATTTTATTGTAATTTCTTATTTCTCATCTTCAAGTCTAAAAAATTCCATAGCGGGCCACATGCTGGCTGCGCCACATGAATGTCACAAGAGTCACGGCGCCCATTGGGGCATAGGAAAAACAGATGGGCTGCTTGTGCTTCAAAACTACTGACCAACCACCTGATTACTGGTTAACCGCTCAAGGGAAAAGTGGTTTAGTCAAACCATCCATTCATATAAGCCATATTGGTTTGCTTGGGTGGTTATATTTATGAAGCACATTTTGAGTGTCATGACATCCTAATGTTGGGTAAAAGTCACATAAAATGGGGGCAACGTCCCGACATGACCATTGCTGTTTACTGGGACGTAAAGCATCAATGCAAGAATCAAGTTTATCACTAGAATGAATAAGTGGAAGCATTGATAATTACTGTTTTTTTTTATATTCACGACAAAATAAGAAAAAAACAATGGTATCATTCATCATTTTTCATTAAGATCATATACCATTTAAAAGATATGCTTTTCGGCCATGCATTGCAAAACCTTTTAGTCAAAACTCTGCTTCAAAAATTGGGGCCAAGTTAACCAGTTGGGGTCAAATTAAAATTGCACCTTTTTATCCTCTCTAGAGTGATTTCTTTAGATGTTTGGAACTTTTTTGAATACACATCCTGGTACCCAGACACTTACTCTTTCCATCTTCTATCCTCTTTTTGTTGAAACACAGACTCTTAAAGCTTGACACTCTTGTAATAATAATAATGATAATAATAACAACAACTTTATTTATAGAGGATAACATATTTGGCAGATATGCCAGTCTAACATATGGTCCTCAACTAACAAATATTGAAATGCTTGACAAAATGAATATACAGTCTAATATTTACAATGGTATGTACAATTTGAAGATACTATGTGCCAGACAGAGTGCATGCGAGCTACACAACCCCGCTCCATTGCAGTGGGTTGGAAGTTGGCTTGACGCCATCCAGTGGCTTCATTTATAATTTCTGCGTATCATTCTTTTATTTTTTGTTGACTTAGCATATCGGTTTCAGCATGACTATGGCCATGGCTGTTGGGGTCACAAAACGCTATCACGACGTCTGATTCTCGTTTGGATACATCTAGACTGCCAGTTTCTTGATAACTTAGACTGTCCTCCGATATGTTGAATCTCTTTTAATACACACAATATTCACACACATATGATATGACTTCCAGACCCAGTGTCGAAACAAGAAGAGGATTTTCTGAGAACCCCTGTATGAGGGGGCAAACATCAGGCGGAAACCAATGTCCAGATAGCATGGGTGCTCTCCCAGAGTGGGGAACTACATGGGCTGTTTGCTGTTGATTTGAATTTCAATTTATTTTGACCTTGAGCGATGTTCAGACTTAAGTTATGAAAAGAAAAAGAGTAGTTGTTAACCGCATTTTTAAACAAAATGCATACTGGAGATACGTTATAATGAGTTGTAGCGGTCAAAACCGATCAAATGAGTTTTGTTAGAGATAACTTCACAAGCTTCTAAAATAATGCAAAAAGTATCGTTTTTACATCTTACAATTGAAACACATACCCGAAAGTTCTGTTTGTGGTACCTTTATAATCACGTCGAAACACGCTCGACGTGTGCAGTAATGTCTTTTTATTTAAATTGGTATCTTCATGTACGCTCAGCGTGAGTTTGAGCAAGATATGACCTGAAATAAAAGTTCTATGACGTTTTGAATTTGAGCGATTTATGATGAACTTAACCATTGTGTTTCTCTTGTAGCGTACAGCCGAACCAAGCCACAGGTAGAAAAGCATGCTCATCCACCAAGGATGGTTTACTGCGCTATATAGTCAACTGTCGAGTATTACAAACACTCAATATGCCGTTGTTGTTGTTGTTTCTGTAGATCCCGCCAGTCAGTGGCGCACCGGTGATCCCTCTTTGAAGAATCCCCGTGAATTTTCTTAATCCAACGTTGTTTGAATATAAACACTAACACAGGTTAAGGCCCGGACTGGAATATTTACAAATCTGGACGTGTGAGAGGGGACGGCCATATTTACAACCTTTCATTTACTTTATATACATCAAATTCCCAATGAATTAAATTCAATTTGCAAATGCTATTACTGTAACAACTTTCTGTGTAGCTGTAGTCTTTTCATATGTAACTTGTGACAAAAGTGCCTACATAGTGCTTCCAGGCGACCAACAAAACCCTCCTCAGGTATGTAGTTTGACTGTACAGTGATGTTTGAACCATCCAGACATAAGGCTACTATCTGTTCAGAGGAACGTGACCGCCACCAGGACATCCCAAAATTCTGACTCAGAAGCTTTCTGATGGAAGATATATGCGGTCCCCTAACTTCTGCGAGGGCTGGACATTTCAGTAACATATGCTGTAGGTCTTCACTGGCAAGCCTACAGAGTGGGCATATTTGTTCCACATTGTACTGGTTAAATTTTGCTTTCGTAGATTGCAGCATATAAACTCCAGTAAGCATCCTAGCTTTTGTGATGCCTCTCTGCACATCAACTGTATTATTACCAACATTCTCCCATATGATGTGGGTTTTCCCTATAGCCATATCCCTCAGGTTGCAGTGGATCAATGATGACTTCTCAGATGCCTCTTGTCTCAATTTTTCTGACCAGTATGATGCTACTGCTTTCCGGCATTCATTCTTCCACTGGAACTTTGTGAATTTTGATAAGGCAGACATGTCTGGAAGATCATACATATCTAGGATCTCCTTTGTTGTAGAGAAGAAACTTTCACAGTGTCCCACGGCAAGCTGACGATACATCACATCCTGCATTCTGGTATTATGAGATCTAGCAATGGAATGTATTAGGCTCAGGTTTCTTCTATGAATCTCTGCCTGTATAGGTAATGCTCCCAGAAGTAACAAGACCACGGCCGAGGCTGTCCTTACTGGAAGAGATTGAAGGTTTCGTAATGTTGATACGTGGAAACGCTGCAGCTGACCAAGTTGCGTTGCTGTCAGGGGTAAGGTCTCAAGGTTGAACAATAATCTTGGTGTCACATATGCTTGATAAATCTTGTAGGAAACTTTTGGGTTTAGCCCATTACTTCCATGCACACCTGACTTAATAAGTGCATATAGAGTTCTCCTTGCTAGACTTATCCTGTCTGTGATGTTGATATTGTTCTCTGATTTCTCAGCCCTAATTAGACCCAGATGAACAGACTGTGAACTAACGTTTACACTAGTGGAGCCCAGTTTCCATTCAGTTACCACTTCTTGATTAAGTTTAGCCTTGGAGATATTCTTCCGTACAATCACTGACTTCTGTGGATGTATATGATACCGCTTTTCTTGTGATTTGATGTATGACAAGTTAAGCATCAGTTGTAATTCAGCATCATTTTCTGATATCAATAGAACATCATCTGCGACTGTAGGACAACCCACATAAAGTGGGCCGATAAACTTTCCAAGGCACCTGGATTCTAATTCCGTGAGGAGATCGTTGTTGTATGTCTTGTACAGATGAGTTGACAATATGCCACCCTGGCGCACGCCCTGGCAGATGTTGAAGGGTGAGCTCATCTCTCCTTCCCATTTCACTCTTGCCGTCAAACCGTTGTACATGGATCTGATCAGTTGCCATAGATGACTGTTGATTCCCTGTTCATATAGCTTCACCATTAGTACTGGATGGCTCACCACATCAAAGACCTTCTGGGCGTCCAGGGTGGCAATGTAGATTGGGCGGTTGCACATCTTTGCATCGAGGACTGCCTCAGATAATAACAGGGATGCCATGGATGGTGATAGTCCTTTTGTAAACCCATACTGGAGTTGTGATTGATCAGCATTTAACTGGTGCAGCCGGTTCAAGATTACAGTCTCAAAAAGCTTCCCCAGAACAGAAGAAATGGTTATGCCTCTGTAATTCTCAAAATGTCTTGGATCTTTGCCTTTCTTATGGATTGGGTTGATTATACCAGACTTAAACTCCTTGGGTACTGTCTTTGTAGTCAAAATGTCATTGAAAATTTCTACAATTAGAGGAATTACGACTTTATCTGAATACTTTAAATGCTCTGCCGACAATTCCATTTCATCTGAAGCCTTGCCTGAATTTAATGACTTGATTGCTGTAAACACCTCCTCCCCACTGACAAGAATTAATTCATCAGGGTTGAGCTTAGTTATCTCATCAATCAGACTTTCCTGAACTATGGCAGAATCCAAATATTCTTGACTGAAGTTAGGATGGGCTTTTGGAGCAGCGAGATCCTCAAAATATGCCGCAAAGGCTCCACACTGGTTCTGACAATCATTTAATTCCTTCCCATTCAGCAGCATGCTTGTTGACAGCTTTGGTGCACAAGACTGGTTTCTACGAATCAGCTTATAGAACAGTTTGTCAGATGGATTGTCCATGAGTTCAGCATAGAAGGAGTCTCTAGCACATGCGAATTCCCTACGTATCTGTTTTCGCACCTCATATTTTGCTACTTTACGTTGAATTGAGAGTGGATGCTCCGGACTGGGCGATCCTGCCTGTTTCCATTGAAAGAATATTTGCTTACATTCAGATTCTAGTTTTTTCACTGTTGGGGATAGCTTAAACTTTGGTCCTTTCGTTTTTACAAGTCTACTAGGTACCGCCTTGTCACCAGCAGATTTCAGTGCATTAATCAGTAATGTCAACGTATTTTGAGAATCACTTTTCCTGAGAAGGAGTTTTTCAAGTTCTCTATGATAAAGTTCCCTATCAAGTTTTTCCCAGTTAAGTTTACGTACAGTTCTGGTCTTAGTTTTAACATTGTTACAATTGATAGTCTTTTTCATGAAGTTAAGCTGAGCTAAAACAGGCACATGGGATGACATGTTAAGCGGTGACTTCTCCTCAATGATGATTCTGGAAATCACAGATTGACAGTTGACGAGTACATAATCTATCTGAGAGGAGGAATCTGTGTGTCCTATGAATGTTGGGGAGTCCCCATGGTCAGAATGCCTATATAGGTTGTGATCTTTTACAAAGTTTTTCAGTAATATATCATGTGGATTTGTACGTTTGTCAGATAGTGATCCGTTGAAATCCCCGCACACAATTACTTTATGTGTAACCGCATACTTTTGAATGATATGATGAACCATATCGAGGTTCTCCTGGTATGACTCCTTTGATATTGGTAATTTCAATGTCGGGAGGTAAACATTAATAACGCAGATACTAGCTTGTGTTGTTGTGAATTCCACTGCTTGGACCCTTTCATTACCTTCTTCAAGTCTTTTTACATTATTTGACCAGTCTCTAGGCCATAATATGGCTATACCACCTTTACCACGGGTAATTTGAAAATTTGAGATGTTTTCATTCATATCACTGCACCGCACAAAACCTTCATAATTAGGAATTATATTTTCCAATGTAGACTCTTCAAATGTCCATAACCATGTTTCTTGGAGACATAGAATGGAATTATTCTGAGCGAGTTTCATCAAGGTTGCTGCGTTACCCTTTACCCCTTCCACATTAAATGACAATACATTTAAAGTCTGATCGATTGGAACAGTGTTGACTCTGTTAGGATATGCTCTGGCGGTTTCTTCTGGAGGCCTGGAATGCACAAAAAAGAATGATGACCGGTTTTGTTGGGTTCATGCGAGTCGCGGCCGTTCATATCGATAGATCCAGAAAATTGTTTGTTTGGTATGCCCACCTCTATCTTTGGTAAACTAGGTACACGCCTGTCCGAGACTACTTTCCCATCAGCTTGGATCATTGAACCAGGATCGCCACTGACCGTATTCGGCTCCAGCTCCGTTCCTGGTTGGGCATCTGTGCTGTGTTTATCAGTCGTATTGGATGGTTGGTGTGTTTGACTTCCCGAGACAGGATTTTCCAAGGTCAGGTCAACCACTTCTTTCCTAGCCGTTGATTTTTCCTTCCGTCTATTGCCCTGAATAACCGTATTTGTAGCCCTGTTCTGTCTACCTAAAGCCTCATTTCTTCCCCCTAACATTGTAGATGTAGGATTGGTTGAATGTTGTGTAGATAGATTTTGGCTGGGGTTAATGGGATTATTACCATCCACGCTCTGTCTTGAATTTGCCATCTGACCTAAGACCGGATCAACCGGCTGTACTGTTGTTTGTCCGACCTTAGAGGTTCCTAGTCCTAGAACAGGGTACATCTGTTGTTGAGTGTTCGGTGGAAACCACAGGTTTGGAGGTGGTATGCTACTATTGAACACTGGAGTTTGTTGGAATGTCATACGAGGGTTGCTGTATGGCGTACCAGTTCCATTTCCAGGAATTCCTATATTTGGATAAGCATATGGGTGTACATGGTAGGGGTTACCCACATAACCAGATGGAACCATAGGTCTTGGTTGATGGAGATTATTGATCATGTACATTTGTTGCAACTGTAAGTTGTTTAGGAGATTGGCTTGCTGTTGGATCTGTAGGTTAGTCTGGGTCCCACCCATAGTCATTATATATAGATTTTGGAGCATAGCTGTCTCCAGCTGTTTGATTCTCATATCCATTGCTTGAATATAACAATTCTCCCGATGCTGCGAGGCAGAGGGACATCCCAATGAGTTCATTCTAAATTGCTCATGGTTCATATTCTGTTCACTGTTTGTATTTGATCTGTTACTGTTTGATTCATTTGAGGGTGCATTTGGTGCTAACAGTTCATCTCTTTGCTTCAAAACGTTAATACGTTGCACCAACGTATTCTACCAAGGGAGGCAATCCCGTTTTGTCAGGCTCTGCTTAAAATGTAAATTTTATCTTTTTTCTGGGCCTCCTAAAATAGACTGACAAAGGGTTTAATCTCATTACAAATTATATTTAACACACACACACACACACACACACACACACACACACACACACACACACACACACCTATTAGCGTTAGGTTCATGCGCGGATCCAGAAAAATTTCTCAGTGGGGGGGGGGGGGGGTCAAATTCCCAGAAGGGGTCTGACGGAAAATTTCAACATGGCGAAAATTAATAATCTGGCAATTCCGGGGGGGGGGGGGGGAGGCGGACCCCTGCCCCTCCCACCTCTGGATCCGCCAATGAGGTTTAAAAAACAACAACAAACAAACAATTAGCGTTAGGTTTGTCACTAGTATGATCAATTACTTGAAGCTGCCCAAACTCTCAGAAGACTGTACTGGGGGCGCACCGTTGAGTTTCTTTTTCAAAGGCTGTTCAGGTGTTAATTTTCTTGACGTTTTCTTTTAATATGTTGATTGTTTGTTTCTACGTTGTACAGAACAAGCCCTTCTTTGAGAGCGGCTATTCGGATGACCACGTACCTAAATGGGAAATAGCTCTTGATCTTGCTCTATCATTCACATGTACCGAAAACATCATTTATATTTGGTGCACTGCCATTGCAACATTACTTTCAAGAACGTTATCGACGCTTTGCACTGGCTTGATGACTTTATGGGTACTTGCAATACACATGCTACACTACTTGCTGCTTTCAAATCAAGTGCACATAATGGATCTTACTCTTTTGAACTGGAATAAATAAAGAGACAAAACCTTTATGACATTTATTTTAATATGGATTCTATATGAATACTGTTGAAATAATATAATACAATGGTTTTATGTTCAGACCAGTTATTACAATACATATTGCCTCAAACGGTGCATGTGAACCTGCTAGTTTGACATTCCCTACGATAATAATATAGAACATGATATGTGGCAGGCGGAGCAGCTTCAAGCTTTTGTTCTTAGCCAAAGATTATTTGTTTTGCAGAATTCAATTTGATGGTTTCGTGTTGACAGTATGTGCATGATGTGTAATCTGTGTTTTGCTTTTTTCATGAAAGTCTTGTCGGAAATAAGAGCACTGCCAGCAGAGACAATATGCTGCACGTTACAAATGTAATATGGTATCTGTAAACTGTACACTCCTTATACTATCCACTGAGACACATAACCAAATAATAATAATAATAATAATAATAATAATGATGATATCCGACAACTGAAAAATGTTCATCAGTACAACAAGTTGCTCCCGCAGCTGAAATTGCATGAAAACCATTTCATCACGATAACATGCCCGTGTAATAAATACTCCCTTATACCCCATTTCTATATAGTAAAACTGGCGTTTACAGGGGTAACCCTTTTTTCTTATTTTAATCCAAAACATAGATTGAGGCGGTTCTAACGTGTACCCACAATCTATGTTTTAAGCAAAAATATTAAAAATACCATTTTTTAGAAATTTTTAATTTTTAGACATGAAAAAATCTCCATATTTTTCATGGGCGTGTTTTCGAAATGTTCTTTGAGTCTAAATTCATCTCCATGAAAATCAGTGGCACCGCACCGAGTTTTCTAAAGTCCTTTATTCATCATCTGACGACGATGATGACGAGGATGACGACGACGAGCTGTCGGTCGACTTCTGTGGTAGACAGACGACGAGTGAGGAACAGGATATCTTGGCACCATAGTGCCCAGCCCAGTTACAGTTATCATGACCCCCGTGGGTAAACTCCACAAATCTGACTCCCGGGCCGTAACCAGTGAAACTCTCAGTCACCTGGAACGACAATCATATCACATAAGAAAACAAATAAAAAAGCATAGGCGAAAACAAAGGCGCAGATTAACTGTGCAGTCACCTGCACAGCTGATCAGCGTCTTTGTTTCCGATACACGGATAGTATTATCCCTCTTCTTCCTCTTCTTCTTAATTCCGAAATTTCAAACTTCTAGCTTTTTTTCTGTGTAACTGTACAGCCCGGTTTGTGTCAGACCTGGTAGGAACTTTCTCATGTACAGGCTAATGATTTTTTAAGTCCCTTTCAAGATTATTTCAGCTCATATGAGACGGGCCAATCAGTAGGTGGGCGAAAACGGGAGAATCCCGAGAAAAACCACCTGGCACACCCGCAAGCAGAACTTGGCTTGTCTCACATGTGGCCATTGCGGGGCTCGAACCCACACCAGACACAGCGGTGAGATGATCGAGTGATTAAGAAACAGCGCTCCTAACCGCTCGGCCACGGGGGCCCGCTAAATCATGCGTTTTTTTTCATGAAGAAATTATCATCGTGATGTTAGGCGACAATATTCCATACCGAGAACACCACCACCATGTAGTTAACAGTTTGAAATGAAAAGGCAGCCAAATAGAACACCCCTGTAAGAGTTGGGCTTGAAGATGATTTCTCATTAAACAAGAGAAAACGTCTGTATTTTAGTGGCTTACTCGTATCTTGAAAAATAATGATTATGCTGATACATTAAAGTACTTTTCAAGGCAAAAAGACATTTGAGCCCTCACCCATTGAGGGCCTAAAGAAATAGATGGGCTACTTGTGCCTCCAGGCAAAGCCTATATACTACTGACCGACCATCCGATTACTGGTTAACTGCTCTGGTCTGTGTTTGTCCAGAAAAAGTGGTTCAAGTCCAATCATCTATACATATAAGGCTTTATCGCTTAGTTGGGTGGTTCAATTTAAAGCACTTGTTGGATGTTAAGACATCCTCATTTTGGGTAAAAGTCCCATAAAGTGCATGGAGGCAACGTCCAAACATGACCATTACTGTTGACTGGGACGCTAAACCTCAAATCAAAAGGATTAGACTGAAATATTCACCTGAAACCAGTCCCCAGACTTATCCTTTTCTTCCCTAATCTCCTTTTTGTCTATTTCGTCCATGTCAGAGTTAAGTAGGCGGACCCTCAGCCAGTAGACACAACCTGCATCACTACGGCATCCAAACCTGTAAACAATGAAAAAAAGTCAATAAGCAATGCTTATTAAATACCCCCCGCCGGATAACTGTTTACCACAAAAAATATTTTGGCAATATAATTTCTTCATGCAAATGTCAAATGGGTGTACATCATGTAGGTATGATATCAAATTGTTCCATCAAAAACTGTGGTAGGAGTTGATCGGATCGTGAAAGCCCTTACATGTAAAAAAACCTAAGAAAAATTGTCTAAGTTCTCATAGCTGTCATTTTGTCAAACATTATTTTTTTGCAATAAAATTTCTTCATGCAAATGTCCAAGGGGTGTATATCACATAGGCATGATATCAAATTGTTCCATCAAAAACTGTGGTAGGAGTTGATCGGCCCGTGAAAGCCCTTACCTGTAAAAAAAACCTAAGAAAAATTGTCTAAGTTCTCACAGCTGTAATTTTGTCCAAAATTATTTTTTCACAATAAAATTTCTTCATGCAAATGTCCAATGGGTGTACATCATGTAGGCATGACATCAAATTGTTCCATCAAAAACTGTGGTAGGAGTTGATCGGCCCGTGGAAGCCCTTACCTGTAAAAAAATACTAAGAAAATTGCCTAAGTTCTCATAGCTGTCATTTTGTGAAAAATTATTTTTTCGCAATAACATTTCTTCATGCAAATGTCCAATGGGTCTACATCATTTAGGCATAATATCAAAAAGTTCCAACAAAAACTGTGGTAGGAGTTGATCGGCCCGTAAATGCACTATCTTCACTGTATACAAAAGCCATCAAGAACTATAAAGGGAAGTAACTCAAAAGGGACTGGCCCCTAGCCCTTAATTTTTGCATGTACATATTTGCCCCATAGATATGCAGATGCCTGCAAAGTTTCATTAAATTCCATCCATGGGTCTTCAAGATATTAAAGAAACAAAACATTACGGACGCACGCACGGACGCACGGACGGACGGACGGACGGACGGACAACGTGAAAACAGTATACCCCCCTTAAAACTTCGTTTTGGCGGGGGGTATAAATATACAGAAAAGTTGTTGAAATAGCACTCCTATTTTTCGTTCCAGATCCAACATAATTCGGGAAGCGCGGTTGTCTCTCCAGAGTACTTGTATACCCAGGAAGCGGCGGCTCTGTCCCGACATGACTGAAAATTGTTGACTGGGACGTTAAACCTCAAAACAAACTAACACGCAAACCATCAGTAATACAGAATCGCACAGACCAATGCTGACTTGCATGGAAACTCTCAAGTTTTAAAAATATCATGCTGTGCACAGTCGAGCAGTGACACTATCAGCCCTATTTCTGCTGCGACAAAACTTGACATAATGCATATTGAATCAGTGGATAAGTACATGCCGCTAAAAGTTTTGACACAGGGGTAGGGGTCATACTGACCATTCTGAGACTTTGATTTCTGGCTGTACCTCGTCCATGAGTTCGGGATCTAAACCTTCAAAACCGAGGTCCACGGTCTGAGACTTCTCACAGGGACCATGGGACGTCACCCAGCAGTAGTTATCTGGAATATGAATAATTCTATGTACGAAAAATTTTCCAATTATACAATCATAACACCGACTACGTTCGAAATTCGAAATTCGAATGAAAATTTAGAGCCTATTGATAAACAAAGCAAATCAACAGTGTGAAAAACTTAGTTAGTTCTACCCCCACCCCCACCCCATATAACGTTGCTTGATATTTTTATACGCCGATAAGCGACTTGACGTTATATTTCAATTACTTTAATGATTACTCGTAAGTGGCTACTTTAATCCTTGTTAAGACTCAATCTAGCGTCTAAATTGTATAAACGCCAAAGGAGCATAAAGTACTTTAACCCATATTTGACGATGGATTCACCCATCATTATCAACTGGATAAGTCCACTTTCACTTTTAGGGGCATCAGGAGTGATTTTTAAATTTTATTCAATTTTTCGATGAAAATTTCTCTAAGCAAACAGAATAGCCCCAGGTGGGACGCCGTGTTCTGCGGCCTCACATCTGGGGCTATTCTGTTTGCCTATGTCCCATAAAAGGGACGCCAGGCTTATATGAGTTAATCACAGTAACATCTCACCTTCAGCATCTCCATTAAAGTCTTTGAGATCTTTACAGCCACATGATTCCTCCTCCACTTTAAACCCATCACCTCCCTCTGACGAGGTCAACCAGCCGTTTAATTCTTCTACAAAGACAACCATTATACATGTAGTAGATACACAATAACCGTCTTTGAGATCTTAAAACAATCACACGACACCCCTTTCTTTTAACTCCACAAGGTTCACCAACTGTTTAACTCTTCTTAACAAAACAAAACTTTTAATTTATGGTCTAAATTGGAACTCACTAAAAGGACGTTAAGCATAATAACTAAACACAGATCTATATCATTCTACACACAACAAACTTCTCAGCTGTCATCAGGAAACATGTCCGTGTAATATACACCGCCTTATTCCCCACTGTTATGTAGCAAAACTGGGGTATACAGGGGTATACCTATTTTTCCTATTTTTGCTCCAAAACGTGAGCATTGTAGGTACTCGTCAGAAGCGCCTCGCCGAGGCGGTGCTAACATGTACCTACAATCTATGTTTTAAGCAAAAATAAGAAAAATATATAAACAATTGTCCACTGAAATTTTTCAATTTTTACAACTTAGGAAAAATCAGTATATTACATGGGCGTGTTTTCATAATGGCAAATCACAACGTACCTCTTCCGCAAGGGTTCTTCAACAAATTTCTACCACAAGCAGCTTTAACAGCCTGGAAGAAAGTGGACAAATTAAGTATCTACCATTTAAAAACTGTAATGTTATCAAAACAAGAAAAAAGCATAGGTTCGCTTGATTGCTTTGTGGTTTGAAGTTTCAGTCACCAGTCAACATTTTTTCAATCATGTCAGGATGGAGCCACCACGTCCTGGTGCTCATAAACCGGTACTTTGTGGAGTTATCATGTCTTGCTTCAGGGCACGACCAGCCTCTCGATCACGTGGCTCCCAATGAACAAAGTGTGGGTCCGAAAGTGTCAGCCTGTAGCCTAACATGTTGAGATTATCTGGGTTGGCTAAATCCACCTCGTGAGCATAATTCTCCCTGCGCATTATACATCCCTGTGCATTATACATCCATGCGCATTATATACCCATTATATATTATTTTTTTAATTCAGTTTTACGTCCCTTTCAATATTATTTCAGCTCATATGTGACGGGCCAATCAGTAGGTGGGCGAAAACGGGAGAACCCCGAGAAAAAACACCTGGCACACCCGCAAGCAGAACTTAGCTTGTCTCACATGTTGCCAGTGCGGGGCTCGAAATCACACCAGGCACAGTGGTGAGATGATCGAGTGATTAAGAAACAGCGGTCTTTAACCGCTCGGCCACGGGGGCGCTATACTAAGAAATGAGAGTGTCGCAGTGTATACAATATGGGATAGAGTATCCTACCCTTTTTGCTCTCTTCTTTCTCTTCTGTCCTACAAACACCGCCGACATGGACATCTTGACCCCGTAGTACCCCGCCCAATTCTTGGTATCCTCACCACCGTGTTTGAACTCTACATATCTCACACCTGATGGGTAGTCTTTGAAGACATGTTTCGCCTGAATATAAAAAAATGGTTGGCTGATTTCAACAGCTGAGGCCATATGGAGACGGAACCTCTGGATAAAGTCTCATTCGAAAGAATTAAGTGTTGAAGCCCGAGATCGAACCTATTACCCCTAGTTTACAAGGCAAGTGGTATAGACATTAGTTACTTTGACAGATTTTGTGACTGGACCCCTCTATGTATGATCCACATCTCACCATTTCATAGAATCTTAGTGTATAGTAGCTGGCTGTTTATCATTCCACAGTATATAGCAATGGTTTAGAGTAGAAGTGTCATTCTAATTGTTTGAAACTCCGCTGTTTTAAAGGGGCCTTTAAACGCACCTTGGTCCAGTCCTGTCCTTCGTCCTTTGTATCATTAAATTCCCATTTATCCAGCTCTTCTTTATCCCCATCCAGTAATCTGACACAGATACGATAATTGCATCCACAGTCACCGCGAACACCGTACCTATATAACGAACAAGGCATATATACATGTAATATAAATAAAAAAAATATTAGCAACATGTTGAGGTGACCCCCAAACCACATTTTTGTAAGGTCATACTAATTGCAAACAACATGTTACCACTGCTGAATAAGTTGTTATTTGAGCCGCCTCGTGGGAAAACAAACAATGTGGTTTCCGAACAGGTTCGACACAAACCGAGCTGTACAAGCACAGAAAAGAGCTAGAAGCTTGAAATTTCGGATTTAAGTAGAAGAGGAATTGTACTATTCGAGTAGCGAAAACAAAGGCGCTGATCAGCTTCGCGGTTACCGCGAAGCTGATCTGCGTCTTTGTTTTTGCCTATGCAGATTGTTGGTTTTCCCATGCGGCAGTTCATTTATGTATCTTGGGTTCGTATTAAAGCCGAATAGTTATTCACTTCTTGTTATTAAGTGAGTCACAAATTTCAGAGATCTTTCTTACTCAATTTTACCAAAAGTAGCGCCTTTATAGGCTTTTGATATTACTGAATGTCTATGAGGCTCATGTAATTTTTGTATAACAGCAGTCACACATTAGCGTATAAGTGAAACGCGCGCCGGGCGTGTTGAGAAAATACAAATTTCCACATACGCCAGACGCACGTCGGAGACACGTCCAAGGCGCGTTAAGCGCGCGCTGGGTACGCTTGGTGTCCGGCGCGCGTCGCTAAAAGGCGGCGCGCGTTTCGTGCGCGTTTGGGCTAAATAAAATTTTAAACATGCTTAAAAATTTTCTAGAAGTTGGGCGTGTGTCGGGTGTGTGACCTACACGCTACAAGTACGTTCCACGCACGTTACAGGCGCGTTGAATACGTTTCGAACACGCCCAGCACACGCCGAGCACACGTTTCAAGCACGTCGTATACGCTACGTGCGCGTTTCGATTTTAACCGGATGCTGGTTTGGGCGAGTGTGGAACGCGCCATTAAAGTGTGCCAAGCGTGCTTCGAGCGCGCATGAAACGCATACAGCGCGTCTGTAGCGCGTGCCTAGCGTGTCTGGGACGTACGACAAACGTACTCCAAAACTTTGAGATTTTTTATACGTCCGGCACACGCTTCAGTCACGCGCTAAAGCGTGTTAAAGGAACAAATTAATTTCACACGTCCAAAATCTTCAGCGTGTTGAGATTTTTCATACGCCCGGCGCGCGTTTGGGTTATACGCTACTGTGTGACTGTTGGAATGGCCGTTACTGAAGTTGGTCCAACCCAATTGCATGGTGAACACATGCGGTAACATATCTTTAAACCAAACTACTAGGACCACGATGTGTCCTTCTATTAATTTTATGCAAAATATAAATGGCAAAAATATTAAACCCAGACACTTACCAGTCTCTGACTGTAATGGGTGGTTTCTTCTCATCGAGCTTGTCAGGTTTGAATCCCGCATCAACCAGGTCTACTATCTGAAGTTTCTCACAGGGGTCGTGGCTCGTAGCCCAACAGCATTTGTCGCCTATAATAAACCAATCAACAGTTTGGCTAATACTGTGCGCCTAAAAGTAGCGTAGGATATTGCACAATAACACTGGATCATCAAACAATTCTGCATCGATACTGTTCATTAATACAATTATTACAAAGACATGGCTCAACGTTAAGGCACCTTCTTGGAATACTCAATTTTGCATTTATTTAGATTGCTATCATATTTACCTTTTACGGAGGGGCAGCATTCTGAAAGCTTTTTGCAGCCACCAGGTGACTCTTCCATGGTAAAACCATCTCCTCCACTGCACACTACCTCCCAGTGGTCCAAGCCACCTGGAAATACGAGACGTGTTTAAATTTTGGAGAGAATATATGCAATTATAACAACAGGTTTAACCTAAATTTATATATAAGACTATAAATTCTTGCACCAAATATGTACAATATCCGGCAACGCTATTGCAAGTGAATGTTCCTTTGTGGCGGCCCCCGTGGCCGACTGGTTAAGGTCGCTGACTTCAGTGCTCTTAATCATTCGTTCATCTCACCGCTGTGGGTTCGCGCCTCGCTCGGGGCACGAGTCACATGTGGGACAAGCCAAGTTCTGCTTGCGGATGTGTCAGGTGGTTTTTCCCCGGGTACTCCGGTTTTCGCCCCCACCTACCGATTGATTCGTCTCGATATGAGTGAAAAAGCTTAAAAGGGACGTAAAACTGAATAATAAAAAAAAAAAATGTTCCTTTTTGTCAATTTAACATTTAAGTCTCACGTACGCTTCTCTGACAATTTGTCACAAAATAGGAAAATGATGCATTTCACCATGCATAGAAATTCAAGTTTCCAACGGCTTTTAAAATAATTGTAAAAAATATAGCGAAATGTTACTTGGTGCGTTAGGGTTAGCGTACGTTAGGAATTTAGTTGAGTATATACCCGAAAAAAAGTGTTTGAAACGACTGAATAGTTCAACCGATAGTTCAACATGACCTGATTGAAAAGGAAACTCCCGACTATGAATAACAACACATCACCTCATACATAATGTAGCAAAGTGCATATCATAATCATAATAATTGATAAACTACAAGCTAAACATGCTAATGGATAGATAGATAGGAATAAAAACAAGTTTGACTCACCTTTACCACAGGGATTTTTCAGTAAGTTTTTACTTCTTCCTGCCATTTTTCTCTTCTCTATATCATAGAATTTTATCCTATCGGCCTATTGATCTATGCTAACACGATGTACACATTCAAGGGAAGAAGAATGTAATGCGTTTACATGCTAGCTAGCTGTATATAGCCTGTGATTTATTTGCGTAAACCTTCTTCAAAGCGTGCTTTACCTGCAAAAATCGACTAAATTACATGTATTGCTGGCCTCGAATTTTACCTTCACATCCAATATTTGCTCTCCAGTTTACACGGTGAAAACAGCCCGAATACAATTATCGGTCCACTATTATACCCGCAAATCTTTGTGATGACACCCACAATCAATCATCCCTTTGAAGAAAAAATATGAATATAATATAACTTCATTTGAAAGGGTTTCTCACTACTTTATGCCACCACCGTGCTTAAAAATCACTCCTAACACCCCTAAACATGAAAGTGGACACATCTGATTCACACCGTACATACGGCTCGTTAAATTCCAACTGGTACGTCAAATTCCAGATGTTTATGTCAGCGCGTGCGTTTTGGCGGGTAAATTATTTTTGTTGTTTTTCTTGTTTTATTATACTTTAGCTAATGGTTTCAAAAGAAAATAATAATCGGCAGTCTTGTGTGGACATCCATGCATCAGTGCATACAGGTGTCATGGTCAGCTTATCAGTGGATTGGCGAAAACATTGCACGAAAGTCTTAAAATGGCACGTTTTCAGAAAACATCCATACTTTTTGCCAAATATTTCCATAACTACAAATAATTGAAAGTCGCTTGCTCGAATATATAAAGCTTAGTATCTATTTAAAAGCCTGATTTAAACTTTTATTCAAGTTAATCACTACTATTGATAGCGCAGCTCATTCTTTTGCACCATGTGTGATTTTACATGATACGAACCACGACAGTCGTTTTATACTTGAAAGACCAGACGGAAAATAGCTTTTGATACGTCAAAAAACAGACGTAAACACGACTTTGGATACGTGTCGCATCAGACGTGTTGAGTGCGATTATTTCAAATACCCATGGCACCCTGGCATTGTTTGGCCTTCTTAAGCGGTCAACTTGGAAGTATACGTTCAAAAATGGCCACCTTTAAGACACACGACGTTGATTCGCTATATCAACATTTGCACAAAATGTTGAAACCGTAGAATCAACATTAAGACACACATTGTTAAAATAATATTAAAATAATGTTGTTTCGGTCAACCTTTAAATCAATTCGATTCACTGAATCAACATTTATTCTACAAGATTGTTTCAAAGTTGATTGAATCAACATTGGTTCGAAATTGTTTCAACTTTGTGTGTCTGCTGTTTTGTTTCCACTCAAACACAGTATAACTTTATGAGAGTGATATAGTGGTTGGGGTTTGAAACCTGATTGTCTCAGTTCTTGATCCTTGGTTAATCTTATATTAAAGGCGCTGATAGTCAACGACCTTAACCACGGCCTGTTGTGCGGTCGTTTGATCTAGTGAGTAGTTAGTGCCCGTCATCCTCCAGAGGTTGTAAAGCATCAATTCAAACAATCAAAAACACATGTATTTGTTCCGTTGATATAAAAATTAAATTCCATCAAAGAAGCACATTGGCAAACAAATAAAGCACATGTTATGCCATGGTGTTTCTAGGGCGAAGACTCAACCGAGCGAATGCGTGATGACACCTGATGCCTAACAACGCCCCTGGACATTGGAGCATAAGGAAACCAACAATCAGTTTGAACCCTGGTATGCCCAGGCACAGACCGCAAAGTTCAGTTCCGGTCCATGCCATACTGAATTGATAATCAAAATTAGGGGTATTCATATAAGTAAAGCTAGAAGCAATGCGCTATTCGTAAATAATTCCCCGTCTCATAGCGCTTATACATGTACGTGTACTGAGTCGCGTAGTGTTCTACTTGAATATTTAAAATTGATTTGCAGTAGCCATGTATCAGTTAAGTTATGTGGAATATTATCAAATGTTCACACTATCTGCTTTCATTTTTTTCCAAACGTCTATATAGTCAAAAGTACAATCAGCTTTTTGTTCATCGACTGGCCATCTTGAGTAAAAAAAAACAAAAAACAAAAAAAAAAAAAAAAAAAAAAAAAAAACGGCATATAAAATCGTTTAAAGACAGACGTTTCACTTTATTTCCTTTCCATGTAATGTTTTCTTTATGCAATTTATGGTAAGTAGCGCTGCAAATTAAACCATATACTGACTATTGCATAACAAAGAAGTGTTTTAGTAGACCCGTATCATAAAATGTTGATCCACCGTCTGGGTCATTCCGTATCGGCCGCCTGTTATTTCACTTATCATATGGCATTCGCCCGTCTGTACTTTGGCGTATTGTTTTTGTCGCCAAGCGACAGAATAAAAGGATAAATACACTGTAAAAGTTGATTATCAATGATCCTTCCGGTGGAGATTGAAAAAATATAAGCCTCAATAAGATTATACCATGAAAAGTTTAGGTATTCTGTGTAAAATACAGCAAAATAACTTACCCGCCAAAACGCACGCGCTGACATAAACATCTGGAATTTGACGTACCAGTTGGAATTTGACGAGCCGTATGTACGGTGTGTGATTGATAATGATGGGAGAATCCATTCGTCAAATATGGGTTAATAAGCCCCTCAACTTTTAAACCCAAACCCTTGCAACATGTGCAAGGAAGAGCTATTTTCCTGTTGTTCAAGTGATGTATGGGTCTTTTTCAAAAAATGTGCATTTTTCTGTCCGTGAAGATTTTTTCATACTTCCTTCTGCTTTCGATGTGATTTATTTTAGTTACTTTAAAGGCACCATGGTGGGCATGTTGAAACATCAATTTTTGTTTATCATTTGTATGATAAGCCCTCCAAATTCCTTGTTGAGTACACAAATATTAGTACTTTTGGGCTGTCCAGCACTGACCCCTTGTAGTGGAGATGTGAAAAAAATATGACAAAGTCACTTTGTTGCCAAAGGTTCAGTTAATTTTTAATATGGACAGATATTTAAGAGACGTTTGCAAATATTTTCAAGCATATCCAAAGCGGCTTTATTAGTTTTTTCTTGGCTTAAGTGCTTGTCCCATGAGATCGTGTCAATGTTGTTACTGCGTCATAAATCGCGTCTTAAGTAGAGTTATACACCATGGTGTTTTTTATGCTTTTTTAATTTTTATTTTAACCACTTGCATCTAATAACCATTATTAAAACGTGACGGCTCCCACAAAAGCAACTATGCCTAAGTTTTTGAATATTGTAATATGGCTGCTGGGTGTGTGATCGGTAAGTATGTCAAATGTTGTTACTCATTAAAAACGTCTTAACTTATGAAATGTTCAAATCCTGGTCGATGCTTAATTGCATTTTGGCGCAAAAACACATTAAAATTTTCTTTGTGCTTAAACATCTATCTAGAGTCCCTAGCTTTGACGACTTGTCAAATTTTGTCAATGATGTTACTGTCAATGTTGTTACTCATTATGTGGAAACAACATTGACAATTATGACTTTTTCTTTCACAGGTTGGAAGCAGGAAATATGAAAATTGCTAAAAAGTAGCTTAATGCATCACAAATGTATACATTTTAACAATGTATGTTTTATCAGATAGCATTCTATCATAGTTTTTATATTTTTCTCCCAAAACATAGTACGTTTCTTTGAAATGACCCAAGGTTCTGGTAAAATTTGACTTAAAGAACAGAGATTAAGCTTGCATATGGCTATTTCTGAGCTCATATATACACTTCCGATGTGATAAACGCAAAATAAGATGATATGCAAATACTTTATTTTTTTAACATTTCTTACCTCAAATGTGCACATTTTTTTAAAATGACCCGTATATGTTTCCCGCCTGGTGTCTATGTTGGGGCTTTAAATCTAATTGAATCGATTCCTTACATTCTAGACCATGAGAAAACCGGTCTTCGGGGTTTCCGACCAGATCTGACACAAACCGGCCCGTATAGTCTCAGAAATAGGCTAGAAGCTTGAAACAGAAGAGGAAGTGTACTATCCAAGTAGCGAAAACAAAGGCGCTGATCATCTGTGCAGTCACTTCACAGCGTTTTCGCATGTGCAAAAATTCTCATTATGCGGCTCATGTTACATGTATTCTGATGTCCTACGGCGTTGGTTATGCAAACCCTGGCTACTTTCGTGTGTTGTCCTTCGTCTTGATATTTTTTTCAGGCATGGTGATTTGGTGGCCGTTATTCGTAGTCACCTTGACCTTTTGCGCCGGTGCAACAGGGTCCAAACCAAACATCATACTGATGATAGCTGATGACCTTGGCTACGGCGACCTTGGTTGCTATGGTAACACGAGCCTGAACACTCCAAATATAGACAGTCTGTCACATGACGGAGTGAAGCTGACACAGCACCTGACTGCAGCCAGTGTCTGTACACCCAGCAGGGCCGCTTTCCTCACTGGCAGGTACCCAGTCAGATCAGGTAGGGGTTGAATTTTTCAGCAACACAAACGTGTACTAGTATGTCAGGTTGGGACCAGGACACATGGCTTTCGTTCTAATTGTGCCATACAGTCAATAAATGTGTTAGTGTAGAGGTATTACATATTGCTAGACGGTTGACTACCATGTTGGGAAAGAGCTAATCATCTTGCTAATTTTATTCATGTTGTTGAGATGTTTTATGGTGCTTTGTGCTGCTTTTTCATTCCTGTCCGAAGTCTGAGCTGGGATTTGGAATTGAATTAATGGCGTTTCTGTATCCACGAGTATTTCTGTTGGCATAGAGAAGTGCTTTCTAAAATTAATGTGACTTCAGGAAAATATTCCACAATTCATAGTTTGATTTCTAATGTCATGTCATTTAGGTATGGCACCAAGGGGGATTATCCGTGTGAAGACGTGGATAGCGTCGTCATGTGGCCTACCGCCTTCAGAGATCACCTTCGCCGAACTCACGAGGCAGGCGGGATACAGGAACGGCTTCATAGGTGGGTACACATAGTGATTTCATGATGCACCAAGGATTTTCTGAGCTTAGCATTCAGGTGGATTTGTAAAAATGCTTAAAATCATGATCAAAATGGTCTTGTATCAATTCCTGGACCTTGTATACTTATTTCCTGTGGTGTATTTTCAGGAAAATGGCATATTGGTCTCAGCAATAACGAGTATGGTGATCATCTCTCCCACCCAGTCAAGCAGGGGTTCGACCACTACTATGGTCTTACAGGCACCAACCTCGAGGAATTCGACCCCGAGGGACAGAAGGTTGTACTGAACTATCGCCCTTATTGGTACTGGGAAATCATCGCAGTGTTTTCCGTCACTGCCATATCACTCATTTGTCTATACGCGCAAGGATATATTAAACTTCCGGTTCTGTCTCTGGTGCTGCTGCTGTGGTTGATACCACACCTGTTGACATGGCAACTGATGGACAATTTTACCTTGCTTAGCAGCGTTCTCCATAGAAACGACGAGGTCGTGGAACAGCCAATCAGACTGGCCGGTCTTCATCAGCGGTTTGTTCGCGAAGGAATAGAGTTCATGAACAACGCAACATCAGACAAGACGCCATTTTTGTTGGTGATGTCATGGAGTCACATGCATACTTTCTTAAAAACTCACAAAGCCTTTGCTGGCAAGACAAAATTTGGTCGCTATGGCGACGCTCTGGAAGAACTTGATTGGTCGGTTGGTGAGATACTGAAATACGTGGACAACAGTGGTCTCAGGGACAGTACACTGGTATATTTTACCTCAGATAATGGCGCTCACATGGAATTAGGAGTGGAAGGAGGCTCTAACGGAATATTGAAGGGTAAGTTCACCGCACTCGAACATATCTTTTATTGACGTTAATTTTTAGTGTAACCTATCCTGAAAATTGTCAGCGTTATTCAGCTACCGCCGCTCATCGAATGGCAAATGTTATGAATGTTATATACAAGGGCAACAATCCGATAACACAAATAATGCTTTCTTTTGTCGATTGTTGTCCCATTATCCATCTTCGTGTTACGTTTTATGTGTCTGTTTATATATCGGTGGCCACCTTAGGGAAAATAGTTGCTCAGGGTTAGGGTTAGGTACTCTGCTTATCGTATGTCTTCTTTGTATCAGAGGCTAATAGTTATTTTGATTGTTTCCCACGTGGGTTTAGGGGTGCGACTGGTTCTGACTGTGCATGTCCTAATCATTGTTTACATTTGACTTTTCACATACTCAGGCAGTAAAGGTCACGGCGCCCCTGATGGTGGTATACGTGTCCCATGTCTGCTACGGTGGCCCGGAGTCATCCCCGCCGGTAAAGTCATCGACGAGCCTACATCACTGATGGACCTGTACCCGACCATTGCCGACATTGTCGGCGTTGACGTCCCGACAGACAGGCACGTGGACGGACGGAATATACTGCCACTGATCAGAGAAGAGACAGCGTTGTCACCACACGAGTTTATGTTTCATTACTGCGGAGAGTTTATACACGGTGTCAGATATAGACCCAGATCAGGCAAGTTTGTTACTAGTTGAGCCGCGACGTGAGAAAAGCGGTCTTCGGGGTTTCCGACCTGGTCCGACATAGTTACAGAAAATGGCTAGAGGCTGGAAATTTTGGATTTGGAAAGTAAAGGAATTGTACTATATCCGTGTAGCGAAAACAAAGGTTACTGCGAAGCTGATCTGCGCCTTTGTTTTCGCATAGGCGAAACTCCGGTTTTCTCACGAGCTCAGTTTTCTGTATGCTAAAATACGAACGACTGCCATTTATGACGATTTCATTAGAAAACCGATAGAAAGTTGGAGTGATAAATTTGTTTTAGTTTCCTTTGAACATCAGCGTCAGATAGCGCGAACGTTAGATGCAAATGGAATGGCCGATGGTAAACAACAAATCTCAAAAGTTATCTCTTATTTCAAGACTGCGTCCAAGATGGATTCCTACGCGAATGTAATATCAGTAACAAAATTTTCGTTCGAGAAAAAATAGTCTTTTTAATTGACAAAAGTCAAGTCACTTCATCTTTTTGCTTATATTTTTTTTCATTTATTATAGGAAGTACAACTTGGAAGCTTGTTACCCATGTGCCTAAGCTCGAACCCGGCAAATTGTTGTGTCCATTTATATGCAGCTGTAATACAGCTATAAAACTAGAGAAACCCGAACTCTACGATATGACGTCAGATCCGGGTGAGACGTCACCAATAGACTGGAAATTATCAGAGGAAAAGCGAGAACTTGTGACGTTAATGTTGAACGCTATATCTGACCATTCAGCCACGGTGGGTCATGTGGAAAGTCAATTTACGTGGTGGAAAATCGCGTGGAGACCTGACTTACAGCCATGTTGTAACGGAACATTCCCATTTTGTCATTGTAAAGATATAAAATATCCTGAATAGATCAAGTAAATGTGTAGCTGATTTTAAGCACAAGCCCAACACGGGATTAGCATACAGTATTATAACAGTTCATACCAGCAACTGTTATTGCATTGATTGTCTCATACATGAAATAAGATTATAAGACTGATTTCAGTGCAACATATATGTTGTGCGTTTGAGTGTACTTGGAGGTGAAGTTATGAACTGAGGTTGAACGCTAAAAGAAAACACTGATTCATTAAACTAGAAGTCGGATACCGGCGTCAGAATGTTGAAGGTTCCTTTTGAGTAGTTTTCTCTCTAAGGAAACGCATATCTATATATACCCCATTCACAATAAGGGAATAATTGAGAGAAACACGTGTTTAATATTTAAACCTTGGCTCCAGATAATAGTGAAAAAATAATAATGTGGTTTGAAAGTCACTTCAGTCTACACAATACCGATCGCATCACACGTGTCGTCAGCTATATATATATATATATATATATATATATATATATATATATATATATATATATATATATATATATATATATATATATATATATATATATATATATATATATATATATATATATATATATATATATATATATATATATATATATATATATATATATACTTAATCTCACGTAACCTTTTTTTACATAAGCTAACAAATTTATCAAACAAACATGAAAAGCTGAGACAAGCGTCAAAAAATCGATTTTGTACGATGAGCTTGCTTTTTTAGTTCACCATTCTTCATCAGACGATGACGACGACGATGATGATGATGACGATGAGGATGATGAGGAATCATCGTCCGACAGATACTCAGCTCCCTTAGGCGTATCTTCTGGTTTCTTCGGCTTATCTTCCGGTTTCTTCGGCTTATCCTCTGGTTTCTTAGGCTTTTCGTCCGGTTTCTTAGGCTTTTCATCCGGTTTCTTAGGCTTTTCGTCCGGTTTCTTAGGCTTTTCGTCCGGTTTCTTAGGCTTTTCATCCGGTTTCTTAGGCTTTTCGTCCGGTTTCTTAGGCTTATCCTCCGGTTTCTTAGGCTTATCGTCCAATTTCTTAGGCTTATCGTCGGGTTTCTTTGGCTTGTCGTCCGGTTTCTTTGGCTTATCGTCCCGTTTCTTTGGCTTATCTGCCGATTTCGCCTTCTTTTCCGCCTTTCTCGCAGTCCTCTCCGCCGATTTTGCCTCATCCTCCCTCAAAAACACTCCCGACCTGGTCAACTTAACCCCGTAATGTCCAGCCCAGTACTTTGTGTCCTCACCCCCGTGCTTGAACTCTACATATCTCACGCCTGGTGGGTAGTCTTTGAAGATATGCCTAACCTATAGATACAGGAAAATAGTTAAAATAGTTATGTGAGTTTGGGAGTATCCCGACTGTCTATTTGACGATTAGTTTAAGGTTACTTTAATGCCAAAAAGTTCAGCTTTGTCTGGAAGATCACCTTCCTGGGAAATAGCTATATTTCAAACTTGTCCAGGCAATACACAGATATTTTCTCAGTTGTAAAAATTACAAAAACTTTCAATAGAAAAATTGTGATATTTTTAAAACATTGATCGTCGGTGCGGTTCCAACGAGTACCCACAATCTAAGTTTTAGATCGAAAACAAGAACAAAGTATACTCGGCGAGGCGGTTCTAACGTGTATCAACAGTCAATGTTTTGAGCAAAATTGTTAAAAATATCATTTTTTTTCTAAGGAATTTTCAATATTTACTGCTGAAAGAATTCTCTTTATACGGTATGGACAATTTGTCGTGATGTTATAGTTCCAGGCCATGGCTACAGCTTTGAGTTTACATATAATTGATAAATACAATTTTCATAATCGTTATCTATTTACCTTGGACCAGTGCTTTCCCGCCTCTATTGTGTCATTAAATTCAAATTTGTCCAGTTCGTTTTTGTCACCGCCTAGAAGTCTAGCTGAGAATCGGTATTTACACCCACAGTCAGTTCGAACTCCGTACCTGTACAATAAAATATAAGACAATACGGTGACTGCGAAAATATATATATTGACAAAATGCCAGTCATATTTCAAGAACAATAGCTAAAACTAATAAAAACGACTGTCTTTATATAATTATTCAGTCAAATGTTGAATGACTCAGTATATTCAACGGCTTTAATGAAAGAACCTTAGGAAGTATCAGCAGTCAGTAAAAACACAAAAACTTACAACTTATCTCAAACATTTATATATGCCTAGGGATTTAGAAGATCTTACAAGAAACTTCAGTACAATTCAAAAGATCGAATGACCATGTATAAAAATGACATGAAATGTAACATCCTTACCAGTCTCTGACTTTGATTGGCGGTCTTTCCTCGTCCAGCTCCTCGGGTTTAAATCCTGCCCTAACCAAATTAACTCTCTGAAGTTTCTCACACGCAGTGTGACTTGTAGCCCAGCAACTCTTTTCGCCTAAAAATGCAACATTTATAGGATCATTGGTGTTCTAAAAAGGATACTGAGTGTCCTTTTGGGATATATAACTCGCCGGTCACATTCTGGATGTTGATGACAGATGTATGCGAGAAATTATCTTGAAAAGATTGCATTATATATCTAGATGATACAGTCGTCTTTCATCGTCATTTAAGGGACAAAGTTTGGAACGTCTATAAACTGTGTTTTAGCGGATGCAGGATTCCAACCTGAGGTTGTAACCCTTGAAATGTAAGCTCTATCGAAGAGTAGTGTCGTGCTTTAATCATGTTGTGTCTGGGGAAAGGAAATATTAAAGCTAGTTTACCTACGACGTGCTGTGTATGGAATATGATATGAAGCAAAGTTTAGACAGACATATTCAAGGATGCCATCCGTAACGAGCTCTCATATTGGATCTTTGAACTTTTCTATAGTTTCAAGTAAGAGATGTTCGCACTTCTTGTGGTTTGGAACGGTTTGTACCCCTGAGATATCATTACTCATTTATAACAAACTACGTACGGGGGATGATCCAAAATAACGTAGACTTTTGCTGTAGCTTCTATACAACTCATTCAAATGCTTACAAAATAACATGAACATAAATCGGAATATGTCTAGAATACCGTGGCAAAATATCAGGCAAAAATAACGACCCGTTAAAAATATACAGTCAAAACAAACAGGTCACTATGGTCTACCCGGCGCACGTCATCTTTGATTTCGTGACGTCGTTGACGTTTTTATTCTCTTTGAAATTAACACCCTCTTAGCGCTCACGGACATCTATTCAACATGAACCATAGATAAAAGATTTTTTGCGTATTGTGCTTTGTACTTCACAATTTTTACGTCAGTTTTCAAAACTCGAAACAAATTCTTACTTTAAATTGCTTCAAAATCGCCTCATCATCAGCCGCCTGCATACGGTCAGCACATTATGCATTTACGTCACCACTGGCGCGCGTTATTTTTGTTTCTTTTTCCATCTTTGTTATGCTATTTTATCATCAGAATCACAACGGGAATATTTTTACACAACAGATTTATTCATTGAATATTCCCGTTTTGTCTACATTTAGTTATTTTCGGTTTTTGTGTTGGCGCTTTCAAAATTCGCGGCAAGTTTAGTAATAGCATAAATTTAAGCTGTGTCTGGTGACGACGTTTTTAACGTTAAATGCACTCAATAAGCGCACACTTGATATTAATATTTCAAAAACGCCCAACTCAAATTTGTTGAAACTTATGCACAGCATTATCTAAACACCAAGCTTTTACTGGACTTAGTTTGGCACGATTCGCATGCCTATTTTACATTTTATTGAGACATGTCTGACATAGGACACGACCGAAATCTCGCGTGCGCCGCCTATGCGTCACCATGGTTATAAAATGGCGCGGCGTGTTTCAGATACTTATGAAATGTGTAATTGTTTTATCTCATCTTGTTAAACGAGTGTTCTGATTTATCGCAATATACATTTTTCTAAAATTTATCTACGTATGTTGAATCTACGGCAAAAGTTTACGTTATTTTGGATTTTCCCTCGTATTTCTACTGTTGTTGTGTTCACTTATGAGCCATATGGTTTACCTTTCACGTCTGGACAAAATTCTGAGATGTTCTTGCAGCCATGGGGTGTTTCCTCCACGGTGAAACCATCTCCTCCATTACACAGGACCTTCCAGTGTTTCATGCCATCTGATTATACAAGAAATGTATGGCATTATGAGAAATGGGGTCAACGTGACAAAACAGTGCAAAAACAAGTTCTTTATACCGAGCTATGAATCGTTGAAACATAATGCAATCCCGAAACGATCGCAAAAATGAGTCCGTGCCCGAACCCTTATAAAAATGTGATGAAACTTTAACATGAAATACGTAATTCCTTTCTTTTTTTGCACTGTTGTCACTCATAAACATTTTAAACGCCCTTCGGGTTGTATTGGAAACATCGGAGTAATCCCTCAGGTTTTCAACACTTCCCTCGGAACTAAGATTCTTTAAGTGGAATGGACAAATGTACGAATATCCATGTCGTCGATAAACTACAAAAATGACATATTTATAATACAAAATATATATAAATTTCACTTACTTTTAGCACAATGATTTTTGATTAGGTTTCTAGTTCGTCCTGGCATTTTTCGGCGATAGTCCCACGAACTACTAAATTTTTTCGAGAATATAAAGCCTGTCAATCTATTGATCTATCCTATTGTATATTCAGGCAAACATTGTACAAACTGAACCCAGACTGCAAGGTCGATGGCTATATTGTGCAAATATATGCAATTACAAGTTAGTTTACTATGGTCTTTGTTTGCGCAGCCTTCATGAAAGTGTGGTTAACCTAAAAACACTGCGACCTCACTTTTTTCAGTCAAACAAAATATAACATAGATACATGAAATAACAAATAATAAACGAGTCGCATTCAAAGGTTTATATAGTTTTATTGTTCTTATTAATGCTAAATCCGGTTTAAAGCGTAACAATTAAGCTGCAGAGTGGTCAATAAGTGAAAATCTCCACTGATTTAACTAATCGAATTCTTCGAGGACGTAAAGTAACCACCACCTAGACGTTGTGTTTGTTTGTACTGAGGTTTAATGCCCCAGTAAACAATTTAAGCCATGTCGGGACGGAGCCACCGCTTCCTGGTTATTAACCAGTGTTCTGCGGATTTAATCATGTCTTGCTCAAGGACCATTGTGTGATCGCAGCTTTCATTTACCCTATAAGGTAACAAATACAAAATCTGTGCCAAATAGGAATAGATAGAAAGACAAATATGCGATATAAAAGACGAGGGTGAAGTTTAATATAAAATCTATAGAGAAATACTGCAGTTTGAAAAAAATACTATCATGGCTGAAAATCACATTAGCTCATGTCACACCGACTACATCAAACGTGCACAAACTCACCAAACATCACTGAGTCAAAATGTGCAATATCTAAACATACTTCATGTATGTATAGAAATAATGCACTAGTTATTTGTATCCCCGCCTGCCGCTGGCGGGGTATTACAGCCTTCTCATTAAGAGGCGGCCGACGGCAATTTTGCCGTCTACTGCCGCGTTTTAGCCGTGTACTTTTTCGGCAGTTTCAAAAACGAAAGTAGAAAAAAAAAAGAAAAAAAAAGATTTACCTCAAATTGTAATATGTTTTGGAAAGGAAAGAAACGAATAAGCGCGAGCGAGAAATCGATCCGATTCAATAGTCATGACAGACTGCTTTTGGTTGTTGTGTTTTTATTCGAAACACGTCGAAAACCGGCCATTTCGCTTGCTTCCGAATGTTTACTTCTACACCGATAGTTTACATGAACACCGCTATTATTCACGGTACGCTTAAAATGCGAAACAGTCCTCTTCGCGAAAAGGAGTAAATACAACTAACAGACTGGCCAGATAATATCCCAAACTATTACAGCTTTTTTTGGAAAAGATTATTCGCGAGTCAGCGCGAAATAAATATATACAAAATAATGCAAGAAATTTTGCAATTTCGAAGTGGCCATTTTTTGGGGGAACCCTTTTTTTTTCGCGAATGACTGCGTTTCGCACTTTAAATGCACCCATATTTTTACCGCCGCACCGGTAACAAAATCACGGGCAAGGAGTTTCTCACGGTTACACGACGCTGTTTTCACAGCAACAATGAAGCGTCAATCTTTCATTGACAATTATTTCTCGAAAAAATCGAAGTCAGACGCTGGTAGGTATCATATCAACTACGCATAACATCTTTGGTTAACGATCAATTACTAAGTCGAAGAGTTCAGCCCTGTTGAGTGACGGAGTTTTACTACCGGTGATTCCAATCATTTTCACCTCGTGCAAAAGATCTGGCACAACTTGACTAAGAATATTTATTAGCACAATGTTTTAAAACTTTAGCAGCTTCATTTAGACTTTTGATTCATAACTTAAGTGGCAAAGTAATATTTTAATATTTCCTCAAACACGATTTGCGAAAAGGTAGAAAGGAAAAGCACTGCCCCCTCCCACACACACCTCCCGATGCTATATGCTGGCTGTTCCGTGTTAAATCAATATGTATCCTCAGCCGGGGCGCCTTTCATTGTGGCCTTGAGCAAGTCACATTTCCACAGCTCCTGAGGTAATGGTCAGAAATTGATTGACTCGGTACACAGTAAAAAAAAATATAAAAAATTGATATTTGAACTTGTTTACAAACAGAACTCCCTCTTCTACTTCAGAGTCAGAACCAGTCTTGCCAAGTCAAAGCTCAGAAAGTGCTAAAGGTCCCCCATCCAGTGAAGCTGTGGAACGGCCTAATTTAAATTCAAGTACAAACAAACCTGTTGGCCAATCTGCAGAAGTACCTCCATCCAACACCGTCACTCAGAGTCAAAACCATAACCCAGATGAAAGCTTAGAAAAGCCAAATACTGAATCTACAGGAAAAGGTTTCTATTTGTCCAGTGAGGAGACATTATCTTTGATAAAACAGTACTTTGAAGGAAAAACAGCCCATAATTACTTTTATTGCCATTATCATGAGTGCTCGAAAATTTCAGATACAGAAGCAGAACGCATAAGGCCAAAAAAGTTCTTACATGACTGGATAAAACATGAAACATGGTGGTTAACATTAATTGAAGGGGAAGGCATGTATTGTTTAATCTGCAAGAAACATGCAACTAAAAACATGCAAAACAAGTCGGAAAAATTCACTGAAGTGCCAGCAGACAGATTTAAAATACATGCTATAGACACACACATGAAATCTGAAAGACATAGAGGTGCCATCCAGTCCGAACTACTCGGCAGGGTTTCAATGTTTCATCATGAATATGTTGAAAGGAAAGAACTCAGAACAGATGTTCTGGTCAAGGCTTTCTCAGTGGCCTACCTGTTGATGAAAGAATTCATTCCAAATAGAAAATTTCTGACAATTATTGACTTTATCAAAGACACAATAAAAGTCAAAGAACTTAGCTATTTTAATCATAGATCAGATACATCAGTAAGAGAAATTTTTCTAACCCTAGGCAAAGTTATCAAGGAATATACATTGAAGAAAGTAAGAGACTCTGAGTTCTACGGCATATTGACAGATGAAATGACAGACATTGCTGTTGTGTCTCAATTGGTCACATTTGTTCAGTTTTTTGACTGTGAATCAGAAAAGATTGAAACAAACTTTCTCTCAGTACAGAATGTAATGGAGCAATATACATCAGCCAATTCTGAAGCTATTTACAATTTATTGAAAGATGAACTACAGCTCTGTAACTTGGATCAAAATAAAATGATTGGTCTTGCAACGGATGGAGCAGCAGTTATGACAGGGGCAAGAAGTGGTGTTGCTCAAAGGTTGAAACAGGACAATCCAGTCCTTATAAACATACATTGTATTTGCCATAAGCTTGCATTAGCCTGCACTGACTCAAATGAATCCATAAAATACATTAAACAAGTTGAAGATACGTTAAGGCAGCTTTGGCAGCATTTTGAGAATTCACCAAAACGCATGGCTGTATTTATGAAAGTACTAGGTGGGATCAGAAAGGTATCTGGACTATCTGATAAAAACAGTAAAAAACTTGTAAAAAAGTTACAGAAAGCATGCAAAACTCGGTGGTTAAGTTTCGACAGAAGTGTATCAGTGGTTAAGAGAGATTATGAGGGCATTCTTCTTGCATTACGTGAACTTGATGAGCAGAATGATGCCACTGCAAGTGGCCTGCTGAAAAAGATGAACAGTGTGAAATTTCTAGGTGTGATATACATTCTATGCCATATTCTGCCCATTCTTTCATGCTTATCCGTTCTGTTTCAGAGGAGTACTGTCAACTTTTCTGCAATATCACCTCAGATTGATCACACCAAAGCAGAGCTGATGAGGGTGTCCTCTGAAAAGACTCCCCTCTCCGAACTACAGTCAGACATTGACAGCTATTCAAATCTGAGCAAGGAACTGAAAATGTCTCCGCGGGATTTTAAGGAAACTGAGACAATTCTTGACAAATATACAACGGCATTGGTCGACAATATTGACCGTAGATTCAAGGATAGTAACAATATCATTTCAGCATTAAGCATTCTGGATCCATTTGGAATTCCAAACCCTGAAAATGAGCCTGATCAATTCAGAAATTTTGGTAACGATGAAATTAGGATCTTGGGAGGTCATTTTTATCAAACAGACTCAAACAAGGAACATAAGCAAGAAAAATTGAAAGCTGAATGGCTACAAATGAAATATCAGATGCATAATATAAAAAACTCATATCCTGAAGATAGCAAACTTACACCTACAGAATGGTTTTTATTGTACTTACTGAAAAGGAAAAGGTCATATGCCCCATTTTTCCCCTTATTCTTGTCAATTGCTGAAGCAGTTCTTTGCATACCAGTAAGCAATGCTTGGCCAGAACGTGGTGCTAGTAGCATTAAAAACATTAAAACCAGATTGAGAAGCAGACTCACAAATACTATGTTAGAAGGGATACTACACATTCAAATAAATGGCCCTCCAGTAAACAAATCAAATGAGCTAGTCAGAGAAGCAGTGGATGTATGGTTAAAGGCCAAGCCCAGAAGAAAGCTCCCTAAAGCAAAGGCAGAAGGCAATCGTACAAGTGATGGAAAACAGGAGGAAACATGTGTGCATATAGTAGAAACAAATGAAATTGGTATTCAGAAGGATTTAGAAGAAGAAGAAGAAGAAGAAGTTCAAGAGTCTGAAAGCAGTCAGTTCAATGCAGCAGCTAAAGCTTTAGACCTTGATGATGATGATGAGGATGATGATGATGATTATGATGAGGATGATGATGATGAGGATGACTTGTCCTTTTTCCGCAGTATATAATTCTGACATGTTATGTGGGATGTTTCACATTTTCCACCAGGACATGTAAAATTTTCATTTCTTACATTCAGTCAGTTGTCCATTTTACTGATCAGGCTACCAGGTGTGAGTTGTCCTGGTGGAAAAAGAGGAATCATTCAACATATGGTAATGGAAAGTGAAAGCAACAACAACAAAAAGTTAACATTGATTTGTTTTGGGTGTTTTATTTTCTTGACACAATCAATCATCATAGTAGACTTTTCTTTTTAGATATCAAGATGGAAATGAAAAGCTTAAGTATAGCTGCTCACCTGGCTAAGTATAAGTACCTGATTGTTAATTTAGTTTGTTTTCCCACCTCAGTTTTGGAGTGGGAATTTCTTTCTGATTGTGCCATTTCCTGATCACACCAGGGCAAAAGTGCCGGGAGTTAACCTCTGATGAGTCCAGGCACTGCCAAAGATGAACTAAACCGGGTTTTTTACACGGTCACGTTAATTCAAATTACATATTAGTTGTATTTTTAACATTTAATTCCTTTTGTGGTCCTTATTTAATCTACAAATGTATCTGTACATTTATATGCAGAAATCCAAGTCACTATCTCATATTGTTTTTATTAGAATAACTCCCAGCTGTGCTTCCACATTATTGTCAGCCTCCGGGGAGCCGGAGCTTTCAGCAGGAATTTTACCAGAAATCAGACCCTGCAGTGCCGGGCTTTTAGCGGGGCTCTAAAAACTGAAAAGTTAAACGCCCCGCTATTCCCCGGCCCCAGAGGGGCCGTGGATACAAATGGTGCATAACATCAAAATGTCCTCAAAATGTCCTCAAATCCTTCGTGTTTGTCGACATCGCTCATTGCCTCATATGAGTTCATTATTCTTCATCGGACGACGACGACGATGATGACGACGAAGATGACGACGACTTATCCCCCGACTTCGGCTTCTTTTCCTTTTTCGGCTTTTCCACCTTTTTGGTCGACTTATCCGCACCCGCCGTCGACTTCTCTTTCTCCCCAACATACACTGCGGACATGGTCAACTTGACCCCGTAGTGTCCCGCCCACCACTTAGTGTCCTGGCCCCCGTGTTTAAACTCGACACATCTAACGCCAGATGGATAGTCTCTGAAGATGTGCTTTACCTATATGTACAAGAAATAATCCAAATATAATGGAGTAACACCAGGTCAATTTGGCTATAACGACTTGCCATTTGTGTTGTTACGCTTAAAATCAGTATGCATCACAATTCAAATTTTGATACGTAATGCTCGACTCTCCTCCGCAGAAACTTCTTGTTGACCACTCCAAACTGCTGTGTCGTGACTCTCTCACGGATTTGTTAATGATGTTTTTGTACTCTGGTCATATTATGTGATATGATGATTGTGCTACTCGGCCTTACAAATCAGCGTCTTTGTTTTCGCATACGCAAAAAATAGTTGTTGTTTTTTTTCCTTACGTACCTTGCTCCAGTCTTTTCCCTCCTCTTTCGTGTCACTGAACTCCCATCTGTCTAGTTCCTCGTTGTTGCCACCCAGCAGTCTAACACATATGTTGTACTTACACCCACAGTCAACCCGTACGCCGTACCTGTATAATGAGATAAACAATACCCCACTGAACTCTCACCTACTGAGTTCATTATTGTCCCCACCCGGTAGTCTTACACAAATATGGTACCTACAGTTACAGACACCTGTATACCGCACCTGTATGAAGGTTAGGTTTGGTTATGGATTAACATCAACACTCTGGGTGTTAACCGGGGACCTTAATGTCTTGCTCAAGAAGAATGAACGACACAGGTAGTTACGAGTATCGTATCCGGCACCTTATGCCCTGGAATCCTGAGCTATTCTACTAGACCAGAATACTACCCCCCTTGGAGTTACTGTCAGTATTTAGATCTACACCATTGTCATTAGGTTTAGTGCGTTTCACTAACATCAGCTAAAAAATCAGATGTCCCTAAATAATTTTAAAAATATGAAGAAAGAAAGAAAGAAAGAAAAAAAAAACTGTATACGAACATATGAACGCCCCCGGCGGACAGATTTCCTTACCATTCTCTGACAGTGATGGGCGGTTTCTTCTCGTCCAGTTCCTCGGGTTTGAATCCCGCCTGAACCAGGTCGACCACCTGCTGTTTTTCACATGGGTCGTGGCTCGTAGCCCAGCAAGGCTTGTTTTCTAAAATCAGAAAATCAACAATGCGAAAACAAAGGCGCAGACCAACCTCACGGTAATCGCGAAGCTGATCAGTGCATTTGTTTTCGCCAAACATATAGTAAGATTCCTCTTCTTTTATAATCTAAAATTTCAAGCTTGTAGCCTGATTCGGTGGCTGTACACGCTGGTTGGAACCCCAAATTGTTGTTTTTCTTGCAAGAAGGCTCAGATGAAAGTATACGAACGCACATGCTAATTGTAGATCTACGTTTAGTGCGTACGTCTGGATTAAGGTCGGTTGGTTGATCGATTGACTGAGTGGCTGAATTACGCAAACTATGCCCATTTTCAACAGTTGTATGTTTATAGTTGAAAAACTCTTTTGTGGTTTAAAATAACGTCCCAGTAAACTTTTTTTTTCGATCATGGCAGGACGGATCCACTCATTCCTTGGAACTGTGACCAAAACGTGCATATGTTATATTTAATCTTGTATGAGTTCTGACATGTTACAACCCCATCACGAAAACATGTCCGTGTAATAATGTATACCCCTTAAACCCCACTTTTATATAGTAAAACTTATTTTCTTACTTTTGATCCAAAACATAGATTGTAGGTACTCGTAAGAGAACCGCCTCGGTGAGGCGGTTCTAACGTGTACCCACAGTCTATGTTTTGAGCAAAAATATTAAAAACGTCATTTTTTTTTCTGATGAATTTTCAATTTTTACAGTTAAAAAATCTCTCTATATTGCATGGGTAAGTTTTCATCATACCTACAGTGTTATCAAGTTTACCTTTCACGTCTGAGGTACAGTCGGAGAGTTTCTTGATTCCACCAGGTTCTTCTTCCACCTTGAAACCAGAGCCGCCATTTTTCAGAACTTCCCAGTGATTCATCCCATCTAAAATGATACAAAGTATGAAAATAGAATAAAAAAGTTCAGATATTTATACAATTAAATAGAACAAAATAAATAGAGGTTGTAAAGATAGATCTGAGCAATAGAAGCGCCATGGATTAAATGTATTTTTCGGGGACCCCACTAGTTAACAAATATTAAACAAGGCATGCCCTTTAGGCATTGGAAGCCAATGCTAGGAAGAGATGGCTCCATCCCGACATGACCGAATAATTGTTGACATGGCGTTTAACAACAATACAAACACAATGGAATAAAATATTTTTACTTACCTTTACCACAGGGGTTTTTGATTAAATTCTTACTACGTCCTGCCATTCCGGCCATTTTGTCTCCTATAAACCTACACCCCTACCAACGAATTATGTTCTTCGAGATTGTACATCAGGAAAATATGTCCATGAAATGTATACACCCCACTTTTAAATGAGCGTAAATCTGGGGGTGAACAAGGGTATACCTATTTTTCTTATTTTTAAACCAAAACATAGATCGTGGATACCCGTTAGAACCGCCTCGACGAGGCGGTTGTAACGTGTAGCCACAATTAATGTTTTGAGCACATAATAAGAACTTTTCGTCTTTTAAATGAGAAATTATCAGTTTTTTACATATAAAAAAAAAATCTGTGTATTCCATGGACATGTTTTCTTAATGATAAAGCCTATCAGTCTAGTGATCTTTGTGATCTATACAGTCTATTAAGACAAACACTGGGCGTTTGAACCCAAACTGTTCAAGGTCGCTAGCTTTATTGTTCAAAATGTAGTGTGCATTTACTATGGCACTGGTTCGCGCAACCTTAATGAAAGTTTACTTAACACTAGGGCACTAAAAAGTCTTGAAAGAAATGTGGTCTCGATTTTGGACATTCTCATTAATGAAATGAGAAGAAAATGTTAATATAAGTAATAAACTCGCCAAGCACCGTCGATGATTCTAGTTTCCATGTGGATATTAATTGTCATGGTTTAGATCTACGCAGTTTCGACCAATCGTCTATACGAGAACTTGGCCACTACAGAGAATCACGTGGTATTCGATAAAATGATCGGTGACACACATTGCAATAGTTCCGGAGTTGTGGTTAGATTTTCAAGTTTTCTCCTTGAGCGATTCCAGGCACAGGCGATGCAGAAATTGAAAATTTATTGAAAAAAAAGTAACATAAGGAATCCCGGTTATTTCGTTTTCGCAAACACTTCAATGTTATTGTGTTGGAAGTAATATAGGTTCATTTTTCTGAAGTGTTCGCGAAAACGAATTAACATTGACTCCTTATGTTACTTTCAATCAATAATTGTTCAATCTCTGCACTGTCTGCATTTATCTATCAGTCAATAGAGTAAACGATACAGGAGAAAACTCGAATATCTCACCTCAACTTCGGCCACGATTGCAATGTGCATCACCGATCATTTTATCGGTTTGACCACGTGTTTCTCAGCTGTAATAGTGACGGATTATTTTTTCGGGAGTGAATAGACTCATCTGCATTGACAGATGAACCCCTGGGGTCAATTTCATTTTCAGAATCATAAATATTCTGTCCATTTGCACATTTCCTGAAAGTTTTCCCCTTCAATGACATTTTAGCAGTCTGCTGCATACGTAACCTAAACTGACCCTACTGTTTAATAGGTCATGGTCATCAAAGGGTCATAATTTATGTACGTACTGTAGTACTTGATTCCCCGATGCTACATGCCAAGTTTTGTTGAAATCAGTCTACCGGTTCCAGAGAAGAAGGTTTTTGAAGGGATTCTACCATATATTGGCATGGTGGCCATCTTGGTCATGTGACCTGGATTATTTATGAACACATTCGTTTCCCCTTCATATAGATGCTTCATGTAAATTTTGGCTTTTATTGGACTTGAAGATCTTTGAATGTCATGGCAACAAACATGTACATTGCCCCGGGCTAGGGGCAGGCCAACCCCTGGGACCAAATTATTTCAGAATCATAAATTTTCAGTCCATTTGCCCATTTCCTTGAAGTTTTTCCCTGTAAATGACATTTTAACAATTTTCCCCCATTCAAATGCATGGGCAACCTATGTTGACCTTGCCGTAAAATAGGTCAAGGCCATCCCAGTGTCATTTTTATATAAACTTTGTAGAGCTCCTCTCTCTGATGCAAAGTTTCAAAATCATATCTAGACCTACTGGTTCTGGAGAAGAAGATTTTTAAATAAGTTTGCTATTTATAGCCATGGCGGCCATCTTGATCATGTGAACCGGTCATTTAAATAAACTTTCGTCCACCCTTCCTAAGGATGCCCCACATGAAGTTTGGCTTTGATTGCCAAGCGGTTTCAGAAAAGAAGAGTTTTGAATATTATGGTAATACATGTATACATGTATATTGACCCGGGGTAGTACAGACCAGTCCCAGGGTCTCTTTTTCAGAATCATAAATCTTCAGTCCATTTACCAATTTCCTGCACGTTTTGTCCTTCAGATTACATTATGACAATTTTCCCCATTCAAATGCACGGGTGACCTATGTTGACCTTGCCGTAAAAGAGGTCAAGGCCATCCCAGGGTCATGATTTATTATAAACTTTGTAGAGCTCTTCTCCCTGATGCCAAGTTTCAAAATCATAGTCCTTCTGGTTCTGGAGAAGATTTTAAAGTGTTTTGCATGAGCCGGAGCATGGCCATATAAAATAAGCTCACCTTTTGAGAATTCGGCCCAGGTGAGCTAAAAAACACATGTTTTTACAATTCGCCCCACGTCTCAGCGTTTTGCATTACATGCAAATTGGTAACAAAAAGAAAACATGCCCCGTATAATAGTAAAATGTGTAATGCTTACCAGGAAGCGATGGCCTTGTCTTCTCATGACTGAAAAAATATTGAATTCGACGTTAGACCACATGTTCACAAACGGACGAACAAGTTGTGCTATTATATACTTCATGTGTCAGTTCTTAGTCAAACCATTAGCGAGGTCCGTACATAGACAATCTGTTTGTAAAATGTTGACCAGGCAAGATGTCCAATTATTATCTGCACTTACTACGTTCTGAGGCGAAAGCATACTTTTGTCTCTTTCAACCAGCTGTAACAATAATGTTTCGTGCTTAATAGTAAAGCATCGGACTCTGAATCGAGAGGTTCCCGCAGGCGGCACCGTGTTGTGTAGTCTGACTGGTCAGCCGTCAAAATGAAGTATCATACCCAGTGGTTCATTTTGCCGTCTGACTCCAGCACATTATCAAAAAGCCAAGCTGTTAGCCACTTTTGGGTGAAAGCCATTATTTACATAATAACAAGTTTTTTATAAAAAAAAGGTGTCAAACACTGTCAAACAAAATAATAAACAAACCTCCATTTGAAAATTCATAAAATATAATTAAAGTGTTGTTTATTTTGATGATTTTTTAAAAGAATCCATTCATCATGGCTGACACTTTTTTCTTCAAAAAGTCATCTTGAAAGGGGAGACAATTCTAATTGAGAGCTTCTGATTGGCTCTCAGAGAGTGCATGACCTCAGCACCCAGCCATCAACCAATCAGATTAGCAATTCTCATAAAATCAATGTCTACAAGAAAAGATATGACACAAGTGTCATATCAATAGCCTCAATTTTCTATCGCAGTCAATAACGTATAAGACAACCCGCGCACCGAGCATGTGGAAAAATATGCCGCAAATTCAACCAATGTATTTCCATAGACATAGAGATACCTTGATTCAACAAACATCAGAAGCACGTCGGAGACACGTAACAAATGCATTTAATACATACGTGGTTTGTCAGAAAAGTTCGTGTTTACCATTTATATTTTCAACAGAAAAATGAATATATCTGCTTTTGAAAAGTATTTTATAAGCAAATATACAAGAAATTTTATTGAAATCTGACAAAAACACGTCATCTACAGCCTTTTCCCTGCACTTCCGAACCGAGTGCGGGGCAAAGGTCAACGTCTCTATATGACGTTACTTGACATTTTAAGCCGCCAGCGCGCTATACATTTGTTTCAGGGTGTTCTTTTTTAACAAAAGATCATTGGCTATCAACATTTTTATGTCTGTGTATCCAGCTGTCAAATGCAGATACGCCGTACCAATTCTCGCAAAATTGTTCGTCCACCTGTTGAACATGTGTAACAATTTCTTGCGGCGAGCATGCCAGACAGGTGATCTTCCGTTTATCATCATAGGTGGACTTCTGAGCAGCTGAAAATCGTCTGTGCCACAACTACTGTGAAGTAAATAGTAACTGACAGACCGATGTTGTTCTGTTGTTTGTAACATTTTCATCGTATCTGTGGGTGATTTCCTTAACGAAACATACAATCGGCGTCGGCTGTTCTCCGACGTCAAATTACGCCATTATTTCAAACAGATTTTTCGGTCTGCTTCTGATTTTTTTTCACATAAATCAAACAACACTGCCGCCAAGTCGGAATCTTTCTGAAACTGAAGTCAGTGTTATATGGTTTTAGGACGAAATATTTTAATGTTATAACATATTTAAGTGCCGTTTGACAGGGAAAAAACACAATATGAAAATCGTCACATTTTGTTGACGTTTTGGCACCTGTCCCGTGTGGCCCTACGTACGCTTAAGTAGAAAATATGTCATATTTAACGTGTTGATACTTCAAATTGAAACAAATTCCTCAAATATGCTCATAAGATATTGCTGCTAATATATTTATACAAAAACAAAAAAACTTAAACAACAGCACTTTACTTTTCCTGCTAGCCAAGGTGTCCGTACGCTTGGTGTACGTTAAAGTATTTTAAGCAAAGATTCAAAGATTCAAAGTTTAATCTGCATTCAATCCAAAACATACAGGATTATGACAGAAACATATAACATACATACAAGATGAAAAATGACAACTACATGTACACTACATTTACAGTACATTTGCATTCCACGATGTACAAAACTATACTATGAATATGACTTATGTTAGTGTGACATACCATTACACTTGGCAGTGTTTTTAAGCATGCAGTATGCTTAAAGCTCGACGTGTCTCGGGTATGTGTCTTATACGAATAAGTTCAACACGCGTTACATTAAACGTTTGATACGCGCCTATACTGTATTGTGTGTTTAACGTAACTGTACAAAAGTACATGCAATCCAAAGTTTTCAGCATGATGAGATTATTATACGACCCGTACACACCTTAGACACACGCTAATCATTTGTGACTGCTAATTTCACCATGGAGACTATGGGCCCCCCTCCCATTGGGGCCTAAAGAAATAGATATAGGCTACTTGTGCCTCCAGGTAAAGCTAAATACATTGCTGACTGACCGTCTCATTACTGGTTAACCGCGCTTGTCTGAGCCTGCCGAGGAAACATTTCAAGTCAAACCATCCATACGTATAAGCCTTTTGGGTCTTAGTTGGATAGTTATATATTTCAAGCACTCATTTTGGGTAAAAGTCCTGTAAAATGGAGGCAACATCCCAACATGACCTTAGCTGTTGACTGGGACGTAAAGCATCAATTCGAACAAACAAATCACGCCAAGAGGTTGCAAAAGTGGTCGGAGATTTCTCCATTCTTCCATGTTGTGGTTTTACTAGATTCTAGTAATTGATTAGCCGTAAGTCCTATACTATAGGTAATTAAAGTTTAAGAAGCAAATTTTCTTATTCAGCGTGTTGAGATTTTTTTCATACGCCAGGGTCGCGTTTGTCTTGTACGTTAATGTGCGACTGACTTTTCAAGATTGACGTGTATGTATGGGTATGGGTATATACTTAGAGGATATTTTACTTTTTTGAATTGAATACCAAATATATTTAATCGAGTGTGTTGATTTTGTACATTTTCCCATTGAAGAGGCAGGCGGTGAAAATGCAAAACAAAAAAAAATATTAAAAACACAAATATTTTGGTACACTCTTCCTTACGTTCTAAATAAAAAATTTAAGAACATGAACACCAATAATTTATGTTATTTCTTAAATAACTGAGTTAAAGGCGTTAGAATTTCTGACGTGAAACACTTTTTAATGACGTCACGTGAATGGAAACGTCAGAATTATCAGAAATTTACAGTTAAAATATCGGCTGATATCAATCACTTGTGAAAATCATCAGATATCTCAACATACACTTTACATAATTTACACCTATGTAATACATTTATCTTTTTTGCCATTAAAGATACGGTTAAACATCATTTCAAAATTCAATATCAAATTTTGATAATGCAACATTCATCTGTCTGGGCCTACCAGTTATCGCCAGTACTGAACAACTTTTTTCAGCGTACTGCTAAATAGACTCCATAAAAAAGGAAGAGTAAAAACGAATGAAGAAAGAAAAGAAACTTATTATGATAACAAAAAAAAAAAAAAAAAAAAAAAAAAAAAAAAAATGAATCGCGGCGAGATTCGAACCTGTAAGAGTCTGATTAAAAGAAGACCGATGCTTAACACACTGAGCTAATGGGGCCGACAGACTTTAACGGCATTACTCATGTTATTATTAATATTTATGGTCTATAAATAATAATCTAAAAATAGTTGCCATTATCGGCTGGTTTCCCGTTATCAGGTTTATGTTATATGTAAATATATTCGGAATAGGAACCAGTGTCATGCTTAATTGATACCGAATCATTTTCCCGCCCTTGATTACTAGAAGAGAAAAGAGAATCAGGCTATCCCGGCTTCATTCGTACCTTCAAGGTTATCATAAAAAAAAACTATTGAAGTGACCACGGCAGTGTAGCGCTAAATACAAACCGCGATGAACTATTATTATTATGAAGAACAGACAGGCACTACAGGCATAATCAATGATAGAAATCATGTCTTAAGCATGTCGTTTATAGATTAGAAACCGAAAAAACAATTTGTATCGAAATAATTGGGGACGAATATGCCTAAGGCTTGCAAAGACCGCAGACTGATGACCGCCGACCGAATCACTACCCATGGCCTCTAAGCATTCTTTTTAATTTGAAACGTTAGTAACTTTCAAACTTTTAAGTGTCCCAGTTGACAAAACAATCGATTTACTTTTTGTATGTCTACAGCTTTACATCCTAAAATAATCATATTGACGAATAAACAATCTTTTAAAACCGGACTTCTTTTGTAACGAACAGCCGAGCCAAGCCACAGAAACCCCGTCGGTGGAAAAGCATGCTCATCCACCAAGGGTGGTTTACTGCGCTATATACCTAACACTTACTCTAATCACAAAGTTTCGAGTTTCTAATTTGCATATTACTACCCGCTAATATGCCGCTAATACGTTGCACCAACGTATTCTACAAGGGAGACTATCCCGTTACATTACTTCCCCCTCCGAGAAGACTCGCCCCGAGTCTTGGCCTGGGGACTACATGGGTAAGGCAACTCCCTTCTGGCAGTTGTCATCATCCCACCGCTGCCACCAAATGTAACGAACAGCCGAGCCAAGCCACAGAAACCCCGTCGGTGGAAAAGCATGCTCATCCACCAAGGGTGGTTTACTGCGCTATATACCTAACACTTACTCTAATCACAAAGTTTCGAGTTTCTAATTTGCATATTACTACCCGCTAATATGCCGCTAATACGTTGCACCAACGTATTCTACAAGGGAGACTATCCCGTTACACTTTTTTTCTCGGATGGATATCTATATGGGCCTTTTCCATTACAGTTATAGCTATAGAATAATACATTGAAGGGTTGAGGCTATAATAAACAGCTTGCAGAGATATTAATAGAACTTGGGAAATTTTGATAGTGTTGGAGTCAGACGTCAAAATGATAAATCAGTTATCAAAAATTAATTTTGACGGCTGACCCGCCAGACTTCGTGTTGTGTCCTTGAGGAAGGCATATTAACTCCCCACAGTACTGGTTTTATTAATATCCAGGAAGCTGTCTCTAAGATATGGTCTCATCTCATTCATTTGTTAAATTATGAAGCTAAACTCACGTGAGGTAATCTATTCTGAAACGTTTTATTGATTTTGTCGCAAAATAAAAATATGTCGTGCCCGGGTCATCACCCACTTATGCTAAATTTTACACATTCATGGTGTTTGCGTGTTTTTCAGTTTAAATACGGCTCAGTTAAACTTTGGATGTTCTACATCGCGATATATAGAAAATAGGACAGTGCTTACTTACTTATTTTGTTGAGTATACATGTATATAATAGTTTACCCGTTGGCTATCGGATGTCCTTCTTTTTAACCTGGATAACGTCCACATTACCTGGCTACATATGCATTTAGTGCATGTGGAAACAAAGGAGCAGTCCATTATTAGCTTACAACCGCGCCGATCAGTGTCTTTGCTTTTGTAATATAGATCGTTCAATAAGTTCGAAATTCGAACCCTCTAACAATCTACCATGGCATATTAAACATCCTAGTAGATCCGAAAATCCCCATAATAGCAAGTTGTGTGATGGCGCGTCTTATACTGTCTTGACACACTAAAATCTTGCTAAATAAATACAATTCATCGCTATTATATTTCAGACCCGAAGCATGAGTGTAATAAAAATGGGGATTTGTAATTATACACAAAGGTATGTCTTGTGTTTGATCACATTTGAGCCTGTGCATGAGAACACCAACAATTTGGGTTCCGACCAGGCCCGACACAAACCGGGCTGTATAATCACAGAAGAAGGTTAAAAGCTTGGAATTTCGGATTTAAGAAGAAGAGGAATTATACTATCAGTGTAGCGAAAATAAAGGCGCTGATCAGCTTCGCAGTTACTGCGAAGCTGATCTGCGTCTTTGTTTTCGCACATTCAGATTGTTGGATTTCTGATGCGGCGGCTCATTTAACATCGTTTCTGAGTTTGTGTTGATTAATTAACGTTGGAACTAAACCCCAAGCCTTACGATGTTCCGTTAATATTGTGGACACAATCTCTGCTGATCAAACGCAGTCCTCTGCTGTGATCTGCTGTGTGTTGGGTGCATATTAAAGGCAAATATGTATGGATAGTTTGACTTTAACAGGACAGGGTCAGACCTTCTGGTCAACCAGTAATCAGATGACCAGTCAGAAGTTAATACTCTATAAGCTTTGCCTACAGACACAAGCTGTCAAACTATTCCCCACAGTCGCAATGGGCGCGGGTTGTCAAATGTACTGCCAATGCTCTTGAACGAACTCGATCCGAATATGTGTAGCTACCTGTACAATGTATTTGTCTATGGTCAACATATTTTTTGTAACCATTTCTTGCACACTTTCACCTGGATAATGAAGGTCAGCTTCTGTATTTCGTTTTGTAGGTTATGTTGTGCACCGGCTCTCATAATATTTGCATTGGTCAGTTTCGGATCGTCGTTAGCTACCAAACCAAACATCATCTTGATGATAGCCGATGACCTTGGTACATTTGACCTTGGTTGCTATGGTAACACGACTCTCAGAACCCCTAACATCGACAGCCTGGCACGGGACGGTGTTCAGCTGAAACACAACCTAGCAACGGCCAGTGTTTGTACACCGAGTAGAGCGGCGTTACTTACAGGCAGGCATCAGATACGAACAGGTCAGGATTACCAGAGACCGTATTTCATTAAGGATATCTACTGATAAGATGTGAAAAGTCCCTAAATACCTAAAACGTTTTAAAACACATAATTTAAGCAAATTTTTAAACTGCATTATTGGGTATAAATGTTAATTGTACAAAAATGTGTTTGACAGCGTTCCCAATTGCCAACAGGTAGAGATAACTCTTCATCGTTTGTACCTATCCAAGTATTTACAATTTCTTACACAGCTTATGTCCGTGGGGCAAAAAGATAGTTTTCCATGTATTTGACTGCAAGTTTCTGCTATAAACAGAAGAAAAATTGATGTTGACGATATAAACCAGTTTTGGTTTTGTTGTTATTTTTGGAACATGTTTTAAGATCATTCTGCTTCCAGTCAAGCTTAAATACGTATGTTCCACGAACTGGTGAACATCTTTCTCAAAACTAAAAATAGTAATGGTCCCCAGTTTTTAATTTACGATCGGAAAAATGACCTTAGAGAAGGCTCCAATGAAGCACATGCGCAACAACAACAAAACCAAAACTGGTTTATATTACCAACATCCATTTTGCTTCGATTTATAGAAAGAATTGCAGTTACCTACATAAGAAACTATATATGAACATCAGCAGTGTGAGAAATTGTAAATGTGGTGGGTACAAAAAACAAGAGTTATCTCCACCTATTTGTATTTTAGGACTGCTGTCAAATTCATTTTATACAATTTACATATATAACTAATAATACAGTTTAAAAGTTTGCTTTGATTACTCGATTTAAAAATTGACCCCTCAGTTATCGAGTTATCGGCTTCTAGGGACTTTTCCCCATCGAATCCATAGAGATTTTTTGTAGCTGTATTTACTACTTAAATTATCCATAGCAGTTCTTTAAAAACGAGCTATCAGAAAAAAATAAACATAAAGTCAGATATAGACACACATATACAACGAAACTACCTCGCCTCGTATATTGAGAATGTTATACGATGATAACGTATTTGCTTAGATAGCCTCGTACGATATTATTAAAAAATAAGGGTATACATTCCATGTGCTCTTTTTCTTTCTTTTGTAGAAAACATACCATCTGCAGAAATACACCAGAATGAAAGCTAATTCATATGCTATACAGAATCGTTTAATTGCATGCAATATTATCCTATTCATTTTGCGCAGGTATGGCCCCCATAGCGGGCCTCCGTGTGAACCTATGGCAGGCCTCCCGGAGTGGACTTCCAGAGACTGAGATTACACTGGCAGAGGTTACCAAACAGGCTGGGTATAGGAACGCTCTCATAGGTAAATGTCTCACATTCCACGCAAGAAACATAGCATTTTTATTTACTTTACATTTATTTAATCTTTTACTTTCTTAAAGGTATATATTCTGTGTTGTATATATGTTGGCTCATTTGTCACATATTCATTCCTCCGTTGCTGATTTCTGACTATCAGTAGTTTTGTTACCATTTATAACAAGTATAAGCTTTAACAAAAAGCTTGGTCTACGCTTCGCATATATAAACTAGAATGTCAAAGAATCTGACAGTACTCCCATTTCATCGTGGTTCATTTGTTTGAACAGAAATAAAACGCTGCGCGGTCAAAGCATTCATACCTGACAATCGACCGTCACAATACTGTCGGTTCATTTCATTCCGTTGTGGCTTGGATAGAATGTAATTGGCTACACGGCAGGTGGGCGCGGTCAAAGCTTTCATATCCGACCATATAGCGTCACAATACCGTCGGTTCATTTCATTCCGTTGCTGCTTAGATAGAATAAAATCATGCACCAGTTCCACGAATTTAACAATTTGCCCCATTTTTGGTACCTACTGCACCATTGGTACAAATGTTACCAACCAAAGGGAGGTTTGCGTGGGTGTTTTTGGGTGTTTACACGGTCCTTGGCGAAACGACCCGGAATCCTACTAACACGATGGTCAAGCCGTGCAGTTGCAGTTGTAAAGAGGTGTATGATTTGTCTTGTAATTTAATTATGTAAGTAGGTCAGTCTCAAACTTTAGAGTAGTCTACGCGCTGGCGCGTAGACAATAAAATCATACTTATAATAGTATGCTTCTATTTTTGGACCTCAAATAGTATAGCCCTTTTGAAACAGATCAGTCCTCAACTGTTTTTATATACCAATATAATGAAAAAGGTTTGCAAGTTATATGCGTAGTGGGTTTCTTTAAACGTCGCAAATTTTCAACTATTTTCTCATTAACCTTTCAGGTAAATGGCACCTTGGTGTCAACAAGGAACGATTCGGAGACCATATTTACCACCCACTGAACCAAGGTTTTGACTATTTCTACGGCCTGCTGGGTACCAATCTTGATGATTATGCCCCTGACGGAAAAGCTCAGATCATTCACTCCGCCATGCCGGTCTGGTATGCACAGTTGTTTATCATTTGGAGCGTTACGGCTGTCTCCCTTGTATGTCTCTACAAATATGACGTCATTAACCTATTGGTACTCGGTCTGTTCTTGGTACTTTGGTCACTTCCACTCCTATACACATACTGGGTTTGGGACAACTTTTTGTTGTTGACCAGCTTTGTCAACAGAAACTATGATATTGTCGAACAGCCGATTATCCAGTCCCAACTTAGCAAGAAACTTGTCCGTGAAAGCATCGAGTTTATGGACAACGCCACACAAAGCGGAAAACCATTCCTGTTAGTAAACAGCTGGATTCATACGCACGTGTATCTTGACGTTTCTGAAGAGTTCAAAAGTCGTTCCAAACATGGTATCTATGGTGACGCCGTAGAGGAGCTCGACTGGTCGGTTGGAGAAGTTTTGAAGCATCTGGATAAAATAGGAGCTCGTGAAAACACACTGGTTTACTTCACCTCCGACCATGGAGGCCATCTTGAACTTGGTGCATTGGGAGGCTACAATGGAGTATTGAAAGGTCAGTTCTCAAGAATGTCATGCCTTTGTTAAAGTCTTAAACGCGATCTCTTTGATATGTAAATGCGTTTTCTGTTCTTTCGGATACATGCTACTTTATGTTTGACAATATTCATCCCAACTGATATATAGATATGTTTAAATTGTACCTACACTGTGCTTAGTAAAGGCACTGAATATTGATTTCCGTTTAGCTGACTGTGTCCCTTTTTCACAGGTGGCAAGACTCACGGTGCACCAGATGGTGGTATCCGTGTTCCCGGCTTAGTGCGCTGGCCGAGCGTCCTGCCCACCAACACTGTTATAAACAAACCCACCTCTCTCATGGACGTGTTCCACCTGGTATCCTCTGTGGCAGGGGTACCGCTGCAGACAGACAGAGCGTATGACGGTCGAGATATCCTACCACTACTCAAGGGAGAGACTGACCAATCGCCGCACGAGTTTATGTTCCATTATTGTGGCAATAAACTACACGCTGTTAGATATATACCGAAAACAGGCAAGTTTTCCAGTCACTTTGGTTCCTTAAACTATGCCTGTGTCCAACCAACACTACCACAAGTCATTTTCATTTCATTAAAAGCGTTAGTTTGTTTAAATAAGGGTTAGATGATAAAGGATTAACTATTAACGATTACATTAGATAGATACGTTTTAGAGAAATACTTCACTTCCATATTAGCACATAAAACCAGAATAACCGTATAGAATGTTAACATCGGCAGCCATCTTCAGTGCCATCTTAAACGGTTTTTGACAACTGCACTTTATTTAAGCATGATTCTAAACTCTTTACTGAATGTCATTTTGCAGGTTCAAAAGTTTGGAAGTTAGTATCAAACGAGCCAAGACATCTGTTTAATGACACAAAGTGCCAATTTGTATGCGGGTGTAACACTGCAATAAAACTTAATCCACCAAAACTATACGAGATGACGTCAGATCCGGGAGAAACCACGCCTATAGACATGACGTCATCAGAATACAGTCACGTGACAGCAATGATAGAGAAAGCTATTAAAGACCATAAGAAATCGATAATACCAGTAGCAAGCCAATTCACATTAGCTAAACTGGTGTGGCGGCCATCTTTACAACCGTGTTGCAATGGAACATTTCCGTATTGTGAATGTACAGATAGAAAATATACGAACACGTTTTAAAATTAAATAATTTCATGATGTCCTTGTTTGATGTTTTCAGCGTTTCGTTAAATCAAATATCTTTTATGTATTTCTTAAACATTTGACCCACAAATGCAATGCCGTCCGTCATGACGTTGTATGTTTTTATTGTATTTGACGAATTTTAGGAACAATGGTGAAAATGTGATTTTGCCATGATATCAGATGAATTGTAGTTTCTCCTATATTGGAGCTCTTTGGCTGCGGAGCTTGTTGTCATTGGGCATCTGAAAAATGAAATTGAAGTGGCCACCATTCCTGTTCTATTCAGTGGATCTTCTTCTTTCTCCACATAATAATAACAACAGAATCCATATGATCTCGAATTAGTTTAAAATTAGTCGAGCTCCTAGTTGGGATAATACTGCTGACTGTGGGGTTGAGGGTTTCCATTAAGCACATGAAAATCCCCAAATGCTTTCCTGATGACATGTACACTTTCATATCATACGGACTGAACATATCTTTATTTAACAAGACGACAAATGCTATTTGTTGCCCTTTAAAAGAAGCCTTACATTTGATGTTTCTTCTAGGTGGCGAAAGCCACAAAACTGTCACGGATTCCTTACAACGTCTGAATAAACAGGTCTCAAATAACATTACATTTTATGATGAATTTTTTAGCAACATTTTGATTTGAGGCTAGAGACATTGTTTTTCTAAAACTCTAGCATGTTCAAACATCCATGTCAAATTTTATAATAATTACATGTATGAATGATTATTTTTTTCTTCTTTTTCTTCTTTTATCTTTAACAATGTCTGTCTTGTTGTCCACTTTACACTTGACGTTATTTTGTTGCACATTAATATAATTTGGCAAATAGGTCACTGTATAGGCGGCAACTTAAATATTCATATCTGGGCGTGGTTTGCTTGTCCATCTGTTCAAGTAGGGAGATTATACAAAAGTCGTACTCAGTCAGCTGAGAGTGCTGTCACATATTTACCTTAGAGATCAGGGGCTCGTTTCACAAATCCTAAGTTTGAACTTAGGACTTATTTCGGTTAAGATATGTCCAATCCTTAAAGATGTCCTAACTTTATCCTAACAATAGGACACAACTTATGATTGAACTTATTTTATAGTAATCTAAAAAAGGCGGACGTTTTTATGTGAAGGGAAACACAACAAAATATTACCAAGACGGGATTCGAACTCGGATCGCCTGGACAGAAGACAACATAGCTTACCAGTGAGCCACCGAGTCATACTGTTTATACATTGGTCCAGTATTGATAAAGGCCAACATTTTATTTTAGTTTGTTTGTTTGAGTTAATGCTTAACGCCCCATTCAACAGCTTAACGCCCCATTCAACAGCTATGTTCAAGCCGAGACGTTGCCTCCTATTCATGAGGCGTTCATACAAAATTAGGATGCCATGGCATCCAAAACGTGCTTCAACTATACTCAGTCAAACTTATATCGCAACAACGATTTATTTGTTATGTTATACAAATAAACTTTATTTCCACTGGATTAGATTGCCGTGCGATTGACACATCTAACAACATCTGGTTGTAACATTCTGTATTATGCGTCTCAAGAAATTAATCATTTTTCACGATCCAAAAGGAAGACTGACTTCCAGAATCTCTGGAGTCGCATGCCACCAAAATAACCGCTTTGGCCAATATCATTCGAGCTCAATGGTCTATACTTTGAAAGCCAAATTGTACCTTATTATATCATAGGCGATTGCTGACCAGCATATATATGGTAGACTGTATTACATTTCATTGAAAAGCGAAAACATGCCATAATCGTGATGCGTTGTGTTTGGCTCAGTATAAATTACCAAAGTAAGGCTTATGTGCATGGATGGTTTTACCTAACCACGGTTTCTAGGCAGGCTCAGACCTGAATGGCTCATCAGGAAAACATGTCCGTGTAATGTTCACCCCCTTGTACCCCACTTTTATATAGCAAAACCGGGGTTTGCAGGGGTATACCTATTTTTCTTATTTTTGCTCCAAAACATAGATTGTAGGTACTCGTTAGAACCGCCTCGCCGAGGCGGTTCTAACGTGTACCCACAATCTATGTTTTGAGAAAAAAAAAAAAAAAAAAAAAAAAAAAAATATCACAGATTTTCTACTGAAATTTTTCAATTTTTACAACTTAAAAATCCCTGTATATTGCATGGGCGTGTTTTCGTACTAATCAGTCAGTAGCGTATAAGCTTTGCTTGGAGCGGTACAAGCAGTCCATCTATTATTTCTCAGGGCCCCAATGGGCCCATTTTTTTATTTTAACTGCAAACATCATGAACTGTATACATAATTGCTAGTATAACTAGACCTAAGTTCAATATGGCAGATTGACTATATAGATATTTCCCCAAATGATAAACAGATCGGCCGCCCGATGCATCAGGTTTATCATACAGTGTATAAGGGAAACACTCTTGTTAAAGAGATTTGGTTTCGACTTGCAGACGAAATAGCCTATAGCATTACAATGAAACAGTTGGTAGATCTAAGTGAGCCTATAGCATTACATTGAAACAGTTGGTAGATCTAAGTGCATGTATTTATATTGAAATAGAAAGAAAAAAAAGAAAAAAGAGAGCAAAATGGATTCGATCTCGGATCGCCCGGCTCATAGTATTGCAAAAATACTAATTGAATTACTTGCATAAATCCACTGAGCTATCACCAGATACTAAATCAATTCTATTATTTAACATACTTGAAACTAACTGTTTGTTATGTTTGACCTTGAATTGAGATAAATCTTATGAGCAAGTCACAACCTCAAACATAAGACAAGTAAGATAGATCACAAGTCACTCTTAAGAGTAGTCTCGATCATAAGATAAGAAATGTCCTAAGAGAGCTTCGTGAAACGAGCTACAGCTACCTGTATTTTGTCCAATCCAGTGAATTAGACAAAGTCTTATTTGATTTCTATTTTCTAAAGCTACAGTCACACTGTCACGTTTCGAGGCTTACGTTTTACTACGTTTCTGAAACGTAGCAATACGGCAATATACGTAGTAAAGCGTATTACAACGTAGTGGAACGTATTACATACGGCTATATACGGCTATATACCTGGCCCATGCCACGTTCGAACTAGAAAAACAGTTCGAACGTGGCACTCTGATTTACGTAGCTTATACCTAGTAAAACGTAGTAAAACGTAGCAAAGCGTAGTCGAATCGTAGTAAAACGTAGTACATACGTAACAAATACGTACTAAAACGTAAATTACAAGCCGGTGGAACTCTACGTATCAATACGCAGGGACTACGTTTCAATACGTTTAACTACGGCTTGCTACGTGTTACCCTACGTTTTGATAGGTTTCAGTAGGTTTCAGCAGGTATTACTAGGTATCACTTCGTATTGACACACTCTACTACGATTTAACTAAGTAATACTACGTTTGGTTACGCATACGGGCCGTAATAGAGGTTAATGCTGATTTCCCAAACATTTTATATGATATGGAATCATGGCGTTTATATGAATATATTTCATACGTCTTAAGGACACAAAAGCATACGATTAAATTTCCAAAGAATACGATCATCGAACGCTCAAGTTCATGGCCAGTACGCATGGGATTAAGAATTGGGTGCAATTTCGAAACAAATAGTAATATGCACTAAATGTGTACAGTTTGGTTGTGATGTTTTTTGTTTGTTTTTTTTTAAAGATGCAATAAATCGAGTCACAAAATATAGAGAAAAAGGTTACCTCTTCTGTGTCATCTTGCAGTGCACTTAACAGCCCCGGTGCACGCGCAGATTTGCCACCCCTGGAGCTTTTCTTGGATCCTTTCTTGCCGGTGGTCATCATGCAACTTGTTAATTTTGGTGCGATAATTCCAATAAATATGTCACGGGTACAAGTGAACTATCCGGACGCTACGTAGTAATAACCTGATAAAACCTACTGAATCGTAGGAAAACGTATCGGCACGTAGTAAATACGTAGCTAAACGTACCAATCCCTAGTGAAACTGTGGCCCTAAGACGTTGGATAACCGGACAATACGTAGCGATACGAAGTAAAACGTCGCAAAACGTAGCTATAAACGTACTGAAACCTAACAACCTGCAAAACCGGACAAATTTAGGGCAAAACGTGGGACTTGGAAACGTAGTAAAACGTAGGCCTCGAAACGTGACAGTGTGACTGTAGCTTAACGGAAAACATGTGAGTTGAATCTTTCAACTGTATACCTTTAACTTTTACCTAGGTCAAAAGTAGACCATACTCAATAACGTATTTATGAGGTAACGCCCATACAGTAACCTATTTGTCGAATAGTAGTAGGAAAAAACAACATTAAGTATTTTTATGCTATTGTCCAAGTCCTATGTAGTGAAAATTCAGCTACAGTTTACGAGATCATAGCTTTGGCATTGCACTTTAATGGACAGTTTTATAGTAATGTGTCTGGAGATCTTGTTGACATTACAAGTAAGTGCATTGACATTTACTTTCTGAAGAGTCTCTTTGACTGATATAGTTACATGTACTGACAATCGCTTAAATGCACGACGTATACACATTTACCACTACCTCTTTGAAAAACAACATCAGGAAATCATGTCCATGAAACGTATACCCCCTTGAACCCTACTTTTATATAGAAAACCTGGGGTTGGCAGGGGTATTTTTCTTATTTTTGATACAAAAGAAAAATTGATTGTGGGTACTCGTTAGAACTGCCTCGCGAAAGGTATCAAAAGTTTTCTACGAAAATTTTTCATTTTTTACAAATTGAAAAATCTCTGTATATTGCATAGGAAAGTTTTCGTAATGAAAGGAGACTAAGAACCAGAGCACAGCGTCAGAAGCTGGATAATAAAGTAAAAGTAAGCAATTATCAGAAAATTGGGCGATCAGAAAGATTCCCAAATTATTTATTCTCTGGAAACATGTCAAGGCCCTAAAAGAACAATCTAATGAAGGATCGTTGCCAACAAACGCCACTAGCAGTAGTCCCGAAAGTGGTAGCACGTCCAATTTGTTAAATGAATTAAATGACTATTTTACATCTATCCTGAGTGATAAACTCAAAGAAGAATCTGGCGATGACTCCTTGCCATATGACTTCAAAACTGAATTCATATGTGGAATCCAAAATTCCTCAAAACGTCACTTTCAAAATTCCTTTTATGAAAGAAAACGATTTGCTCTCTATCATAAATTCATTAGATCCAAATAAAGCGACAGGTATAGATGGCATTAGCGCTAAATTATTAAAAAAGCAGTACATGTAATTTGCCCGTCCCTACTTGAAATAATCAATATAAGCATATCAACCGGAGTGTTTCCAGATACCCTTAAAATTGCAAAAGTAAATCCAATATATAAATGTGGGCCTAAAGATGATCCGGCCAACTACAGACCGATTTCGATTTTATCTGTTTTATCAAAAATCATTGAAAAACATGTTACCAAACATTTATCTACATTTATGAATAAATACAGCATTCTTCACAAATCACAATCCGGTTTTAGACAGAAATACTCGTGTAACACTGCCTTAATAAACCTTATCCATAAATGGCTGAAGAGCATTGACAATGGCGAAATAGTTGGGGCAGTCTTTTTTGATCTCCGGAAAGCTTTTGACGTAGTGGACCATGATCTATTGATTCAAAAGCTATCTGTTATGTCCCATCGCACCACTCATTCATTCGAGATCACATGATACGTAGCTTCTATAAATAGCACAGCTATTCGATACAATGTATCATATAATTACAATCTCTGACATACTGCGTCAGGGAGTCGACTCTTTGGCTCAGTGGCTAGAGCATTGGATTTCTACCCCGGCGGTCCGGGTTCGAATCCCATCTGGGACGTGGGATTTTTTTCAAGCTATGCATCATCTCTTAGTTACGAATTTTCATATTCGTAAGATGGGGGCTCGTCGGAAATGGACCATTTGAGTCATTTAGTCATTATAATGACATTCTTGTAATCATAAATGATTACTTTTTCGCAATAGGGGTGTGTTATGTCCCATCGCACCACTCATTCATTCGAGATCACATGATGCGTAGCTTCTATAAATAGCACAGCTATTCGATACAATGTATCATATAAGTACAATCTCTGACATACTGCGTCAGGGAGTCGACTCTTTGGCTCAGTGGTTAGAGCATTGGATTTCTACCCCGGCGGTCCGGGTTCGAATCCCATCTGGGACGTGGGATTTTTTTTCAAGCTATGCATCATCTCTTAGTTACGAATTTTCATATTCGTAAGATATCTGCTTATAAATTCAATGCAAATTCACTTTGTTGGATCAAGTCATATTTATCCGAGAGAAAACAGTGCATCATACAGAAGTCAACCAGATCCTCTATGCAAAAAGTCTGGAGTCCCTCAAGGTTCTGTCTTAGGTCCAGTCCTTTTTCTTTTATTTGTAAACGATATGTCTCTCTTTATTAGGGAAACTTATCTAGACAGTTACGCAGATGACACAACAGTCCACACGGCAAGCAAAGTGCCTGACACTATTAAAACAAAACTTCAGATCTCTTCTAATGACTTTAAGATATATTGTAAACAAAATAAAATGTATGTTCATGTAGGAAAAACTTCAATCATGATTCTTGGTTCTCGCCGAAATATAGCAGAAATTGAATCATTTGAGACCTTTATCGATAATGAAATTATAAAACAGGTAGACAACCAAAAGCTTCTTGGTATAATAATTGATCAAACCCTGAGTTGGGATAAACAGATAGATATGGTAGCTCTAAACATATCCAGAAGAATCACCTTACTAAAATTACTTTCAAAATATGTCGGAAAAGACTGTCTTTGCTAATACTATAGCTCATACATATTGCCGATTTTTGACTACGGCTGTCTTATTTGGGGAGGCAATACAACAGCTCAATCTAATAGGCTCGTAAAGCTGCAGAAACGTGCCGCTCGCATCATCCTTCGAGTAGATATAATGACGCCTTCTGAATCAATGTTTTCCCAATTAAAGTGGCTGTCTTTTCCCAAACGGATTCAGTATCATGCCTCTATTATGATGTACAAATCACTAAATAATTAAGCACCAGATTACATGAGTGATCTTTTCAATAAAGTATCGAAGTCTCATAGCAGAAATCTACGATCCGTAAGCAACGATCTACTGTCTATTTCGTTATTATGATCGATCATTTGCAATTCAAGGTGCCAAACAATGGAACTCTCTACCGATAGACATAAGACATGCGCCTTCGCTTACTAGTTTCAAACACAAAGTTAAAATGCATCTCTTATCAACTTAAACACATGCACCTTTAACGTAGGTAAAATTATTCAACATAGTGCTTTATTCTCTTTGCAATGAGGCTACTGTACAAATTTATACAAAAATATACTCATCAAAAGAAGTTTTGCACCATTTTGATTTTTTCATATTTTTAAGTGACATTTTTACTAACAAATTTTAAACCTAGCTTTTTGAATTTGCATAGTCTGAAAGAGTTTGATAATGTGTGTGATAAGACCAAAAATTGTTGCGGAAACGATTTTAGGAAAAATTGAAAATTCCCATTTTCTGTAAATGCTGAAAATTGGAAAATCGAAAAAATTCCACAAAAAATGCCACAGCGTCAAGAACACATTTTTGTTTGCAAATTTACACACAAGAGCTCCAAAGCTAATGATTAAGCCTAAAAACAATTTAAAAAAATTCAAAATTTTAGTGAAAATTCATTTTTTGACAAAATTGCAATTTTTGAGAAAAAATGATAAATATTGGAAAAAATGAGTAAATTCGAAATTCATTTCAATTTTGGATCACTATTAGATGTTTCGACACCAAAACCTGCCGCCTGTTTTCTTTCTGTTAAAGGCAATCTCATGTCAAAGATGTTGCATGAGTACTTTTTTGATATGCAGCTTTTTCAAAATTCTGAATTTGGATGGGTTGAAAACCACTACCTTCAGTTAAACATTAATGGGTGCTGTATGCTGTGTTTGAAAGAAAAACAACCCATTTTATTGGAGAGATGAGTTACTAAGCTTTATCTTAGAATTTAAACAAAATCTCAAAAATCGTTATTTTTGGTCAAAAATAGTGTTTTTGTCAAAAAATTTCAATTTTTAGTTTTTTGCTTTAAACGATTGCTTTCAGTATCTCAAATGAGGATGTAAAACGAATTCGGGTTTGGAAGCCCAGAAATAAAGCTGTGGGCTTTATGCTACATCCCAAATTTGGGTGTTTTTAAAAACATGCTTTTTTGCACATTTTTATTTATTTTTTTTTTTAAAGAAATATTGATTTGTCATTCAAGAAGTCCAGCCCTTTAAGATGGTATTAAGTTTTAAAAGTTTATTTGAAAAATATCTATTCTAGACATTATTTTAAAATGAGAAAAATATTAACTGGTGCAAAACTTCTTTTGATGAGTATAGATGGACTGTCCGTTTATTTTATTATTCATGTTCACACTCAACTGGTTGTGAGTTGCCCGACAGGATCTGCTGTATATTTCTTTAGGGTATTAAATTCAATAAAACATTTTATATGCGTGTCAGAAACGACCTAGGTAGGGAAAGCCCAATCAGACAGTTTTCTGACACGCACATTCAGTTTAATTGTCGTTTTCATATGATTCACTCATCTTAACACCTTTAATGAATTATATAAGATTTTAACTCAATATTGATCTCTGTTTTATAAATATTTTCATCATGTTTTCATTTTAGATAAAATTAATTCAAGAAGCTTTTCCCATTTTAAAGCATAACTTTTAAAACACTTTAGGATCTTTCTATCAATTTAAGTTTAATTCACAACAAATATTTTAACTTTTTAGCCGAATGTCTTAAGCACATTTGCATTATTCTATCAATGTCAGAGATCTACTCATATCATGTTTCCTAGACTTATTTTAAAACGTATGTATATATTGTACAAATTGTTAATATTTTTGTTCTATTGTTCTGTTTTTAGTTGCAGAGGACCATATGTTAGATAAGTAATTGTATTTGCTTAATATGTCATCCTCTTAAAATAAAGAATTTATTATTATTATTATTATTATTATTATTATTATTATTATTATTATTATTATTATTAATATTTCATATTTATTCTAAAACATGACGTTGTGTGAAAAGAATAATTGATAATGCATCAGTAAATGACGTCATGCTTTCAGTAAACTACAGTACTTTTGAATTACAACCAAATGATATTGATGCAGGAAATAAATCCAAATAAATTTGTAGCCAAGATTATAATTAAGAAACCACCTTTATTTAGACATTAATTAAACTTAATGAGAAAACAGTAAAACAGCACGGTAATCACTGAGGTTCCATGATAATTTGTCGTTTGACAAAGCTATTTCTCAAAATTTTCGACGAAAATATAGTGTTGAGGTATTCTTATTGAGCATTTTAATATTAAAGCTTTACAGCTCGGTTTCAAAAATAACATACCCCTGCAATGTCGCAAAATAAATTGACCTCTTCACCTTCATTGCATCGACCATTGTTTGATGATTGTTAACCTGGTTCGAATGAAACTTCTACATTTTGTGCATATGTTTATGTGTGTTAGAATGATACTAAATTTATATTGATCATGTGCAGTCCGATCGAACAAGAGGCTGCCTTTGACATATACCAAAATTCTGAAAGATTTTAAGTCAAGTTTTCAAGTTTAGGCGATCGGTATGATGTATACGTACAATGAATATTGCCACTTTGTGACCCGAATGCTATTCATGGACATCTATTTTAGATTAAAACTTGCACCACATTAGCTTTATATTTGAAGTACTGAAATAATGATTACATAGACGCTATTTCTTTCATTACAGGCGTGTGTTAAGGAAGGAAAACTGTTCTCTTACTGTCCATTTACAGCTTACTGTGTTCTCTTGCGCCTAATATTTGTTTCGTTGGAGGTTCTCTGGGATGATTCTTATATAAACCATCTTGATAAGATCATCAGTCCCAGTATTTCAATCAAATACATTCACATACCAACAAATGTCTTTGATTAACATAGTATGTTTAAAAAGGCCATTACATAACTTTGACATTGCCATAGGCATGTGCGCGTTGAATATGGCACAATTCTATAGAAACTATCTATAAATGATTATTTCGGTTATTACTGATATTCTCTGATGCCAATTTATAAAATTGGATAAATTTGAAGAGAATTTTGTGCTGAAAACATGCATTTGCAAGGTACTTATATACAAGGCAGTCGGTACATTAAACTTCCACTTTCTGATTCTGAACTTTTTCGAGAGTGGTGAAATTTTTAAGATGTCTCAAATAGGTGTCAATGCATAGCATGTAGGTTTAGTCCAGTTGCCAAACATGGATTTGGCTTGTGACCTGGAAATGTGTGCCGCATAAAATGTTTTATGGATTTCACTTCTTGATACCTTTCAGATGAAGAATCCGAGTGATGCCACCTTGGCATCATTGAGCATTTTGAAATATTCAAAAATTCAAAATGGCCGACAAATGGCGGAAAATATTGCAAAAATCAATTTAATACATGTGTTTGAAGAAAAATCTCACTTCTCTTGTTGTCCTAACTGTCATCTTATGGTTCATCAGACCATGCCAGTTCAAAAAAATGCATAATTAATTGTTTGAAAAAATCAAAAATCAAGATGGCGTCCAAAATGGTTGGTATAAACAAGAAAACAGCATCCCAGAGTTGCATATACTCAATGTTTTGTGTTAAAATGTTCATTTTATATTCTTATTAACAAAAACACCATAATTTAGATTTGTTTATGTTTTGACGCTCCAATCATAACAAAATGGCAAGATGGTGATCAAAATGGCCGCCGAAAAATGATATAGAGCACTTGGTCTTGAATAAACTGTCTTAACTGTCTTGTTTTTGACTTTACTTTATTTTGTTAACAGTTCAAGTTTGAGTTTAGTTCTGACCCATCATCATAGCAATGATGCAAGATGGTGGTCAAAATGGCCGCCTTAATCTTAGTATAAGGGAAAATGGCCTCTGATTCAAAAAACTTATCTAAATGTATATTTGTTAAGTTTTTAAGTAAGCAGTATAAACAGAGGGACGCAAATCTACATCATATCATGAATGATAGAATATGAATTTTATTCTAAAACCGAGAGAAGGTATTCGTCTGTGTCATTGTAAGTAATAATTAGCAAAGTCACCAGCTATATTGTTCAACTATTGCAACAATTGTTTCTTCAATTCAATTGCATTTGCAAAGCACTGTACAGGCTAATTGATTTATGAAGCGCCTATATTTCGATGATGAGCATGGTTGTTCAGAAGCATACCCACAGCAAATCATTCTACTTGAAGTATACTATACTACTGGAGCCACACTGTCTGCTGTTGTAATTGGCACAAGCGCCCAGAACCCTTCAACATAATTTCGACTACCTGAGACTTAAGTTGGATATAAGACCACACACCCTTGACCAAGCGGGGATTATCAAATGGATGTCTGGACATCTGTTAGTTTCACATTGTTTTGGTAAACGACTGTGTATATGGTAATTATATGCATTAAGCTTGGTAGTGTTTATCAGCTTTTGCTTACCAGTTTTACATTAAACCATATATCTTACAGAAATAATTCTACGTTGCTGCCATAACATCATCCAAATGCGATAATTCCCCTGATATTATCTGGTAATAAGCTTGTCAGGTGGTATGAAACCCTTTGACATCGATTTCAAACTGGACTGCAAGAGGTCATTAAAATGTCCCTTTTATATGGCCCATTCCCTTTCGCATTTTTTTCTATTCGGTTTACATTGATTGTAGATATTTTAATCTTGAGCAATACATCACGTTCGTGATTGACGCTTACACATTTTCCTCAATGGTTCGCAACCATCTCACTTCTTGCCACTGTTACACTATTTTATCACAGCCCTTTTTCAATGTGAGATGGTCATAATTGCATGCACAATCATGTAATACCTAAATCATCGTATCTTCGAATGTAAGTTCGAATAGTGTTAAGAGAATGCTTGTGCTTTTTGTCAAACCTCTTGTCTTGCTGGAGAAGTTTTGGTTATGCTTTAAATGCTACAGTCAAAGTGACAATGGTTCGTCCACAGAATAGCACAGCCCATCGGTGACGACTGTATCAGGCCAGCGCAGTGTATGTGGATTTCTCAACTTGTACATTTTGCTTCCAAACATATTGTGTGTTCATAATCTTCTCGTCCCCGCTGTCCCCCAACATTGAAGAATGCTGGGAGCCAACTCTGAGGGTATACCATGGCAAGGTAAATCTACCTGGAAGTGTCTTGGATAAATAATCTTTGCTTCAAATGCGTTTGTGGCTTTTCCTTAAATGAGTTTTGCGTACCGCCATTGTAATAGCCATAGAAGTGATCAAGCGATCAGCGTTTGGAAACTTTCCAGCCAACTTTTTCCAATTCATCAACCAATTTAAATTCATGCGCTAAGAAGACTGGGTCAAGGTTTATACGTGTATTTATTTGAAATGTGATAACAGCATATTGTATAATAAGTTGTGATGTTGTATTTCATAATATTCAGAGTTACTTTACATGTTTTAAACTTTTTTTCTGTTCTTAGCATTAGCGTCAGTTCGACTCTTCCTTTCATCTTTGTGAACCAGCTTTATCTGCTTTTTTCCGTCTGTTACATCCTTTCCTAATATGCTTCAGACCAAGCGCCTAGCGTTTTTAGCTCTACTGAAGGATTCACTAAAGTGTCTTTAAAAATGCAGTCCTCTTTTCTTCTTTATTAAATTTAAACTGTAAATGTTACGACTACTTTCATTTAGTGATGTATATTGATTTGCTTCCCTTCCTTTATTCCGCTAAATCAATGTGTAACACTTACACTAAAATGGTGTTTTGATCAGTGAAGAAGATCTGAGTCGTATTATAACTTCGTAGGACACCTACGCCCCAGTATCATTTTGCGGTGTCAAAACAAAACACGAACATTAAATAGCGATATTTACACCATAAAATGATCATTTCAAATACACGTCATTCAGTTTTTGCAGCACTGGAATGCTGCTGTAGCCAGAGATCATTAAAGCATGAATAAGGTGGTCCTCTTGGTCATCATCTTGTTTTATTATTATAATGTTGGGTCAAATATAATACAAAAACACTTGATTTGTCAACATAGTTTGGACATTTGAATGACAAAAAACATTGAGCAAATGCAGCACTGGAATGCTGATTCAATCAAAAATTATGTACTCATATATCATGATTATGGCGGCCATCTTGGCCACCATCATGTCTCATTTTTATAATGTGAGAATAAACAAAAAACCATGCTGCTCAAAACATTATATGAGCATTTCAAACGCGTTACATTAAGTATATTCTGCAAAGGAATGTTGTTTTAATCAGAGAACACAATCTTTTAAATTATAATTATGGCGGCCATTTTGATCGCCATCTTTTTTCGCTGTTATGATTTGGGGTCATAATTGAAAACCAAACACTTAAGTTTTATGCGTACAACAAAAATGGACTTCCAAACACAATACACTGTTTTATGCTGCACTTAAATGCCGTTTTATTACGAAAATATTGCTTTTAGTATGATTGTTGCAGCCATCTTGTCCACCATCTTGCTTCATAATAATGACATGGGGGTCAAAACTAAGAATTATCTTTTTAATATTGTTTACAGCGTAAATTGAGCTTTTAAACGCAGGAAAATGAGTTTATCAAACCCTGGGGTGCTGTTTTCTTGTTTATGGCGACCATCTTGGACGCCATCTTAATTTTTTCAAAACGCTCAATGATGCCAGGGTGGCATCATGCAGTTTCTGAACAAGCATGGCCCACTGAACTGGAAACCACAATAAAATTTCATGCGACACCATCTTCCAGGTTATGCTGATGGCTACTGGACTACTTGCCATGAAATGAAGTTGAACGGAAAAAAAAAGTCACAGGAAAAAATAGTCACGGAAATAAAGTCACGGAAAAAAATGCACAGGAAAAAAAAGTCACAAGAAAAAAAGTCACAAAAATAAAAGACTAAAAGAAAATACATATAATTTGTACATACATAAAGTAGGATATAATTTTCATGTTTAAAGTAAGGAATGATGAGGAACTGTCACTATTTAAACTCAATTCCTGCTCTAAAAATCGAAAAAAAAAAAAAAAACTGAAGCAAATAAAAGATGGAAACCACCCTAGTATATAAGGTACAGTCGTACAGTGTTAGACCATGGAGCCAGAGTTAAGGGGTAGAAACCTAATGCTGCAATATATACATGTTCTGCACTTGCACAAGCCTCTAATAAGCTCACAGAGAACTAGTTTAATGCTAAGAAAGCATCAGCTCCATCCCGGCATGACTGAAAATGATAATCAGGACGTAAAACATCAACCCAAACAGAAATATTTTAATAACGCATGAACTGTATTAGTAATAACAAAAATAATAATGTCCATTTATAACATAAAGTAGAAAGAAAAAAAAAAAAATTATGTTTGTGATTTTTTTTCCTGTGACTTTTTTTCCTACCTAAATATGTGACTTTTTTCCGTGATTTTTTTCCTGTGTCTTTTTCCTACATTCGAAATGAAATGGAGTTGTAAAATACAGTTATTACTGTATAACTAACATTTGTAACGGAATCACTATGATTTGGTTATAAATCTCCATGTTTCAGTTGTTGTGCATGAGCATAGTTTTATTGGCGCCTGCCCTCGCATTGGAAGCAGGTAGGGGTTTATTTCTAATCAGAACAAAACTGTGTAAATTTCTTATCGTTGTGATGATTTCGCTGATTTTAGTATAAGCAATATGTATTATCATATTCGGTTGCTGAAATCATTTAGAATGATAGATGTTGTGTTCGAAAACTGTACAATCCATGAGCTAGCCATAATTAAGTAGTATCTTTTTAGCGTTCACCATGCAATGTTCTTTAAATTAGATAAAGCCATCATAAGCATGATGTTTATATCTTGGTGTCTATAGAACAAAATATTCATGCAACGTTTGGCGTTAAAGCGCTCCCCTTACGTGCTCTTTGAATGTTGTCTTCATTGCAGTTGCAGGTATTCCTCTATGGATCTCTGTAATAGCAGTAGGGATAATTGGCACCATATACACTTCACTCGTGAGTGTCTCTCGTTCACTTTCAATTACCCATATCTCCATACAAAAGTATTCAGTAATTTTATTTGCAAGCTGCCATTGTAAGCGTAAATAAGTGTTTTATTCCAGTAGACACCAAAAAAAGTACATACAATTTAATATGATTACGCTTCAAGGCACTGGTTTATTTTAAATCGCAATATCTCAAACTATGTCGCTACCTTAGCAACACTTCATTAGTTGATAAAATAAATCTATTCATTTCAGGGTGGTATAAAGAGTGTGATATGGACTGATGTGTTCCAGTGTATAATCCTCTTCGCTGGACTGGTCGCTATTCTCATACTGGTACTTACAATTGTATATCGTCACCATGTCATTCATTGGAAAAGTCCCTCAGGACATTGGAAAAGGTCCCTCAGGACCTTTTCCACAGCGTTTACTTTGAATATGAAGAAAATTGTACCCATGATCGACTGCTCTCTCTCAATTACGCGTTTTGTCACATAAAGCGCTTAATAAAAACTAGTGAACCCGTCTATGTTGACTAGACAGCTCACAGCAAACAATTTAATTTATCCATTGTTGACACTCCCTGTCAAAAAGCGGTAAATATCTAGCAAGCAGTCTCGATCGTGGCGACTTCTTATCATAGCGCATCTAAGTTAAGATCGTAGATACCCTGATGAGGGGTACAGAAACTATAGGAACTCTATACGGCTGACTTTCAGTCCATCACATCGGACCCATGGGTCTCTTTCCGGTAGTGTGGCTGCAAGTCAAAATTCAGAACTCTGTCACAAATTGACTGCACTGCCAAATGGTTTTCTACACTGTGACATATCGACATATTTGATTGTAATCGTGTTCTCTTTATAATTAGCTTTGATTCTGTAACATCAGAAATTTTAGTCAATGCCTTGAGTGACAGATACACACACTGGTCAAGCGTTCATAACAAGAAACGATATTTATACGAAACTGAAACGTATGGGAATCGAAATTAATGACAAACCAGAGAATCAACAACAACGAAATCTAGAGCAAAAGGTATCAACCTGCTGCTGACCTTTTCATTGGTTTCTTTTTAAAGAAGCCAACTTGTTTTCCACAGTGTTTACTTTGAATATGAAGAAAATTCTACCCATGATCGACTGCTCTCTCTCAATTACGCATTTTGTCACATAAAGCGCTTAATAAAAACTAGTGAACCCGTCTATACTGACAAGACAGTTAACCACAATCAATTAAATTTATCCATTTTTGACACTCCCCGTCAAATAGCGGTAAAATCTAGCAAGCAGTCTCGATCGTGGTGACTGCTTATCATATATATATATATACCGCATCTAGGTTTAGAGCGTAGATACCCTGACGAGGGGTACAGAAACTATAGGAACTCTGTATGGCTGACTTTTAGTCCATCACATCGGTCCCATGGGACTGTTTCTGGTAGTGTGGCTGCAGGTCAAAATTCAGAACTCTGTCACAAATTGACTGCACTGCAAAATGGTTTGGGAATTTGAGTCTTTGATTTAGACTACACGGATGTAAATTCTTGAAATTGCAGCAAAATGTCTTTCGCTGCCAGTTTTATAAAGGGTCACTGATGAAGGTTCAAATGACGACTCTTTAGTTCAGAGATAACCTTCTTTTTATGTTAGATTAATAAAAGCACGTAGACAACTACAATTAAACAACCAATTCATGGAAAGTCTGTGTTCATGTTTTATATCATATCCTTTTGGCCAGAAATTTTATCAGAATAACGCCTGTGAGATGTATACTGTGAAATGTATACTCTTTAATCCCACTTATATACATGTACATGTAAACTGGGATGTACATGGTTATACGTTTTTTTGGTCCCCTGCATCTTCAAAGAAAAGCAGAGGGACCTAGTTTTCGGCATTCCATCGTTCTGTCCCTCCACGGCGAAAGGCGCTCTGATAAAACAGGAGCTTGATGTTACCAGGGCTTATCAGGAGACAGATAGTGATGAACTGTCTGTTGTTAGTGCGCACTTAAACGAATTACCTGTTAAGGTTTCTGTTTGTTGAAGGTCAAGACAAACTTCCTACGATGTATTGGTTACCTATAAGCTTCACTAAAGACCGTAGAAATCTAGATTGTGTTGTTGTTTTTTATTTTGCAAATTCTAGTTCTTGTACTACCACTGAACTTTCTAAATCATTAACTTCCTGTCTTACTGCTATCAATACTTATGTCATACGATACTGTGAGACCGTGTATGACACTTCCTTTTGTGTGTATTCTCCTTTACTATTGTGTTCAAACAAAAAAACTGAGATCCTTTAAGAGCAGTGAACATATTAATGAGAAAGGGGATGGGCCATACCGCGGTTTCGGTTACTTAAGCCTCTTCAGTGATCCTATAGATTTGGCAACATGGAGCCAAAGAGAATAATTACTGTAATTTTGCAAGTTTCAACAGGCTAGTCTAAACAAAGACTAGTATTATTCAAATGGGGCCAAATATTTTAAACGTTGGTTAGAAAATGAGTCTGAACCGATAATAAATTTTTGATTTCTCAAATACCCTCGCTGATCTCAAAGGACCAAAAGGAAAATATAATCTGCACTATGGATGATGTACGGGGAGACTTTTTAGGGTCGCCACACGGCACAACACCAGCTGCAGTAATAACAAATAAAAATAAAACTGAGATCCTTTAAGAGCAGTGAACATATTAATGAGAAAGGGGATGGGCCATAACGCGGTTTCGGCTATTAAGCCTCTTCAGTGACCCTATAGATTTGGCAACATGGAGCCAAAGAGAATAATTACTGTAATTTTGCAAGTTTCAACAGGTTAGTCTAAACAAAGACTAGTATTATTGTTACGTGCCAGGCGTAACTAGAAGATTAAGGAAACCAACAAGTTGGTTAGCCAGCAACAAGCTTTGTTTAAAATTTAACAAATCTATTTAGAAGTGATTTAACCAGTAATTACATGTGAAACAATCAAAAGCATATATACAATCAAACAAAAATGAATGTACAATACCTTTCAAGATGTTAATTCCCTTAAAGAATGTCTGAATGTCCCTCTGAATTTTTAACACTAGTCTGTATCAGTTTCTGATCCCAAGAATTAAAGTTTGTTTCAAAATAGCACTATGTCCCAATCCAGAATCGAATATCACAAAGTAATCCAAGAATAAGTTTAAATTCCAGTAAGATAGATTTTGACTTCTTAATAGTAACAGTACCCAAAGATTGTCCTTATGAAAATTTGTAGCCCTTATATAGCACTGAGGAACATTCAGGATTCTTCCAGCAAATTCTATGATATCATATACTAAAAATAACAAGTTATTTACCAAAATTTAATGTTCTGGAATATTCTAGAGAGACCATTATCCTTCCAGAAAATTCCACAATATTCTTTTGACATAAAAAAAAATTCTAGAAGATTCTACATCTTTCCAGGTTGTTTCCAAGAATAAGTTTAAATTCCAGTAAGATAGATTTTGACTTCTTAATAGTAACAGTACCCAAAGATTGTCCTTATGAAAATTTGTAGCCCTTATATAGCACTGAGGAACATTCTAGATTCTTCCAGCAAATTCTATGATATCATATACTAAAAATAACAAGTTGTTTACCAAAATTTAATGTTCTGGAATATTCTAGAGAGGCCATTATCCTTCCAGAAAATTCCACAATATTCTTTTGACATAAAAACAAATTTTCTAGAAGATTCTACATCTTTCCAGGTTCTTCCAGATTTTTCCGGACTTTTCCGTCAAAGAACAATTTGAAATTTCTAGAAAATTCTGAAGTAAACAACCTGTTTATGTCCAATATCTGGGACATTAAAAGTAAATAATTGCTAAGGACAACAAGTAAACGTCATATGTATAACATCATACTTTCATGGGCATACTCCCTTGGGAAGTTTACCAGTACTGAATGCACATCTTTCAACAAGTAACTGTCATACATAACACTTCCCCTCTTCAAAGAAAAGAAAGTTTTATAAAATAAAGCTTTCTTTTGCAATACTGGATAATTGTATACAATATGTTTAGCAAAATTTGTGCAAAACTAATCAAATACAACAGCACAAAGCTGGACATCAGCATTGTAGAGGCACTTAAGCTCTGCTTAGGGTGTCTAGAATGATATTATCTCTTCCTCGGATATGTCTGATGTCAAGATTGTGCTCTTGCAACATGAGACTCCACCTGAGTAAACGCTGGTTCTTGTTTTTCATTTTATGTATGAAAGTCAGTGGATTGTGGTCACTGAAGACAACAATTGGTGCATGTGAAGAAGCTAAGTAAACTTCAAAGTGCTGAAGCGCAAGGATTAGAGATAGGCATTCTTTCTCTATGGTAGAGTAATTTCTCTGATGCTTGTTAAACTTTTTGGAAAAATAACAAACAGGATGGTCAACACCATTGTCATCTTCTTGCAACAATACACTGCCTGCACCAACATCACTGGCATCTACAGCCAACTTGACTCTTTGTCAAAACTTGGTGCTAAGAGAACCGGAGCACTTCTAAGTATGGCCTTGAGCTTATCAAATGACTTCTGGCAGTCATCTGTCCAAACATACTTGGCCTTCTTACCAAGCAAGTTTGTCAGAGGCTCAGCTATAGCCGAGAAGTTGTTACAGAATTTCCTGTAATATCCAGCCATACCCAGAAAGCGCATTAGTTGTCTTTTGCTAGTAGGTACATGAAAATCTGAGATAGCCTCAACTTTAGCTTCTACAGGTTTTACCTGACCTTGACCTACAATGTGTCCAAGAAATGTCAAGTTTGCATGGCAAAATTCACTTTTTGCCAAGTTCACAGTTAGTTTAGCATCACTTAGCCGGTCAAAGAATGTTCTGATTGTCTGCAAGTGTTGTTGCCACTCCTCACTGAAGATAATAGCGTCGTCGATATAGGCTTTACAGTCATCCAGATTGGAAATCAAACTGTTGACAAGCCGCTGAAAAGTCGCAGGCGAGTTCTTCATTCCAAATGGCATGACTTTATACTGGTACAGTCCATCTGGTGTAACAAATGCCGAGATCTCCTTTGCTCTGTCCGTGAGGAGTATCTGCCAAAATTCCTTTAGCAGATCGAACTTTGTAACATACTTGGCATGTCCAATATTATCAATGCAGTCATCGATTCGTGGGATGGGAAAAGTGTCTGTTTTAGTGACAGAATTGACTTTTTGATAGTCTGTGCACATTCTAAATGTCCCGTCTGGCTTTGGTACAAGAATACAAGGAGAACTCCATTCACTTTGGCTGGGTTCAATGAAATCATTGTCCAGCAAATATTGAACTTCTTCCCTGAGATATTGCTTTTTTACAGGGTTCATTCTGTAAGGATGTTGCTTTACAGGTTTTGAACCTTCAATAATGTCAACATCATGATAGATTTTGTCAGTTCTGGATGGAATGTCCGGAAATAAGTGCTCATATTCGAGAACTAACTGTTTCAGTTCAAGTATTTTGTCTGAATCAAGGTGAGACAGTTTCTGATCAAGATTCTGTAGTATGTCAGAATTCTGGAGTTTCGATGACGAAGGATCAGATTTCTCCAAGTTGAAGTTCTCAGAGTCCATTTGATTTTGTTCATGAGGGACAGAATTAACTATATTTACTGATGAAATAACAAAACTATCCCTATCAATATACTTCTTGAGCATATTAATGTGACATAGCTGTTTTTGCTTGCGCCTCCCAGGAGTGTTAACAATGTAATTCACGTCACTTAACTTTTTATCAACAGTATACGGGCCATAATATCTAGCTTGTAAAGGTCTGCCAGGAATGGGCAAGAGAGCAAGTACCTTGTCTCCAGGTTCAAAATTTCTGTCTTTAGCATTTTCATCATAACGAATCTTCATTTTGCTTTGAGCAGATTTGAGATTGGACTGAGCTGCATCACAGGCCTTTGATAGTCTGTTTTTGAAATCAGACACATACTGAAGTAAGTTCAAAGAACTGTCATCATCTGAGAGAAATTTCTCTTTTAGAAGTTTTAACGGTCCACGTACAGTGTGCCAAAAAACAAGCTCAAATGGGCTGAACCCCAGAGACTCTTGTACAGATTCTCTTACAGAAAATAGAAGCAAGTGTATGCCTTCATCCCAATCTTTTTCAGTGTCAAAGCAGTAAGATCTGATCATGTTTTTCAAAGTTTGATGGAATCGTTCTAAGGCACCTTGGCTTTCAGGGTGGTAAGCCGATGACTTGTATTGCTTAATTCCAAGTTCGTACATAACTTGCTGAAAAATTCCTGACATAAAATTTGAGCCCTGGTCTGACTGGATAGATTTTGGGAGGCCTACAAATGTGAAGAACTTCACAAGTGCATTAACTATTGTTTTAGCCTTGATATTTCTGAGTGGGATAGCTTCAGGAAAGCGAGTTGAAGCACACATTATGGTCAGAAGATATTCACAACCTTTCTTTGTTTTGGGTAAGGGACCTACACAATCAATAATCACTCTGCTGAAAGGTTCATCAAAGGCAGGAATGGGCTGTAACTGAGCTTAAGGAATAGTCTGATTGGGTTTTCCTACCATCTGACAAGTGTGGCAGGATTTGCAGTGTTGAGATACATTAGATTTTATTCCTGGCCAGTAGAAATGATTAAGGATCTTGTGATAGGTCTTATTTACACCTAAATGGCCTGACATGGGAGTTTCATGAGCCAAGTTTAAGATTTCAGGGCGATAAACCCTAGGAACCACAATTTGGAGGTTAACAGTCCACTCATCTGCTGCGGAGACATCCGGAGGACGCCATTTTCTCATCAAAATGCCATTTTTGACATAATAGCAAACAGGAACCTGGGATATTTCATTTTCATTAAAAGCCCTTTCAAATAAAGGCGAGATCTCAGGATCACTGTGTTGTTCTTTACAAAGCTGTGACCTTGACAGCTGGTCATGACCTTGGTCATTTGAGTTGGAAGGTGAAAGGTCATTTTCTGACCCCGACCTTGGATTGCTAGGGTCAGTCTGAATATCAGACTGACTAGGGAAAAGAGATGTTGAAATCTCTTTATTAAAGGACTGACCTATCAAAGTGTCAGTTAAATTTATGTCCTGCATCCCATCATATAATTTGGCTTTCTTAGCCATTGCCCTAGTAACAGCACAAGAAGGGTAAAGATCAGGAATTTCCTGCTCAATGGGATCAGGCGGTTGATCAACACATGGTGTGCTGGTCAAAAGTGGGTTTACCACAACCTTATCTCCTGTCAAATCATTGCCTAACAGCAAATGAATACCTTTTAAAGGTAGATAAGGTCTAATACCTACAGCCACGGGACCTGTTACTAAGTCAGAGGACAAATAGATATTATGGAGGGGTACGTTAACAAATCCACACTCTACGCCCTGGATAAGGACACTTGTCCCAGAAGAAGACTTCTCGGAAAATGGCAAGGTATCTGCCAAGATAAGGGATTGAGAAGCTCCGGTATCTCTTAAGATTTTGATAGGGGTAGACTGGGCAGAGTCACTGTTAAGTGACACAAAACCATCTGATAAGAATGGTTCATAAATCTCCATAATAGAATCCTCAGAGACTGACTCTTTACAAGTTCTGGTCAGTATAGGGTTTTCTTCCTGGATACAAGACTGTGGTTTAGCCTTTAAGGAGGTGAGGCCTGTCGGTTTAGCACTATCTAGATTTTCTCTTTCTTTCTTTCGTTTCAGTGCCAAACATTCAGAAATAATGTGGCCAGTTTTCTTACAATAATTACAAATTGGCTGGGATAAGGGATTTTGTCCTTTGTTTTCACTAGAAAATTTGGGTTTTGGACTGGAATTGTCAGTTGGATTACTGGGATTGGCTTTGGGACCGGACTGAGGGGAATATGGTTTTGACTGAGGGGTAATTTGCTTTGATTGAGGGTTATATGGTTTCCTAGGATATGGCTTGTTGACAAATGAAGCCTTATGAGTCAAAGCATAGTCATCAGCTAAACGTGCTGCTGTTTCCAAGTTTTCAACTTCTCTTTCGTTCAAGAAAGCCTTAACATCAGAATTTATGCACCGTTTGAATTCTTCAACAAGCATGAGCTGACTTAGCTTTGCATGATCAGAACCTACTTTCTTTGAAGAACACCATCTATCAAATAGTTGCTCTTTTGTTCTAGCAAACTCAACATGAGTCTGGTCATGTTCTTTTCTACAGTCTCTAAATTTCTGCCTGTATGCCTCAGGGACCAACTCATAAGCCTTAAGAATAAATTCCTTTACTGTATCATAATCTGAGCTTTGCTCAAGAGAAAGCTGAGTGTAAATTTCTCGAGCTTTACCAATTACAACACTTTGCAAAAGCAAGGTCCAGTGCTCTTTTGGCCATTTCAAGTTTTCTGCCACCTTCTCAAAATGTAGAAAATATTTATCAACCTCTTTTTCTTGAAATGGAGGAACGAGTCGGATATGTTTTGTTACATCAAATATTTTGCTTGTGTCTGAAGATAAAGATTTTGATTTTGATTTTTCATTAAATTCAATTTCTTTGTTTCTTAACTGAAATAGCCTTTCTCTTTCTTTTTCTTCATTTTCAAATCTCAATTTTTCTTTTTCAATTTCGAGCCGTTCTTCTCGTTCTAATTTTTCCTTTTCAAGCCTTTCTTCTCGTTCTAATTCTTTATATTCTAAAGCTCTTTGTTTCTCCTTCTCTCGTTCTTCCATTTCTAACCTTTGTTTATGTATTCTTTCTTCCCGTTCTAAAGTTTCCAATCTTATTCTTTCTTCCCTTTCGGCCTTTTCTGCCCTTATTCTTTCATCCCGCTCTAAAGTTTCCAACCTTATTCTTTCTTCATACTCAAATTTTAGTTTTTCCATCTCTATTTGTCTTTTGATTTCCAGTTCCCTCAACTGCAAGTCAGTCTGAGTGACTAGAATCTGAGAAGTAGCCGAGGAATAAAAAATTTCCTCGTCAACAAAAAACTGAATCAAAATGTTCTTAATTTCATGTTTTAACATGGAAGTCTTGATATTTGAAAATCCATAATGATCAGCTATGTCTAAGAGGTCACTCTTTTTGGCCTTATCTAACAGCTCCTGAGAAGGCGCAGCAATAAAGTCACTTAGTTTGAATGACATGGTTGCTTTTTGCTGGCTTTAGCTATTTAAACAGCAAACAGTGAAGATACTTTAGAATTTTAAATAAATTTGGTGCACAAGAAATTTCAATCCCGGCGAGCCCCCAATTCTGTTACGTGCCAGGCGTAACTAGAAGATTAATGAAACCAACAAGTTGGATAGCCAGCAACAAGCTTTGTTTAAAATTTAACAAATCTATTTAGAAGTGATTTAACCAGTAATTACATGTGAAACAATCAAAAGCATATATACAATCAAACAAAAATGAATGTACAATACCTTTCAAGATGTTAATTCCCTTAAAGAATGTCTGAATGTCCCTCAGAATTTTTAACACAAGTCTGTATCAGTTTCTGATCCCAAGAATTAAAGTTTGTTTCAAAATAGCACTATGTCCCAATCCAGAATCGAATATCACAAAGTAATCCAAGAATAAGTTTAAATTCCAGTAAGATAGATTTTGACTTCTTAATAGTAACAGTACCCAAAGATTGTCCTTATGAAAATTTGTAGCCCTTATATAGCACTGAGGAACATTCTAGATTCTTCCAGCAAATTCTATGATATCATATACTAAAAATAACAAGTTGTTTACCAAAATTTAATGTTCTGGAATATTCTAGAGAGGCCATTATCCTTCCAGAAAATTCCACAATATTCTTTTGACATAAAAACAAATTTTCTAGAAGATTCTACATCTTTCCAGGTTCTTCCAGATTTTTCCGGACTTTTCCGTCAAAGAACAATTTGAAATTTCTAGAAAATTCTGAAGTAAACAACATGTTTATGTCCAATATCTGGGACACTAAAAGTAAATAATTGCTAAGGACAACAAGTAAACGTCATATGTATAACATCATACTTTCCTGGGCATACTCCCTTGGGAAGTTTACCAGTACTGAATACACATCTTTCAACAAGTAACTGTCATACATAACATTATTCAAATGGGGCCAAATATTTTAAACGTTGGTTAGAAAATGAGTCTCAACCGATAATAAATTTTTGATTTCTCAAAATACCCTCGCTGATCTCAAAGGACCAAAAGGAAAATATAATCTGCACTATGGATGATGTACGGGGAGACTTTTAGGGCCGCCACACGGCACAACACCAGCTGCAGTAATAACAAATAAAAATAAAACTGAGATCCTTTAAGAGCAGTGAACATATTAATGAGAAAGGGGATGGGCCATACCAGATCCCCAAGTGCTACATACCAAGTTTCATTGAAATCCGTCCATCGATTCCAGAGAAGTTGGTTTTAAAGGGCTTTACCACATATATGGGCATGGCAGCTATCATGGTCATGTGACCTGGACCATTTATATAATCTTTGGTTCTCTCTTCGTAAGATACCGCATATAAAATTTGGCTTTGATTGGTGAAGTGGTTTCTGAGAAAATAAAGTTTTAAATTTAATATGTAAATGACCTTTGGCGAATGTCAAGAGATGACCTTGACCTTGAATACTCATAGAACTTCATTAACCCAATACGTTGTATGTATGTACCAACACTCAGGTCACAGGACACTAAACTTCCTGAAAAATGCAATGCTTTCCATATTTTTCCATTGAGAAACTTATGTGAACAAGGTTGGCCTTGACATAAAATAGGTCAAGGTCAACCCAAGGTCATGATTTATATAAATTATGATGAGACAGAGTCCCCGATCCTACATACCAAGTTTTATTGAAATCTGTCTAGCAGTTCTAGAGAACAAGATTATTTAAGATTTTTACCATATATGGGCATGGCAGCCATCTTGGTCATGTGACCTTGACCATTTATACAAACTTTGATTCCCCTTTCCGAAGGATACCACATATAAAATTTTACATTGATTGGTGAAGTGGTTCCTGAGAAAATTAAGTTTTAAATTTAATATGTAAATGACCCTTGGCCAAAGTCAAGAGATGACCTTGACCTTGAATACTCCTATGGCTTCATTTAATCAATAAGTTATATTTATTTACCAACTTTCAGGCACAGGCCACAAAACATCCTGAAAAATCCAATGTTTCCATTTTTGTCCATTGAATAGCCTATGTGACCAAAGTTGACCTTGCCATAAAATATGTCAAGGTCAACCCAATGTCTTTGATGGGCCAGAGTCCCCGATGCTACATACCAAATTTCATTGAAATCTGTCCACCGGTTGTAGAGAAGAAGATTTTTTAAGGTTTTCACCATATATGGGCATGACGGCCATCTTGGTCATGTGACCTGGACCATTTATACAAACTTAAGTACCTCCGTCCTAAGAATGCCCCAGATGAAGTTTGGCATTGATTGAACCAGGGGTTTTAGAGAAGATCTTTGAAAAGATCAACAGCGACGACGACAACAACGACAACGACGACGACGGAGCAAAGCCATCCTATAAGCTTACCCTTTTGAGCCTTCGGCTCAGGTATACGAAAACATACATAAGGCGCCAACAATTTTAAACACCAAGACATAAAACAAAAATAACCACAATAGAAGTATCGCCTTGAAACGATCAGTAACACAAAGTTACCTCGGCGGGTTTAAACCGGTTTTACATGGCCATAACCTCACTCTCAGCTTCTTCAGTGGTTCATAACATTTAGTTACTTCTTCGGAATGACGCTTTTACGTGAGGGTCTATCGGAACCAGAGTTATATGGTGACTTGGTTTACAAATTTAAGAAACTTAAACATGTAGGACGGTATGATTTTATTTGTCATTTCAGTTCAGAAAAATCATAACATGTTACAGACGTATAGGTTATAACTTGAAGGATATGCGACAGTCTGCATGCTTACTTTTTAACCCAATCATGGTTGATAACATTGCTTCCTTCTTTAATAGCACGCCGGTGGGTCGGGTGTCAGGCTCTATTTTTAGTCGGTTAGGACCGGAGCTTCTTGTCTGTTGCTTGGCCCAACGGGGTTCACCGGGTGGTTTTCTTTTACTCCGGGTTTCACTCAGCTATTTGGCGCCCAGGGATCTCCATCGTCGGACAGCTTACTGAATCTGTGGAGTCCTCGTTTTTGATTCATCAGGGTGGTTACCATGGTTTATTTCTTTGTCCATGAAGATTCATTGACTAGTTAGAGATTCACTAACTTAATGTTGTGAACCACTTCAGAAGATGAGAGTGAGGTTAGGCGCCTGTAAACTGACTGGTTTAAGCCCCCCCCCCCCGTTATTTTATATTACTGATCGTTCCAAGGCGATGGTTCTGTTGTGGTTCTGTATGTACCTTTTCACATTTTAATAATATTTAAGTTCTGGTAACTGAGTGGCCGCCTATTTGAAAATACATATCAAACGCTTTATAAATATAACGCACCTTTACCATAAAAAGAAAAAGAAAAAAACACACACACAAAGACAGACAGACAGACACACACACACACACACACACACACACAAACAAAAAACAAACACTCTAAAACAGTGTAAAGTTACTTTTGGCTTTGATTTTATTTAGAAACAAATTGAGTTTGTGTTGGCAAGTATACAATTTAGAATCAAGTCATTTTTGTAGACAATTCGTCGGCTGAGTGCTATAGTGTTCTATCTCCATTTTTCAAAATTTCGAGAAAGTTGAGTTCAAAGGTTTGAGATCCTTAAATAAGGTCACAATGTTCTTATTTAGAGTGAACATGCATTATGTACATGTCTTTCTGTCTAAATGAGCTTAATTAAAAAAAATCAGCGGAGAAAATGAAGTAATTTTGAAAAAAAAGAAGGAATTTTGTGTTTGGACATAGAACATTTTGCATCAAAAATGTCCTTATTTTTTCATGACCCGGAGATAGAACATTTTGGTGACCCAGATTCCATAGCAAGCAATGCAGCATTTTCTCTTGTTTATAAGTGCAATAAAAGTATATAATAATTATCCAAAGAAAGCCTTAAAGGCTGAATACTAATTATAAATCTATTTATCTTAACATACCCTTAAATGTCTTTAGTGTATATATCCTAGATATCATATAATACGTCCAATACCGAATGGAACCAATGGCGTAGTAGCTTTTGACCATGTGACCCAAAGTGTCATGTGACTGAATTACTCCAAATGCACACATCTCATTGGTCGAAATGGAGATAGAACAGTGTAGCATTACAATTTCGGGCCATTTTTGGTCATAGAACATAAAAGAACTGTTAATAACATAAAATCTAGGCAGAAATATCAACATCCGACTACATAGAAATAGAACTTTGGATTCCGATTCCAAGGGTATATCACACTTAATATGACCCAAATATGGAGATAGAACAGTATAGCACTCAGCCGACGAATTAGCATACTACGGAAACAAATCAAAACTGTACTTAGAATTACTAGTAAGAGGAAAAAATCTACAATAAGTCGCTTAGTTTTCGATTTTATGCTACCTGAGAGTAAAATGGAATCTGATTACACCATTCATTATAGAAAACATTGAATTTTATCGTATCACTGGAATTAATTTTCTAAACAAGTCACGTTTTGTGATATTTTGATGAAAAGTTCATTTTTGAGAATAAAATTGCGAATTTCTGAAATTTGTTTTTGCCTCAAAATATCAATGCCACATAAATATTTTCCTAATAAGACCCACGTTAAATATTGCCAACATTGTGTTGTTAGTTTTAAATGTGTTTTCGTTAGCCATTTTTTTTTCAGTTTTTGGGGAAAATCATGTTTTTATGACAAAAATCGCGATTTTTTTTAAATTCACCTTAAAAAGTTTTCTGTAAGAAAATTATAAAATCGCATTCCGGTAAAATGGAATAGTAATCATAGACATCATTATTTGGGCTTTTCATTTTATTTGGAATTGCATTTGTATCGAGCTCCAATGAAGCTGGGTACCAGAAATTAACAATGATGTGTATTTTCAGAAATATATTACATACGAGTGCATGACTGTTTTTCTAGGCGGAAATAAAGCGTCAAAAGTTATTTGAGAATCTTAAAATGTTTGTAAAAAACAAATAAATTAGTTTTATAGGTGTTTGCAAGATTGACAATGTGTTTTCCGGAGTTTAATTCTGGGGTAAATAATGAATTTTAGCAGAAAATCGCAAAATATTGCAAACAACCATATAAAGTTCTCTGCATGGAAACTATACAATTGTCACAATAGTTTGATAGGTGTTTGCAAGACTGACAATGTTTTGCTATAGTTCAATTTTGGGGTGAATGATGGGGGAAGGTTACATTGGGTTTTGGGCCAGAATTCTGGTTTCCATGGCAACACATAGCTCCAATAGACTTACAAAAGGAAAACATGAAACAATCTTTTTTCTCCGAAACCACAATACACAGAGCTTTAATATTTTGTGTGTAGCAATGCATACCCCTCTTTATAAATCCTGTCAACCGTGTCCCTGGGGTCCATACAGGCTCCGCCCCAGGGCGTTATTACCTGCCATAGGCTTTCAATGGGAAATACATGAAAAAATTCTTCTCTGAAACTAAAAGGCCCAAAGCTTCTGTATTTGGTATGCAACATTGTTATATGGAGCTTGAAATAAATCCCGCAAAGCATGCCCATGTGGCCAAGAATGACCCCATCCCAGTGTTCATTAGCTTCCATAGCCTTATAATTCGACAAAACATTAAAAATCTTCTTCTCAAAAACCACATGGCCCAGAACATTTATATTTTATGTGTAGCTATGTATAGTAATATTCATTGTTAATCCTGTGAACAGTCATACAGGCCACAACCCAGGGATTTGATTATTTACCATCGACTTATAATTGGAAATACTTGAAAAATCATCTTCTCGGAAACCACAGAAACCACTAAGAACCAAATCTTGTATGTTTTGTATTCAGCAATGTTATGAAGAGCACTACATAAATTCGGCCATTCATGCCCCGGGGTAAAAAATGGCCCTACCCCGGGGGTCATTAGTTCCCATAGCCTTAGTATAATACAAAACAAAAAAAATCTTCTCTGAAATCGCAAGGCCCATTGCGTTTATACAGGAAGTGGCGCAATCAGAAAGAAAATAAATTCCAATCACAAAACTGAGATGGGAAAAGAACTTAATTGACAATCAGGTACCTATACTAAGATAACATACTGTAAACAAAATGAGCAGCCATTTCCCAATAGGCGGTCACTCAGTTAACCGAACTTAACTAAAACTATTATCCTCGTTATAAATCCTGCCAACATTGGTCCATACAGGAACCGCCCGGTGACGTCATTATCTGCCATAGGTTTAAGAACTGTCGCATGACAGTGTGTTCGACTGCTTCTGGCTTTGTCAGGCACCAGGACCACCTCGACTTGTAAACCAAAGCAGCATGCGCATACATCCTTTTGCCTTTTGCCTTGATGCTAAAAGGCAAACTCACTGAGCCAAGAAATTAGGTCGTACTGATCTATACTTACTTTATGGTCAAAGGTCAAGTCATACTCACTCATAATAATTGTGCAAGAAGTATAACCATATACCCAATGAGTGCTGAGATTTTAAGACAAAATCACTGAACCATGCAATTACATGTAAGTCACATGGACCTATTTATATAAGCATTTTGGAGTCAAAGGTCCAGTCATGCTCAAATGAGTGTTGAGATATAAAGCAAAATCAATGAACTATGAAATTAGTGACCTAGATAACAACTTTGGAGTAAAAGGTCTGGCCATACTCACTAACATATGTTCATATAGTAATGTCTAGATAAAAGGCAAAACCACTGAACTATGAAATTAGTTCACAGTGACATAAGCCTACTTTTGGGTCAAAGGTATGGTCATACTCACATTGTGAATGAAGTATGCTCATATACTAACTTAGTGATTAGAACACTGAACCATGAAATAAGGTCACAGTGACCTATAAGTACTTTGGGCTGAAAGGTCCATATTGTGAAAGACGTGTGTTTATATACTAATTGAGTGTCAAGATATAAGACAAATCCACTGAACCAGGAAATAAGTTTACAGTGACACAAGACTTCTATGGGGTAGGTAGAAGGTATGATACTCACTCGTATTGTGAATGACGTATGCTCATAATTATACTTAGTGATTGTATATAAGGCAAAATCACTGAATAATGAAATTAGGTCACAGTGACCTATATGTACTTGGGGTCAAAGGTCTGGTCATTCTCACTCATAATCAGAAAGAAGTATGCTCATATACTAATTGAGTGTCAAGATTTAAGGCAAAAGCACTGGACCATGGGAATTAGGTCAACCCAGCTTTAACCTCATGACACATAAGTCAGTGTCAGATTTTCAAAATTAAAAGATGAATGACAATCTTCCTGAGTTGTTTCTATTTAGGAATGATAAAGAAAATAATATTTAATGTGTTCTAGATTGTGATCTCTAGCCCGACCCCTGGCTCGGACCCGGTGGTCTGGTGTCCTGGAATCTAAAGTATATGAAGAATGAATGCTGTAGAATAAGTTGTTGTCAAGATATGTTGTCAAGATATGCCATATATCTAGACCCACTCCACTAGACATGGACCTAGCTATAGGAATCCGAATGAAATGAACCCACCCCCAATCCCGTGTACCAACATCACAACTATGAATGTTGTCTTATACTTGGCTGTCAATGTCTAGACTTCTAAAACATTAACACAGAAAAGTCATTTGTGATGGTGTTCTAGATTTAAACCTTTCGCTCCAACTCAAGCAAGGATTCAGGGCTCCGTTGCCATGATGTGAAACCCAACCCTACCGGGTATCAATGGTCCAAGTATCAATACTTATAGGGTTGTCAATATTTAGACTTCTAGAACAATTTTAAGTTGATATAGATTTTGACCGCTAGCACCACCCCGGGTCATAGACCCTGGGGCCCGATGCCTTGAATTGAAAGCCAACCCTACAGGGTCCATAAAGCTCAAGTATGAGTGTTTTATGGTCAGTGGCTGTCAAGTTATGGACTTCTAAAAAATTAAAAAATTTAACGAAAGTATGACGCACACGGGAATGTGCACGCGCATGGGAACTCGTACGACCGAGGTGACGACAACAGCTCTTTGCACTAAGGGCAGTCGACCTAACAAAAAATAGGAGCTTGAATGACAGTCCTTTGACTTAGTATTTCATTTTACTGGGAAAACAATTGAACACTTTTCGTGCGGAGAACCGCATATGGTAGTTTTCAATAATTCGCGATTGTCTGCTTAAAATCACCATTTACCCCAAATTTGAATCCCGGAAAACAATTGACAAACACATACGAAACTTTTTTGTTACGACCTAGCGTAACTAGACAGGTACAGCGAAAAACAACCAAGTAATTTAAACTTAACAATATTTAATCAAACAAATAAATGCTGCAAATACATAAAAAACAAACAAACAGATAAGTAAATAAATAAATAAATAACTTACAAAGTTAATGTCAAATAAGTCCTTGTCCCTCAAATGTAAGTCCACAATCCAGTAACCAGAATATGAGCACATGTATATTTTAATCCACACTTTTATTCTAATCCAAAACACTAGTGAAACAACCAAAATTATATACTTTAAACCACTTCAAATTTCTGAATGCCTAAGACTGAATTGGGACCTATATTTATACATCTAAGGAAATTCTCCAGGTTTCTAGAGAATGATATAATTAACTTTTCTCTAGAAAAGAAACGAACTAAACGAAAGTTCTTTTAAATTCTCCAAAGAGAATTTAGAATTCTCCAGAGAGAATTCAAGGCCGCAACGACCATCAAGACTAAACGAGAGTCCACTAGACCCTTCGAGATCCCAGTATACATAGTCCAAATATATTTTTAACTTATGGTAAAAAAAAACACTAGCTCCATTTTCATCTGGAATTATCCACAAAGTGCTCATAGAATTTTCTATACTTCTAAATTATATAACAGTGATAAAAATAATCAATGACATTCTTCTACAAAGTTCTAGATAATAAATTGTAGAAACATAAAAAGAAATATATATTAATTAATTGGGTTACTCCCCTTTGATTATATATATATAAATTATAAGTAATAGCTTTTAAAAGAATCAATATTATTGAATCAATTATATATAACACTTCCCCTCTTCAACGAAAAGAAAGTTTTGTGAAATAAAACTTTCTTTTGCAATACTCATATGCAAACATACAAGGCAAAACTGTCAAGCTCTTGAAAGGGTGTCTGGAATTATATTATCTCTACCTTTTATGTGTCTAATGTCAAGATTGTGCTCTTGCAACATGAGACTCCATCTGAGCAAACGCTGATTCTTGTTTTTCATTTTGTGTATGAAGGTCAGTGGATTGTGATCACTGAAGACGACAATTGGTGAATTTGCAGAAGACAGATACACTTGAAAGTGTTGAAGGGCAAGAATAAGAGATAGACATTCTTTCTCTATAGTAGAATAATTTCTTTGATGTTTGTCAAACTTCTTTGAAAAGTAACAAACAGGATGATCAACACCATTGTCATCTTCTTGTAACAATACACTGCCTGCACCAACATCACTTGCATCCACCGCCATTTTGAATTCTCTGTCAAAGCGTGGTGCTGATAGAACTGGAGCACTCTTAAGTATGGCTTTTAACTGATCAAAAGACTTCTGACAAGCCTCAGACCAAACATACCTGACCTTCTTACCAAGTAAATTTGTCAAAGGCTCAGCTATAACTGAAAAATTATTACAGAACTTTCTGTAATATCCAGCCATACCCAAAAAGCGCATCAGTTGCCGTTTTCCTGTAGGTACAGGAAAATCTGATATAGCCTCAACTTTGGCTTCTACAGGTCTGACCTGACCTTGTCCAACAATATGTCCTAGAAATGTCAAACTAGCATGGCAAAATTCACTTTTCGGTAAGTTTATTGTCAGTTTAGCATCACTGAGTCTTTTGAAGAATTCTCTGATGATCTCCAGGTGTTGTTTCCACTCTTCACTGTAGATGATGGCATCGTCGATGTAAGCTTCACACCCATCCAGACCGAAAATCAAACTATTAACCAAGCGCTGAAATGTTGCTGGAGAGTTTTTCATGCCAAAAGGCATCACTTTATATTGATAAAGTCCATCAGGAGTAACAAATGCCGAGATCTCCTTTGCTCTGTCTGTAAGTGGAATCTGCCAAAACCCTTTCAAAAGATCGAATTTCGTCACATATTTGGCGTGACCAATGTTGTCGATGCAGTCATCAATTCTTGGTATGGGAAATGTGTCAGTTTTTGTGACAGAATTTACTTTTCTATAGTCTGTGCACATTCGAAATGTCCCATCAGATTTTGGCACAAGTATACAAGGAGAACTCCATTCACTTTGACTAGGTTCTATAAAGTCATTGTCCAGCAAATACTTAACTTCTTTCCTGAGATATTGTTGTCTTTCAGGATGAAGTCTATACGGATGTTGTTTCACCGGTTTTGCTCCTTCAATAATGTCTACATCATGGTAGATTTTATCGGTTCTGGATGGAATGTCCGGAAATAAGTGCTCATATTCAAGAATTAATTGTTTTAGTTCATGTTTCTTGTCCGGATCTAGATGTGACAGTTTCTGATCGAGGTCATGCAGAATGTCAGAATTCTGGAGTTTTGAGGATAATGGTTCACAGTTCACAGAGTTCATTTCTTCAAAGTCTGTCTGATTTTGTTCATGAGGGACAGAATTAACTATGCTTACTGAGGAAATAACTGAACTATCATTATCACTATCCCTATCAATCTACTTTTTAAGCATGTTAATATGACATAATTGTTTTTGCTTGCGCCTCCCAGGAGTGTTAACAATGTAATTTACATCACTTAACTTTTTCTCAACAGTATATGGACCATAATATCTAGCTTGTAATGGCCTGCCAGGAATGGGCAAAAGAGCAATCACCTTGTCTCCAGGGTCAAAATTTCTGTTCTGAGCATTTTCATCAAAATGCAACTTCATTTTGTTCTGAGCTGACTTAAGATTGGAACGAGCAACTTCCCAAGCTTTTGTCAATCTAGTTTTGAAGTCAGACACATACTGAAGTAAGTTCAAAGGACTGTCATTACTTGAAAGAAACTTCTCTTTCATAAGTTTTAAAGGTCCACGAACAGTGTGTCCGAAAACAAGTTCAAACGGACTGAACCCAAGAGACTCTTGTACTGACTCTCTGACAGCAAATAATAGCAAATGTATGCCTTCATCCCAATCTTTTTCGGTGTCAAAGCAGTAAGATCTGATCATGTTCTTCAAAGTTTGATGGAATCTTTCCAAAGCACCTTGACTTTCAGGATGATAAGCTGATGACTTGTATTGTTTAATGCCAAGTTCATGCATTACTTGCTGAAATGTTCCTGACATAAAATTGGAACCCTGATCTGATTGGACTGACTTTGGAAGACCTACAAGTGTGAAAAACTTCACAAGAGCCTTAACTATTGTTTTCGTCTTGATATTCCTGAGAGGAATTGCTTCAGGAAAACGTGTTGAAGCACACATTATTGTCAAGAGATATTGACAACCTGATTTAGTCTTGGGTAACGGACCTACACAGTCAATGATAATCCTACTAAATGGTTCATCAAATGCAGGAATAGGCTGTAAATTAGCTTTTGGAATAGTCTGATTAGGTTTTCCTACCATTTGACAAGTGTGACAGGATTTGCAATGTTGGGAAACATCAGATTTTAATCCTGGCCAGTAGAAATGCTTGGGAATTTTGTGGTAAGTCTTATTTATCCCTAAATGACCTGACATGGGAGTTTCATGGGCCAAGTTTAAGATTTCAGGACGATAAGCCTTAGGAACAACAATTTGGTGATTTATGGTCCATTCGTCTTCCGCTGAAACATCAGGAGGACGCCATTTTCTCATTAAGATGTCATTTTTGACATAAAAACAAACAGGAACCTGAGAAATTTCATTTTCATCTAAAGCCCTTTCAAATAAAGGCGAGATTTCAGGATCACTGTGCTGTTCTTGACAAAGTTGTGACCTTGACATTTGGTCGAGACCTTGGTCAAAAATTGAAGGTGAAAGGTCATTGTCTGACCTTTGATTGTTGAAGTCAGTTTGACTTGAAGAAAGAGATTTTGAAATCTCATCATGAAAAGACTGACCTATAAAAGTGTCAGTTAAGTCAATATCCTGTATCCCATCATTCAATTTGACTTTCTTTGCCATAGCCCTTGTAACGGCACATGAAGGGTAAAGATCAGGAATTTCCTGCTCAATGGGATCAGGCAATTGATCCTCACAAGGTGTATTGGTCAAAAGTGGGTTTACCACAACCTTATCTCCGGCTAAGTCATTGCCTAATAGCAAGTGAACACCTTTAAAAGGTAAAGAAGGCCTAATACCTACAGCCACAGGACCAGAAACTAAGTCTGAAGACAAATAAATGTTATGGAGCGGTACATTAACAAATCCACACTCTACTCCCTGAATAAGGACACTTGTCCCAGTTGAAGTCTTCTCGGAAAAAGGCAGGGTATCTGCTAAAATAAGAGACTGAGAAGCTCCGGTATCTCGTAAGATTTTAATAGGGGTAGACTGGGCAGAATCACTAGTAAGTGACACAAAACCTTCTGATAAGAATGGTTCATAAATCTCCATAATACAATCAGTCGCAGACGTTTTGGCCAAAATAGGATTTTCATCCTGAATAATCGACTGTGGTTTTGACCTTAAAGAAGTAAGACCTGGTTGTCTAGAATTATTTTGATTTTGTCTCTCTTTTCTTCTTTTCAAAGTTTCACATTCAGAAATGACGTGACCGTCACCTTTGCAATAATTGCAAAACAGCCGGGGTGAGTATGAGGATCTTTGACCTTTGTTTTCACTAGTATCTTTATTTTTAGGATTATGTGAAGGACTGGAACTATCAGCTGTTAGTCCAGCTTGTGGTTGTGGATTAGGTTGAGGAGAATTATTTCTCTGTTGAGGGTTAAATGGTTTTGACTGAGGTGTATTAGGTTTAAATTGAGGGTTAAAAGGTTTCTTGTAAGGCTTATTTACAAAAGATACCTTATGAGTCAAAGCATAATCATCAGCTAATCGTGCTGCTACATCTAAAGTTTCTACTTCCCTTTCGTCAAGAAAAGATTTGACATCAGAGTGTATGCATCGTTTGAACTCTTCAACAAGCATGAGCTGTCTTAATTTTGCATGATCAGACTTTACATCCTTTGAAGAACACCACCTATCAAATAATTGCTCCTTAGTTCTAGCAAATTCTACATGGGTTTGATCATGTTCTTTCCTACAATTTCTGAATTTCTGCCTGTAAGCTTCAGGTACTAATTCATAAGCCTTAAGAATCATATTTTTGACTGTGTCATAATCTGAACTTTGATCAAGTGGAAGCTGAGTGTAAATTTCTCGAGCTTTACCAATAACAACACTCTGTAGAAGCAAGGTCCAATGCTCTTTTGGCCATTTCAAATTTTCTGCTACCTTCTCAAAATGTAAAAAGTACTTATCTACCTCTTTTTCTTGAAATGGAGGAACGAGCCTGATATGCTTTGTAACATCAAATACTTTACTAGGATCAAAAGACACAGGAGGCATTGATTTACTGCTTAATTCAAGCTCTTTCATTTTAATATCATAATGCATTCTTTCTTTTTCAAGTTCTATTTCTTTTAACATTTCTCTGTGTTTTTCCTTCTCTCGTTCTTCCATTTCCCTTTGTTTTTCTTTCTCTCTTTCTTCCATTTCCCTTTGTTTTTCTAATTTTTCTCTTTCAAACTGCATTTGTTTTTCTTTTTCTCGCTCTTCCTTTGCTAACTTTTCTTTTTCTAACTCTAACTTTTCTCTATGCATTCTTTCTTCCCTTTCAGCTTTATCTCTTGCAAGTTTTTCTTCCCTTTCTTCCTTATCTGCCCTTCTTTTTTCTTCAAACTCTAATCTTAATTTTTCCAGTTCAAGATGCCTTTTTTATTCTAACTCTTTCAACTGTATGTCGGTTTGTGAGACCATAATAAGAGATGTAGCTGAGGGTTCAAAAAATTCCTCATCAACAAGAAACTGAATGATAACATTCTTAATTTCACGTTTTAACATAGATGTTTTGACATCAGGTATGCTATAATGACTAGCAATGTCTAAAAGATCACTCTTTTTGGCCAAGTTTAACAGCTCTTGAGAAGGCGCAGCAATGAAATCTTCAAGTTTGAATGACATGGTTGCTTTTTGCTGGTATGACAAACAATAAATATCTTTTCAAATTCAGAATAAAATAGGTGCACAAAATGTTCAATCCCGGACGAGCCCCCAAAATCTGTTACGACCTAGCGTAACTAGACAGGTACAGCGAAAAACAACCAAGTAATTTAAACTTAACAATATTTAATCAAACAAATAAATGCTGCAAATACATAAAAAACAAACAAACAGATAAGTAAATAAATAAATAAATAACTTACAAAGTTAATGTCAAATAAGTCCTTGTCCCTCAAATGTAAGTCCACAATCCAGTAACCAGAATATGAGCACATGTATATTTTAATCCACACTTTTATTCTAATCCAAAACACTAGTGAAACAACCAAAATTATATACTTTAAACCACTTCAAATTTCTGAATGCCTAAGACTGAATTGGGACCTATATTTATACATCTAAGGAAATTCTCCAGGTTTCTAGAGAATGATATAATTAACTTTTCTCTAGAAAAGAAACGAACTAAACGAAAGTTCTTTTAAATTCTCCAAAGAGAATTTAGAATTCTCCAGAGAGAATTCAAGGCCGCAACGACCATCAAGACTAAACGAGAGTCCACTAGACCCTTCGAGATACCAGTATACATAGTCCAAATATATTTTTAACTTATGGTAAAAAAAAACACTAGCTCCATTTTCATCTGGAATTATCCACAAAGTGCTCATAGAATTTTCTATACTTCTAAATTATATAACAGTGATAAAAATAATCAATGACATTCTTCTACAAAGTTCTAGATAATAAATTGTAGAAACATAAAAAGAAATATATATTAATTAATTGGGTTACTCCCCTTTGATTATATATATATAAATTATAAGTAATAGCTTTTAAAAGAATCAATATTATTGAATCAATTATATATAACATTTTTATTTTACTTTTGCAAAAATTTTAAGTTTCAAAAAACATTTTGACGCCTCATTTCCGCCCAGAAAAACAGCCACGCGCTCGTATGTCGTATATTTCTGAAAATACATCCCATTGATAATTTCTGGTTCCAAGCTTCATAGGAACACGATACAAGTGCAATTTCAAATAAAATGAAAAACCCGAATAATGATGACTATGATTATTATATAATTTAACTGGAAAGCGTTTGCATAATTTTCATACAGAAAACTTTTTAAGGTGAATTTCAAAAAAATGCATTTTTTTTCATAAAAAACATGATTTTCCCTAAAACGGAAAAAAATTTGGCTGGATGAAAACACATTAGAAAATAAGAACACAATGTTGGCAATATGTTAGGCGTTGGTTTGATAAGAAAATATCAATGTGGCAATGATATTTTGAGGGACAGAGAAATTTCAGAAATTCGCAATTTTATTCACAAAAACGAACTTTTCACCAAAGTATCATAACACGTGACTTGTTTAGAAAATTAATTCCAGTGATACGATAAAATTCAATGTTTTCTATAATGAATGGTGAAATCAGATTTCATTTTACTCTAGGGTAGCACAGAACCCTCTAATTTCGCCAAATTTTCCTCAGGTAAATCTGTCGATAATCAGTCCTATTCCATATTATCTCAGGGAAAAAGCACACGACAATTCTCTGCTAACAGTATGCACCTGTTTTACATACATGTAACAACAAGAGAAGAGAAAACTTGTCTTATTTCTTTATTCAACTACCAGTAGCGTTGTTTCCTTCCGAATGCACATGTAAAACTATGGGCACATTTTCTTGCAATTTGACATTATTGTTCAATAATTCCAACTTCACTAATTTCCTACATTCTGATTGGTTGTTTGCAAGACTTTATACTTCGATAAAAGCAGTGCGTAAGAATACTCGGTTTTCATCTGAAAATTGGCGCGACGTTACGTGATAATGTGACGTTTATTCGAAGAAACATTGACGTCACCAAATTTAAACGTCATAAAAACAACGGATGAACGCGTTTTGAAGGCGTCGAAATGATTATTTGGAATTTCTATAATAATTGACGCTTTTTCTTTTAACAGAACATCTTGCGGTAAGTGTTTTAATCGTCTTGTTGTGTGTTGAAATTTGACGCTTGAATTTCTCATGTTCCAAGCCCCAGTTCAAAATCGACATGTCTTTCAATCGGTCCAGACGGCGATATTTTCTGCCAAAAGAACAATTTTGAATGAAGAAGAGGTGTTTTAAAGCTCCCGCTTTTTCAGCCTGCCTATAGCAAGTCAGTTTTAGCTTCTATTAATTGCGAGAAGTGAGTTCTACGCTTTGGAAATTTTCAAGATGGCTGCCCCATGAAGATCCGTTTTGCTCTATTTTCGGATAGATTGCACTTTAGCGGTCGCTGTCGGCCATATTCATTTTCATCTGATGCGCAGGTGCGAGACGTTGCTAAGGGGGCGTGGCCTAAAAATGTCAACAATGTTGACAGCCGCCATTTTGATTCTGACATCGCCATCGATGTCACTAGTTTTAGGGGGAAATTTAGCTGTTTAACTGTGTGAGAATTACATAAAACACACACAAAAACACGCAAACATAACTTACCACGTGTCATCTAATCAAAAAGATCCAAACTTGTATCCAAACTGTTTGCATTTGTATCTATTGGCTGCAGAGTGCGTCTTTTGCATGGGTAGACTCTTTTGATAAGGTTGAGGAATGTGGTGAATTTGTCTTCGGCGTCGTTCAGGTACTTCTTTCTGATACAATATTCCACCAGATAGCTGTCATACAACTGTTTTTGGGTTCCTGTTTTTGGGAAGGACTTTTTCACCGCGTTCCAAGTACTTTCAATAAGATTTGTACAGGCACCTGTCTCTTTGTTTTTGAACTCAATTGAGTGGTTGACAGTTAAATGAGTATACCCCTCGTCTTTCAAAGTGCTATAAGCTTTCCAGCAGTCCGATAAAATCACAGTTCCAGGTTTTACATACTTGGTGATTATAGGAATCAGTGTTTTAGCGCTTCTGTCTTCCACAATTTCGAAGAAACACTTCTTACTTTGTCTTTCTATCCCCCCGAACACCCAAACACCATCTACTCTCTTCCCTCTGTGGTATTTCCGCTTTCCAAATTTTGATTCGTCGATCTCCACCTCCTTGCCTTCACCTCCTATCTGCTCACTGTCCTTTTGTATGATTTCTACACAGACTTCCCTTGCAAAATTATACCAGTCCACTAAAGTGTGTTCACTCCCAATGCGAAGCTCTCTAGCCACAAAATCTGCCGGACATTTATACACCCAATAGTAGGTTAATTTAACAATCTGCTCCAAAACCAGATGTGACTTACTAAACCAGCTTCCTTCCCTTATTGATAGTTTCTTGTTGCACTTTCCATTCGAGCATCTCCAACAAACACCATCTTTGCTAAAGCTTGAATCCGTACGAAAACACAATTTCCCTTTACAACAAACAAAGCACAAACCACCAAAATCACCAAGAAGCTCTTTCTCGCGTAGCCAAAATATTAATCTTTCCTTGGAACTACATATTTCTGCAACATCGTCGTAAACAAGAGACATTTCAGCTGATCGCGTTTTGTTTACAAACTGTCAGATCGCCAAGGACGCTGGGTTGACCGAGGTCAAACGCATAAATTAAATCAACCAATGAAATCGCGCGCGTGCGCTTGTTCTTGTTTCAAAACTTACCTCCTTTTCCGGACCGCTCTTCGAGTTATGTATGAATGAATCGCTTTGATTTTCAAGATTTCAGTTAAAACCTGTGGTTTAAAACCTTGGTTTTAACCCCAAAATTGCTCGATCTTCACGAATTTTAGGTTATTTTTTCAAAATTTTGCTTATTTTTCGAGTTTCGGTCGCGCTCACGCGCTCCCTCTATAATACACCTTAGCAACCATATTCACGTGGTTTTTCCTACGGAAAAGTAGCGACCGCTAAAGTGCAATTGTCCCGGACTTCCGCTGGCTATAAAAGTTTTAATCAATGTAGATAAATGCAGTGTAATGAGACAAAGTTGGAATTATAAGGAATGAATTATTATTTTTGTTGATTTTATCGATGTGTAAACTCAGGCGAATCACTCACAAACTTTTTCATAAAGCCCTTCGGGCTTTATTTAGTTTGTGAGTGATTCGCCTGAGTTTACACATCGATAAAATCAACAAAAATAAAATTCATTCCTATAAACGAAGCATTTTGTATAATATTTATTCCCTTGGCCTTCCTATAACCATGTTAATAAAGATGCGTTCAGTGCACAAAAGCATATTGCAATGAAAGATAATATTAATGCACTGAATAATTGTCTTGATTCTTAGTCTGATTAATGTGTTAATTTCCGTAGCTTGTAATCTCATATTAGACATTTTTCACTTTTGAACGTAAATGCTGCTGGCGCTTGCGGTTACGACTTTGTGTGTGATGGGCGACGACTCGTGAGGGCATATTTGACACAAAGGCGAGGGGCGATATGAAGAATTAATTAGTCAAAACTACCAACAGTCCACCGGAGGTGTATTAAATGAGACACGCAAAAAACGAAATTGTCCAAGACGCCTAGCTGAATAGTTCAGTAGGTAGAGAGTAAGACATAGAATCGAAAGGTCCTGGGTTCGAGTCCGGGTAGGACAAAAATTATTTTTCCTTTTCTTTGTTTCTTCCTTTTTTCGCACCTGTGACATTAAAGCTTAAAAAATTAAAAAGAAATAAAAAAAGGAAAAAAGAAAATAAAATTTTATCTATTGGCAAATGCAAGAATCAAAAAATGCAATGCTGCATTTAATACTAAAATCGTAAGTTTCTGGATTAAACTGTCTAGTGAGAAGGCAGACCGCATGTATAGGTTTTTTTATAGGTCTTGTTGGAAGCCGAGATATTGATCGTCATTAGAAGAACGGATCAGCGACCGATCCTAACGTCAACATTTATTTCCTGACTGGCTGGTACAGATAATGTGGATAGGATAAGCTGACCGCCTCTAATGACTAAAAAAATACGCAAGCGTCCCCCGTGGCCGAGCAGTTCAGAGCGCTGTTTCATAACCACTTAATCATCTCACCGTTGTGTCTGGTGTGAGTTCGAGACCCACAATGGCCACATGTGAGACAGGCCAAGTTCTGTTTGCGGGTGTGCCAGGCGGTTTTTCTCGGGGTACTCCCGTTTTCGCCCCACCTACTGTTTGGCGCTTTTCATATGAGCTGAAATAATCTTGAAAGGGACGTAAAACTGAATTTTAACAAATACACAAGACACCAAATCAAAAAGTATAGTCACGGTACATGTTCAGATATATGTGTATTACGTATTAGATGTAAAACTACAGTTTCACGTGCTATCTCGTGAGCGAACGATGTTTATTTTGTCGATGTCTCGTTTTGAGTCCATTCGACAGTAGGAAGAGCGATGGGGGCAATACCCTACATGCAGCTACAATATGCCTAGCCACACAACTGTTTTTGTTAATTGTAGACTTTCAACAGTATTTCTGCCATATCGAGTGCGATGGTTACGATGTAGAAAATTAATTTGGCAAGACATAAGCTTTCGTTCTGATCCTCATTTATTCTGTGTGATAGTATGCGTGTTGTTTCACCTGGTTGAATTCAAATAAATAAATTAAAATCAAACTAACACAATTATATTATTTTCATGAGTTTCTAAAGTGTTTCCGTAGAGGACGCATAGTGTTTCAGTCGCCCCATAGTTTACTTTTGATGTTCGCCATTTTCACATACACGTAGAAGCAATTTTGGACACTACACATTCTGTCAAAGTGCACAAATTATTCATTTGTTTCACAAATAATGGTGTATACAGTCTTCACATTGACACGTGTTTTCTTAAGATTATTGCCTCGTGTATTGTCCCTTTTAACAGAATGGACGCTGGTCTTGTTTGGAAAGAGCTAGTAATTTTGTTTTTTATGCCTGTTGTTAAATTGCTTTTGATGTGTTGCACCGCCATGTCTCTCCCGCCTGGTGTCTATGTTAGGATGGGAAATTTAATTGTATAGATTCTTGGTCATTCTATTGTTACTTGATTACAGATAAGGGTCTCATTGTGCTCATTTCTGATCATAATGATGCGTTTTTATACAATTTTCGGCCCGTTCAAGATTATTTTAGTTCATATGAGACGGGTAAATCAGTAACAGGAGGAAAAGAGGAGAACCCTGAGAAAACGAACTTGCACACCCACAAGCAGAACTTGGTTTTGTGTCACCCTTGATTGTAAGACTGATCAATTGGGCAGCAACCTAAGGCGAAGAGTTCATTGTCTTGGTGTTGGTAGTTGCCAAAGCGATATTGCTGCGCTGAAGGTTGTTTTAATCCATTTTATCACATGTTGTGTGATGTTGCATCAATCTTTGTTGTAAGGACTTTGATTGTATCGCAAGCATATACGATGGTGCTGACACTGATAGACAATGCCCGAATACACATATTCATGTACAGTATACCACGCAGACATTTCACGTGTCCATTTACCGACCTTTTATACAAACGTACCGCCATTCATGATTCTAATATATATACATGTAACAGGGGAAATTTAATTGTGTTGTGTTTGGCTATTGAAATTTTGTCCTAGGGCCCATCGACAAAACAAAGATCATATCAAGCCGGATCTAAACCAGAGATCGCAGGTTTGGTCCGGGTCTTCTTGAGTCTGTCGGATGAGACTATAAACTGAGGTCTCGTTTCCATATGACCTTTGCTGTTGGATTAACGCTCAAATCAACAAACCGATTCAATTTATTATTTATTTAAATTCAGATTGAGTAAGAAGCTTATGTGCTTATATGCTTGCCCGATTCCGGACGCAAAGATGGGTCCGAATGAGTAAGGCTGAGAATGATCAAATGTTGTAGATCTGCCGTCAGCATGTGTAATACATGTGCACTAAAACGGTACCATATATCATGACGATATCATTACAAAACCTTATCAAGCAAAATAGTGTTTTTTGTTTGTTTTTTTTTCTTTTTTTAAGTTGAAAAAAAATGAAAATTTTCAATTCAACAGTTTTGATATTTTCTTATTTGTTCAAAACATAGATTGTGGATACAAGATAGAACGAATACTCACAATCTATGTTTTCAGAAGCATAGACAACCTAAGTTGACCTTGTCTTATAATAGGTTAATGTAATCCCTGGGTCATATATAGACTTTGTAGATGCTTCATGCCAAGTTTCAAAATCATAGGCCTTTTGGTTAATTTAAAGGTTTTTCAATTTATAGCCATGGCGGCCATTTTGGTCAAGTTACCTTGACCATTAATACAAACTTTCGTTCCCCTTCCACGAAGTTTGGCTTTGATCGGCCATGTGGTTGCAGAGAAGATGTTTAAATATTATAGTCATATACATGTATATATCCCCCCAGGCAGGAGCTGACAACCACCCGGGTCTTAATGTTTTCATAAAAATAAATCTGCCCATTTGTATTATCATAGCAAGTTTCCACCCATTTAATTACATTTAACTACTTTCCCCATTTAAATGCATGGGCGACCTACATGTAAGTTGATCTTACCGTAAAATAGGTCAAGGTCATCCCAGCGAAATGATTTATACAAACTTTGTAGTGCTTTTAATATTGTTTGATGCTTCATGCCAAGTTACAAAATCATAGGCCTTCTGGTTCTGGAGAAGAAACATTTTAACGGTTTTTGTTATTCATAGCCAAGGCGGCCATCTTGGTCATGTGACCTGGTCCATTTATGCAAATTTCGTTCCCCCTTCCTAAGAATGCTCCGCCAACAGTTTTAACTGATTGGCCAAGCTGTTTCAGAGAACAAGATCATGGTAATTGTTGACAGACGACGACGGACGGACGACGGGGCATGGCCATCCTATAAGCTCACTGGGCTCATGTGAGCTAAAACTAGATATACCCCTGCATACTCAAGTTTTGCTTTATAAAAGCGTTGTTCAATGGGGTAAACATGTCACGGACATGTTATCCTGATGAGGATAACAGACCATGCTCGATATTACTTAAAATGTGTCAAAACGTTGTAAGGCGTAGAATAAAAAAAAAACTGCACATAAAATTAAAGATCAACTAAATGTTTCAAATCGTAAATCTTGCCATGTTTACATGTAAAAGGAATTCTGTGTGTTCACGAAAAACATGTGAAATGTAGCTATACAGAACCAATGTACGTATATACATGCACCAGTATGTTGAAAGTCACATAGCGATAACAAATAGTTGATAGTTGTTTTCCCACCAACAGTTATCGTCATATGCAGACGGGATCTCGGTTTATAGTGTCACCATAAAGCCATGGGCAGCTCAGAATTGAACAAGCGATCCCTAGTTATACGTGTACACGAGTGTCAAAAAATAATATTCTGCACTGGAAGCTGTTTTATTCGCGCCAAACATTTGTAAGGCCGACTCGCGTTGAACGCGTAATGTATCTTTTATGGCAATCATGACAGTTGATGATGCGATTTTGTAAACATGTCGTGTCAAAGGCCACTTCTGGTTCATTGTTCAATTAGAATCAGACAGTTAAACGGGAAGACAACAATAATGATCATTGTTACCATTGCATATGATAACATTGTTTACGATTTATATGTTTAATTGCTGTCTGGATTTCTTTATTTTTGCATTTTACCAATGCATATAGGTTTTAAGTTTTTATTTATTTTATTTTTTTTTGTTTTCTCCCAGTCAACATTTTTTTCAGTCATGTCGGGACGGAGCCAACGCTTCCTGGGTTTAACCAGTTAGTAAGGAGTTAATGTGTCTTGCTCAAGGACACAACACGGCTGGCGCCTGTGGGGATCGAACCCAGGACCTCTCAGGAGTCAGACGCCCTACCACTACGCCACCGCGCTCCCTAATAATTTTGTACCAGTCTTATATCAACTACATGTACGTATTTATTCTCGACATGTGATTTTACGAAGCGACTGACTGAACCACTGCGACATGAAGTCATCTACGGAACTTGCGTGCGTGCGTGCGCGCGCGTGTGTGTGTGTGTGTGTGTGTGTGTGTGTGTGTGTGCTCGCATAAAGAATATTGTCGTCCTGTTTTAGGGTAAGCAAGATACGTTATGAAAAAACGAACTGTATGTTTCTCAGTCTATAAACATTCATTTTCTTGAAAATGATACTGTTTTAGTTTGAAGTTTAATTATACTCGTATTTATTTGAATTCACCCAGATAAACATCACGCATAGTTCAAGAGAATAAAGGAGGATCAGAAAGAAAGCCTTTGACTTGGAAAAAACATCCCAAAAATCGTAATTATCGCATTCAAAATGCTGAAATACTGTGGAAGGTCTACAAAGCCTCAACTTATTTCTATGTCTATGCAAAATGTAGCTAGGATATCGCACTTATGACTTGCAGATGATTGTCTAATGGACTCAAAACGAAACATCAACCGTATAAATAACATCAAGATTTCGAGTATCTGTTTGAAGTACATGTATAAACATGCCAAAATAAATTATGTTCTCTCACGAGACAGCACGTGGAACTGTAGGTCTTACACCTAATAAATATACATATATCTTTACATGTACACTACGTGTATACAGTGTACCGTTTGAGTTAGTGCCTACGTCCGCGGAAAACATTTTTAAGTCGTTCAGGGTGGCTATCCTTATCCTAGCCACATTATGCCTGTACAAGCCTTCAGTATATTCATATTTTCATGTCTCCCAGAAAGAAATATTGACGCGAGGATAGATCAGCTCTTATACCAAAAATACGACCGAGCTCCCAATACATACATGTGGGCTGCCGTCTCAAACTTCAATTCCTTTACGATTTAAGAATTTAATGTAGTTGGGCATTCATGATTCTTGCATTTGCCAAAAATATTATCAGCTGATATTTTTTGTTTTATTTCCAAAGCTTTTTTGTCACAAGAGAGGCAAATAAAGAAAAGAAAAAAGTGATGCGTCCGGGACTCGAACCCAGCACCTTTCGCTTTCAATTCCAAGCACGCTAGCTACTGAGCTACAGAGCTAGACGTCCTACGTTATAGCATTTATTGCATGTCTTATTTAATTCGTCTTCGTCGGGCTATTGGTAGTTTTGACTAAGTAATTCTTCATATCGTCCCTCGTCTTCGTCTCAAATATGCCCTCACGAGTCGTTCCCCATCACACGGAAAGTCATAACCGCAAGCGCCAGCAGCAGTTACGTTCAAAAGTGAAAAATGTCTAATACCAGCAATTGATTCTAAGTACAGACAAACGATAAATCCAATGTTTATAACATGCAGAAACTTGGCTGCATAAACCGAGTAAGGTCATCTGATCACGTAATGACGTTGCGAATCGTTTCTTAGAATGTATAACATCAAGTAACAAATATATGCCATTTAAGTTGTTGTGCATAACTATGACTGTAGAATGACAAAATTGCATTATTGTTTCTTAAATTTTTCTTACGAATATGAAAATTCGTAAACATGAAAATTTGTAAATAAGAAATGATGCATAGTTTGAAAAAAATTCCACGTCCCTGATGGGATTCGAATGGGGTAGAAATCCAATGCTCTAACCACTGAGCCGACTCCCTGACGCAGTACGTCAGAGTTTGTACTTACATTATACATTGTGTCGAATAGAAGCTACGCATCATGTGATCTGCCAACCCGACCTTTCAACCAAGGCAGATAATCTCGAATGAATGAGTGGTGCAATGGGATATAACAGTTTTCATACATTTGTTCAGAATTTACGCATTTTGTCTCATGCCCGTCAATAGAGCTATTCAATGGTTTATTTAAAAAACTGGTGTTCTTTATGACAATACCTAGTAACAAACTCAATTTGGGCTGACACACATACGATTCAGAATCAAGTCATTTCTTGTAGACAATTTGCGTACTACGATAACAAATCAAAATTGTACTTAGAATCTGCCAATAATCAATCTCAGGCACTATTCCATATTAGCCCCCCACCCCACAAACACACACCCACCCCCCCCCCCCCCCAAAAAAAAAAAAAAAAAAAAAAAAAACAAAAAAAACTGAATAGTACACACGAACTGGTTGGGTTAAGTTATGTTTAAACAGCTCATTTATCCCCTTGATCTTAATAAAGATGCGTCCTGTTCACAGAAGAATATTGCAATGGACGATAAGAATAATGCACCGAATAATTGCCTTGAATTTTAGCTTGATTAATGAGTAATAATCGCATAATACCAGCGATTGATTCTAAATGCAGACAAACGATAAATCCAAAGTTTATAACATGCAGAATTACATTTCTATCAGGCATGCTAGAAAACTTGGCTTCAAAAAGTTGTTGTGCATAAATATGGCTGTAGAATGACATATTTGCATTATTGCTTCTGAAAGTGTCCATACATTCTTGTTATTTTAAGGAGTTTTACGCATTTTATCTCTGCCCGTAAATAGAGCCATTCAATGGCATTATTTAACAAACTGAATATCTAATAACAAACTCAATTTGTGCTGACACACGTACAATTCAGAGTAAATTCCGGTAGACAATTTGCATACTGTGGAAACAAGTTCATTTAGAATATGTCAATTATCAGACACAGGCAGTATTCCATAAAAGTAACATCTTATAGGTTTGTAGGAAATAAAAGTAAAACTAAGTTCCTTTAAGGGCAGGGAACACACTTTTGAGAACGGGGATGGGCCATATCGCGGTTTCGGCCATTCAAGCCTTATCAGTGACCCTATAAATCCGACAATATGGAGCTAGTGAAAGTCAGTGCAAATATGAAAATTTCAACAGGGTAGTGTAAATCCAAATAGAGCAAAATAATTAAAACATGTTTTATTTGTTTGTTCCTGGTGATTCATTGACTAGTTAGAGATTCACCACGAGGACCGAAGAACTAACTAAATGTTATGAACCACTGCAGAAGCTGAGGGTGAGGTTACGGCCGTGTAAAATCGATTTAAGCCCGCCAGTAACTTTTTGTTACTGATCGTTCCAAGTCGATACTTCTGTGGTGGTTCTTTTTGTTTCATGTCTTGGTGTTTAATAGTTTTGTGCTGTTGGCGCCTTATGTATGTTTTCATATTTTTAGTTAAGTTAGGGTAACTGAGTGGACACCTATTGGGAAAATAGCTGCTCATTCGGCTTACAAAATGTTTACCTGATTGTTATTTTGGTTTTTTCCCTCGGGTTTTTGGAGTGGGAATCTTTTTCTGATTGCGCCATTTCCTGATCTTTGCCTACTTGTACCTTTTTAAAATGCGTTCACTGGTAAATCCGCTGGTTAGCCTTCACTTTATTACACTACGATGCAGGTTCTACTCCCGTCTGGAGAAAGTATCTTGGGCCATCGACGAGAACATCCTGTTTAACGCATTCGGCCAAGCTAAGATGGGATGTGACCACTCAAACGTGGGAACAGCTAACAAGCAGATAAAGAAAAATAAAACGCTTTTCCTTTAATATGGAACAGAACCAGCTTATCCCCCTCCGGTGCATCATTGCGTATGGACAGCAATGGGATCATATCTTGGAATATATATAGCAGCAATGTTCAAAGAAAACTCTTTCATTTCCTTGGCCTTCATATATCTATTAAACTATTTGATAAAAGTTTCGTTCATGATACATGAGTGTCATTTTTTTTTTAAATTCAGTTTTACGTCCCTTTCAAGATTATTTCAGCTCATATGAGACGGGCCAATCAGTAAGTGGGCGAAAACGGGAGAACCCCGAGAAAAAACACCTGAAACACCAGCAAGCAGCATGAGTATCTTTAGTGGAGCAAATATCAGGGGCTATCTTTCAAGGGGGTGGTCTACGGAGTACCACATTTGTTTCTATATACCAAAATGTTTGTATTGGTCTGTAGTTTAAAAATCCAGCGTTTGCCACCTTGGCAAACCTTGCATAACTCCAGTATTCAAGATGGCGTCCAAGATGGCTGCCATTTCTTAAAATCAACCCCTATACAAAAATGCATCATAATTTTCATGTGTTTGCATTGTAATGGTATTTTAATGCCCCATTTCATGTAAGAATGATGTATTTGTCTATTTCAAGTAAAAAACCTGACAATTTAGGTAAAACAGTTGTAAAAATCATATTTAAATTCACAAATGCACGTGCCCAAGGTTTTTCACCTCGGAATGTTTGTTTAATGGCTCATTATTTATGATCAGATAGTTATGGCTGCTATTTTACTTCTTTTCTATCAAATATAATATCTGTAAAGATTTTATAGAAACAAAAATTGTTTCTATATATAATATTCATGCTTAAAAACAGGTTTTAGACATCCAACCCAACACGGAAAAAACAACAAAAAGTACATATTTTCCTATACAAAGTACGCTCTAAAATCTAATTAGTTATTGATTCTATATACCATAGTGTTTGTGTTGATCTTGGTTTGTAGCATAAAAATAAAGTGTCTGCCACCTCTGTAAAACACAAGATAGCTCCAGTATTCAAGATGGCATCCAAGAAGGCCGTCAAAATTTACAATTCTGAAAAAATGAGACACATATGTCCCTTGACTTTCGTTTAGAAACAAATGTGCTTAAATTGAGCTAGAGTTATCTTATTATTGTTATTGTCATGTGTTTTCCATTGTTAAAACTACATTATGCATATATATTCTAGATATGAATTGGGTAAGGTCTCACTGACAAGGCAAAAAAGAACAAAAAATACATATTTCCCTATACATTATAGGCTCTTGAATCGTGATTGTTATTGATTCTATATACCAAATATTTTGTCTTGCAAGCTTATGAAGGTTTGAAGCTTTTAAATCCAGCGTTGGCCGCCTCTGCTAACCCAGCATAACACCGGTTTTCAAAAGGGCATCCAAGAAGGCCGTCAAAATAAAACATTTCGAAAAATAAGTCGCATGTGTCCTTTAACCTTTGTTTACTAACAAAACAGTTAAAAATCAAGCTAAAACACTTAGATCTATCTTTTTAAAAATATTTTCATGTATGAACAGAACAGAACAGAACAGAATATTTCTTTATTGTCGAATATTATGAACTATATAACATAAGCCCAGTAGGGCTTGTATTTCGACAAACAAAGGTAAAGCAACAGTAAAATATGGTAAATATCACAGAATGGTTATATACAGCATATACAATTTCTGAAAATTAAAACACATAGGTTAAATTCATACTAATATTGAATAAAACTTTAAGACAGAAGCAAAGACATATAAATGTTAAAACTAAGCATATACAAGATATTGTATAGGGCAAAAATTCATTGGTTTCAAACCTGGCATCGTTGGACTTATGCGACAGCCTTGTGACGAAAGGGCGAAAGAAATGCGAAAGCGAAATTAAACCACAAGACATGACGCACAGAAAAACAATGCAAATGAGCAGAAGTGGTCATCCCCCATGATTAGAACTCCATCACATCTCATAAGGGTACAACCTCTTCACTGTGCATATATATGTATTACTGTAGCACTATTCATGATAAGTGGTTAGAAAAAAAAAAAAAAAAAAAAAAAAAAAAAAAAAAATATATATATATATAATCAAACATCTATAAAAGAGGGTAAATAAACAAAATTTGCACAAAGTATAACGTAAAGGGAAACTGAAAATTAAATTAAACAAATATAAAGAAAAAATAAAACAAAACAACAGCTAAACTGAGCATGAAGAGCATTTACAGTTGATGCCGTCCCAGGTACGGATTAGCCTTTTGAATTGGCAATAAGACTCTGCAGTCCTAATATTATTAGGCAGGCTATTCCATATCCGGGCGGCCTCATACCGAAATGACTTCAGCCCATAGCGAGATGAATTTACCTTTGGTAGACTAGCCTGATGCTCGCTCCTGAAATTATATTGAGAAACTTTAATATTAATGAGATCTCTAATATACTGAGGTGACAGATCATTTACAATTTTATACACCTCACACGCCATAATCTTCATCCTCTTGATATGAAGGGGAGAAGTGCCAGACATGGCCAGCAGTCTTTTTCAATATTACATTATGCATACAAATCTAGAAATGCATGGGGTAAAGGCTGGAGTATGTTTGAAAAGATGCTACTTAAATTCCTTTTAATAATCTGAATCACTGCAATTTTCCTCTGTCAACATGCCTGAAAAGATAGTATGCACATTTGTGTATATAACTACATGCACATTAATTTCTACAGTGTATGGTTGTCGACACATAGAGCTTGTGCAGTATTCATCACTCATTTCTTTACGTTAGCAAACAGTGTCATTCAATAGCTCTGGAGCTGCAACTGATAGTGTTACCAATAATACTAAGCATTTTATTTTATCATTCATTGTCCTATTCAAATCTAAAGTCTGATGGTGATTTCAGTTCTTGAACGTAGTGCAACCCATTCCGCCAAATATGCAGTTGATAGGCACACCTCAGGCAATGAAACCGGAAACTTTTATCTGTCGATGTAGCTTTTTAGCCATCAACAATATTGCCTTCTCTGCGCACAGTGAGTTTAAAGACAAACTGTTTTTGTTACGAACTTAGACCACCTATGATCCTCCGAATGTTCTAAATCTTCACCTAGATGGTGCCGATCTATGTTCGTTTCAGGACCCTGCATAATGTGATAACAAAGCTAAATGAAAATAACAATCAGGAATTGGTGCAATCAGAACGATAGAGGTCATTGCATGTTTGGTAAGTTTACATCTACTGCCTTTTCGTTATTGTCAAAGTTATCGGTAACTCCCAGTATAAGCATACCCCCTGATTTCTGACGTAATTTCTGAGGGGATGGTTCCACTGAGGGAGCGTTAGCTTGTGTGCTGATGATAAAATTCGCCTCATTTCAGGGTATGTAATCGTATATCGAAGATAAGCTATTTGTTAAATCAAAGAGTCTACTCCAGATTTGATCATGAACAGCAAGACCTACATGTTTTGGGTATGCAATAGAAATTGCTGCTTTGTAATATTACAAGCAACTTAAAGACAGTGCAAGTCTACTGAAGCTCAGCCTATATGTCTGAAGCATTAGCAAATCTTTCATTGCTTACACTTGAAGCCGACCATTTGTCTAGTACAGTAAAATATCTTGAAAGGCTTGCAATGGTGGCATATTGATCCATTACAATTTCAATGTTTCTAAGAATACCATTTATAAACATACCGATAGTTTTATGATTTATCGTATCTTCTGCTATTATTTACAAGAAGCCTGTGTGTATAATTAGCTGAAATGGTTTGGTTTAATTTTCATAGTTGATCAAACATATTCAGCGCTTCAGCCACACTGATTCGTACCAAATCAATCTCAATACGTAAACATGGCGTACACATGTCTTATTGTTTTGGACCCCGAGATACCTTTCACTCTGCCTGAAATGAAAGGTATCTAGGGTACAGATGGTGCAAATTACAAAGTAATAAAATAATTAACTACCCCAGTGCTACTGCGGTCATTATGTAAATTTTGCTATGGTTATCTTGTGATTAATTATCTGTTGATAATTGATATATCTATATAAAAATCAGAATATTTAATTCTACATTTTAGACGAAAACAAAGTAAAAAATCATAATTATCAGAATATTTTAAATAAAATTGCATTTTCAATCAGTTTTCTACATGAAATATTAAAGATTTTGCACATTGATGAAAATATTTTTTATCTGACATGTTCAGCTAATTACACACACCCTGCAGGGAGCTGCAGCATCAGCAGAACTTTACTGCCCAGTTTATAGTTGAAACCATATGCCAACTTCATGGTTCAGGGAAGAAAAAATGCACAGAAATTTTATAAGAGATGTGTACGCTATGATGATAATTTGGACCATAACTAAATAAAAAGGCTCTTTTATAAGTACCTAATTGTCAATTTAGTTTTCCCACATCGGTTTTCGGAGTGGAAATTTCTTCCTGATTGCTCATTTTCCTGATCATTGGCTACTTGTACCTTCTCTATATTGTTTGTTTTATAACATTCTATGTCACATAACCCGGCTTTCTTTTAAGTGGATAACTATGTAAATGATAATTCTGACCATAATTAAATAAAAAGGCTCTTTATATGGATTGTTTTTATAACATTCTATGTTATATAACCCAGCTTTCTAACTCCAGGTGTTTAAATTTGTCTATTAATTGGATAACTCTACAACTTGATTTTCGTTCATTATTGAACTTTCATAATCAGTGCCATTGAGCAAACAGCTCTTTTTACTGCACAATATATTGCTCCAGCTGCAACTAAGTCACCATGTGGAAGGTCCATTAGTACATGTATGTATAGCACTTTGAAGTAATTGCCTTTCCCTGTTGCTTCAACAACTCTTATAAATACATCAATGTTACAATCACCAATTGCGCATGCTAACATCGACCAGCTTCCACTTACTTTACTTTCATTTCTAACAGGTCACAAATCTCGCCACAAATAAGCAATTATTCTTTCAATAAAAATACTTTGTAAATGATATGGTACTTCTAGGGTTAGTCTAATCATTTCTTATGTTTGACTTTACCTCTCTACTGTTTTTGCTTTAATTCTCTGATAAGTGGATTTACAGTTCTTATGGCACCACAGTTTGCATAAACCTTGTACATAAATGCTCAAAGCATAATCAGTAAATGAGGAATTAGAACTTACATATGATTATAGTGTCGAAACAAAACATGGTTTGGTATTATTTTGTTTTATATAGTGCCATATCGTACATCCATGTCTGCACCAAGGTTTTATTAATTGTAAGATTAATACTGCACCAAAGTTATATTAAGAATTGCAGAACCAGAATTTGTGAATAACATTTGTAATAAGATTGCGGAGCTAATGATGTACAAGAAAATAAGTTTTCTTTGTTGATCTTTTTCTTGCCGGTCAAGAAAATTCCACTCGTTTCTAGAATAGATACATCTGTACCTTCCTTTTTGGAATGGGAATCTTTTTCTGATTGCGCCTTTTCCTGATCTTTGCCTACTTGTACCTTTTCCTATAACTCGATTCAAGAAACATAGTTTTGGATATAGCACTGATCATAGCTGGACTCCAAATGGTCATTTCATACTACCTTTGGTATATGTCTATATACTTTACTCTCGTTATAACAAAAATTGAATATAGCTAACACAAAGATTGGTTTGAACCCCAACAATAGTGTTATAAAAAGGTTATGGTGTCTGAATAACTTTATTTTAACAAGGAAAAACACACATGAAGATAACATTAAGAAAATGTTCTAAGTGTTTTGCAACTTGATTTTAGCTTTTTATTACTTAATGAAAGTCAGTGGACATATCTGGCTCATTTTTCAAAATTCTATATTTTGACGGCCTTCCTGAATGCCATCTTCAATACTGGAGCTATCCTGTGCTTTGCTAAGGTGGCAAACACTGGATTTTATGCTACAAACTAGGACTGAGACAAACACTATGGTATATAGAATCAAAAACATATACGATTGAAGAGCATATTTTATATAAGAGAATATGTACTTTTTGTTCTTTTTGTCGTGTTGGATTGGATGTCTAAAACCTGTTTTTAAGCATGAAGCTTATATATAGAAACAATTTCTGTTTCTCTAAAGTCTTTACAGATATTATATTTGATAGAAAAGAAGTAAAAAAGCAGCCATTAATATCTGATCATAAATTATGAGCCATTAAACAAACATTCCTAGGTGAAAAACCTTGGGCACGTGCATTTGTGAATTTAAACATGATTTTTACAACTGTTTTACCTAAATTGTCAGGTTTTTCACTTGAAATATACAAATATATCATTCTTACATGAAATGGGACTGTAAAATACCATTACAATGCAAACACATGAAAAATATGATGCATTTTTGGAGTAGGGGTTAGTTTTAGGAAACGGCAGCCATCTTTGACGCCATCTTGAATACTGGAGTTATGCAAGGTTTGCCAAGGTGGCAAACGCTGGATTTCAAAACTACAGACCAAGACGAACATTTTGGTATATAGAAACAAATGTGGTACTCCGTAGACCACCTACTCCTATTTCTAAGCTACTTTTTGAACCATATTTGCTCCACTACTTGCAATTGAAGATAACAATAATACACTGAATAATTGCCTTGATTCTAATCTTGATTAATGAGTTAATTTCTGTTTCTTGTAATCTCATAATGCCAGCCATTGATTCAAAATGCAGACGAATATCTGAACGATAAATCCAATGTTTATAACAAGCGGTTATATCTTGATTATCCGCCTCTCACAAAACCATGTTTCCTGGGTTTTGACCAGGTCCGACACAAAACCAAAGTTATACAATTGCTGAAGAAATAAAATATAAAGGTTAGATCCTTTGGAAGCAGTAAAACGTTCAAAAGGAAATAGCATGGCTAAAAAAGATCCAAGGAGCTTGTGTTTCAAATGTTAATACCAAACCGACGTTATATGAATTTTACTTGACTTGACTTGACCGGCAATGATAGTTAGTTAATTATATTATATCTGAAATCTGAGTATGGGTAGCGTAAGAGCCCTTTATAATAGTTTAAAGGGAATGGGAAGATTGAAATACAATGCATCTAAAATGAAAGAACTCGTCTTGCTTAAATAAGTTATGTTGGTTTGAATATGAATCAATGTTTGTTTATGGAGGCGGCCATCTTGGATATTCATGAGGATTTATGACGTCATAAAGCCCTAATTAAATATGCATAATCAATATAAATGAAACATTATTAATATTTTTCTGTTAATGTTTGTTTTAATGTTTTCTTTTACTGATTTACTATCACTTCTAAACATATTTCACCATGTAAATTTTAAAATATGAATTTTATTCAAAGTTTAAGATTTTACAGTTTTCTATTTAAACATTCAAAATGGCCGCCAAAAATCATTTCGTTCGTAAATTTCAAAAGTCAATATCTAACTTATTCCTTGACGGATTTTAACAATATTTGCGCCAAAAAGTTAGTTTTGACCAGTTCTTTAGTTTAAAAGTTATCGTTGTTTAAAAATTGCCTTCTCCATTATTGGTTATCTATGAGATGCTGTATAATGCTTCCCGGTGCCTGCGAGTCATACATGTAGATCTTACCAGTTGTGTGAGCAAATATCTGCTGGGAGTTCAGACCTTGCTGAAAAAATACAAATGTCAGATGGCAACTGACATAAAAGCCTGGAAAGTCCGAACTGCTTTGAGTGTCAAGGAAAATAGCATATGGAATAGTAACCCCGCCAACTCGAGTATATAGCACAAAATGACAAGGAAAGTCATGTCAATAAAAGAGGAATTCTGTACAATAAAAATGGTAGGACTAGATGTAAAGATTCCTGGAACGTTGCTCCCGTTTTCTAGGTCGTCCGAGATTTGCCAATATCAAACAGTTTATGTCATAAGCTCTTGCCAATACCTATATCTTTCTCGTACATACCATATACATGCACCAGATTGTCATAGGAGATTCATCAACATTTACAAGAAATATTTAAGTAGCTTGTTTGCTTTACTTTAGTTTTCATTGTAACCCGAGGCTACTGGTCGTAGCTAATAAATGACAAGACCTTGAACTCATCATTATCCTAATATTGGTGTGGAGTTATTTTTTTGAATAAAATGGCTGGAACAGTAGTATCCTGTACACTCTCGTCCGCTGTGTCACATGTACAAAATACGAAAAATGACTTAGTGTGTCATGAAGTTCCGATGTTGGGTAGACGTCCCACGAATTGGAGGCTACGTGCCGATTTGAACATGGCTGTTAACTGAAAAGTTAAGCAGCAAATCAAACGAACAAACAAAACGAATACATTCCCTGCATTTTCGCGAGGCTACTGACTATATTGGTCCTCAGAAATCAGGTCAATGGTGTAAACTGATAAGACCTTATATACAGGACATAGGCCTGTCACTGAGACTCCCCAAGGGTCGGTCATATTGCAAACAACAGATGGCTTCCCAGGAATTCTTGTCATGAAGAAAATTGATATAGCGAAAACAATATCAGTTTATATCGCAGCATTTATATGCGACGAGACTGAGGAAACAATATGTTTCAGAACCCCATTAGCATCTCAACTACAAAGAGGTAGTTTAAAAATCAAGAATCCTTTAGTTGAATTCGTGATGGCTAAACGTCCCAGCTAACAGTTTCTCAGTCATATAAAACGTTGTGTTCAAGGGCACCACGCGAGAAAGTAAGGTATCGAATCCAGGACCTCCCCCTCTGGAGCACGGTGCTCTGTCAATTGTCGCTGCATTTTTGAATGGAACTGAATAAAACTGAATACTGACACTAAGTTGTCAGTCTGTTAATAAAACACCCGAAGTTTCCATGGTTCAAGGCTGACACAAATATAAGTTTTTATTATGGTAGTATTTATCCGTTTTGGTCCAACCTACCCGAGTAATTGGTAGTAGCTATGTGGTCGTATGTCTCTCACTAATGAGAAAGGCCATCATTATTTCTTGAATAGGTCCGTGTGTGTTGGTGAGTTCTTTGATGGTTGACTAGGCCAATTCTAGCTCTAAACTGTCGGTTGCAAGTAGAACAAGCCAATGTCATGGAATCAGCTGGTGGTCCATTAGTATTTGCTTTGCGTTGTCTGCGCTTTCTTTCAGCCTCACAGATTCTCTTTTTGTTTCATAGAGAGCTGCTCCTTTGCTGATGAAACCCCAACACTTTGATCGCTCCTGTGTAGTCTATTGGTATGTCGAAATCCTTCAGAGGGTGTCTTTGTAGCGTTTCTTCTGGCCACCTTGAGAGCATTTTCCCTCTTGTAGTTCTCCATAGACGACTTTCTTTGGAAGTAGCTCATCAGGCATTCTTATAACATGGCCAGTCCACATTAGCTGTGCTAACTTAAGACAGTATGCATGCTTTGCATCCCTGCTTTCTTCAGGACCTCTGTGTCTGGAATCTTGTCTTGCCACTTGATTTTTAACAGATTTCTCAAACAGCTATAGCTATAGTAGCTATGATATATTATTCAATGCAATCGTTCAAGTGTTTCATACTAAGCGACAATACATCATCATAATGGCTGTCGTCGATTTATGAAGCCATATTTTCCAGTTTGTCTAATGAAAATATATTTCACATGTTATAAACATTGGATTTATCGTTGACATATTTGTCTTCATGTTGAATCAATTGCTGGCATGATGAGTTCACAAGCAACAGAAATTAACTCATTAATCAAGCTAAAATTCTAGGCAATTATTTAGTGCACACTTGTTATCTTTCATCGGGAGTAGCGTCAGCACTTTGTAACAAACTTAGACCAAATATACAGTTCTGTGAATTAGAAAAAAAATGTAAAAGTAAAAGCAGGCCATGATCAGAAAATTGCGCAATCAGCAAGAAATTCCCACTCTAAAAACTGAGGTGGGAAAACTAAATTGACAGTCTGGCAATTATATTAAGAAAATATATCGCAAGCAGAGTGAGCAGCTATTTCCCAATAGGCGACCGCTCAGTCACCCGAACGTAACTAAAATATGAAAACGTGCATGAGGTGCAAACAGCACAAAATATAACACCAAAAATACAAAACAATTAGAACCACTACAGAAGCATCGCCATGGAAAGATCAGCAATATACAATTACTGAGGGGGGGGGGGGTCACACCGGTTTTACAGGTACCTAACCTTAACCTCTGTTTCTGCAGTGGTTCACAACATTTAGTTTGTTGTTTGGTGGTGAATAATAACCACCACGATGAATCAAAATTGAGTATTCACAGATGCAATAAGCTGCCTGACGATGGAGATCCCTGGGTGCCAATTAACCTTACTGAATATCTGGAAAACAAGAAAAACACCATTTGAACCCAGAAGGCCAAGCAACAGACAAGAAGCCCCGGTCTCATCGAGCTAAAAGAAACAGATTTGAGTCGGGGCCATCACAGAGTCTGACGCCCGGCTCACCGACGTGCAATTAAAGAAGGAACCATGGTTTTAAGCACGATCGGGTTAAAAGCTAAGTATGCAGACTGCCGCATAACATTTAAGTTTTATCCTGTACGTCTGTAAGTATTATAATTTTTCTTCACTGAAAAGAAAAACATCATTCTTTCCTGTAAGTTTTTTAAATTTGTAAACCAAGTCACCATAAAATTCTTGTTCCGAAAATATACATAAGGTGCTAACACCACAAAAATTCAACACAAAGCCATAAAACAATAAGAACCACCACAATAATATCGCCTGTACAAAAAATTAAATAATGTAATAATCTTTTCCTTGACACACACATACACACACACACACACACACACACACACACACACACACTTTCGCCTACTGTCTGCATCTGCTGCAATAATATGAGATAAACAAAAGACAGGTTTATATGGAACACAGCATTGAACTGATTATTGACAGATTCTGAGTGCACTTGATATGTTTCCCTAGTATGCAAATTGTCAGCAGGAAATGAATTGGCACTGAAGTGCATATGTGTCAACACTAATTCAATTTCTTTCTATATTTTGTAAAGCCAGTAAATGCAAGATATCAAACACGTTGAAATAGAACACGTTCGGAAATTATTAAGCAGTGTGTTATTTTACAGTCATACGCATGCCAACCCAAAACGTCCATCTCGTAGACCAAACCGTCTTTAATTCGCAAACGTAATGCACAGATAGAAGGGTAAAATTTGCAATGATCAGGAACTGGTGCAAATCACAACGCAACTCCCACCCTTAAACCCCAGGCAGGAAAACAAAGCTGATGTACTATGATAATATATCGTTAGCCGGTCGAAGAGCAATGTCCTTTAAAGCTTGACACTCAGTTTCTTGAATTTATACTAAATATAGATATATGCACATAGAAAAGGCGCAAGCGACACAAAAACATCGACGCTAAAAGTATTAAACAAGTAGAATCACAACGACAGTACCGCATAGGAACGGTCAGTAATATTGAATAATTCGGAGTTTTCAAGTTTAACGGAGTCTAACCTAGCTATCAGAGTTATTTAAAATCTAATTGTTCAATTTATTTGATTTGACAAGAAAGCTTGAATAATGTTTTACTCCAAGTATTAAGTTATCAATAGCTAATGTACTGAAATTTTACTGATATTTGACAGAATTTAATGGATTAATCATGTTTTGTGGAAAACGGGAAGATTTTTTCAGTGCATTTCCGTTATCACACAACGCATAAGGTTTCCTTAAAGTAAAATTTGAAATGATTTGTGAACGACTCCAGGCAAACAGTAAAATAATGCTGTTTGGGGAAGGAAATTGAACAAGTAGCCCAAAGGCAACGATCGCTCACCTGAGAGTCAACAAGTACAGTCACTGGACAAAGTGGTTGTTGTTTGTTTACCATATATGGGTATGAAGGCCATCTTGGTCATCTGATCCAAATTTCACGATCAAACTTTCGTTTCCCCTACCCATGGGTGCCCCTCCACATAAAATTTCACTTTGATTGGCCAAGCGGTTTCAGTGAAGAAGATCTTTGAAAAGTGTGTATGAACAACAGATCGGCCAAAGTCAAGAGATGACATTGACCTAAATTAATTACATACCTTCATATACTCTATTAGTTCTCTGCATCTACCACTTTTCAGGTCTCAGGCTGCATTAGTTTTCAAAAAAAAAAAAAAAAAATCCATAGTTTTCACTTTTTCCCATGTAAAAGCCTATGTTTCCAAAATTGGTCTTGTCGTAAAATAGGCCAAGATCATCCAAAATTTCAGTTTGATTGGCCAAGCGGTTTCAGAGAAGAAGATCTTTGAAATTGTGGACGACGGACGGACGACAGACGACGGACGGACGGACGCCGAACTGATTGATATACTATAAGCTCACCTTGTCAGCCTTCGGCTCAAGTGAGCTAAAAAGGTACGCAATGATAATATAGATATACTTGTGCGATCAGAACTTAAGATCCAACCTAAAACACAGGTGGGGAAAAGGCACATCTAATAAACATTCTCGGTTTTATGATGGTACCTTCGACATTCGGTGTAGTTAATGTTTAGTTCCAATGTACAGCTCCCACTAAAAACAGGTTCAGGACAGCTCTTGCACATGCTGTACCAAAAAAGAATTGGGAAATTGTTCACTTTCATGTGTCAACATAAGTATCCTTGATTAGAACCACTGAGGTAGCATTTTCAGCCAGATGAAAAGTCCCTTCTGTGTAGTATCAAACAAATCTATAAATAAAATTATCCAGTGATACCAAAACAGCCTGATTTTCTGCAATTTGTAGAGCTGGAAAGCCCTAAAGTACTCATGGTAATCCATACTATCTATCCTGTCAGGTTTGTATTTGGGATGAATTTTATTTCGGGGACTACATTTTATTAAGAATTTGCTTTTGTCTCTTGTTGAGAATGAGCGCGCGAATTAAACCCTTGTGGACTTGCACAACGTTGTTGTTCAGATACAATATTCATACCATTTTGAAGTGCAAGCATCGAGGTTTCACCTGGGATTAAAAACTTCTCAGAACACCTCGCAGAGAGAGAGAGAGAGAGAGAGAGAGAGAGAGAGAGAGAGAAGCTTTGAAAAACATAAATTACCACGAATTTCGAATTGCCCCGAATTTCGAAGGTTCCTCCATACTGCTTATCTTTTTTATTTTAATCTAAAGCCTGTAAATTTATCATTAAGATGGAACACCAGTGATTACTGTTTTACTGTTTTCTCGTTAATTTTAATTAATGTCTAAGTACTAGCTGATTCTTTATCATAATCTTGACTGCAATTCGAATTTACTTTCTGCATAAACATCATTTTGTTCTAGATTATTATTTTCACTGACAGTCTGTCTCTGTCGTCATTATGCGTTTTAAACTGATCATTTTACGCAATGCTATGTTTATAGTATTAATTTCCGCCAAGTTTCTATGGTTGGTTTTACTAAGAACTTGTGTAAATGGTCGTACTGCATGCTCCTTAGCTATTGTCCATAACAGTTTCATTTCAGACAATGAATCTCTTAACTCATTTAAGCCTGGCGTCCCTTTTGTGGGACATAGGCAAACAGAATAGCCCCAGATGTGACGCCGAAGAACGCGGCGTCCCATTTGGGGCTATTCTGTCTGCTTAGATAATTGTCATCGAAAAATTGAATAAAACTAAAAAAAAAAAAAATACTCCTGACGCCCCTAAAAATGGAAGTGGACCCACCCAAATGATACTGATTGGAAAATCCATGCGTCAACTATGGGTCAAGAAAGACAATGTCAATGCACTTAATGTCAATAGGATTTCCAGACACATTTCGAAAAAATGTTCAATGCAATACAATAGGTTTAAAAATTGTGAACCGAAATCTTGTACCTCTGTACTAGAGTCCATCAACTTGGGCTATATTGCATGGCGTCATGCGAAGTGGGCGACAAACCACGTTTTTTTTTTTTTTTTTTTTTTTTTTTTTTTTTTTTTTTTTGTTGTTGTTGTTGTTGAATAAGAAAAGAAGCATGGTTATTTATAATAAATTTTAAACTGGGTATTTGGTCATGCTTGCGTTTGCGACAGATATGTTTAGACAACCATGTCTCTCGTCCTATAAACATAATAAAAGGTACAAGTCTAGATTATCTAGATTAATAAGATTCTAGATTAATCTTACAAATCTAGATTAATAAGGTAAAAGTAGGCAATGATCAGGAAAAAGCGCAATCAGAAAGATATTCCCACTCCAAAGATATTCCCACTCCAAAGTTATCCGAACTTATATAAAATTGTGAAAACGTACATAAGGTGCAATCAGAACAAACTTTCGACTCCAAACCATAAAACAAATAGAACCACAACAGAAGTATCGCCATAGATCTGTAATATAAAATTACTGAGAGGGGCTTAAATCGATTTTACAGGCGCCTAACCTCACCCTCAGCTTCTGCAGTGGTTCACAACATTTAGTTAGTTGTTCGGTTAGTTGTTCAAGGCAATAAAATAAGTTCTAAAATTGTGAACCGTATGCTTGTACCTCTGTACTCAGTAAAGTCCATCAACTTGAGCTATATGCAAGGCGCCATGCACAGTGGGCGACATAACACGTCGTTTTTAGAAGAAGAAGAAACGAACCATGGATAATTATAATAAAATTAAACATGGGTTTTTGTCCATGATTGAGTTTGCGACAGATATGTTTAGACAGTCATGTCCCTCGTCCTATAAAAAGGTACAAGTAGGCAAAGATCAGGAAAAGGCGCAATCAGAAAAAAATTTCCACTCCAATAACCGAGATGGGAAAAAAACTAAATTAACAATCAGGTACTTATACCATGAAAACATATCGTAAGCCGAATGGGCAGCTATTTTCCCAATAGGTGGCCACTCAGTTACCTAAACTTAACTAAAAATATGAACACATATATAAGGCGCCAACAGCACAAAAAATTTTAAACACCAAGACATAAAACGAAAGAACCAAGATTAATAAGAGGCCGTGCTAATTCAGAAGTAGTGAGGAGTCATTAACACTTCTGCAGTGGTTAGTTAGTTGTTCGGTCCTCGTGGTGAATATCTAACTCGTCAAGGAATCATTAAGGACAAACAAATAAATAATAATTACGCCCATGATGAATCAAAAACGTGGACTCACAGATACAATAAGCTGCCCGGCGATGGAAAGCCCAGGGCGCCAAATAACATCACTGAAGATCTTGAGCAAAATAAAAAAAAAACTCTAGTTGAAGCTTAGAGTTGAAGCTCGGTACGCGTGGTCAAAGCAACAGACAAGAAGCTCCGGACCCATCCAACTAAAATAAATAGCTTTAAGTCGGGGGCCATCATAGAGTCTAACTCCGGACCCACCGGCGTGCAAATAAAGAAGGCTTCATTGTTATCACCCATGATTGGGTTATAACTAAGCATGCAGACTTTTGCATATTATTTAAGATATACCCTATATGTCTGTAACGTATAATAATTTTTCAAAACTGAAAAGAAAAAAAAAAAAAAAAAACATTCCTTCCTGTAAGTTTCTTAAATTTGTAAACCAAGTCACAGGAAATCTTTTCCTAAGTAATACTACAGTATTTGTAAGGGGACAACAATACCGATATCGTTTAAGATTAAGAAAAATAAGTATTGTTTTCGGAGTTCCGGGCGCTAGCAAAGGACATGGATCCAGATCCAACAGAAGTTCCTCCCAATCTGCTTCTTCCATGTTGAATGGCATGATGCTTAAATTATTGCACTCGTCCATTGCTCCATCGACGAAAGTTGTCTATCGCCAGGCGTATTTGAGTTATTCAAAGTTTCATCAAACACATTTCTCCGATGTTCCAACTTTGTCTGGGCGTTCTGTCAGTACCTTCCATATATGGCGCTTTTGTTCGCCCAGATTTGTCAAATGAATGTGCAATTCCGAATATTTTAAAGGCATTACGTTTTCGTTTGCATTTCCATTGTATATTTCTTTTCCCATGTATTTCTAAACAGGCATTCAATAAATGCCCTTTCTCAACTCATGAGATGTGTTCTAGTTGTCATTTGACAAACCACTTCTTTCCACAGCCATTTGTTGGTTCTAGTTTTAAGTAGGCCGGTAAGGTATAATCATTGTTAATTGTTATAAAATTTAACATGGATTTTCAGACATAATTAAAAACAATGTCTCTCGTCTCAAAACAGTAAGTAGTGTAGATTTCATTATTAAATAAAATACGTATGAGACCGTTATTAATATTCAGAAGTTGTGAGGAGTCCGTAAACGTTTTATGGCTTTCACTATTTAGAAGAAACATCACAAATAAGGCTTCCTATAAGGGGCAACGAATAACGTTTTACGTCTTATTTTGTAAAGATATGTTCAGTCGGTAGAAGATGAGAGCGAGGATATACTGATTTGATCTATCGGATTCATGTCTTTTATAGTTGTTGTTGTTTTCGTTGCCGTGTTTTCTTACAAGCATATGCTCTCTAAACATGGCCCACTTTTTCACTTTAAATGTTTTTACTGATTTCGAAGGATCTAACAATTATATTTTATTTAGTGCCAATACATTTTTGGCCATTCCGGTTGACCTCTTTCATAAGTATGCACTTGTTGATCATGCTGTATAAATAAGACTTAGTATGTTTTCAATCACTCTTTAATGGTAAACATTATATGACCATGTGCTTCACACGGCAAAATGTGTATAACAAATAGGTGCCCCTTTTCTAGCGTTTACAAAACTTTGTCAGGTGTGGTCAGCCGACACTGTCAAAGTATTTGTACTATACTTAAACTTTGATAAGTATCACTGTATTTTCTATATACCCCATTGTATACGGAAATCAGTGATCATGAAAATGTGGAATCAGAAAGAAATTCACACTCCAAAAACCGTGGTGGGAAAAAAGTAAATTGACAATAAGGTACTAATACTTAGAAAACATATCGTAAGCCGAGTGAGCAGCTATTTCACAACTGGCGGCCACTCACTTATCCGAACTAAACTTAAACTAGAAAAACGTACATACGATTCAAACAGCAAAAAAAAAAAAAAAAAAAAAAAAAAAAAAAAAAAAAAAAAAAAATGGACTCCAAACACAAAACAACTAAAACCACAACAGAAAAACAACAACTGAGATCCTTTAAGAGCAGTGATCTTATTAATGAGAAAGGGGATGGGCTATACCGCGGTTTCGGCTACTTAAGCCATTTCAGTGACCCTATAGATTATAGGGAAGAATCGCCTTGGAACGATAAGTAAAATTACTGAGGGGGTGGGCTTAAACCGGTTTTACAGGACCCAAACCCAAGCAGGAGCATTTAATACAAACTAAGAAAGACCTTGAAAGTCTGCTTCTTTCGCATCGGTTAAGCATTGTCTCTCCGAGGCAAAGTGAGTGACTTCAGGGACATTTACACAGGAAATATGACGATGTGATATAAAGTTACCAATATTCGTGATTAACGTAACTTGAATATTTGCTGACTGGAATCAAATGCAGAATATGCGTTTTGGAATCAAGTTTCTTTGCTCTTGGCTTGAGAAAATGCAAAGATGTAACAAACAGTAATTTCAGTTTCATTTCGTAAGCGTTTAATCTATTAATCTTTCTAAAACATGAGAAATTCTGATATTGAAACTTCAAAAGAAAGTTCTAATAACGGCAATAAATTCTTTGATAATAGTCTGAATATGAACTGATGATGCCGGTAACACGAGAGACTGCTATTGTCTATTGCATCAATACTATGAGCCGCATCGTGAGAAAATGGGATTTTTGCCTATGCGAAAATAAAAGCGCTGATCTGCGCCTTTGTTTTCGCTACACGGATAGTACAATTTCTCTACGAAATTTCAACCTTCTAGCCTGCTACTGTGATTGTACAGCCCAGTTTGTGTCGTTCATGGTCGGAACCCCCGAAGACCGGTTTTCTCACGTCGTGGCTACTATTCTGTTTTTTTTTTCTCTATGCTATACCAGGTGGTGACCAAAACCCGTGGTCCAAATTACACAACCGACTATACAGCAATAGTGATTTAGAGTTATGGTAAAAGAAGAAATGTTACATGTTTATTTATGCTAAATCTCCCATAAAATAATTCCTATAAGCATATCTGAACACGATCATCCCTTATTTGATTTTCAGATGACTTGTCTAGGTCACGAAGCGTTGGCTCCGTCCCGACATGACTGAAAAATTGTTGACTGGGACGTTACACATCAATTGTCAAAACTGAGGTCCTTTAAGAGCAGTGAGCGTATTTTCAGGAAGTATGATGAATATCATTGTTTCCTTAATGTTTCTGAGTGAAAAACGTTCAAAGATTTTAGTCAGAAAGTTGAAAAATATGTTATGGTGATAGTTTGTCCAAACATTTACCCAGCATGTCAGACGGATGACAACGGAATAAAACCAGGAAGTAACTTGACAATTGCTGATAAGCGTGTTGCTGAGCCATCTGAAGCTTAGAGTTTGGTCATGAAACAATCTGTTTGTGATGTTTGAAATTGCCCATACAAGAATATTTCAAGAGAAACCAGTCTTCTTTGTAAAATTGCCATTTTTCTTTATACAGAGTATTAGATTTTGACAATTCATCAGGAAAACATGTCCGTGAAATTAATACCCCTTTATACCCCACTTTTATATAGTAAAACTGGGGTATGCAGGAGTATACTTATTTTTCTTATTTTTGCTCCAAAACATAGATTGTGGGTACTCGTTAGAACCGCTTCGCCGAGGTGGTTCTAACGTGCACCCACAATCTATGTTTTGAGCAAAAATTATAAAAATATCCAAAATGTGTACAGAAAATTTTCAATTTTAACAACTTAAAAATCTTTGCACATTGCATGGGCATGTTTTCGTAATGGTTGGCAGACCCTTAAATACGTATCACGATGTCTTTTCTGATAAGAATATGTCCTATGCCTGTCCTCAAGCCTACTGAATATATGAGGGTCTGGATGGGGCGTCCTGGTATTCCCTAATCACTAAAAATTTAGCCATTTATTCACTGTCATTAAAATTTTGGCTTATTCATTAAAATTAGCTCGATTATTCATTAAAATATTACTAGTCACACCTTCTTCGCCCAGCTAATAACCATAAGCAAATAGGTGTTTCCCATCTAAGGCATCCCTTATCTCAAGCCACAAGGATCGATTGTTTTAGCCTTTTAAATCTATTGGGAGTATAATCCCCTCCACCTTCTTAAATACTAAATACCCTGAATCTTTCTCCTCAATTATGAATGCCAAAGGTTATTTAAGAAAAATTGTAACTTCAGGGGTAAAGGTATAATTAAATGCTGTTGTTTTTATTTATAGGAGTAATATGTGATGATTGGATTTGTGCCTGATTGTACAATACATTTTTATTGTCTTAAATACCGAGCGAGCGAAGCGAGCGAGGAAAAAAAAAGTAGTGCCATTTAAATTGCCAGATAGATTGGTATTTACATTCTTAGTGCTGCCTTATTTCTGATAGCAAAAGACACCATAATTATGTTCTGTCATATAAGACAGCAAGATGATATTATTATTATAGGGTTGGAACATACATAATAAGGGCAAAGTGGGGTAATAGAATAAAAAGAAAATACATATGCATAAGCAAACGAAACAGTGAAATAGTATCTGGCTCAGTAAACATCCAGAATGATTTAATTTATTTTTCTCTGCCTTCGAATGACACATTTCTTTTTCAATTGGCACATGAGGTGAGCCCCTACATGCTTGGCTTCCAGACATATGTCTTTCCAAACATTCAATGATTTCTAAAATAAGAATACAACATTTGAACTAAATTGGGTCTGGGGGCGTCCAGACCCCAGACCCCAGAAAAAATGAAATTCTGGAATGTCAGGGAGGCCATCTAAGACAATTCCATAGCCAAATTTTAGCATATTATTCATTATTCTTTAAAATGTTATTATTCACTATTCATTATATTACTCTGCTATTCATTAAATATTTACATTTATGCATTAGTCTTTAGGACCCCATTATTCACTAATCATTAAATCTTTTGCTCTTTATTCACTCTCATTAAACTTTTTAGGCCATTATTCATTAATCATTATACCCCATCCAGACCCTAATATATAGTTGTTCATCGGAATTCAGATCATTGCTGTAAACTAATACAAACTCCGACCTGTCATTGAGTGTCCCCAAGAGTCGGTCATATTTCAGACAACATATGGCTTCACAGGAATTCTCGTGCGAAGAAAATTGATACAGCGAAAACATATCAGTCTATATCGCAACATAAATATGCGCCCAGACTGAGGACAATGTGTTTCTTGACTGCATTAGCATCTCAACTACAAAGAGGTAATTAATAAATCACTGGGTTGAATAGGTTATTGCTTAATGTCCCTGTCAACACTTTTTCATCCATCTTAGCGCGGAGCTACCGTTTCCTCAGTATTATCTTTAGGAAAGTCTTGTTCAAAAACACTACACGAGAAAAGTAGGTCCTCTTGCTTAGGAAACCATGTTCTCCCACTATGCACTGCTCTTCCCTATAGATACGGGCAAGCATTGTAAAATCGAAACTATTGAAATTCAGAACTGACACTATAATGACACTAAGGTGGTGTCTTGATCAAATTTTAATGGTATTAATGTTAATTCTGATTTTTTTTCTGGTAAAATAGCAGTCACACATCAGCGTATAAGCCAAACGCGCGTGTTGACAAAAATGTAAAATTCAACATCGGAGCACGTCGGAGACACGTTAGAAGCGCGTAAACGGGCGTTTTGTACGCTTGGTGCACGTTGATGTACGTCGATGTAAGTCGCTCCGCGCTCCAGGGCTCAAAAAATTAAATATGCTTAAAATTTTTCTAGAAGCTTGGCGTGTCACGGGTGTGTGTCTTATACGTTTGGAATAAGTTCCACACGCGTTACAGGCGCGTTGAACACGCTTCGAACTCGTTCGGCGCACGTTTCAGACACGCCAGTGTACGCTACATGCGCGTTCCGATTTTATGAGATGTTGCTTCAGTAGCGTGCCCCAAGCGTGTGTAAAACGCGCATTGAACGTTTGTAGCGCGACCAAAGCGTGTTTTGGACGTAACACAAACGTACTCCAAAACTTTGAGATTGTTTATACGTCCGGCACACGCCTCTGTCACACGCTAATGTGTGACTGCTAAAGCGAGTTTAAGGAGCAAATTAATTTTTATACGTCCGGAATCTTCAGCGTGTTGAGATTTTTCATACGCCAGGGGCGCGTTTGGGCTATACGCTACAGTGTGACTGCTGTTTAAGGCAGGCCGTCGTTCAAGTGTCTCAGTCGACGTCCCCACATGATGATTTGACATTCATTGGTTAATGACGCCAATTTTCCTTGTTTGGTTAATGGAAATATATTCCGCATGATGTAAACATTAGATTTATAATTTAGATATTCGTCTGCAGTTGGAATCAATGGCTGGCATTATGAGATTACTAGCAAAAGAAATTAACTCATTAATCAAGCTTAGAATCTATACAATTATTTAGCTATCGTTCATTTCTACTCGTCAAGGAATCATCAAGGACAAGCAAATAAATAATAATTACGCCCATGATGAATCAAAAACGTGGACTCACAGATACAATAAGCTGCCCGGCGATGGAAAGCCCTGGGCGCCAAATAACATCACTGAAGATCTTGAGCAAAAGAAAAACATCTAGTTGAAGCTCGGTACGCGTGGTCAAAGCAACAGACAAGAAGCTCCGGACCCATCCAACTAAACTAAATAGCTTTAAGTCGAGGGCCATCTTAGAGTCTAACTCCGGACCCTACGGCGTGCAAATAAAGAAGGCTACATAGTTATCAACCATGATTGGATTATAACTAAGCATGCAGACTTTTGCATATTATTTAAGATATACCCTATATGCCTGTAACGTTTAATTTTTTTTCTAAACTGAAAAGAAAAAAACATTCCTTCCTGTAAGTTTCTTAAATTTGTAAACCAAGTCACAGGGAATCTTTTCCTAAGTAATACTATAGTATTTGTAAGGGGACAACAATACCGACATCTTTTAAGATTAAGAAAAATAATCATTGTTAATTGTTATAAAATTTAACATGGATTTCCAGACATATTTAAAAACAATGTCTCTCGTCTCAAATCAGTTAGTAGTGTATATTTCATTATTAAATAAAATACATTTGAGACCGTGAATATTCAGAAGTTGTGAGGAGTCCGTAAACGTTTTATGGCTTTCACTATTTAGAAGAAACATCACAAATAAGGCTTCCTATAAGGGGCAACGAATAACATTTTACGTCTTATTTAATAAAAATATGTTCATTCGGTATAAGATGAGAGCGAGGATGTACTGATTTGATCTATCGGATTCATATCTTTTACAGTTGTTGTTGTTTTCGTTGCCGTGTTTTCTTACAACCATATGCTCTCTAAACATACTTTAATGCAAATACATTTTTTACCATGCCGGTTGACCTCTTTCATAAATATGCACTTGTTGATCATGCTGCATAAATAAGTATGTTTTCAATCATGCAACTCAAATTTGATGATAAACCTTATATGACCTTGTGCTTCACACGGCACTTGAAAAATGTGTAAAACAAATAGGTGCCCCTTTTCTAATGTTTACAAAACTTTGTCAGGTGTGGTCAGCCGGCACTGTCAAAGCATTTGTACTATACTTAAACTTTGATAAGTATCACTGTATTTTCTATATACCCCATTGTATACGGAAAAAAGGTACTAGTAGGCAATGATCGGGAAAATGTGCAATCAGAAAGAAATTTACACTCCAAAAACCGATTGGGGGAAAAACTAAATTGACAATTAGGTACTATTACTTAGAAAACATATCGTAAGCCGAGTGAGCAGCTATTTCACAACAGGCGACCACTCACTTACCCGAACTTAACTTAAACTATAAAAACGTACACAGGATTCAAACAGCATAAAAATTGGACTACTAAAACCACATCAGAAACAAAATAAAACTGAGATTCTTTAAGATCAGTGATCTTATTAATGAGAAAATGCAAAGATGTAATAAACTGTAATTTCAATTTCATTACGAAAACGTTTAATCTATTAATCTTTCTAAAACATGAGAAATTCTGATATTGAAACTTCAAAAGAAAGTTTTAATAACTGCAATTAATTTATGATGCAAATCTGAATATGAACTGATGATGCCGGAAACACGAGAGACTGCTATTGTCTATTGCATCAATACTATTCTGTTGATTTTTTCTCTCTGCTATACCAGATGGTGACCAAAACCCGTGGTCCAAATTACACAGCCGACTATACAGCAATAGTGATTTAGAGTTATGGTAAAATAAGAAATGTTACATGTTTATTTATGCTAAATCTCCCATAAAATAATTCCTATAAGCATATCTGAACACGATCATCCCTTATTTGATTTTCAGATGACCTGTCTAGGTCAAGAAGCATTGGCTCCGTCTCGACATGACTGAAAAATTGTTGACTGGGATGTTACACATCAATTGTCAAAACTGAGGTCCTTTAAGAGCAGTGAGCGTATTTTCAGGAAGTATGATGAATATCATCGCTTCCTTAATGTTTCTGAGTGAAAATACGTCTAACGATTGTAGTCAGATAGTTGAAAAATATGTTATGGTGATAGTTTGTCCAAACATTTACCCAGCATGTCAGACGGATGACAACGGAATAAAACCAGGAAGTAACTTGACAATTGCTGATAAGCGTGTTGCTGAGCCATCTGAAGCTTAGAGTTTGGTCATGAAACAATCTGTTTGTGATGTTTGAATGGCCCATACAAGAATATTTCAAGAGAAACCAGTCTTCTTTGTAAAATTGCTATTTTTCTTTATAAAGAGTATTAGATTTTGACAATTCATCAGGAAAACATGTCCGTGAAAAAAATACCCCCTTATACCCCACTTTTATATAGTAAAACTGGAATATGCAGGGGTATACTTATTTTTCTTATTTTTGCTCCAAAACATAGATTGTGGGTACTCGCCGAGGCGGTTCTAACGTGTACCCATAATCTATGATTTGAGCAAAAATAAGAAAAATATCCAAAAATGTGTACAGAAAATTTAAAATTTTAACAACGTAAAAATCTCTGTACATTGCATGGGCAAGTTTTCGTAATGGTTGGCAGACCCTTAAATACGTATCACGATGTCTATGTCCTATGCTTGTCCTCAAGCCTATTGAATATATAGTTGTTCATCGGAATTCAGATCATTGCTGTAAACTAATATGAACTCCTATGTACAGGGCATAGACCTGTCACTGAGTGTCCCCAAGAGTCGGTCATATTTCAGACAACATAGGCTTCGGAGGAATTCTCGTGCGAAGAAAATTGATACAGCGAAAAAATATCAGTCTCTATCGTAACATAAATATGCGCTCAGACTGAGGACAATGTGTTTCTGGACTGCATTAGCATCTCAACTACAAAGAGGTATTTTATAAATCACTAGGTTATTGTTCCATTCAACATTTTTTCATTCATCTTAGGGCGGATCTACCGTTTCCTGAGTATTATCTTTAGGAAATCGTCTCAGCTACGATCAGAGGCAAATTTTTGTCTCACCTGTTTTCGGAGGTTTTTTGTCAAAGTTGTACCCTTGACTTTGTTCCACTTTTTCCAAAATCTGTTGGTCATACAGTTTCGGAAAATATATACCTTTTTATCATTCTATGCCACAGAATTCCGTTATATCCAAAACATTATTTCATCTTCAAAAATCATGAAAATTTAAGAAAGGGGAGCTAACTTTTTATTTAGGAATCGGATTTGGCCGAATCATAATATAATTAAAGCTGATGTGTATACCCTGGTTACAAATAAGTTTGGAACTAATAAGATTAATAGCTAGCTAGAAAATAAGAAAACTTTGTTTTCGCCATTATAACCCTATGGGACCTATCCGTTGCCATGGTAACAAGAGTTTTAATCCGTTCCACCCTATATTCTAATAAAAGTTTTGTCCTGATAAAAGTATGCTTCATGTGAAATTTGATGGCTCTGGGTTTATTGGTTTAAGAAATTTTACACTTTTTGTTGTCGATTTTTTCTCTACGGACAGGACATTTTTGACCGAAATAAAAATTCCATAATTCTACATTGTCATTGGCGTTGGTATAATATTTTTCTCATGACAATTATCAGTTCTGAAGACTCCATCCCCCAATGTGGTTTTGAACTTCCAGAAGTATAAGACGTCATAGATGTAATGTATGGGTTACGGACAGGACACTTTTTCGTTACATTGTCCTCAGTACTTTGGGATATAAATTTATATCCAGCGATAAAAGTAAGCCACACTACTGGTTATTTTTACTGATTAGGTATGTCCAAATATTGTTTATAACCCATTGAAAGTAGAATTGGATGTAACAGTCTGACTTATCAGGCATGTCACTCCGTTCTCACTTTAAAATATCTCAGTTTGGCACACGTCATCAGCTTTAGTAATCATGGCATAACTCAAAACCAAATAGTCGTAGCCCATTCAAATAAACGGCAGAATAAACGGGATATGATTGTTTACTAGCCACAAAATATTTTATATGCGCATAAAGTGTCAGTTTCAATCCCTCATACCCATAAAAAGAAGCAATTTTCAAGTGAGACAGTATAACACCTGTTTTGGGGGTATTTTTGGCTATATAAAATTATACTGTGAAAAAATGGCTTGTCCAATCAACATGAGTTTTTTAGGCCAGTTAGAATTAATTGATCTTGACATCCTGCAAGTCAACTTAAGTATATTAGTGTTGACGTTTTCATTACCCAACCGCATAACACTTAGTAAATTTAAAATTGTCATCTGATCTTAGCTGACCCGAAAGTCTTGTTCAAGAACACTGCACGAGATAAGTAGGTTTCGAACCCAGTACCTCTTGCTAAGGAAAAAGAAGGCAAAGATTAGGAAAAGGCGCAATCAGAAAAAGATTCCCACTCCAAAAACCGAGGTGGGAAAAAACCAAACTAACACTCAGGCACTTATACCATGAAAACATTTCGTAAGCCGAATGGGCAGCTATTTTCCCTATAGGTGGCCACTCAGTTACCTTAACTTAACTAAAATATGAAAACATACATAAGGCGCCAACAGCACACAAATTTTAAACACCAAGACATAAAACAAACAGAACCACCACAGAAGTATCGACTTGGAACGATCAGCAACACAAAGTTACTGGCGGGCTTAAATCGATTTTACATGGCCATAACCTCACCCTCAGCTTCTGGAGTGGTTCATAACATTTAGTTAGTTTTTCGGTCCTTGTGGTGAATCTTTAACTAGTCAATGAATCATCAAGAACAAACAAATAAATCATGATAAACATCCTGATGAATCAAAAACCAGGACTCACAGATTCACTAAGCTGCCCGACGATGGAGATCCCTGGGCGCCGAATTACTTACAAATTCCGGAGCAAAAGACAAACATCATTTGGACCCCGATGGGCCAAGCAACAGACAAGAAGCTCCGGCCCTAACCAACTAAAATGAATAGCTTTAAGTCGGGGCCATCATAGAGTCTGACGCCCGACCCACCGGCGTGTAATTAAAGAAGGCAGCATAGTTATCATGACTGGGTTAAAAACTAAGCATGCAGACTGTCGCATGACATTCAAGTTATAACCTATAAGTCTGTAACGTAATATGATTTTTCTAAACTGAAAAGAAAAATCATTATTTCCTATAAGTTTCTTAAATTTGTAAACCAAGTCACCATAAAATTCTGGTTCCGAAAGGCTCTCATTTAAAAGCGTCTTTAACCCAACATTGTATTTGGAAATCAATTCATAGTGTCTACGATAAAATTTAGAAAAGGTTTTTCGAAGTTTATGATATCGATAGCCCTGTTGGAGAAGTTTGGCCGTTCAACATTTATTTCGAGCGTTGAAGTCTGTAACATGATTGCAGACTCTAGCAAAGCTAATAAGTTGCGAAATGTATACACCACAAGAAGCACGGCGAGGAACGTCACCATCCAAAAACGGAAAATTTGATATATCAAAGTCAAAGTCATCGCGCTTATCATACATTTTAGAAGACACAAATCCATTTGCAACAGAAACACGTAGATCTAAAAAGGGGGCTTCGGTATACGTGATATTGGCTTTGTTCAACTGTAGTTCAGATTGATAAATTTGATTGACCATACCTTCAAAATAAGGGTTGTCAATGTTCAAAAGGCCATCGAGGTACCTAGAAGTGAAATTAAAAGCCTCGATAACGTCAGCTTGATTATCATGGTTAAGAGAATCCATGAAATCTCTTTCGTAGCAGTATAAAAATAAATCAGCTACGAGAGGTGCGCAATTTGTACCCATCGGAATTCCAACAATTTGTCTGTATAACTTGGTCCCAAATTTAATATAAATATTATCCAGGAGATAGGATAAGGCGTCGCACACATTCTGACATGACCTAAGTGTATACCGACTTTGGTCAGAGGAAGTGAAAAAAGCCTTTCTGTCATTACATGCCAAATAAAGTGAATCATAGTTTTAATGCCCTTTTGAAGGTCCTGTCTATCAAATCCAGAAGTTGTTTCTTTAATTAGATTATGTGGTAATGTTGTATACAGAGTAGAAAAATCATATGTGGACAAGCTCGTCACACGGAATCCTCTACACTTCAGTTTATTGAGCACCTCATCAGAATTTTTATTGAGTAAACCAATTTTTATTTGAAGTTTCATACACTGTCTCACAGTATCTTATAACATGAGATTTGATAGCAGTAAGACAGGAAGTTAATAATTTAGAAAGTTCAGTAGTAGTACAAGAGCTAGAATTTGCAATAAATCTAGCTTTGTATGGTCTTTTGTCAAGCTTAGGTAACCAATACATCGTAGGAAGTTTGTCTTGGCCTTCATTGACACAAACAGAAAACTTAACAGGTAAATCGTTTAAGTGAGCATGTTCTCCCACTACGCACTGCTCTCCCTATTGATACAGGTAAGCATTGTAAAATCGAACCTATTGAAATTCAGAACTGACACTATGCCTTGATCAAACCTTAATTAAATGGTATTAATGTTCTGATTTCTGTTGTGGCAGGCCGTCGTTCATGTGTCTCAGTCGAAGTCCCCACATGATGAAATGAAATTCATTGGTTAATGACGCCAATTTTCCCCATATATTCCGCATGTTGTAAACATTGGATTTATAATTTAGATATTCGTCTGCATTTGGAATCAATGGCTGGCATTATGAGATTACAAGCAAAAGAAATTAACTCATTAATCAAGCTTAATAATCTATGCAATTATTTAGTGCACTCTCGTTATCGTTCATTTCTAGTTGCGTCGGCATTTTGTTACATAATTAAACCAAATATACAATTCTGTGAACGAGAATAAAAAGGTAAAAGTAGGCAGTGATCAGGAAATGGCGCAAACAGAAAGATATTCCTACTCTAAAAACCGAGGTGGGAAAACTGAATTGACAGTCGGGTATTTATATTACGAAAATATATCGTAAACAGAGTGAGCAGCTTTTTCCCAATAGGCGACCACAACAATATTAAATTTACTTCAATTACACAGAACGCTCAAGGACCATTCGCCACGTGTTCAACTATGAGAGGATCGACAAAGACAGTTTGTTTGTTTGATTGTTCGGGTTTAACGTCGCTTTCAACATTAACTGTCATTTCACGAAGGTGTTTGGTTGTGACAGGGAGCTCATTGCTCACTTTTATAGTGCTGCCTCACTGTGGTATCAGATCCCAGACACTTTTACCTGATACCACCCCCAGTTACATTATACTGACACCGGAGCGACCAGTCCTAGCCCTACCTCGAAAATCCGAGTGCCAAGCGGGGAGCAACTAGTACCATTGTTAACGACTATGGTATGTCGCGTCCCGGGATCGAACTCGGTACCTCCCGATCTCGGAGCGGACGCTTTACTTACTGAGCTACCGAGGCCGGTCGACAAATTATTGACAGATTCTGAGTGCACTTGATATGTTTCCCTAGTATGCAAATTGTCAGCAGGAAATGAATTGGCACCGAAGTGCATATGTGTCAACACTAATTCAATTTCTTTCTATATTTTGTAAAGCCAGTAAATGCAAGATATCAAACACGTTGAAATAAACGGAGAATGTAAGAACACGTTCGGAAATTATGAAGCAGTGTGCCATTTTTACAGTCATACGCTTGACAACTTACAACTTATGTGTGATATAACCCAATCCTGTAAACAAACCGTCTTTAATTCGCAAAAGTAAGGCACAGATAGAAGGGTAAAATTTGCCATGATCAGGAACTGGTGCAAATCAGAACGCAACCCCACCCTTAAACCTCAGGCAGGAAAAAAACAAGTTAACTGTCAGGTTCCTTTGTACTATGAGAACATACCGTTATCGTTAGCTGGGTGAGGAGCAGTGTCCCTTAAAGCTGGACTCTCAGTTACTTGAACTTAAGCTAAATATAGATATATGCACATAAAAAAGGCACAAGCGACACAAAAACATCGTCGCTTAAAGTATTAAACAAGTAGAATCACAACGACAGTACCGCATAGGAACGGTCATTAATATTGAATAATTCGGAATTTTCAAGTTTAACGGAGTCTAACCTAGATAACAGGGTTATTTAAAATCTAATGGTTCCATTTATTTGATTTGACGAAAAACCTTGAAAGATGTTTTACTCCAAGTATTAAGTTATCAATAGCTAATGTACTAAAATTTTACTGATATTTGACAGAATTTAATGGATTAATCATGTTTTGTGGAAAACGGGAAGATTTTTTCAGTGCATTTCCGTTATCACACAACGTATAAGGTTTCCTTAAAGTAAAATTTGAAATGATTTGTGAACGACTCCAAGCAAACAGTAAAATAATGCTATTTGGGGAAGGAAATTGAACAAGTAGCCCAAAGGCAACGATCGCTCACCTGAGAGTCAACAAGTACAGTCACTGGACAAAGTGGTTGTTGTTTGTTTACCATATATGGGTATGAAGGCCATCTTGGTCATGTGATCCGAATTTCACGATCAAACTTTTGTTTCCCCTACCCATGGATGCTCCTCCACATAAAATTTCACTTTGATTGGCCAAGCGGTTTCAGTGAAGAAGATCTTTGAAAAGTGTGTATGAACAACAGATCGGCCAAGGTCAAGAGATGACATTGACCTAAATTAATTACATACCTTCATATACTCCATTAGTTCTCTGCATCTACCACTTTGCATGATTAGTTTAAAAAAAAAATCCATAGTTTTCACTTTTTCCCATGTAAAAGCCTATGTTTCCAAAATCGGAAGGTCATCCAAAATTTCAGTTTGATTGGCCAAGCGGTTTCAGAGAAGAAGATCTTTGAAATTGTGGACGACGGACGGACGACGGACGGACAGACGGACGCCGAACTGATTGGTATACTATAAGCTCACCTTGTCAGCCTTCGGCTCAGGTGAGCTGAAAAGGTACGCAATGATAATATAGATATACTTGTGCGATCAGAACCTAAGATCCAACCTAAAACACAGGTGGGGGGAAAAGGCACATCTAATAAACATTCCCGGTTTTATTATGGTACCTTCGACATTCGGTGTAGTTAATGTTTAGTTACAATGTACAGCTCCCTCTAAAACCACAGGTTCAGGACAGCTCTTGCACATGCTGTACCAAAAAAAGAATTGGGAAAATGTTCACTTTCATGTGTCAACACAAGTATCCTTGATTAGAACCACTGTACTGGGGTAGCATTTTCAGCCAGATGAAAAGTCCCTTCGGTGTAGTATCAAACAAAGCTATAAATAAAGTTATCCAGTGATACCAAAACAGCCTGATTTTCTGCAATTTGTAGAGCTGGAGAGCCCTAAAGTACTCATGGTAATCCATACTACCTATCCTGTCAGGTTTGTATTTGCGATGAATTTAATTTCGGGGACTACATTTTATTAAGAATTTGCTTTTGTTTCTTGTTGAGAATGAGCGCTCGAATTAAATGCTTGTGGACTTGCACAACATTGTTGTTCAGATACAATATTCATACCATTTTAAAGTGCAAGCATCGAGATTTCACCAGGGATTGAAAACTTCTCATAACACCTCGCAGAGAGAGAGAAAATAAAATATAAAGGTTTGATCCTTTGGAAGCAGTAAAAACATTCAAAGGGAGATAGTATGGACTATATTGCGCAGTTTTGGGTAATGAACCCTCATCACCTCATCAGTAGTCCTTTTTAAACCGGCAACGAACGCCTGACTATTGTGCTGCAATTTCGAGAATTTACACGAGGAGTCTAAATCAAAGACATATTCCTAAATTGGATCAAATAATTAAAAAATGCATAGAAAAAGGTACAAGTAGGCAAAGATCAGGAAAAGGCGCAATCAGAAGGAGATTCCCACTCCAAAAACCGAGGTGGGAAAAAACCAAACTAACAATCAGGCACTTATACCATAAAACATATCGTAAGCCGAATGAGCAGCTATTTTCCCAATAGGTGGCCACTCAGTTACCTTAACTTAATTAAAAATATGAAAACATACATAAGGCGCCAACAGCACAAAAAATTTTAAACACCAAGACATAAAACAAAAAGAACCACCACAGAAGTATCGCCTTGGAACGATCAGTTACACAAAGTTACTGGCGGGCTTAAACCGGTTTTACAGGATCCTAACCTCACCCTCAGCTTCTGCAGTGGTTCATAACATTTAGTATGTTTCTAAACGTGAGTGGTTTGAAGCTTTGAAAAACATAAATTACCAGGAAATTACCAGGAATTTCGGATTGCCCCGATTTTCGAAGGTTACTCCATACTGCTATATCTTCTTTTTAATTCTAATCGAAAGCTTGTAAATTTATCATTAAGATGGAAAGGTACAAGAAGGCAAAGATCAGGAAAAGGCGCAATCAGAAAAAGATTCCCACTCCAAAAACCGAGGTGGAAAAAAAAAAAAAAAAAAAAAAAAAAAAAAAAAAAAAAAAAAAAAAACTAACAATCAGGTACTTATACCATGAAACACTTCGTAAGCCGAATGAGCAGCTATTTTCCCAATAGGTGGCCACTCAGTTACATTCACTTAACGAAAAATATGAAAACATACATAAGGCGCAGACAGCACAAAAATATTTTAAATACCAAGACATAAAACAAAAAGAACCACCACAGAAGTATCGACTAGGAACGATCACAAACACAAAGTTACTGGCGGGTTTAAATCGATTTTACATGGCCATAACCTCACCCTAAGCTTCTGCAGTGGTTCATAACATTTAGTTAGTTCTTCGGTCCTCGTGGTGAATCTCTAACTAGTCAATGAATCATCAAGAACAAACAAATAAATCATGATAAATATCATGATGAATAAAAATCCAGGACTCACAGATTCAGTAAGCTGCCCGACGATGGAGATCCCTGGGCGCCGAATAGCTTACTAACTCCGGAGCAAAAGAAAAACACCAGTTGGACCCCGGTGGGCCAAGCAACAGACAAGAAGCTCCGACCTCAACCAACTAAAATGAATAGCTTTAAGTCGGGGCCATCATAGAGTCTGACGCCCGACCCACCGGCGTGCAATTAAAGAAGGCAGCATAGTTATCAACCATGATTGGGTTAAAAACTAAGCATGCAGACTGTCGCATAACATTCAAGTTATAACCTATACGTCTGTAACGCGTTTTGATTTTTCTAAACTGAAAAGAAAAATCATTACTTCCTATAAGTTTCTTAAATTTGTAAACCAAGTCACCATAAAATTCTGGTTCCGAAAGGCCCTCATTTAAAAGCGTCTTTAACCCAACATTGTATTTGGAAATCAATTCATAGTGTCTACGATAAAATTTAGAAAAGGTTTTTTGAAGTTTATGATATCGATAGCCCTGTTGGAGAAGTTTGGCCGTTAAACATTTATTTCGAGCGTTGAAGTCTGTAACATGATTGCAGACTCTAGCAAACCTAATAAGTTGCGAAATGTATACACCACAAGAAGCACGACGAGGAACGTCACCATCCAAAAACGGAAAATTTGATATATCAAAGTCAAAGTCATCGCGCTTATCATAAATTTTAGAAGACACAAATCCATTTGCAACAGAAAGATGTAGATCTAAAAAGGGGGCTTCGGTATACGTGATATTGGCTGTGTTCAACTGTAGTTCAGATGGATGAATTTGATTGACCATACCTTCAAAATAAGGGTTGTCAATGTACCTAGAAGTGGAATTAAAAGCCTCGATAACGTCAGCTTGATTATCATGGTTAAGAGAATCCATGAAATCTCTTTCGTAGCAGTATAAAAATAAATCAGCTACGAGAGGTGCGCAATTTGTACCCATCGGAATTCCAACAATTTGTCTGTATAACTTGGTCCCAAATCTATTATAAATATTATCCAGAAGATAGGATAAGGCGTCGCACACACACTGACATGACCTAAGTGTATACAGACTTTGGTCAGAGGAAGTGAAAAAAGCCTTTCTGTCATTACATGCCAAATAAAGTGAACAATAGTTTTAATGCCCTTTTGAAGGTCCACTCTATCAAATCCAGAAGTTTTTGTTTTAATTAGATTATGTGGTAATGTTGTATACAGAGTAGAAAAATCATATGTGGACAAGCTCGTCGCACGGAATCCTCTACACTTCAATTTATTGAGCACCTCACCAGAATTTTTTTTTTTACCAAACCAATTTTTATTTGAAGTTTCATACACTGTCTCACAGTATCTTATAACATGAGATTTGATAGCAGTAAGACAGGAAGTTAATAATTTAGAAAGTTCAGTAGTAGTACAAGAGCTAGAATTTGCAATAAATCTAGCTTTGTATGGTCTTTTGTCAAGCTTAGGTAACCAATACATCGTAGGAAGTTTGTCTTGGCCTTCATTGACACAAACAGAAAACTTAACAGGTAAATCGTTTAAGTGGGCATGTTCTCCCACTACGCACTGCTCTCCCCTATAGATACAGGTAAGCATTGTAAAATCGAACCTATTGAAATTCAGAACTGACACTATGATGACACTAAGGTGGTGCCTGGATCAAACCTTAATGGTATTAATGTTGATTCTGATTTCTGTTGAGGCAGGCCGTCGTTCATGTGTCTCAGTCGACGTCCCCACATGATGAAATGAAATTCATTGGTTAATGACGCCAATTTTCCCTGTGTAAAGTGTTTTGGTACCATTAATTGATATGTGCTTCAAATGAAAGGGCTTTCAAAACCATGAATTTTGAAATAAAGATGATAAAAATCGAATGAAAAATATGTAAGTTATAGGCAATTTAACATGCAAACAAATGACTATATGGGCGCCGCCATTTTGTTTACTTCGTTAGTTTTCATATTTTTATTAAAATAAAAATAAAGACTTAACCGAATTAGAATATACACTTAATAAGTTCTTCAAGCATTGGGGCCAGCTAGTTATACATTCTGGAGAAAGAATTTTCAAAATCGTCCAAGAAATAGAGCAATAATAGCAGTTTGAAAATATTCAAAATGGCCGCCAGGAGTCTACTTTTGGAAATGCATGGAGTCTAAATCAAAAATTCTAAAATCAAATTAAATGATTTTTTAAAAATGTTTTTTTTTTGTATCAAACTTTCGACAGATGTTTATTTCTAGAAACAAGCAATATTGTTGATAAAATTGGCACAAATTCTGTGGTAAAGGAATCTTTTAATTTTGATTTTATCCTATATTTTTAATCTCAGCTAGTAAACAAAATGGCGGCCGTCCATGTTTCATACTTAATTACCCATAGCTTTCTTATTAGACCACCGATTTTCGTCAAAATTGTATCAAAATGCTTGGTTTACTAAGATCTTTAATTGAAAGAACACTTTCATTTAGGGTACCAAAACACTTTAATGGAAATATATTCCGCATGTTGTAAACATTGGATTTATTATTTAGATATTCGTCTGCATTTGGAATCAATGGCTGGCATTATGAGATTACAAGCAAAAGAAATTAACTCATTAATCAAGCTTAGAATCTATGCAATTATTTAGTGCACTCTTGTTATCGTTCATTTCTAGTAGCGTCGGCATTTTGTAACATAAGCAAACCAAATATACAATTCTGTGAACGAGAATAAAAAAGTAAAAGGAGGCAGTGATCAGGAAATGGTGCAAACAGAAAGAAATTCCCACTCCAAAAACCGAGGTGAAAAAACTAAATTGACAGTCGGGTATGTATATTAAGAAAATATATCGTAAGCAGAGTGAGCAGCTATTTCCCAATAGGCAACCACTCAGTCACCCGACCTTAACTTAAATACGAAAATGTACATAAGGTGCAAACAGCATAAAATTTAACACTAAAACATAAAACAATTGAGTCCTCCGTCAAACCACCCATCATTTATATTCATTTTTATATTGACCATTCAAATCTGCACATTAGCTAACGGTCAATGACGGTTAGACAACACGTGGGTTAGACAAACAAACCAACACGTGCTTTTTAAAGGTAAATATATGTGGAAAAACACAATGTTTGTCTAAGGAAATAGCGGTGGGCGTGGCTATACCTTGCTGGCGGAGGAGTCAGTTGGAACCACAACTGAAGTATCGCCTTGAAACGATCAGTAAAATTACTGAAGGGGGGGGGAGGGGGCAGGGTTGTTAAACCGGTTTTACAGGTATCTAACCTCACTCTCATCTTCTGCAGTGGTTCACAACATTTAGTTAGAAGTTTGGTGGCGAATCTCGAACTAGTCAATGACCTATAAAGGACAAACAAATTATAATAGCCATAATGGAGATTCCTGGCGCCAAACAACCTTACTGAAAATCTGGAGCAAACGGAAAATACCAGTTGAACCCTGGTGGGGCGAAGCAACAGACAAGAAGCTCCGGTCCCATCCAACTAAAATGAATAGCCTTAAGTCGGGTACAGCACAGAGTCTGACGCCCTGGTCACCGGCGTGGGTTAAAAGCTAAGCATGCAGACTGTCGCATAACTTATAAATTATATCATATACGTCTGTAACTTATAATGATTTTCTAAGCTTAAAAGAAATGAAAACCTTCCTTCCTAAAGTTTGAGGGTGAGGTTAGGTACCATGTAAACTCGGTTTAAGCCCGCCAGTAATTTTGTGTTACTGATAGTTCCAAGGCGACACTTCTGTGGTGGTTCTTTTTGTTTTATGTCTTGGTGTTTAAATTTGTTTGTGCTATTGGCGCCCTATGTATGTTTTCATATTTTTAGTTAAGGTAACTGAGTGGCCACCTATTGGGAAATAGCTGCTCATTCGGCTTACGATATGTTCTCATGGGAAGTACCTGATTGTTAGTTTAGTTTTTTCCCACCTCGGATTTTGGGGGTGGGAATCTTTTTTCTGATTGCGCCTTTTCCTGATCTATGCCTACTTGTACCTTTTTTTAAATATGTGAACCAAATCACCATCTCCGAAACACCTTTGTTTGCAAATAAATATCAATGCAAGAAAGTAAACCACGAGAGCCGAACAACTAACTAAATGTTGTGAATCACTGCAGAAGATGAGGGTAAGGTTAGGGCCCTGTAAAATCGGTCAAAGCCCCCTTCCCAGTTGTTTATATTACTGATCGTTCCAAATTTGGTTCAATTTGTCCATGTTTTGGATTGGACTTTTGTGCTGTTTGAACCTTATGTACGTTTTCATAGTTTTTCAGTATGTCCCTCAAGAGTCCCTTGCAAAGCTCGCGCACCACATTTCCAAGCTATTTGCAAAAAGGTACAAATAGGCAAAGATCAGGAAACCAGAAAAAGATTCCCACTCCAAAAACCGAAGTTTAAACACAATATTTATTTTACTTCAATTACACACTATGAGAGATGATCGACAAAAAAGTTTTATATGGAACACAGCATTGCACTGACTATTGACAGATTCCGAGTGCACTTGATATAAGTCGCAACGCGAGAAAACGGGTCCTCGGGGTTGTCGATCAGGTTTGACAAATCGAACCTATTATCACGTAAAATGTCTAGAAGCTTGAAATTCTGGATTTAAAATGAAAGGAAATTGTACTACCCGTGTAGTGAAAACAAAGACGCTGATTAGCTGTTAAGTTACTGCACAGCTGATCTGCGTCTTTGTTTTATCGTAAGCAAAAACCCGGTTATCTCATGACGAGACTCAATTATTATATGTTTCCGTAGTATGCAAATTGTCTACAGGGCAGAAGTGCATATGTGTCAACACTTATTCAATATTTTTCTATATTTTGTAAAGCCAGTAAATCCAAGATATAAAACACGTTGAAATAAACGGAGAATGTAAGAACACGTTCGGAAATTATTAAGCAGTGTGTTATTTTACAGTCATACGCGTGACAATGTATGAGCGATAACCCAAAACGTCCATCTTGTATACCAAACCGACTTTAATTCGCAAAAGTAATGCACATATAGGAGGGTAAAATTTGCAGTGATAAGGAACTGGTGCAAATCAGAACGCAACTACCACCCTTAAACCTCAGGCAGTAAAAAAAAAGTTTACTTTCAGGTTCTGATGTACTATGAGAACATGTCGTTAGCCGGGTGAGGAGCAATGTCCCTAAAACCTGGACACGCACTTACTTGAACTGAAGCTAAATATAGATATATGTACATATAAATGGCGCAAGCGGCACAAAAACATCGACGCCAAAACATTGAACATGTAGAATCACAACCATAGTACCACATAGGAACGGTCAGTAATATTGAATAGTATGGAGTTTTCAAGTTTAACGAAGTCTTACCTAGATATCAAAGTTCTATAAAATCTAATGGTTCCGTTTATTTGATTTGACAAAAAAGGTTGTTTTATTCCTTGCATTATCAATAGCTAATGTACTGGAATTTTACTATTATTTGACAGGATTAATCATGTTTTGTGGAAAACGGGAAGATTTTTTCAGTGCATTTCCTTTCCGTTATCACACAACGCATAAGGTCTTCATAAAGTAAAATTTGAAATGATTTGTGAACGACTCCAAGGAAACAGTAAAATAATGCTGTTTGGGGAAGGGAACTCAAAGGTTAAGGTACGCAATGATAATGTAGATATACTTGTGCTATCAGAACCTAAGTTCAAACTTAAAACACAGGTGGGGAAAAGGCACATCTAATAAACATTCTCGGTTTTACTGCTTTCACCTTTTTATTTTAATCTTAAGTCTGTAACTTTATCATTAAGATGGAACACCAGTGATTTCCGTGCTGTTTTACTGTTTTCTCCTTAATTTTAATTAATGTGGAGGAACTAGTGGGTTCTTTATCATAATCTTGACTGCAATTCGAATTTACTGTCTGCATAAACATCATTTTGTTCTAGATTATTATTTTCACTGACAGTCTGACGTCATTATGTGTTTTAAACTTATCATTTTACGCAGTGCTATGTTTATATAATAAATTTCCCCTAAGTTTCTAAGACTGGTTTTACTAAGAACTTGTGTAAATTTTCGTACTGCATGCTCCTTACTAAATTCTCCAGAAAGAAAATGTCAATGCACCTAATGTCAATAAGATTTCCAGACACATTTCGATAAAAAAGATACAAGTGGGCAATGGCCATAAAAAGGCGCAATCAGAAAGAAATTCCCACACCAAAAAGAGAGGTGGGAAAAACTTATTTGACAATTACGAGGGAACAGATATTTCCCTAAATAAAAATACGTACATAAGGTTCAAACAGCACAAAATTTCGACTCCAAAACATAAAACATATAGAACCACAAAAGAAGTGTTGCATTGTAACGATCAGTAATATAAAATTACTGTGGGGCTTAAATCGATTTTACAGGCGCCGAACCTCACCCCCATCTTCTGCAGTGGTTCACAACATTTAGTTGGTTGTTTGGTTATTTGGTCAATGCAATAGAATAGGTTCTAAAATTGTGAACCGTATGCTCATACCTATGAAAGTGCAGCAACTTGAGCTAGATTACATGGCGCCATGCAAAAGGGACGACAAAACACGTCGTTTCAGATGAAGAAGAAACGAACCATGGTTAAATGTAATAAAATTTAAAATGGGTATTAGGTCCTGCTTGAGTTTGCGACAGATATGTTTAGACAACCATATCTCTCGTCTTATAAACCTAGATTAATAAGAGGCCGTGCTAATTCAGAAGTAGTGAGGAGTCATTAACACTTTTATGACTTTCATAATTAACAAGAAACATCGCATGTACGGCTCATTTAAATGGTAACGTAATAGTAGCTGTCTTGTTTATAATAATATGTTCATACGGCACAACATTGACTGTAAATCCTTATTTTAGCTACATGTACGCACTTGTATACAGGATTATTTGATTTATTGGACTCGTGTGTTTGTTTTGTTGTGAAGTTTGTGGTGTTGTTGTTCTTGTCGTCATTGTTTTATTTTCTTGTAGGCATACTGGTGTCCTTCAACTAAACTTCTCAAACGCAGATAACCATTCCTGAAGTATTTTCGATATATCACATTGCATTACATTCCGAGTTATAAAGCACCATTTCAACTGGCTAACAAAAACAAAGAAATTCTTCTTCGTTCGCATCGTGTTGGTAACTAGAAGAAAATAAAGACAATTCACAAAGGGATTAAAACGGTTCATTATTTTCTGCTGATTTTCAATAATCGTCAGCATAGAGGTATTTTGGAATCAGATTTCTTGGCTGTTACCATGAGAAAATGCAAATATTTGATAAACTGTAAATTCAGTTTCATTACGAAAGCATTTAATCTGTCAATCTTTCTGGAACTTGAGAAACTCTGATATTGAAACTTCAAAAGAAAGTTTAAATTACTGCAATGAAGATTTTTCTTATGATGTAACTCTTGATGATTCCGAGAGACGGCAACTATTCCCTATTTTTTTTTACTTAGCTTATCAGGTGTTGAAAGGCCCGTGGTCCAAATTGTGACCTTACTTTACGACAACAATGATGTTTCAGATTATACTAGACAACATTTTACATTCTGATTTATGCTATACCTCTCACAATACATGAATTGTTTCTTATCCCATATTTGACGAAAGGATTCTCCCATCATTATTAATTGGGTGAGTCCACTTTCATTTTTGAGGGTGTTAGGTGAGAATTTTATTTTTTTTTTTTTTATCTCATTTTTAGATGAAATTTCTCTGTGCAAACAGAATAGCCCCGGATGGGACGCCGCGTTCTGAGGCGCCCCATCTGGGGCTATTCTGTTTGCCTATGTCCCATAAAAGGGACGTCAGGCTTAAATGAGCTATTTGATTTTCTGTTGACTTGGTCTAGGATGGAGGATATCGGCTCAATTCCATGTCAAACTTTGTCATTTGAGGACCACTTGTTAGACTGGTAACCGTGCCAAATATTTTATCATTTCGAAATAAATGTAAACACATTACGGAAACTCCTGCATGAACATTTGGAAATATCCATATAAATGACTTTGCATTTTAGGGAGGCTTCTGAATTATACTGAATATGCAACTCAGAATTCAGATCATTGATGTAAACTGAAAGACCTCCTATACAGGACATAGACCTGTCACAGTGTCCCCAAGGGTCGGTCATATTGCAGACAACAGATGGCTTCCCTGGAATTCTTGTCATCAAGAAAATTGATATAGCGGAAACAATATCAGTCTATATCGCAACATTAATATGCGCCGAGACTGAGGAAAAAATATGTTTCTGGACTCCATTAGCATCTCAACGTTTATAAATCAAGAATGCTTGTTTGAACTGGTTATGGATTAAGGTCCCAGCCAACAGTTTCTCAGTCATATAAAACGTCGTGTTCAAGGGCACTACGCGAGGACCTCTCCCTCTGAAGTACGGTGTTCTACCAATTGGCCGCTGCATTTTAGAATGGAACTGAATCAAACAGAATACTGACAATGAGTTGTAAATCTTTTAATGTAACAGGCGAAGTTTCCTTGATTCAAAGATGACTTCGACCTAAGTTTTTACTATGGTAGTATATAGTGGCCATTGCAAGGTACAAGTAGGCAAAGATCAGGAAAAGGCGCAATCAGAAAAAGACTCCCATTCCAAAAACCGAGGCGGGAAAAAACCAAACTAACAATCAGGTACTTATACCATGAAACATATCGTAAGCCGAATGAGCAGCTATTTTCCCAATAGGTGGCCACTCAGTTACCTTAACTTAACTAAAAATATGAAAACATACATAAGGCGCCAACAGCACAAAAATATTCTAAACACCAAAACATAAAACAAAAAGAACCACGACAGAAGTTATCGACTTGGAACGATCAGTAACACAAAGTTACTGGCGGGTTTAAATCGATTTTACATGGCCATAACCTCACCCTCAGCTTCTGCAGTGGTTCATAACATTTAGTTAGTTCTTCGGTCCTCGTGGTGAATCTCTAACTAGTCAATGAATCATCAAGAACAAACAAATAAATCATGATAAACATCATGATGAATCAAAAACCAGGACTCACAGATTCAGTAAGCTGCCCGACGATGGAGATCCCTGGGCGCCGAATAACTTACTAACTCCGGAGCAAAAGAAAAACATCAGTTGGACCCCGGTGGGCCAAGCAACAGACAAGAACTTCCGGCCCCAACCAACTAAAGTGCATAGCTTTAAGTCGGGGCCATCATAGAGTCTGACGCCCGAACCACCTGCGTGCAATTAAAGAAGGCAGCATAGCCATCAACCGTGATTGGGTTAAAAACTAAGCATGCAGACTGTCGCATAACCTATACGTCTGTAACGTGTTATGATTTTTCTGAACTGAAAAGAAAAATCATTACTTCCTATAAGTTTCTTAAATTTGTAAACCAAGTCATCATAAAATTCTGGTTCCGAAAGGCCCTCACTTAAAGCGTCTTTAACCCAACATTATATTTGGAAATCAATTCATAGTGTCTACGATAAAATTTAGAAAAGGTTTTTCGAAGTTTATGATACCGATAACCCTGTTGGAGATGTATACACCATAAGAAGCACGACATGGAACGTCACCATCCAAAAACGGAAAATTTTACTATATCAAAATCAAAGTCATCGCGCTTATCATAAATTTTAGAAGAAACAAATCCATTTGCAACAGAAAGATGTAGATCTAAAAAGGGGGCTTCAGTATCCGAGATATTGGCTTTGTTAATCGTTTAAGTGTTTTATACTCAGTGACAATACATCATCATAATTATGAAGCCATATTTACCAGTTTGTCTAATGAAATAATATCTCATATGTTATAAACATTGGATTTATCGTTTGTTTGAGAGGGTTGGGTGGAGGGCCATTATTATCCTTAACAGACTTTTCATTCAAATTGTTTCCCATATTGAAGGAAATGTGCTATCTACGTAGTTTGTCAAAAAAGTTCGTGGACACCATTAATATTTTCAAGAGAAAAAGAAATGAATATATGAAATTTTCAATTTTTACGGATGAAAAAATTCTCTACGTTCATTACGTTCCCTGGACACAGAGGCTAATAAATTTTACGATAGAAATCATCAAATGTATGACGCTGCACTGTTAACAAGATGTTATACTCAGCATGCTCTTCGTCCATTTATCGATTCCGAATCTAATCACATTAGAAGTTTTATTAAAATTCCCTTCATCAATAAAGGAATTGACTTTATTGATTTACCAAGCATATTCCAGGATAAATCAGTGATACAGTCTATACCTACCTACTTCCAAAATTCAGAACCTCCTATTATTTGTTACAAATATAACAAACCAATCAGAAATACTATTTTTAATTTCAATAAACTTGTTTCTGATCTTGATATCCATGCTAATACTCCTAAGTCTTGAGATTGTAAAGATTCAAAATATGTTTATCAACCAGCTGGACATATAGTTACTGGAAATTTAAAAATAATTTCGGATTCTAGAATTCGCAAAATTGTTTCTAAAGGTCCGAAATATAGATTCCCTTCCTACATTAATTTCGACAAATGTAGAGAGGAGATTGCATCTGCATTAAATGATTTCGGTAATCGATGGTGTAAACGAGAGGGTGTTGAGGATAATGCTCTTAAAGAATGGAAAAGAAGTATCTTCACTATCGTGGATAAACGTATTAAGTTTTATTCACAAAATACTAATCTTTTACCTCCTAAACCCAAATCGTCATTTAGGCATTTGAAGCAGGGTATCCAAGAATTTCATAGAAAGTATGTCTTGGTTCCGGCAGATAAAGCCGCAAACAATGTTGTTGTCGTTTGTAGACTTCACTACGTTAACACCTTAAAACAGGAGCTTGATGGTACCAGGGCTTATCTGGAGACAGATACTGATGAGGTGTCTGTAGTAAATGCCCACTTAAACGATTTACCTGTTAAGTTTTCTGTTTGTGTCAATGAAGGCCAAGACAAACTTCCTACGATGTATTGGTTACCTAAGCTTCACAAAAGACCATACAAAGCTAGATTTATTGCAAATTCTAGCTCTTGTACTACCACTGAACTTTCTAAATTATTAACTTCTTGCCTTACTGCTATCAAATCTCATGTTATAAGATACTGTGAGACAGTGTATGAAACTTCAAATAAAAATTGGTTTTGGTCAATAAAAAATTCTGGTGAGGTGCTCAGTAAATTGAAGTGTAGAGGGTTCCGTGCGACAAGCTTGTCCACATATGATTTTTCTACTCTGTATACAACATTACCACATAATCTAATTAAAGAAAAACTTCTGGATTTGATAGAGTGGACCTTCAAAAGGGCATTAAAAAACTATGGTTCACTTTATTTGGCATGTAATGACAGAAAGGCTTTTTTCACTTCCTCTGACCAAAGTCGGTATACCCTTTGGTCATGTCAGAATGTGTGCGACGACTTATCCTATCTCCTTGATAATATTTATATTAGATTTGGGACCAAGTTATACAGACAAATTGTTGGAATTCCGATGGGTACAAATTGCGCACCTCTCGTAGCTGATTTATTTTTATACTGCTACGAAAGAGATTTCATGGATTCTCTTAACCATGATAATCAAGCTGATGTTATCGAGGCTTTTAATTCCACATCTAGGTACCTCGATGACCTTTTGAACATTGACAACCCTTATTTTGAAGGTATGGTCAATCAAATTTATCCACCTGAACTTCAGTTGAACAAAGCTAATATCTCAGATACCGAAGCCCCCTTTTTAGATCTACATCTTTCTGTTGCAAATGGATTTGTTTCTTCTAAAATTTATGATAAGCGCGATGACTTTGATTTTGATATAGTAAATTTTCCTTTTTTGGATGGTGACGTTCCTCGTCGTGCTTCTTATGGTGTATACATTTCGCAACTTATTAGGTTTGCTAGAGTCTGCAATCATGTTACAGACTTCAACGCTCGAAATAAATGTTTAACGGCAAAACTTCTCCAACAGGGCTATCGGTATCATAAACTTCGAAAAACCTTTTCTAAATTTTATCGTAGACACTATGAATTGATTTCCAAATATAATGTTGGGTTAAAGACACTTTTAAGTGAGGGCCTTTCGGAACCTGAATTTTATGGTGACTTGGTTTACAAATTAAAGAAACTTAAAGGAATAAATGATTTTTCTCTTCAGTTCGGAAAAATCATATCACGTTACAGACGTATAGGTTATAACTTGAATGTTATGCGACAGTCTGCATGCTTAGTTTTTAACCCAATCATGGTTGATAACTATGCTGCCTTCTTTAATTGCACGCCGGTGGGTCGGGCGTCAGACTCTATGATGGCCCCGACTTAAAGCTATTCATTTTAGTTGGTTGGGGCCGGAGCTTCTTGTCTGTTGCTTGGCCCACCGGGGTCCAACTGGTGTTTTTCTTTTGCTCCGGAGTTAGTAGGTTATTCGGCGCCCAGGGATCTCCATCGTCGGGCAGCTTACTCAATCTGTGAGTCCTGGTTTTTGATTCATCAGGATGTTTATCATGATTTATTTGTTTGTTCTTGATGATTCATTGACTAGTTAGAGATTCACCACGAGGACCGAAGAACTAACTAAATGTTGTGAACCACTGCAGAAGCTGAGGGTGAGGTTAGGTACCTGTAAAACCGGTTTAAGCCCGCCAGTAACTTTGTGTTACTGATCGTTCCAAGTCGATACTTCTGTAGTGGTTCTTTTTGTTTTATGTCTTGGTGTTTAAATTTTTTTTTTTTTTTTTTTTTTTTTTTTTTTTTTTTTTTTTTTTTTTTTTTTTTTTGCTGTTGGCGCCTTATGTATGTTTTCATATTTTTAGTTAAGTTAAGGTAACTGAGTGGCCACCTATTGGGAAAATAGCTGCTCATTCGGCTTACGATATGTTTCATGGTATAAGTACCTGATTGTTAGTTTGGTTTTTTCCCACCTCGGTTTTTGGAGTGGGAATCTTTTTCTGATTGCGCCTTTTCCTGATCTTTGCCTACTTGTACCTTTCTATATATTGCATGGACATGTTTTCGTAATGTGCGTATGCAGGTGTCTAATGCAGATCTGTACCAACTCTCGCAAAATTGTCTGACTACCTGTTGAACATATGGAACCAATTTCTTTCGATGAGCATGTCGGACGGGTGCCTTTTCATTTCAGGTGATCTTCTGAACATGTAAAAATCACCCATTCCATTTGTAAACTAACGACCGACAGGCTGATTACATCGTATCTGTGAGCTGAGGATGAGGTTATTGCCATGTAAAATCGGTTTAAGCCCGCCAGTAACTATGTGTTACTGATCGTTCCAATGTGATACTTCTATTGTGGTTCTTTTTGTTTTATGTCTTGGTGTTTAAAATGTTTGTGCTGTTGGCGCCTTATGTATGTTAGCTAGCACTGTGACCACCTGACCTTCAACAGCTGCTCACCCTGCTTTCCGTTATACATGTTTTACGTTGGTACCTATGTATATTTTCTTAACATGATTTTCCTTATTTCTTGTTTATATTTGTGTATAACAAAACCACTGCAGAAGCTGAGGGCGAGGTTTGGCGCCTATAAAACTGGTTTAAGCCCGCCAGTAACTTTGTGTTACTGATCGTTCCAAGGCGATACTTCTGTGGTGGTTCTTTTTATGCCCCCAACTTTGAAAAAGTTGGAAGGGCATATTGCTTTCGGCTTGTCTGTCTGTCTGTGTGTGTGTGTGCGTGTGTACGTCTGTTAACTTTTGAATGGTGAATGTTAGGGATTTGAAATTTTATGTGAGTATTCCTCATGAAAAAATAGTTGACCCGTATTTTTTTCTAGTCCGAGTTATGCCCCTTTTCTGAGTTATGTCCCTCTGAAAAAGTATTTAAGCTAGAGCCTTCATATTTGGTATACTGGTTGGGGCTGATGAGTAGATGACCTGATTAACTTTTGAGAACTTTCTGTTAAATTTTGACAAAAATACGGAATTTTGAAATTTTGATTGATTTTTCCACTTTTCGGTGAAATTTGAAACTTTTGAACAGTGAATGCTAGGGTTTTGAAATTTCATATAAAGATTCCTCATGAAAAAATAGTTGACCCATATTTTTTTCATGTCCAAGTTATGCCCCTTTTCTGAGTTATGTCCCTTTGAAAACAAAATTTGAAAATCTTGTGTGCAAGATATCTCAAAAAGTATTTGAGCTAGAGCCTTCATATTTGGTATACTGGTTAATGCTGATGAGTAGATGACCTGATTAATTTTTGAGAACTTTTTGTCAAATTTTGACAAAAATACGGAATGTTGAAATTTTGATAAATTTTTCCACTTTTCGGTGAAATTTAAAACTTTTGAACGAAGAATGTTAGGGTTTTGAAATTTCATATACAAATTCCTCATGAAAAAAAAGTTGACCCGTATTTTTTTTCATGTCCAAGTTACACGCCTTTTTGGAGTTATGCCCCTTTTAAAACAAAATTTGAAAATCTTGTGTGCAAGATATCTCAAAAAGTGTTTAAGCTAGAGCCATCATATTTAGTATACTGGTTGGGGTTGAAAAGAAGATCACCTGATTAACTTTTTAGGACTTTCCGTCAAATTTTGATAAAATAACTCCATTTCGAAATTTTTACTCCATTTATAACTTGTCCAGGCTATAAAAAGCTTTTATTCTGTTTCTGGATCGAGGTCAAAAACAGAGGCAACCGAACAGCTTCTTTAGGAAATTAAATTTCACTTCATTCAAATGAAATAAATTAATCATACAAGCTGCTAGTTTAGGGACAAGTATACAGTTGGGGGCATAGTGTTTTACAAACACGCATTTCTAGTTGTTTTATGTCTTGGTGTTTAATTTTTTTTTGTGCTGTTGGCGCCTTATGTATGTTTTCATATTTTTACTTAAGTTAAGGTAACTGAGTGGCCACTTTTGTGCTGTTGGCGCCTTATGTGTGTTTTCATAGTTTTAGTTAAGTTAAGGTAAATGAGTGGCCACCTATTGGGAAAATAGCTGCTCATTCTGCTTACGATATGTTTCATGGTATAAGTACCTGATTGTTAGTTTGGTTTTATCCCACCTCGGTTTTTGGAGTGGGAATCTTTTTCTGATTGCGCCTTTTCCTGATCTTTGCCTACTTGTACCTTTTCATATTTTTAGTTAAGTTAAGGTAACATCTGATCTGCGTCTTTGTTTTCGCCTGAGCGAAAACCCGGTTTTCTCATGACGAGGCTTAAGTATGCAAATTGTCTACACTAATGTAATTTGTAAAGCCAATACAAATGGGACCTAAATATACATTATAATAAACCGAGAATGTAAGGAAGCTTTCGGAAATTATTAAGACGTTACGCACAATATTTTGGTGACCCCTAACGTTACAAAGCGTAAAAGACGTTAGAAAGTTTAAGTAATTGGAGTAATACCGTTGTCTTCATCCTTACGGCAACAATGCCACACCTTGACATAAACAGTATGATGCTCTAAAATAATTTGAAATGTGCAGTTCCCCATGATCTGAAATAGAGAACCTGGGCAGAATAATGTGCAAATGACATACACGTGTCTTTATTTGTCAAAAAAGTTTAAAGTATCATCTTTCTGCTGACTTCTCAAAGGTATGTGCTCGGTCAAGATGTAGACCATTGTTAATGTATAATGTATAATGTAATGTTAATGTATAATGTTTCAACTGCACAAATGTATTTCGTTAGTCAAATGGCAATGGGACATTCCCTTACAGTCCCTCATATGATATCATCATGACTATAACAAACGTGACTTAACTTGAAAATCGAAACCAATGTGAACGCGATCACGTACAGATATTAAAATGAAATAAAAATATCCCACTAAAGGGAAATGTTTGCCCAGTATTAAAAAGGAGAAAAGAAGAAAATAGCTTTTAAAAACTTTAAACAACAATAGCCCAACACGAGTGACAAATATAATTAAGTAATCTCGAATAATCTGGGCAAGGCTTATGTTTTAATGGGCAAGGTTGAAATTGGAAAGGACGGGTGTTTGACTAAAGACAAAAGCGATGTCCCATCTGAGTGCAAAAACCAGTAGAATCGCTTTATTGTAAAAGCAGTATCTTCGTTAGTCAAGCCATCGCAAAAGTTTTGCTGCTGAAAAATACGTTTTCTTCGTAGATTCAATAGTTGTGATTATTTTTAGGCTTTCCGTTATACATGTTATACGTTGGTACCTATATTTTATATCTCTTAATATGATTTCCTTATTACTTGTTTATATGTGTGTATATCAGAGCCACTGCAGAAGATGAGGGTGAGGTTATGGCCATGTAAAATCGATTTAAACCCGCCATAGCCAGTAACTTTGTGTTACTGATCGTTCCAAGTCGATACTTCTGTGGTGGTTCTTTTTGTTTTATGTCTTGGTGTTTAGAATATTTTTGTGCTGTTGGCGCCTTATGTATGTTTTCATATTTTTAGTTAAGTTAAGGTAACTGAGTGGCCACCTATTGGGAAAATAGCTGCTCATTCGGCTTTCGACATGTTTTCATGGTATAAGTACCTGATTGTTAGTTTGGTTTTTTCCCACCTCGGTTTTTGGAGTGGGAATCTTTTTCTGATTGCGCCTTTTCATGATCTTTGCCTACTTGTACCGTTTGATGTCAAGTAAAAGGAGAAGTGAGAAGTGAAAAAGCAATTGTCTCCCAGAATGTCCCAGTGCCGAAAATTGACGTTGTATTATAACAAAACGTTATTTTGGAGACACATATGAACATGTTACATCAATCAAGTGGCGATGACAAACTATAAAATACGTTTTCTTTGCTGATTAGGGAGGGCGATGCAAGTTTTGTTATTGCAGGCCGTAACATTCTCTTAATATTCAGAAATGCAATCGTCTCAAAAATGTCCCACCGTCACGTTATTTTTTACCATTGTGACGTCATATCTAATCAGAGACGTCTGTCAATAGCAAATATTCGGTAAATGTGCTTTTGACAGACGTCTGGCAATAGCAGAATGTCGGTAAATTTGCTACAGGCAGACGCCTTGCTATAGTAAATTCACCAATTGTTCGATAATGACAGAAATATCAAGCCACATATATTGTTTCGACATCATTAGAATAATTTCACCAACATAACAGAAAATAATGTCTCTTTCCTTTTATCAAACAAACCCTTTTTCAATTTTTACCGTCAGGTAAACCTTACCGCCGATGCAACTACCTCGACAAACAATTAAATGAAACACGGGACACGCTGTTTTTTTCTTGGTTTTCGAAAATTATGTTCTTCAACGGATCAGAAATATGAAGAAGATTTCTTTTAGAAAATAATTCACTGAAAATTTTAGTATAAAAGGGATTTATCTACGTCAACAAATAATAACATTTTATCAGTTTTACAAGCAAGCAAAGCAAGCGTTTTCACAAAGTGTCGCCAGTATCTTGCGTGACGTCTAAGCAGTATGTCATTTAACAGTCATATGCGTGACAACATGTGAGCCGCCTCATGGGAAAACCAACAATCTGCATAGGCGAAAACAAAGGCGCAGATCAGCTTCGCGGTTACCGCGAAGCTGATCAGCGCCTTTGCTTTCGCTACTCGGATAGTACAATTCCTTCTCTACTTAACTCCAAAATTTCAAGATTCTAGCTCTTTTCTGTGACTGTACAGGTCGGTTTGTGCCAGACCTGTTCGGAAACCACATTGTTGGTTTTTCCACGAGACGGCTCATAACTACGATAACTCAAGAAGTTCAACTCAACCGTCTTTTATTTGCAAAAGTAATGCACTATTTGCAACTGGTGCGAATATAGAAACCTAGTGAAAGTTAATGAAGGACAAATTTTTTTTGATCACTATTATTGCAAATATTCTGTACATGGTATACTATATTTTACAGACTCATCACATTTTCATACGCTTAAAAGCTTTCATTTTTATGCTCGTTCAAGGCGGACTTCAGTACGTGCTTTGCAACAACTAGAACAACATCATGAAAACATGTCGGTGTAATGTATACCCCCTTAAACCCCACTTTTATATGCAGCAACACTGGGGTATGCAGGCCCGGGTGTACCTATTTTTCTAATTTTTGCTCCATAACATAGATTGTGGGTACTCGTTAGAGCCGCCTCACCAAGGCGGTTCTAACGTGTACCCACAATCATGTTTTGAGCAAAAATAAGAAAAATATCGAAATTTTTTAGCTGATTTTTTTTTATTTTTTAAAGCTCAAAAATCTCTGTAAATTGCATGGGCATGTTTTCGTAATGCAACATAAGTACCGTCTAGGAACGGTCAGCAGTAACAAATGGGAATTTTAACAATTAAACAAGTATAATGGAGCCGACCCAAATACCAGAGAAATCTAAAACATCTAATGGTTCCATTTATTTTTATTTGTCAAAAGAGCTTGAAGACTGTTTTACTCCAAGTACTAGTATTAAGTTATCAATAGCTAATGTACTGGAATTTTACTGTCATTTGACAGAATGTAATGGATTAATCATGTTTTGTGGAAGAAGGGAAGAGATCATTTCTGTTCAGTGCCTTTCCGTTATCACTCACCGCAAAAGGTTTCAATAAAGTGATATTTGAAATGATTGGTGAACCACTCCAAGCTAAAAGTAAATGTTTTGTTTGTTTGTTTGTTTGAATTGATGCTTAACGTCCCAGTCATCGGCTAAAGTCATGTCGGGACGTCGCCTCCATGTGACCTTTTTTCCAAAATAAGGAATTCCAGCGAGTGCTTGAAATATAACCTTGCAAGTAAGCCACAAAGGCTCATATGTATGGATGGTTTGACTTGAACTACCTTTCCTGGACAGGCTCAAACCAGAGCGGTTTACCAGTAATCAGACGGCCAGTCATTAGCGAAATGGTGTAAGATTATATACAAAATGAAAGATTGTGACTCACACGACTTCAAAATACACAATTTGTACAAAGTCATTTCTGCACGGAGCAAGGGAGTGTAAAAATAAGCAATTGTCATAAGCTTTTGCTTTTGCTATCAGAACCTAAATCCACCCTAAAAACAGGTGGAAAACATAAAAAAAGACATATAGTTACTGGTACAAGGAGCACTTATCGAAAGCTGAATGACGCTTAAAAGTAAGCAAAGGTCAGGAAACAGCATGATCAGAATGAAAGTCCCACTCCAAAAATCCGAGGTAGAAAAAACTAAGTTGTTCATCAGGTACAATGCATGGAGTTAAATTCTCCTCGCTTAACCCATTTAAGCCTGGCGTCCCAGGCTTAAATGTTAATCATAACTTGAATGTTATGCGACAGTTTGCATGCTTATTTTTTTTTTAACCCAATCATGGTTGATAACTATGCTGCCTTCTTTAGGTCGGGCGTCAGACTCTATGATGGCCCCGACTTTTTTTTCTATTCATTTTAGTTGGTTGGGGCCGGAGCTTCTTGTCTGTTGCTTGGCCCACCGGGGTCCAACTGGTGTTTTTCGTTTGCTCCGGAGTTAGTATGTTATTCGGCGCCCAGGGTTCTCCATCGTCGGGCAGCTTACTCAATCTGTGAGTCCTGGTTTTTGATTCATCAGGATGTTTATCATGATTTATTTGTTTGTTCTTGTTGATTCATTGACTAGTAAGAGACTCACCACGAGGACCGAAGAACTAACTAAATGTTATGAACCACTGCAGAAGCTGAGAGTGAGGTTAGGCGCCTGTAACTTTGTGTTACTGATCGTTCCAAGGCGATACTTCTGTGGTGGTTCTTTTTGTTTTATGTCTTGGTGTTTAAATTTTTTGTGCTGTTGGCGCCTTATGTGTGTTCTCATAGTTTTAGTTAAGTTAAGGTAACTGAGTGGCCACCTATTGGGAAAAAATAGCTGCTCATTCGGTTTACGATATGTTTCATAGTATAAATACCTGATTGTTAGTTTGGTTTTTTCCCACCTCGGTTTTTGTAGTGGGAATCTTTTTCTGATTGCGCCTTTTCCTGATTTTTGCCTACTTGTACCTTTTGTGGGACATAGGCAAACAGTATAGCCCCAGATGTGACGCCGCAAAACGCGGCATCCCATCTGGGGCTATTCTGTTTGCTAAGAGGATTTTCATCAAAAATTTATTTGAAAATTGAAAATCACTCCTGATGCCCCTAAAAAAGAAAGTGGGAAATGATTATAGTGGGAAAATCCATTCGTCAAATGTGGGTTAAGATCTTCTGACCGATTTTATGATGTAGCAGAGTATTGTCTTCAATTAGCTTCGACACCTTGCCTTAGGTTCAAATCAGATCTCGAGTAATAAACACCAGCTGCTGAAATGTTTCTCGGGAAATGACGACACATCACGAAAACATTGGTGAATCACTAACTAGTCAATATATCATCAAGGGACATAAATTATGATAACCACCATAGTGAATCAAAACTGCAATAAGTTGCCTGGTGATGGAGATCCCTGGGCGCCAAACAGCATACTGAAAATCTGGAGCAAAAAAAAAAAAAAAAAAAAAAAAAAAAAAAACTGTTGAACCCCGGTAGGTCAAGCAACAAACAAGAAACCCCGGACCCATCCAAGTCATAATAGCGTCTGACCCCCAACCGCAATAAGGGGTCAGAACGAAAATCCACACATGAGGCTGTTGAAAAAGAATGCATTCGCAACGGACATTAGGTCAGCATGTATCCTTAAAACGACATCTTTGTATAAAACACAAGTGAATACATTTCAAAATTTTATTCCCATTAGGAATTTGTTTAAACTACCCGACTTAAAAATACCCGACTTAAAATAAATTTTGACTTTGACTTTGAATTTGGTGCATTTGATTGACGTGACGGGGAAATTGTGGGTTCAAAAAAGACCAGCATTTCGAACCGACGCTTGATATGATTTGAGTTAAGTCATTGACACGACCGATTTTTATTCTCGTTAATCATTTGAATCATTGAACATGTTGAAAGCTTTCTAAATAATGGATTAAGCTGGCTCACAAAGACTGATTTTCGTATTTCGTGACTGAAACGTCAATTTTACGTTAAAAATAAGTCACCCGTAGTACGCCATTTTGTAAGTTTAACAACTTAACAATTTCGTCTGTCATCTTTTTCAAAAACAGTGTTTGGGTTTTTATTCATTGAACATTGTTAACCTACGCCAGTTAATTAAAAAAACATTATGTTCAGACGAAAACTTTTTCATGATCAGAAGCACTTGATATAGAGAATGGTTACACAGAAAGAAATTCTCCGAAATGATATTTTTGTCCGTTTTAGTGGACAGTGAAACATCAGCAAATCATTACGAAAACACGCCCTTGCAATATACAGAGATTTTTTAAGTTGTAAAAATTTAAGATTTTCAGTAAATATTTTTCGATATTTTGCCGAGGCGGTTTTAACGTGTAACCACAATCTATGTTTTGAGCAAAAATAAGAAAATATAATAAGTATACCCCTGCATACCCCGGTTTTACTATATGAAAATGGGGTATTCATTATACGGACAAGTTTTCCTGATGTAACCTCAAAGTAACGTAGCCTCTGACGTGTGTCTAAAGAAAAAAAATATATCAGGAAAACATGTCCGCGAAGTGTATTCTCCCTTAAACCCCACTTCTATATAGAAAAACTGGGGTTTACCTAATTTTTGCTCCAAAACATAGATTGTGGGTACTCGTTAAAACCGCCTCGGCGAGGCGGTTCTAACCTGTACCCACAATCTATGTTTTGCTTCAAAACATAGATTGTGGGTACTCGTTAAAACCGCCTCGGCGAGGCGGTTCTAACGTGTACCCACAATCTATGTTTTGGAGCAAAAATAAGACAAATATGTATACCCCTGCAAACCCCGATTTTTTTCTATATAAAAGTGGGGTGTAAGGGGGTATACTCATCATGGACATGTTAGTCTGATGCTGTTTCGTTGGATCTCTTTGTCGGTCAGTGTCCATGAATCAGCAAACTTGTTTTGTCTTAAAGTTCCATATGTCTTTCTGTCAAATACCAGCAGGGACGGTCATAGGTATTTACCTTTTAAGACCGGAACTCCCACATGAAATTCTTTCAAGAAAAGTTGATGCTAAAACATTCAGAATTTTACTTGCACTAGGGATGCATTATACAGCTTCTAACAGAGCACAGTTAATGGATGTTATTTTTTTAACACATCGGGATAACATGTCCGTGAAATAAATACCCCCTCATTCGCCATTTTTATATAAAATGCGATTTGCAGGGGTATACTATTTTTTCTTATTTTGCTCCAAACCATAGGTTGTGGGTACTCGTTAGAACCGCTTCTAACTTGTACTCACAATCTATGTTTTGAGCAAAATTAAGAAAAATATCAACAAAAAATGAATTTAAAAAAAAAATAAATAATAAAAAAAAAAAATAAAAAAAATAAAAAATAAATAAATAAATAATAATAATAATAATAATAATAATAATAATAATAATAATAAGGAAAATAAAATAAAAAAAAATATAGAATAAATAGAGGTTATTTACTTTTTTGAGGTGAATACCAAATATATTTCATCGAGTGAGTTGAAAACATCAAAATTTTCACGAGTGCGTAGCACGAGTGAAAATTTAGATGTTTTCAAGTCACGAGATGAAATATATTTGGTATTTACCGATACAAGGTAAATTTTCTTTTTATTTTATACAATACATGTTCCTATTCACAAAGCAGGCGGTGAAAATACAAAAACCAAAAATTTTTGAAAACACAAATAATTTTGGTACCACATTGTTCCTAACGTTCTAACTAAGAAAATAAATACCCACACTTTATGTTTTCGTTCGTTAACAGTAAATAACGGAGTTGTAGGCATTTGAATTTCTGAAGTGAGGCACATTTAATGACGTCAAGTGAATGAAAATGTCAGAAGTAATCCAAACTCTACAGTGAAAATATCGGTTGATATCAATCACTAGTGAAAATATCAATATCAATTCTGCAGTGAAAATATCACTTTTATCCATTTTTGATATACATTTATTTCACTGCTAAGTATAAAATACTTCTGTATATTGCATGGGCATGTTTTCATTATAAATGATAATAATACACGGAATCATCGGCAAAATTACAAAGTGGACGCCGGACCTGCCGGTGCTACAAAACAGAGGCGCCTCTCATGGTCGATAACAAAGATCTTTATTTTAGTTTCGAACAACAGGGAAAATTCTGTTTGCAACTCTATTATGCTCTGTTTTGTTCCAGATATCTGTTAATGACGTGCCTGATGCATTAGGTAATGAGGAAATGTAAATAAGCGGCTATATCGCATAGCAATTATGCAGTCTTTAAAGCTAGTTTTGTTCTGAGCGATTGATCAGCTGAAAGCCACAGGATTTAACGTTTGTATTTTTCAATCAGTGATTTTTCTGATGTTAATCCTTTATCATTACTCTGGCGATAGATTCAGTTCTCGCCAAGCTTTCTACAGCTTAACACCACAGACAGGAAGTTAAACTGTAATGATGGAGCTTCGCAATAGTGAAACCTATCTTTGATATTAAATACAAGGTTACATACAAGCTGGAAATTCATTCTTGTTTTACTGGTAGTTTCGACCAGCCTGTATTTATCATGCTTTTTAGCAATTGTTAGAAGCAGCGCAAACTAGACAATGCAGATGCGCAGTTTTGTTTCCGCCATTGTTTTTATGCACAACCTAAACAAGTATTCTCCTGATGTTGCTGAAACTGCAATGATTAAAGTCAATACGAAGATTATACGGTAGCGTAGTGCCAGCATTTCCTCGAAGAATCAGAACGTATGCCAAGACAGACTGCTGAACAAGATCTTATGCCTGGATTATTCTTGTTACGAATATATGTTATAGTGAATAATCAGGAAATCATGAGTTTGCTTACTGGAATGTTATTGTTGTTTCTGGAGTTATACACGGAGTAAAATTCTTGACAAAATGGCGGATTCCTCCTCTACCACCGCGGAGGACGAGGGGAAGCCAAAGGCGCTGCTGGATGGCGAGGCGAGGGCGAAGCCCCACTATGTGAAGCAGAGGTCCGTGCAAATCGTGGACCCAAGACCCGAGGTCATAGAGGTCAGGGAGAAACACGGACCCTTGTATAACGCCATACCCAGAATGCCTCTTGGACTGGCTATCGTGTGTTGTCTATTTAATATTGTCATACCTGGAGTTGGTGAGTGGTTTTGTGTTTTACATTACGACAACTTGCCCATGCAATATACAGAGAATTTTTTAGCTTTAAAAATTGAAAATTTTTAGCTGAATTTTTTTTATATTTTTCTTATTTTTGCTCAAAACATAGATTGTGGGTACAAGTTAGAACCGCCTCGGCGAGGCGGTTCTAACGAGTACCCACAATCTATGTTTTGGAGCAAAAATAAGAAAAATAGGTATACCCCTGCAAACCCCAGTTTTACTATATAAAAGTGAGGTTTGAGGGGTTATACATTACACGGACATGTTTTCCTGATGTTTCTACATATGGAATAAAGTGGCAAAATTGAAACCGTTAATTAAGTTTCAATGTCACAGACCGTGTAGGTTATTTTTTATATAACACACTATCTATTACGTGACCAGCTACAAGCCCTACGAAAACTTGCCCGTGCAATATACAGAGATTTTTTTTTCATCTGTAAAAATTGAACATTTCATTGGAAAAAAAAAATCGATAGTTTTCACATTTTTGTCAAAACATTGATTGTGGGTACACGTTAGAACCGCCTCGCCGGGGCGGTTCTACCGAGTACCCACAATGTAATATTTTCGATCAAAAATAAGAAAAATGTGTATGCCTATATAATATAACCCCCACTTTTACTATATAAAAACGGGATGTGAGGGGGTATACATTTAACGGACATGTTTTCCTGATGTGTGTCAACTCTATTCCAGTAGGAACAATACGTAGGATAAATTCAATGGTCAGGCAAAAAGCTTTGATTGCAACCGAAACACTACCATTGTCTTATTTCGATAATAAATTATGTTATTGGACCGTTGTACATCAGGAAAACATGTCCGTGTAATGTATACCCCCTCAAACCCTACTTTTATATAGCAAAAATAGGGTATGCAGGGGTATACCTATTTTTCTTATTTTTGCTCCAAAACATAGATTGTGGGTACTCGTTAGAACCGCCTCGACGAGGCGGTTCTAACGTGTACCTACAATCTATATTTGGAGCAAAAATTAGAAAAATATCAAAAATTTTCAGCTGAAAATTTTCAATTTTTAAAGCTGAAAAAACTCTGATTATTGCATGGGGAAGTTTTCGCAATGAAAATCAAAACCGTGTGATGTCGTTTTATCGTACCACAGTTTAAACGATTCTTGTAGAACTTCAAACGCTTCGTTTCATAGACTTGAAATATGATACGGTGAGATTTCATACCAATTAAAGTATTGTTTAAGCATGTTGAAAGCCAGTCCACAGTTCTGTCGATATGTTTTGGAAACATCTTTCTTCTCCATTACAATAACATACCCATGCAATATACAAAGTTTTTTTCAGCTGTAAAAATTGATAGTTTCATTTTTTATATATATTTTCTTTATTTGTGTTCAAAACATTGATTGTGGGTACACGTTAGAACCGCTTCCCTGAGGCAGTTTTAAAGCGTACCCACTATCTATGTTTTGGGTATAAATAAGAAATAAAGTAGGTATACTCCTGTACCACAGTTTTAGTATATAAAGGTGGGGTTTAAAGGGTACATATTGCATGGACATATTAGCGTGATTCAGCTAGCTATCACATATCAACAGATAACACTGACGTTCGCTGTGTGTTCGAGTGCGTTACTTATCCGTTTCATTCATATCTTGTCTTCCTTATTCGGGTTTTGCGTTCATTGTCCGGTGGTATCCGTTTCATCCAGTGATAATTTTTGGCCATGCATGTTCAAAACTGGAAACAGACGCCACTGAGCGAGTAACAGATATGCGGTTCCTTTATCTTGCTTGACAACTCTTCACCTGTCAAAAACGACGTTCTTTTTATAGTATTTTATTGATTGGGAGTAGATGGTAATTTAATGCATTTTCTGTCCGTTCGGCATCCGTTGACGTTATCCGGTAATTTGTGACTACTGCTTAAGGAAGGTATCTTATTACTTATTATATACTTGGATCTCTAAATAACCTTTAATCTTTTAAGGAAGTTTCCTGAATATCAAGTAAACACTACTTCTCTTACACTTATTTCTTTCATTAAATGTCATGTTCTTACTGCTCAATATCACTTAGAAGTCGTAACACCTGAGCCTGGCTGAAATCTTAAAATATATTGGTGAATGGAAGCTTTTGATATGACAAGGCATGAGTGAAATTGTTGTGTAACGTACAGCCGAGCCGAGCCACAGCAAACCCCGTCGGTGGAAAAGCATGCTCATCCACCAAGGGTGGTTTACTGCGCTATATACTCAACACTTACTCGATTCACAAAGTTTCGAGTTTGAAATTTGCATATTACAAGCACTTAATATGCCGCTAATACGTTGCCCCAACGTATTTTTCCAAGGGAGGCTATCCTGTCACATTACTTCCCCCTCCGAGAAGACTCGCCCCGAGTCTAGGCCTGGGGACTACATGGGTAAGGCAACTCCGTTCTGGCAGTTGTCATTATCCCATCGCTGCCACCAAATGTAACGTGCAGCCGAACCAAGCCACAGAAACCCCGTCAGTGGAAAAGCATGCTCATCCACCAAGGGTGGTTTACTGCGCTATATACCTAACACTTACTCTAATCACAAAGTTCCCAGTTTCTAATTTGCATATTACTACCCGCTAATATGCCGCTAATACGTTGCACCAACGTATTCTACAAGGGAGACTATCCCGTTACATTACTTCCCCCTCCGAGAAGACTCGCCCCGAGTCTTGGCCTGGGGACTACATGGGTAAGGCAACTCCGTTCTGGCAGTTGTCATCATCCCACCGCTGCCACCAAATGTAACGTACAGCCGAGCCGAGCCACAGCAAACCCCGTCGGTGGAAAAGCATGCTCATCCACCAAGGGTGGTTTACTGCGCTATATACTCAACACTTACTCGATTCACAAAGTTTCGAGTTTGAAATTTGCATATTACAAGCACTTAATATGCCGCTAATACGTTGCCCCAAGGTATTTTTCCAAGGGAGGCTATCCTGTCACATTACTTCCCCATGGGGTACTTTAGTCGTACTAGCACTTCTACAGGTATTGGCCAATAAATTGTATAAAACATATAGGGAAAAAATATTTAACACTTCATAACTTTCTTATTTCTTATGATATTTTTATATCACGAACGGTGTTAGAAAGTATAATTCTTTATCTTTACCATAGTTTTTAAATTTTTGACGTAGCACTATTATAAAATGGTCTGTTTGAGGACGGCCGTCTTGTTGTACGCAATTTAATTAAATATATAGCAAAAATTCCGTAAAACGCGGTTAATTACGCCTAGGTACATTACTTCAGCAACAATTTTAAGCTATAATTTTACATAAATGTTAGGCGTCACAAACGGTTCAATTTAATACAAATATTATATTTTAATCTGGTGTATTTTTTATTTTTGTAGCTCAACGATAAATTGGTCTGTTTGTGCAAGGACCAAAAAATAATAAATATTATTTTCTATCTGGAATTTCCGTGAGTATCCGTAAAATGCACCGATAAGACCCGACTTAATTTCCAGGTATTAATGCCGTGGGCGAAGATTATCGCTCTGATATGAAAATGAAATGTATTTGATGACTGAGAGTGTAATAAAGAATTTTATATGAATAAATTAATAGGCTTAAGTTTAGAGAGTGATATTTTGCGGAAATAAAACATTAAACTTTACCATATTTTGTTCTCCTTTTTCGGCAGTAGATGCTGAATTGAAAACACAGATGTCAATTCGCTCATGATTGCATAATGTCAATGTGTTAAATTCGCAATCAAGTTCTACTCATTTATCATTTTATTTTTATGAGAATCTTTTTTATAATTATTTCGTGAGGTATTTGTATTTTTCTTTTGATGCTGTAATCCGCAACAGGACGAGTGCTCGATATCTGTCATTCAAATATGCTGTTTACACGACAAATTTGTTCCGAACCAGGACCGGACCTGGTTCGGTCCAAGTGTTTAGACGAACACATTTGGTTCGCTCCAAAATTTTGGAACGGTCCAACTTGGCCCGGTACATAACCTAGGACCTGGTCCGGTCCAAATCATGTTCTGATCCTGGTTCGGTACAAATATTCCGTCTAAACGCGTTGGTTCGGTCCAACTTAGAATCAATATTGATTTTAGACAATCTGGAAATTTGCACAAAATTTCTGAGTAATGAAACTGTGCCAAATGTAGGTTGTGTATTTACTCAGATTTTCCCGCAAAAGTCCAGTTTCACACATTTTTTCCGACTGACGTACGCCGGTACCATAAAAATATAATTGGAGAAAGATCTTGCAAAATACTTGCAATGGAATTAATCAAATTATATTAAACTGTTTACAGACAGTCATGTTTATTTTATGCACCTACGGTTATTTGTCTATAGAATGCACAGCTTAAATAATCGAAAAACTGAGCGTTTTCCCGCGACATACTTTGATTTAGTATACGAGATATGCAAGTCATACATGTATTAAAATAGGTTCTTTCTAACAGCTTATATCTAGTGCGCTGAATATTGTGAGTCATTTGTTCCGATCTAAATAATTCAATGTAAACAGCAAGATAGATTTATTCCGGACTAACTTGGACCGGTCCAATATAGATCAGACCTGGTTCGAACCCGTCTAAACAGACTGTTAGTCAATCCAAACAAAATAGCAGCTTTTATTAGCTTTAATTAAAGAACAAAAACATCAAACATAAACGTTTAAAGCGATCATCGCCTGAACAACTGAATCCCGACAACAATTAAAGAAATCAAATTATGTACATGTAATCCATTTAACTTAAGTATTTCACACATACTCGAGATATAATTGAGCAAACCGAACGAGTTTAATTACTCATTTACCGAAAGCGGTGCATGATGATGACACTGTGCCATAACACATTATGCATGCCTTATTTAACCAAGGTGAAGAATTCAAAGATATTTAATATCTATTTTTTAATATCTTTCTCAAAGCATTTTGACACGAAACAAAAACATTTAATCATTATACATCTATAGTAGTAGAGAAGACTCCTACATTTATCAACCTAAATATGTGTAATTACGCATTCATTCATTCATTCATTCATTCATTCATTCATTCATTCATTCATTCATTTCTTTCTTTCTTTCTTTCTTTTATTCATTTCTTTCTATCTGTCTTTCTTTCTTATATGCGATATATGAAATTCTTGACGACAAAGAAATAATTTGAGATAATTCTCAATGAAAATGGCAAGTTTCTGCGTCTTTGTTTTCATAGATAGCAAATTCCTCTTTTTCTTAAATACGAAGCTTCATAGATAGCAAATTCCTCTTCTTCTTAAATACGAAATTTCAAACTTCTAGCCTGCTTCTGTGACTGTACAGGCCGGCTTGTGCCTGACCTGGTCGGAAACCAAACTTGTTTTCTCAGGCGAAGGCTCATTTGGTATTTTATTCTTGTACATGAGATTGTTTCTTGGCCTACCTTAGAAAATAAACCGTTTGCATTATTGAGGCGTGTCAGGTTTACACCGCATGGTGCTTTAACAAAATATGTAGTTTAATTAAACATGGAATTTCGTTTTAAGAATCTAGATCTCTATATGCAGACTTGGCTAAGAGTAGCCTGCCTGATATGCAGAATCAGTTTTGTTTGTCAAAACAGCTTTCCTATGACGCTGCCAAATTACCATGTGAGAATGTTTTTATAAGAAGCGTGACTTTAATACCTTGCGGCGACAGCCTAAATACGCTGGATGTCAGGTGTAATCCTTTTAACTACCTTATAATCACTAAAGCGTGAAAACCTACTTTCTGGTCGGCATTTCTGACCATGTCAGACAAAGACCGGATTGGTTATCATTAAAACTGTATCAAGGTTGAACTGCATACTTGGGTCTTATGGAAAATGGTGTTTCACTGCCCTTACACCGCCCGTTTGAGTATAGAAGTGAAGAATTTAATTCGATATATATAGACTGTTTTTTTGCCCAGCGAAAATGTATAAATATTCTAAATTCATTTATTTGGCACGAATTACATTTAATTTCTATATAAATAAAAAACGAATTTATTTAATATCTTATATGTGTCTTTCACATTCGGATCCTGATAGCCTTCTAAATTTATTTTTAACAATATGATTACTACTGCGCAAATATTTTCAAAAGGGGAACAACACGTATATTCTCCATATAAGGTTACAAACAACTAATGAAGTCTATTAAAATAATAAATGCAGCTTCTTAAATCATCTTGAAAATGCATCTGCAAGACGAATGATTTTGTTTACGTTGGTTCTCTGTTATATCCTATATAAAACCATCCGAAGTGACATGGGATTAGCAGATGAATACCCCCGGTCCCTGCATTACGAAAACTTGCCCATGCAATATACAGAGATTTATTTTAGCTATAAAAATTGAAAATTTTCATCTGAAAAAAAAAAAAAAAAAAAAATGATTTTTTTTTATTTTTGCTCAAAACATAGATTGTGTGTGCACGTTAGAACCGCCTCACCGAGGCCCACAATCTATACCCATGCATACCCCAGTTTTGCTATATAAAAGTGGGGTTCAACTGCGCTTAATTAAAATCAAGTTTTCACGCAGAGAAAGCTGCAGAGAAAGCTGTTAAAATAAAGCGATGAAATCTCAACTGTCCCCAGGCAACACTGACATTACCTGGACAGATTAGCCGAATGATAATCGAATATCGCCGGCCAATATCGGATATTATCGGAAAGTCTCCGTAAATTTACCTGAGCGCAAGTAAAATCGATTGCTTGCTTATGTGCCTGTATTGAAATACGACTATTGTCCCGGTTGCCTCCGAGAAGACTCGCCCCGAGTCTAGGCCTGGGGACTACATGGGTAAGGCAACTCCGTTCTGGCAGTTGTCATTATCCCATCGCTGCCACCAAATGTAACGTGCAGCCGAACCAAGCCACAGAAACCCCGTCAGTGGAAAAGCATGCTCATCCACCAAGGGTGGTTTACTGCGCTATATACCTAACACTTACTCTAATCACAAAGTTCCCAGTTTCTAATTTGCATATTACTACCCGCTAATATGCCGCTTATACGTTGCACCAACGTATTCTACAAGGGAGACTATCCCGTTACATTTGTTTTTAATTCACGCGCCCAACAAAACGTGGGCTATCCTCAATTTGAAAAATAAAACTATAGACATGCATATAATTGTAACGGAATAGCTTCCCTTGGAAATTCGAGTAAGTGTTGGGTATATAGCGCAGTAAACCACCCTTGGTGGATGAGCATGCTTTTCCACCGACGGGTTTGCTGTGGCTCTGCTCGGCTCTTCGTTACATTTGGTGGCAGCGGTGGGATGATGACAACTGCCGGAATGGAGTTGCCTTACCCATGTAGTTCCCAGTCCAAGACTCGGGGCGAGTCTTCTTGGATGGGGAAGTAATGTGACGGGATAGCCTCCCTTGGAAATATGCAAATTTCAAACTCGAGACTTTGTGAATCGAATAAGTGTTGGGTATATAGCGCAGTAAACCACACTTGGTGGATGAGCATGCTTTTCCACTGACGGGGTTTGCTGTGGCTTTGGCTCGGCTGTTCGTTACATTTGGTGGCAGCGGTGGGATAATGACAACTGCCAGACCGGGGTTGCCTTACCCATGTAGTCCCCAGGCCAAGACTCGGGGCGAGTCTTCTCGGAGGGGGAAGTAATGTAACGGGATAGTTTCCCTTGGAAATTCGAGTAAGTGTTGGGTATATAGCGCAGTAAACCACCCTTGGTGGATGAGCATGCTTTTCCACCGACGGGGTTTGCTGTGGCTCTGCTCGGCTGTTCGTTACATTTGGTGGCAGCGTTGGGTGTGATGACAACTGCCGGAATGGAGTTGCTTTACCCATGTAGTTCCCAGTCCAAGACTCGGGGCGAGTCTTCTCGGATGGGGAAGTAATGTGACGGGATAGCCTCCCTTGGAAATATGCAAATTTCAAACTCGAGACTTTGTGAATCGAATAAGTGTTGGGTATATAGCGCAGTAAACCACCCTTGGTGGATGAGCAGGCTTTTCCACTGACGGGGTTCGCTGTGGCTTTGGCTCGGCTGTTCGTTACATAATTAATAGCGATTTAATTGTGAATCATAGACTAAATATTTAAGACTAAATTATACCCAACAAAAAGTTTTGGACCACCCATATTTTTTTTTTCAAATCATTATTACTATTCCTGGATCTCAAATAATTTCAATGCCTTTAAGCTCTTCAGAAAGGTAAAACACATAAGTATTATCAATTTCAGCAGCGAATGACAGAGTTTTAAAGTGCATAGGGGTGTCAGAAAAAGTGAACCAAAATTGTCCAAATTTGCAAGGTATAGAGTATGTACATCACTCTTTTGTGGAATTTCTGTATAAACAAATGAAAAAATTTTCACCATTTTCGTGTGGTGTTGAAGCAAGAGAACAACTCAGCTTAGGAAGCTCAGTAGCAGAGAAGTCCTGGGTTCAATCCCTACTGGGGTCGCATGTGCCCATCACTCCCGATGTGTGCGATTTGCTCTTATTTGGTCTGGGTGAGCATTAGTCATCATAGTCACCACACTCATTTCAAAGTGCTAGCCTGGTAATGCTGGGCGCCAAGTAAGGAAGCAATCGGTACCTTGGAGTTCACGCCAAAGTTATACTGACTTTGCCGTTACACACATTATTGACTTTGGGATGACCCCTGTAGGGTTTAAAAGATGCTGACGGGAGCTTAGTGACACTATGAAAAAAAAATATTGTCCTTTATCCCGGTCACGAATTGGATACAGTGACCCGTATAGAACAAAACTTAAAACTGAGATGCTTTAAGAGCAGCAGGCATATTATTATAAAGGGGATGGGCCATACTGAGGTTTCGGGTACTTAAAAGGTCCAAGTAGGCAAAGCTCAGGAAAATCAGAAAAATTCCCACTCCAAAAACCGAGTTGGGAAAAAACTAAATTAAAAATCAGGTACTTATACCATGAAAACATATCGTAAGCCAAATGAGCAGCTATTTCCCCAAAAGGTGGCCACTCAGTTACCTAAACTTAACCATACATAAGGCGCCAACAGAACAAAGCAGCTTAAACACCAAGACATAAAACAAAAAGAACCACCACAAAAGTATCGTTTTGGAACGATCAGTAATATAAAATTACTTGCGGGCTTAAATCGATTTTACATAGCCATAACCTCACCCTCATCTTCTTCAGTGGTTAAGCCTCTTCGGTGACCCTATGAATTTGGTAACATGTAGCCAAAGACAATAAGTGTAATCTTGCAACTTTCAACAATATTACCCAAATGGGGCCAAATATATTAAACAATGGTTAGATAATGAATCTAAACCGATAATAATTTTCAGATTTCTCAGAATACAAATATCAACCTATGGAAACGGTGTATTAGAAAAACGGTGAATCAACGGGGGTTAATCGGAAAAATGTGAAGCATCGGGCGAGGTGTCGGTGACACATCGGGATTTACAATGGCGACACGGTACGTAGTTTTAATCTTCTTTTTGTTTTGTTCCGACATGGCTGGTTGACGTTGCATGTCAAAATTCTGTTTGCTGCAGGAGCTGTAGAAATCATTATTGTTCTTTATTATGTAAACAGTTTGTAAATAAATATTCCAAGAAACGCGTGATTTTGCGCCCCATTTTAGAGGGTATGCCTTTCAAGGTCACGAAAACACATTTTCGTTTGATTTTCTAGTAAAAGAAATGGACCAAGAAGGTCACGTTGGTATTTGCAAATGAATAATAGTATACTGGAAAATTCCCACAAAAAATAAAATCTCGCCAAGCATTGCAAAGGGATTTAATGCTAGGTGCATTTACATAATGTGAGGCATCGGGCAAGTTGTGTGAGACATCGGGGCGAATTTTGTGAGTCATCGGGCAATCAAAACTTATTGCATTAATTTCCGATTATAAACACTCTAGAGCTATTTTTGATCAAGGTAATTTCATATTCCGTGTCATCTTCGACCCGGTAATTTCATATTCCGCATCATCTTCGACCCTTTCTTGTTGGGAAATTAAAGTGCTAGACCGACAAGTGTAAAACGCTAGCGTTCACCTGAATCATTGCCAGTGCCAGACGCACTTGTGTGAAAATCGTTCCCAAACGGATTACCATATATATTCATTTTAAACTCAACAACTGTAGTAATTTTGTAAAGTCCAGTAATATTTTGAGCAATTACATAGCGTCATCACCAAATTGCAATTTTAGTTCCGATGAGCCGTCCGTTAACTGCGAACGACATCTGGAAATATTTTCGGAAATATTAGTTTGTTTCTTTGTTTGATTGGTGTTTTACTTCCCACTCAACATCTGTCAGGTCATATGGAGAAGGGGCCTCGGTTTAAAGTCTCATCCGAAAGACTGGAGAAGCCCGGGATCGAACACACGACCCCTGATTTACAAGGCCAGTAGCTTGGCCACCATGCCACGGAGGCTTCTAAGGAAATATTAGTGATTGCCGTGAAACTACAAATTGCAGTTTTTCAAACATCACTCATATTTCAGAAAAATATGAAGCCTCATTGGAATGTATATAAACGCCCCATGCCAAAGGCGGCCGCAACGTCCATATATTGGTAAAATCCTTTAAAAATATTCTCCAGCACTCAAAGTTGTTCCATGATCTGAAAGTGGTTCAAGTCATAACCATGTTTTGACGTTGAATTGCGAATATCGAGATTGAATGGTGTTGTTGTGTAACGTCCTAGTCAATAATTTTTCATTGCCACCGCTTCCGGGGTAGTTGGCATATACTTTGGGGAGATTAAGTGTCACGTCCAAAGACACTACAAGATGATCATGGTGTTCGAATTCCTGACTTCTCGCTCTGGAGTCCGACGCGCTACCACATAGCCTCAGTTTACCAGGTATATTCTAGAGGACCAATAGCCATGAGAGCGCTCACCTGAAACTTTATATACTGTATTATATGTCCTCGTTTATAGGCCCAGTGCTTGGGTAGTAACACCCCCAGGGGAACTACTTTAAATTTATGAAAATAAACCTTCTGACTGATACGCATTTCTGCATTCTATGTTATTCGTATCAACAGTAGATCTGTTTTGTTTTTTTTTTCAGCCTGCTTGTGCGTTAGCCTCGAATTCTGTTAATTCGTGCTGGCAGTGATTTGTTGTTTAAAAATGTGACAATGTTAATGTCGGTCGTTAATCGTGACTTATTCCCTTTTAGGACTGACCATCTGACTTTCTTGATTATTAAAGGTTATTTCTTTACCTTTCTATCCTCACCGGTGGCACCGGGTTGTGTCCTTAAGCAAGGCACATTAACTCTCCTTAGTTCTTGTTAAATACCCGGGAAGCGGTGGCCCCGTCCAGACATGACTGAATAGTTGTTGACTGGGACGTAAAGCCTTAAATTCAAACAAACCAACTATTATGGTACAGCAAGGTCAAATTGGGCTAAATTTACCCCGCCGTATACCGCTGGATTCAATCAAATTCTTACAGCGCATATTGATGCAGCGACACACGAAACCTGACAAAAAATGGAGTTTACTGATTGGTAGTCAGATCGATTGAGCAACAACCTACAGTGAAAAGTTCATTGCTGTGTTGTAGGTTGTCCTACGTCCTCCACGTTTTATTAATTTTGTTTCAATTGTCCCGTACCCTCAAGCAATTGCTTTCGCTTTTATTTAAATCATATCGAAATCGAAAACATGAACCGAGATGTACTCTTGCAACTTGCTCTCCTTTAATGACATCATGCCTTACTTGGTGCACAGGCTGCACTTGTGCTATTTCACAGAAGGAGAAATAGAAGGACAAGATCTTGTTGGCTTCAGCATGGGCATTACGACCGACTGCTAGCGGAGTTGAGGATAATATATACGACTGATTGATATATTTACAGTTAGAACGTGCTGGAAACGTAGTTCGCGCGTGGTATGAACTGCTTGGTCTTTGTGAGGACGTAGCAAGGACGTAGTAGAAACGGGATGAACTTGGTGAGCGCGTATTGAGGACGTAGTGGAAACGTGAAGGACGTAGTAAGGACGTGGTGCGGACGTTATAAGGACGTGGCGGGGACGTTGTAAGGACGTAGTGGGAACTTAGAAATCCGAAATTGTTTCATTTTGACCCCGTCCTTGCCACGTTCTGGAATTTTTAGAACGTGGTAAGGACGTGGTGAGAACGTGGTCCAGTGTAGACGTAACATAAGTGAGAGTTACAGTTATACGCAAGCACATGACGTAGATACGTATGCGCATTACTGTAACTCGTGCTGTTTGGCCTTGTTACTCGAGTTACTTTTTGCGATCTCGCCACGGCGAGAGCGCATATATAATTGAACAGGGCTGGAATCTTGTTGTAAATCGACCACACTTCCGGTCGTACTTGATTGGACAAGGCAGCTTCGATTGGGTCACACTAAATAGCGCATGCAGGCTCGGGTATGAAAGCTCATGTTGAACCGAGCTGTCAGAGTCTTTTCGGTCTGTGGTTATCGCCGTGGATTTATACGTGGTCATACAGTGAAATTAGTGCTGAGAGATCGCAAACGTTTTGGAAACGCTTATACTTGTGTTACTCGGATAGTCATGTCGAAAATCCTCATTTTTCCCATGAGAAAATAAATGTCCAGTCGTGTGAACTGAGCAACAAAAGGAGATCGAACCTAAAGTTAACATCAATTAATACCGTCAGGTATGCATTGTCCCGGTATATTGTAAAGCTAATCAAACTTGGCAACCTGTCGAAATGTCATGTTTTAAGAATCAGTTATTATTATTGATATTATTATTATTATTATTATTATTATTATTATTATTATTATTATTATTGATTAAGTTTTACGTGCCTTAAAAGCCTATTATTTCACTCATTAACAAATCAGTAGGTGGGGCGAAAATAGGAGTACTCCAGGAAAAAGCACCTGACACATCTGCAAGCAGAACTTGACTTGTCCCACATGTGACCCGTGCGGGGCTCGAACCCTACACGGCGCTCGTGGGGATCGAACCCAGGACCTCTCGCTCCAGAGTGACAGTCTGACGCTCTACCGCTTCAGCTACCGCGCTCTACTAGCGGGGGCTGTGACTGGTATCTTTGTCCCTAGATCTCACAAGAAACGTTAAGCAATCATCTGGCACCTCAGCGGTAGACATCAGAGGGGGCATTTCAGGCCCTGATAATTTTAGGAAAGAAGCTATCCCAATAGATACTGTTCCATGTTATTTCCAAAGATTGGACCTGCGTTTACTGTTATAATTTTCCCAGTCTTCAAATCGGCAACCGAAGAAATTTAAGAATTGGAGACAGTATCTTTTCCAATTATTTCTTACACGTTTTCATTTGCTTCAGCTTCATTTAACCAGCGAAAAAAAAAACAAAAAAAACAAACTATATATATGCGAACAGTGCGATATGACGGACGCTGCGGACGAGGAACGTCCGAATTCTCATCACTGCCGGTGATTAACGTGTGTTTATAGCATCCGTAATTGGGATAGATATGATCCCACTCAAACTAAAAGTTAAAAAACAACAATCATGTACTGTCTAGAATGAAGAAAATAAAGTTTTATTCCATCAAAATTTGGTTGCTCCCCGGCGACACACACAACTTGCCCGGAGACTCACCAAATAATCAATCACCCGGCTGAATCTCGATTTTCCCAGTCTTTTTTACAAATTTTCTGAAGGTTGATAATCAGGAGCTTACTTTTCTATATTCACCAATCTGAATTACGGTTGTTTACATTCGTAATTCGATGTAAGCATAAAAAATAAACAAAAAATACAACCGAAAGTCAACTGAAATGTTTGAGTAGTAAAATGGGGCGCACTGTGGCGATTAAACAAAATACATTTTCAACAATTTTAGGGTTTCCGGGGCTGCATCAAAGACCCTTACAGCTCCTGCAAGTGTTCGATTTGTTTTTATTTACTGCAGTATTTTTAGCTTTCGCTTCAAAATAGAAGTAAACAAACAACGTACCTTTTATCTAGTGCAAATCCCGATGTGTCACCGACACCTCGCCCGATGCTTCACATTTTTCCGATTAACCCCCGTTGATTCACCGTTTTTCTAATACACCGTTTCCATAGGTTGAATATAATCTGCACTATGTATGATTAACAGGGAGACGTTTTAGGGCCGCCTCATGGCGCAACACCAGCCGGATTGGTCATAAAACAAACAAAAATCCGCCAATGCAGATGTTTGTTCGCATCGGTATGCATTTAATGACGTTATTTCCATTCAGCATAATCTAATACGTCATGCGCTCAGCTGGTCGCAAGCACTGCAAGTGACAAGGTTGTTTCCTCCAAGTTAATAATCGCGTCTATTCAGCCAAATAAAAGGTTCTCGCATTTATTGTTTTCATACGAGTAAAGTACATTCTGTCTCGAATGAACATTTGGTCGCTTTGCAAGCCGACGTGGTATTCATAGTATTCTTATATACTGGCTCCTTTGTTTCGAACAGGTCTATAACAAACGTATTGCCCTGCTAAACAAGGGAAGTTTAGGAGGGAGGTTGATAAGTTTCGCGCTTTTTATTATCAACCGGCTGATAATATCTGGCGGGAAACTTATAAACCTCCCGTACATGTACGCTGTTATATATTAGACAAAATACTAACTTAAGTTTATGTAACGGTTCAGCTGTACCGCAAAAAATGCTTTCGCTGTGTTCATGCTTATGCTGATTGTACGTTTTCCCAGCAAATCATGCTAATAGAAAATACAAATTGTTTTCCTACTGAGTATCCGAAATTCTTTGAGACGAGGCAAACATGTATTAGTTCAATAATTCATAATTTCCCAAAACGGTATTTCAAACGTACCGTTGCACGTATATTTCTGTGTGAAAATATTCCTCGCCCCATAGTTTCATTGGTAGTGTAGAAGGTAAGGGTTAGTGTGAGGTTAATGAGAAACCACGGAAGTAGGAACAAACTTCACAAAGTTAGTTTTGACCAGCTGTTTCCCCCATAAACAGCCGTGCATTCAGTAAATGGTCCTCTGTCATTTCAGCATGGGGATAAGCCTATGACAGATCCAAGTAGAAGTGATCTACACTTTCAAATCAGTTTACGCACAATATATAGATATACAAAAATCATACTTAAATGGTATTGAATTATTTGCATTAAATCTTGATCAATAAATAACCTAGACGACGTTTTAAGGGGAAGCAACTGTGAAAGTTATTTTTGGACTTGGCTGCACGAGGAAAAAAAATATCGTTCACAGTTAGTCCGTGGGATTTTTGGCCAAAAGTCATGTCGCGAGAAAACACGCTTTAACAGAATATAATTGGTCTAAGCATACAGCGCAAGGTTTGGTCAATCGGCTCGCTGTGTAGCATTTGTTATAGCGAAACAAAGGAGCCAGTATATAAGTCAGTTAGAGTATGTCGGTATCGGTCAATACGAAAATTATAGACCCGGGCACGTGAACTTAAAGCCTCCCTCGCTGCGCTCGGTCGGCTTTAAGTTCACGTGCCCGGGTCTATAATTTTCGTATTGACCTCACCGACATACTCTAACTATTACTTAGCCGACGGAAAATCTAATAAGTTCACTCAGAACATAATACGGGTTAATCTAGCAATATAGTCGGATATAAGATACAAAACATAACTACATCACAAGGAGAAACACAACTGAAAAGCAAGGGTGGTCGGGTAGGAATGTGGGAATAAAGTCTCATAAAATGGAGAAAACGGTTGGACATGACCATAGCTGTTGACTGGGACACTAAGCCACAACTCAAACAAACAAACACCCATCACGAAAACATGTCCGGGCTATGTATACCCATTTATATTCCACTTTTATAGAGAACAACTGGGGTTTACAGGGGTATACATATTTTCCTTATTTTTGATCCAAAACGTAGATTGTGGGTACTCGTTAGAACCACTTCAGCAGAACCACCTCGCTGAGGCGGCTGTAACATGTACCCATATTCAATGTTTTGAGCAAAAATGTTAAAAATATCAAAATTCTTCTAATGAAATTTTCATTTTTTACAGCTGAAAAAATCTCTGTATATTGTATGGGCGTGTTTTCTTAATGAACTGAAACATAGTGAGGTTCTTTCTGACAGGATTTTGCCTCAGAATCGTTATGCAATTTATGAATATTAATTTATCTTTCTCTCATAGGCGCACTTGGCAGCAGTTCAATGCTTCCAGGAAACAAAGCAATTAATCTTGCTTATGTGCAGAAATTAGGTTTAATAACTTTTTTTCCCGATTTCGCAGCTTCAACAATATCTGTCTAATGCATCGGTTGGTTTGTGTTTGTAATGATAAACTTTATGGCATATTATCAGTTTCTCCAAATACCCATAAAATATGAGGACGGCAAAGGCGTTATATATTTTATCTCAAATGTCAGTTTTAAATAAGCAGTTTAAAGCATTTTTCTTTTAGCATGCGGATCAATGACACATAAAAATATGTTTATGTAGAATCGAGATTTTGATCATGCTGATGTTATGACAACATGAACAACACTTCTAATATCTTTATGAAAACTTGCCCATGCAATAAACGGAGATGTTTTAGCTTTAAAAATTGAAAATTTTCAGCTCAGAAATGTTGATATTTTCTTATTTTTGCTCAAAACATAAATTGTGGGTACACGTTAGAACCGCCTAGGCGGTTATACCCCTGCAAACCCTAGTTTTTATATAAAAAAAACTGGGGTTCAATGGGGTATGCTTTTCATGGACATGTTTTCCTGATGTTCTGGTAGCTGATTTCATTCTTTATTGTATATATGGTCAGGTACATGTGTTCTTTCTCTGAGGTACCTTATTTTAATCGCGCTAGCATCTTTTGTGTATATAAGTATTGTCGGCCACCGTTTGCGAAGCCGTAGCTGTACATCCGTACCATCCACGAACCCTCCTGCAGACCCACGTGTCTCCTTTGGTTCCAAAGAAATGCGGAGGCCCTTCGGTCTCATCTTGTAGAAGTCCGCTATAGCGTCACCTGGGCCTCCATACTTTTCGAATTTACTGTATAGAGTACTAGATGTCGGTACTTCGATTGCGGTGTCGATTAAAGCTTTTAGAACTGGGCTAGTTATACCTCGAACTGAGCGAGACCGTCTAGAGTTGGGTTCATGTTCCCTGATGATTTTGCTTTCAAAGTCCTTATGTTTGGTCAGAATGTTATCCTTTGCTGGATGGTCAAGACCAAGTATCAATAGCGTTAGATGACTACATAGCAAGGCATGTAGATACTTCTGTCTGAAACTTACAAATGCGGTTACGTTTTGTTGATAAGCACTGCCTTAAAATCTTAGAAATTTCAAAATGTATACCGCCTTATACCCCAGTTTTATATCTAACATGTGGTGTACAGGGGTATGCCTATTTTTCTTAAGTTTAATAAAAACATAGATTGTGTGTACTCGTTTAAATCGCCTCGGTTTTGAACATACATTTTGAAAATATCAAATTGTTTCCGATGAAACAAAATAAAATATCTTTAGGAAATCATACACGGTTAATTCACATTTGAAAATTAACTTCAAGATGTGGTCTGCAGCCAGACCAGTAGATAGAATGCAACTTTCTCTGTTGAAAGTAGATATTGTTAAGTAGGTTAAAGAAAATCATTACCTCATGTTTTTTTTTTTTTTTTTTTTTTTTTTTTTTTTTTTTCAAAGTATTCCTACAAGAAATTTAGTTAACCAATAAAGGCATACAAAATGACATTTTCAAAAAGTGTCATTTCCATCAGGAAAACATGTCCGTGCAATATATACCCCCTTATACCCCACTTTTATATAGCAAAACTGGGGTATGCAGGGTTATACATATTTTTCTTATTTTTCCTCCAAAACATAGAGGCGGTTCTAACGTGTACCCACAATCTATGTTTTGAGCAAATATAAGAAAAATGTCAAAAATTTCCTACTGAAAATTTTCAATTTTTACAACTTGAAAAATTAATATATTACATGGACGTGTTTTCGTAATGTTCCAAACTGTTGCATCTAGTGTATCTAGTGTATCGGCATTTCATAAAAAATGTTGAAAGAAGTTGCATTTGAAGAAAAAGTTACGTTACTAACCAAGCAGAGGCTGACCATATTATAAGAATATTCTAGTGTGTGTCAAATACGCATTTCGCCAGCATCAACTGCAGCCTCGAATTGAAAGTGTCCTTTTCATATGACGCGATATAAGGAATGTGTCTTTCAATCTTCATGAATTTGGTAAGGTAACCAGAGAAGATAAAACCCACAGTTATGTAACATAATCTGCATGCAACGTCATTTATATTGAAAATAGACGCGAGAAAGTCTGATTTTTACGTATAAAGATAACGATCGGCTGCGCAGTAAATAATAGTAAAAGTGTTTACCTTCTTAACTGCGACATTTCAAGTTTCTAGCCTTCTTTTGTGGCATACCTTGTCGGACCCAACATACAAATATTACACATTAAAGCGCTTAACACATAAAAGTACTGAAGGCCAAGGGACATACATAATGTGCAAACAACACAAAAAATTCAACACCAAAACATAAAAAATAGAACTACAACAGAAGTCCTCGTGGTTAATCTCTAACTAGTCAATGAATCATCATGGAAAAACAAATAAATTAATATAACCACTAAAATGAATAATTAACGAGGACTCACAGATACAACAAGATGCATGTCGATGAAGATCCTTGGGCGCCAAACAACTCATTGTAATCTGGGGCTATTAAAACATCACCAGTTGAACCCTGGTGGGCCAAGCAACAAGAAGCTAAGGCCCCAACCAACAAAAATGAATAGCTTTAAGTCGGGGCCATCATAGAAAGGTACAAGTAGACAAAGATCAGGAAAAGGCGCAATCAGAAAAAGATTCCCACTCCAAAAACCGAGGTGGGAAAAAACCAAACTTACAATCAGGCACCCACACCATGAAACATATCGTAAGCCGAATGAGCAGCTATTTTCCCAATAGGTGGCCACTCAGTTACCTTAACTTAACTAAAAATATGAAAACATACATAAGGCGCCAACAGCACAAAAAATTTTATACACCAAGACATAAAACAAAAAGAATCACCACAGAAGTATCGACTTGGAACGATCAGTAACACAAAGTTACTGGCGGGCTTAAACCGGTTTTACATGACCATAACCTCACCCTCAGCTTCTGCAGTGGTTCATAACATTTAGTTAGTTATTCGGTCCTCGTGGTGAATCTCTAACTAGTCAATGAATCATCAAGAACAAACAAATAAATCATGATAAACATCCTGATGAATCAAAAACCAGGACTCACAGACTGAGTAAGCTGCCCGACGATGGAGATCCCTGGGCGCCGAATAACCTACTAACTCCGGAGCAAAAGAAAAACACCAGTTGGACCCCGGTGGGCCAAGCAACAGACAAGAAGCTCCGGCCCCAACCAACTAAAATGAATAGCTTTATGTCGGGGCCATCATAGAGTCTGACCCCCGACCCACCGGCGTGCAATTAAAGAAGGCAGCATAGTTATCAACCATGATTGGGTTAAAAACTAAGCATGCAGACTGTCGCATAACATTCAAGTTATAACCTATACGTCTGTAACGTGTTATGATTTTTCTGAACTGAAAAGAAAAATCATTAATTCCTTTAAGTTTCTTAAATTTGTAAACCAAGTCACCATAAAATTCAGGTTCCGAAAGGCCCTCACTTAAAAGCGTCTTTAACCCAACATTATATTTGGAAATCAATTCATAGTGTCTACGATAAAATTTAGAAAATGTTTTTCGAAGTTTATGATACCGATAGCCCTGTTGGAGAAGTTTTGCCGTTAAACATTTATTTCGAGCGTTGAAGTCTGTAACATGATTGCAGACTCTAGCAAACCTAATAAGTTGCGAAATGTATACACCATAAGAAGCACGACGAGGAACGTCACCATCCAAAAAAGGAAAATTTACTATATCAAAATCAAAGTCATCACGCTTATCATAAATTTTAGAAGAAACAAATCCATTAGCAACAGAAAGATGTAGATCTAAAAAGGGGGCTTCAGTATCTGAGATATTGGCTTTGTTCAACTGAAGTTCAGGTGGATAAATTTGATTGACCATACCTTCAAAATAAGGGTTATCAATGTTCAAAAGGTCATCGAGGTACCTAGATGTGGAATTAAAAGCCTCGATAACATCAGCTTGATTATCATGGCTAAGAGAATCCATGAAATCTCTTTCGTAGCAGTATAAAAATAAATCAGCTACGAGAGGTGCGCAATTTGTACCCATCGGAATTCCAACAATTTGTCTGTATAACTTGGTCCCAAATCTAATATAAATATTATCAAGGAGATAGGATAAGGCGTCGCATACATTCTGACATGACCAAAGTGTATACCGACTTTGGTCAGAGGAAGTGAAAAAAGCCTTTCTGTCATTACATGCCAAATAAAGTGAACCATAATTTTTAATGCCCTTTTGAAGGTCCACTCTATCAAATCCAGAAGTTTTTCTTTTATTAGATTATGTGGTAATGTTGTATACAGAGTAGAAAAATCATATGTGGACAAGCTTGTCGCACGGAACCCTCTACACTTCAATTTACTGAGCACCTCACCAGAATTTTTAATTGACCAAAACCAATTTTTATTTGAAGTTTCATACACTGTCTCACAGTATCTTATAACATGAGATTTGATAGCAGTAAGACAGGAAGTTAATAATTTAGAAAGTTCAGTGGTAGTGCAAGAGCTAGAATTTGCAATAAATCTAGCTTTGTATGGTCTTTTGTGAAGCTTAGGTATCCAATACATCGTAGGAAGTTTGTCTTGGCCTTCATTGACACAAACAGAAAACTTAACAGGTAAATCGTTTAAGTGGGCATTAACTACAGACACTTCATCAGTATCTGTCTCCAGATAAGCCCTGGTACCATCAAGCTCCTGTTTTAAGGTGTTAACGTAGTGAAGCCTACAAACGACAACAACATTGTTTGCGGCTTTATCTGCCGGAACCAAGACATACTTTCTATGAAATTCTTGGATACCCTGCTTCAAATGCCTAAATGACGATTTTGGTATAGGAGGTAACAGATTAGTATTTTGTGAATAAAACTTAATACGTTTATCCACGATAGTGAAGATACTTCTTTTCCATTCTTTAAGAGCATTCTTTAAGAGTCTGACGCCCGACCAAACGGTGTGCAATTATAGCAGGCAGCATAGTTATTAACCAAGACTGGGTTAAAAGCTAAGTATACAGACTGTCACATCACATTTTTGTAATATTCTATACGTTTGTATCGTATAATGATTTTTCAAAACTGAAAAGAAAAATCATTTTCTTCCTATAAGTGTCTTAAATTTGTCAACCAAGACACCATAAAATTCTGGTTCCGAAAGGTCATCACGTAAAAGCGTCTTAAACCCAAAATTAAATTTGGAAATTAATTCAAAGTGATGGCGATAAAATTTAGAAAACGTATTTCGAAATTTATGATACCGATAGCCCTACTGGAGAAGTTAAATATTTATTTCACGCGTTGGAGTCCGTGAATGATTCTAGACACTATCAAAGTTAATAAGCTGCGAAACGTATGCAAAATAAAAAGCACGGCGAGGAACGTCACCATCCAAAAACGAAATCACGCTTATCAAATCAAAAAACAAATCATTTGCAACAGAAAGGTGTAATTTTAAAATATTAGGAGCTTCGGTATCTGTGGTATTTGCTTTATTCAACTGTAGTTAGAATATACGAATACGAATACGAATACGAAGGTTTATTAGCATAAAACATCATTACAATGTTTATAGCCACAAGATATACATACAGTGAAAAACAGTAGTTCATACAGTTAACAGAAGAGCAAAAAAGTAATACAAAGACATTCAAATATAGTAATACTGACATATACAATACAGTGAACACTTCAAGTGAGTATAGTATTTTATCAAAAACAAATGATGATGTTTACATTTATTTGAGGAGCATAAATATCGTGGTAGTGACTTATGAAATTCTTAATTTATTTGCAAAATAAATATAATGAGCTAATTTGTCTAATGCTGTTTTGGATGTTACTGACATTAGTGATTCGAACTTGTTTAAAGTTGGCCAGTTGCAAAAGTAGGGTTTAAAATATTTTCTCCGTAATTCACGATATGCGGGACAAACCAGTATAAAATGATACTCGTCTTCTGTTTTGTTCATATTGCATGTTTTACACAATCTAGCTGCTCGTGCTGTTCGATCATAACGCCTGGTTTCTATGAATAAACTGTGTGAAGAGGTTCTTAAGCGCGAAAGAGCTATTCGATACTTAGATTCCGATATATCATCTAGATATTTTTCGTGTTTGAAGTCATGTTTGAATATGCTGTAAGATTGCAAACGACTCGAATTATTGATGTCGGCATACCAGTCTTGTGAGAATGTATCAAATATTCTTTGCTTAATCGCTGCTAGTGGGATATTAATGTCAAATTGGTTATTCCAGACAAAACTGAAACCGTGTTGTTGTAAAATCGTCTTAATTTGGAATGCCCAATTTTTGCCGCCATAATTTCTATTACTATCGGCATCGTCTTTTAGAATTTGATATACATTTTTCAGCAACGTATTATTTTGGGTGATAATTTTAGACCAGTATTTTATCATTATGAATTTTCGGAAGACATCTAGCGGAACGCGGCCCGTTTCTCCATATAGAGCAGACAAATTCGTTGATTTTCGCACGCCCAAAACGCGTCGTAGAAATTTTGTGTGAATCGCTTCTATGTCCGAGGCCTTGTGCATCCCCCATATTTCTGCACCGAAGTTTAAAATGGAGCCGACCAGAGTATCGAATAATTTGCATTTTCTAGACACGGGCAAATCAACATCATTGAAAACAGAGAAAAGATTATATAGAGCGAAGGATGCATGTTGAGCTATCGATTTTTGGCTACGGTACCAGTTTCCGTTTTTAAATAGCGTTATTCCTAAGTATTTAAACGAGTCCACGACTTCTATGGTTGTGTTGTAGATGTAAAAAGTGTGATCGGTGCGTTGTCCATTTTCAAAGATCATAGCTTTAGTTTTTGAGGTGTTGATTTTTAGATGCCACGTTTCGCAGTAATTCTCTAAATCTGTTAACATTGACTGGAGAGTCTGAGGTGATTTTGCAAATAATACTTGATCATCAGCAAACAGGATCAAAAATAATTTTAGGTCATTTACTGTGAAAATATCATTTAGATCTGAATTTATATTATCAGTAATGTCATTTACGAACAACATAAATAAGAGAGGCGAGCTTGGGTCCCCCTGTTTGAGGCCAATATATGAGTCAAAAAATTGTGAAAATGATGAATTATATCTTATACACAATTTAACAGTTGAATACGTAGACTTTAATGCCTTAACAAATTTGCAGCTAACACTTTCCGTCAGTAACTTTTGCCATAAGTATGCTCTATCTATCTTATCGAAGCATTTTTCATAGTCTATGAAAATACAGTAGAGTTTTTCGCCCGAGTTTAGAACTTTTGAAATTATAGCATGCAAAATAAATACACAGTCTGTGACAGACTTGCCCTTTTGGAAGCCAAATTGATTGTCAGTGATTTTCTCGTATTTGACTGACCACTTTGTGAGTCTATTAAGCAATAGCTGTGAATAAATTTTGGCTATGATACTAATGAGCGTTATACCGCGGTAGTTTTGCGCCTCGTTTGGATCGCCTTTTTTGAATATTGGAGTGATTATTCCGTCTCCCCAGGAACGCGGATATTCGCCAGTATTATAGATCCTATTTTATATCTTTATTAAAAACGGAGAAATGAACTCATATGATGCTTTAATAATTTCGGACGGTATATTGTCGATTCCTGGACTTTTATTATTTTTCTGTGAAAATATCGCTGAACGGAGTTCCTCGTATGTAAATTCCGCGTCCAATTCTTCACATACGTTATTTTGATTTACATCAGGCTGCGTATCTCTCTGTTCTGTCGGAAGTTCGCCGAACATGTTTTTAAAATGGTCATGCAAGTCTTGAACATTTAAATTATTCGCTTTAAGGTTTTGCTTTTTATATGATTTTTTAATTTTTTTTTCCAGAATTTGCGCGGTTCACGTTTCGCCATATCATTCAGACGGTTGCCTTCGCGTTATCGAAAGGTTTTTAGTGCCTTTTTCTTAACTCGGTTGTACTTCGTGCGCGCTCGTGTGAAATTAACGCGAGATGTAATGTTTTTGTCACGATTAAATATGTTTCGTGCGGTCGTGAAATCACGCTTAGCGGCCCGGCAGGTATCGTCAAACCATTCCTTATTTTGCTTTTTTGATTTTGAATTTAGACGGCTTCGCGTTTTGCCAAACACGTCAAATGCTTTGTCGTGCTAGAACTGCGAAAAGGACTTGACAGTATCATCGACTGGCTCTGAATCAGCGTCTGACGTCATTTGTTGAATGCGTTCATTACTATTTGATAATACATAGTGAAAATCATCGATCTTAGAGCTGTCCCAAACGAGTTTTCGACTTATTCCGTTATCGTCGCAATCATGGTGCTCAGAATTCGGTGTGATATATAGACTGTATGCTATAGGTGCGTGATCTGAAAATTCGTTAAAATTCAATATTTCAAAGTGTGATAATGTCTCAAAATCAGAATAATTTAACAGTAAGTAATCGACAGTACTTTGGCCTTGATGAGAGCAAAAAGTGAAGCTACCTATATTTTCATCACCTAACAATCGTCCGTTTGCAATAAGTAGTCCGGTGGACTGACATAATTCAATCAGATACCGTCCCTTATAATCTAGGATACGATCCTTGTTTATACGGACTGGGATATCTAAGATATTGATATTTGAGAACTGTTGGTCTAGATACTTATCAAAAATAAAATAATCCAAAGCATCTGCTGTTCTGCAATTCATATCACCTGTAACATAAACTTTCCCAAGTTCATTATATTTAACTATATCTGTTTCTAACTGGTCAAATATGTCATTATTTGTACTATTTGGAGGTATATAAATATGACAAATAAATACGTCCTGGTCAAAGGGAAATAAATCTGCACTAATCTTAACCCATATGATGCCACATTGTTCTTTTTGTACAACTTTTATAAATTTTCTAAGTTCATTCCTATAGTAAAATGTAATGCCGCCGCTCAAACGTCCCCTGTTTCTAGTCCTATTTCCATATAAGTGCTCACATGAAAAACCATAAATATCAAAATTAGTTCTGTCTCTGTCAGAGATCCAAGTTTCATTCAAGAAAATAAGGTCATATTCAGAAATAAAGTTTATAAAATCACTATCAACTATTTTGCGTTTAAGTCCATTCACGTTCCATGATAAGATACGTAACGTCTGCCCTTCTTGACACCACTACTCGTCCATCGGCGTCGCTGGTTTGTGCTCTGCACCGTTAATATACAGTTTCTTTCCGATAAACTTAACGTCCTTTCCCTCGTCTTTAGCCTTTTTCATAATTGGATACAAAGGCTTCCGTGCATCCCGAATTCCTTTCGGAAGCTGAGCTCCGACTCCGAAATTAGCGGTTTTGAGTTCATTCGCGTAATTGAACGAGGCCTGCCTGACTTTCTCTCGATCCGAATAGTAGTGAAATTTGACAACTATTGGGCGTGTTGTCGCAGATTTTTGTCCTACTCTATGTGCCCGATCGAATAGCATGTCATTAGCATCGTCGACATGTAAAACGTTCAGACATAGATTTTTCACGAGTTGACCACAGTTCTCTGTATCCCCTTCCTCCTTTATTCCGTAGAACATGAGATTGTCTCTCATGGAGCGAGACTCGAGATCCGTCAAACGTTTTTCAATTGCCGCAGCTTCATTATTCAGGGACGCAGAGCTTTTATTCATAGTGTCACAGTTTTTCTTGAGATTCTTGATATCATCTTTGACTGATTTCAAGTCTTTTTTATTTGTTTCATTTTCATTTGACTGGAACTGACACGCTTTTTCAGTCTGAATAACACGTATATCCAGTTCCTTTGTTTTAGTCTCAAGATCTGATACTTTTGCATTTATGGTTTTCACAAGTTTTTCTGTTGTATCAATGCTCTGCATTTTTGCCTTTATATGCTTCATGTCCTCGAGCAGCTCGTTTGCCCATGGGGGTGGGGGTGGACCGGGATACGAGAATGTGTTATTATATTGGGATGATGGTGAAACATGTCCATACATCGGTTGAGGCTGCTGTGGTTGCTGAACCTGCTGTGGTTGAGGCATTGTTTGTGGCATTGAGCCAAATGGTGATGGCTGGGTCGTAAAAGACATATTTGCAGCAGTAAGGTTCATAGAGTTTAAATCATAAACATACCCTTAGTTCGATCGTGTACTAGTATTATCCAAAACCTTTTTACACTTTCTTGATTGATCTTTTGAAAGTCTATTGTTATCCGAGCTTACGCTTAGGGCAGCGTTATCGTTTAATGGCGAAGATGCCTGTCTTTTCTTATTTCTCTTTTTCTTATATCCTGCGTGATAATAATCTTTCTTTTTCACATCCGACATTAGCGTGAATGTTAATAAAACAATAGATCCCCATTTGGAATAAAAATAATCCAGTTTAATATCATTTTTTTCATTTTTTCTTAGAGCCGATTTTACTACGTTTTCACTGTATGTCACGTGATATCATTTGATTAGTTCAGGTGGATAAATTTGATTGATCATACCTTTAACATAAGGGTTGTCAATGTTCAAAAGGTCATCGAGGTACCTGGCAGTTAACATCAGCTTGATTATCATGGTTAAGAGAATCCATGAAATTTCTTTCGTAGCAGTATAAAAATAAATCAGCTGCAAGAGGGGCGCAATTTGTACCAATCGGCTGTACCCATCGGAATTCCAGCAATTTGTCTGCATACATTGGTTCCAAATCTAGTGCAAGTATTATCCAGGAGATAAGATAAGGCGTCACATACATTCTGACATGATCAAAGTGTATATAGACTTTGGCCAGAGGAATTGAAAAACATGTTTTTGTCACTACAGGCCATTCAATCCAGAAGTTTTTCGTAAATCAGGTAATGTAGCAATGTAGAATACAGAGTAGAACAGGCAGATTTGCATACCAATGTGGTAGTAACATTCGGTGAAAGATTTTATTAGTTCTCATAGAACATATTTAAGGGTCTATCGAAGAATACAATCGTACATAGTCTGCTTTTTTTTACCTATCACTAAACACGCTTCAACTGAGTATGCTTCAGTATGGTACACAAGACATGCCCACTTAACATGTCTCTGGGAAAAGGTTAACGCAAGTAGGTATCCCTTTTCCGGTGTTAACAAAACTAATAACGTGAGCTGGTAAACCAGCATGGTCAAAATGTTTTTGATTATACATGTTTGATACAAAAGATTTACATGTATAAATTAATCATAAAAAAATTCAATTGAAATGCAATGCGGTTCTTACTGTCAGGAAATCATCAGGAAAACATGTCCGTGTATTGAATACCCCTTAAACCCCACTTTTATATAGAAAAAACTGGGGTTTGCAGGGGTATACCTATTTTTCTTTTTTTTTGCTCCAAAACATATATTGTGGGTACTCGTTAGAACCGCCTCGCCGAGGCGGTTCTAACGTGTACAAACAATCTATGTTTTGAGCAAAAATAAGAAAATTATCAAACTATTTCAGATGAAAATTTTCAATTTTTAAAGCTCAAAAAATCTCTGTTTATTGCATGGGCAAGTTTTCGTAATGAAACACCGATTTATTGCCTCAGAATCGTTATGTAATTTATGAATATTAATTTATCTTTCTCTCATAGGCGCACTTGGCAGCAGTTCAATGCTTCCAGGAAACAAAACAATTGAGCCGCCTAGTGGGAAAACCAACAATGTGGTTTCCGAACAGGTCCGACACAAACCGATCTGTACAAGCACAGAAGCAGGCAAGAAGCTTGAAATTTTGGAGTTAAGTAGAGGAGGAATTGTACTTTCCGAGTAGCGAAAACAAAGGCGCTGATCAGCTTCGCAGTTACTGCGAAGCTGATCTGCGCCTTTGTTTTCGCCTAGGCAGATGGTTGGTTTTCCCATGTGGCGGCTCAATTAATCTTGCTTATGTGCAGAAATTATGGTTTATAAGTTTCAGTAGAAAATATCATTGCGTAAATGGACAATCGACAATTACGGATTTTTTGGCATATTAGAAGTTTCATTAAATAAAGTACGAAGACGGCCAAGGCCAAGGTGTTGTTCAATTTATTTAAAATGCCAGTTTTAAAAAAAGCAATTTAAAACATTTTACTTCTAACATGCAGATCCATGGTACATAAGAAACTCGTATTTTTCTCTTTGTATTTCATCGAACCACTGTAACAACTTCATCATGCTAATGGTATACTGGTCATTGGGCTTAACAACACGGGCACTGTCGGGCAACATAATTTTGTTTTGACCAATATCTTAACCCATATTTGACGAATGGATTTTCCCATCGTTATCATTTGGGTGAGTCCACTTTCATTTTTAGGGGTGTTAGGGGTGATTTTTTATTTTTACCACATTTTTTATGAAGTTCCCCCAAGCAAACAGAATACGGCGTCACATCTGGGGCTATTCTGTTTGCCTATGTCCCATAAAAGGGATGCCAGGCTAAAATGAGTTAATATCGTTTCTGATATTCAGGAAGCTATTATACTTGATTTGATTTCATCCTTTATTATATATTGTCAGGTATTTTTCTGATGTAAGAAATTTTAATCGCGCCAGCATCTTTTGTGTATATAAGTATCGCCGGCCACCGTTTGCGAATTCGTAACTGGACATCCGTACCATCCACGAACCCTCCTGCAGACCCGCGTGTCTCTTCTGGTCCCCAAGAAACACGGATACTCTTCGGTCTTAGCTTGTAAAAGTCCGCAATAGCATCCCCTTCGCTTCCATGCTTAACGAATTTCCTGAACTTTACACTAGATGTTGATACTTCGGTTGCGGTGTTTATTAACGCTTTGAGAATTGGGCTTGTTATACCTCGAACTGAGCGAGACCGTCTAAAGTTGGGTTCTTTTTCTCCGAGAGTTTTGCTGCCATTGGATTTTTGGTCAGTCATAATGTTATCCTCTGCTGTGTGATCGCCACAAAGTACTAATAGCGTTAGATGGCCACAAATCAATGCAGGTAGATACTTCTTTCTGAAACTTACAATCGTGGTTACGTTTTATAGATAATAATTACGTTAAAGTTTTAGAAAATTCAAAATGTATACAGCCTTATACCCAACTTTTATAAAGTAAACCTGTCTGTATAGGGGTATGCCTCTTTTTCTTTTTTAATCAAAAACATAGATTGTGGGTACTCGTTAAAACTGCCTTAGTTTTGAGCAAAATAATTAAAAATATCGAATTGTTTACAATGAAATGGCCATTTTTTTTTCACCCGCAAAAATCTCTGTATGTTGCATGGGCGTGTTTTCGTTATGTACACGTATATAGCGAAGAAACCAGTCACAAATTTTACGACTATAGCTAGATAGACAGTCTATCTTTCTTTAGTATTATTTCTATTTTAATTCTTTACAAAGAGTGTTTACTAACACAACTGTACAAGCCTTAATTGTCAGGTCAGTTTAACTGCTACTGTAACATGTAATCAGTACTACCTGTTGTCATGCGGTGCAGATGGGGCTCGTTAGCCTTGGAAGGCAACTCATCTAGGAGTTGAGCTAGTTCTCTACACAAAAATCTAGCTGGGCAGGGGGAACTCATTAGTCTTGGTTGACAGCCCTCCTAGGAGTTTACAGGTCTCTAAACAAAACCTAAGAAAGGGTAGATGGAGCTCTTCAGCTGTGGCCAGCAATTCATCTAGGAGAAGGAAACTCCAAAATCAAACCTGTGTGTCTGGATATGCCTAGTCCAGATATGCAAAGACTGTTTCGGTAGATGGAGCGGAAGAAATCATCTGATTCAACGGTTCAGAAAGCGATACAGCAACATGTTGTGGAACATGCAGAGCGTGACAAGGCACTCAAGATGTTACGGTCATCCACTGCATCCAAACCCAACTCCAGACGTCTTGACCTGTGTCTTGCCTCTGGGCGCAGCTGGGCGAGGACTAGAGAGTGAGGTTGACGTTGCGCACCTCTTCCTCACTATAATCCAATTTCATAGCGCATGTCATCTTATTTCTCAACACACAAGCACTTGCATACACAACAATTTCATCACACTTGCACCCACATACCTACAAAGTCCTGTGGCGATGGGCGAGTGGCGAAGCAGCAGGTGTAGGACACACTGGGAGCTGTAGTTGCAGACCTGCACACAGGCGGCTCAGTTCTAATGGTCGTTTTCTGTGAGGAGAAGCAGTAAGCAGAATTCGGCAGTCGGCTGAGTGACTGAGCAGACCTATTTAGGACCGCACTGCTCACCCCCATAGCATGGGGAAGGGGCTAGAAAAGGTGCCCTAAACAATTGCCTGCTTCAAACCCCCTGGCTGGTTAACCGCGATCAGCGGGGATCCCCTTAAGCGGTCGAAATACAAAGAAAAAAGCTAGAGTAATCCCCTTACGGATTGGCGCATGGAATGTGCGCACTTTAATGGATAGTGCTGGGTCAGATAGACCACAGCGTAGAACGGCCCTTGTGGGCAGAGAACTTGGGAGGTATGATATACATATAGCTGCATTGAGTGAGACTCGGTTCGCAGATGTTGGGGAGATCAAAGAAGTTGGTGCTGGATACACCTTCTTCTGGAGTGGATGCAAAAGTGAAGAGAGGCGTGAAGCAGGAGTTGGCTTTGCCATCAAAACAAAACTTCTTGGTAAGCTGTCAGGATTGCCAAAAGGCATTAATGACCGTCTAATGACACTGAGACTTCCTCTGACAGGCAATAAACATGCAACTATTGTCAGTGCTTATGCACCCACAATGACCAATCCAGATGAGGTCAAGGACAAGTTCTATGATGACCTAGACAATGTTATTTCTGCAACACCCCGCACAGACAAGCTTATCCTTCTTGGCGACTTTAATGCCAGAGTGGGTACAGACCACCAGACCTGGGAAGGAGTTATAGGTCCAGAAGGGGTTGGAAAGTGCAACAGCAATGGTCTCTTGCTTCTCAGGAAGTGTGCTGAACATGATCTTCTAATCACCAACACTGTCTTCCGTCTACCTAATAGGAACAAAACACCCTGGATGCATCCCCGTTCCAAACACTGGCATCTCATAGACTATGTCATAGTGCGGAGAACAGACAGGCATGATGTTAAAGTGACAAAGACTATGTGTGGTGCAGACTGCTGGACAGATCATAGACTGGTTGTCAGCAAACTCAACCTAAGAATACAGCCTGCGAGGCGACCTCAAGGCAAGAAAGCTCCTAAGAGAATGGATGTCTCAAAGCTGAATAAAGACAGCATGAGACAAGATTTCTTAACAGACATTTGCAACCAACTGGATGCAATGAATCTCAGTTCAGAGGACCCCGAAGAAAACTGGACAGTTTTCTATAAAACAGTTCTTTCTTCAGCTGCAAGCACCTTAGGCCATCCATCTCGCAAACATCAAGACTGGTTTGATGAGAATGATGATGAAATTCAGAGGCTTCTTGAAGAAAAGCACCGTTTGCTCAAGGCACATCAAGATGTACTAGCTCAGTATCAAAGAAAGCAGCCTACAGCAACATTTGTAAGACAGTCCAGACCAAGCTTAGGGACATGCAAGATTCCTGGCTGAGGAAGAAAACAGAAGAAATTCAGTCTTTTGCGGATAGAAAGGACATGAAGAAATTTCATGATGCACTGAAAACCATTTATGGTCCAATGAGTTCTGGAGCCACCACATTGCTCAGTGCAGATGGAAACACTCTTCTCACAGATAAAGAAGCTATCTTGGAAAGGTGGGCAGAACACTTCAATAGTGTGCTTAATCGACCATCAAACATCAATCAGGATGCAATCGACAGACTTCCACAGATAGAGTGCAATGTTCTGTTAGATGAATTTCCTACCGTTACGGAAACTAGAAAAGCAGTTCAACAACTATCATCTGGCAAAGCCCCAGGTGCAGATGCAATTCCTGCCGAAGTTTACAAGGCTGGGGGGCTACCCATGGCAGAGAAACTGACAGAGTTGTTTCACTGTATGTGGAGGAAGGAGGCTATCCCACAAGAATTTAAGGATGCATCCATAATCCACCTATACAAGCGGAAAGGAAATCCTCAAGTCTGTGACAATCACAGAGGCATCTCCCTCCTATCCATGGCTGGGAAGATACTTGCAAAAATTCTGTTAAATCGTCTGAATGCTCATCTTGATCAGACGGGACTTATCCCAGAAAGTCAATGTGGATTCAGAAAAGACAGAGGGACAATAGACATGATCTTCACAGCAAGACAGCTTCAGGAGAAATGCCAAGAACAGAATGTAGATCTATACATGACGTTTGTTGACCTCACCAAAGCTTTTGACACTGTTAGTCGTGATGGACTCTGGAAAATCATGGCCAAGTTTGGCTGTCCACCCAGATTCATAGCTATGGTGCGGCAGTTTCATGATGGCATGCAGGCACGTGTGCAAAATGATGGAGAGTTCTCTGAACCATTTGAAGTAACAAATGGGGTCAAACAAGGCTGTGTTCTGGCACCAACACTGTTCAGCATGATGTTTTCTGCCATGCTTATGGATGCTTTTCAGGACAGTGACACTGGTTTTCCAATCAGGTACCGTTTTGATGGCAACATATTCAACCTCAGAAGGTTGCAAGCCAAAACTAAGGTCCAGACTGATGTGCTAGATGAGCTCCTCTATGCAGATGATATGGATAAGAATGCCAACACAGAGGCAAAAATGCAAAGAGCCATGGATCAAGTCTCACAGTCATGTGATAACTATGATCTCACAATCAGCACAAAAAAGACAGAGGTTGTACACCAACCAGCCCCCGGAAAACCCATGATATAATGAACCAACCATCACTGTGAATGGGCAAAAACTGAAAGTTGTTGACAAGTTCACCTACCTGGGAAGCACTCTCTCCAGAGCAGTGCATATTGATGATGAGATCACTGCCACAATTGCAAAAGCTAGTGTGGCATTCGGAGGACTCCGTGCAAATGTCTGGGAGCGAAATGGAATCAAGCTTGACACCAAGCTGAAAGTCTACAAGGCTGTGGTACTGCCAACCCTCTTGTATGCATGTGAGACCTGGACAGTATACCAACGCCATGCAAAGAGACTTAACCATTTCCACTTAAGCTGTTTGAGAAAGTTGTTAAAAATCAAGTGGCAGGACAAGATTCCAGACACAGAGGTCCTGAGGAAAGCAGGGATGCAAAGCATGCATACAGTCTTAAAGCTAGCACAGCTAAGATGGACTGGCCATGTTATAAGAATGCCTGATGCGCGACTTCCAAAGAAAGTTTTCTATGGAGAACTACAGGAGGGAAAGCGCTCTCAAGGTGGCCAGAAGAAACGCTACAAAGACACCCTCAAAGCCTCTCTGAAGGATTTCGAAATACCAATGGGGTCCTGGGAACAGACTGCACAGGAGCGATCAAAGTGGCGAGGTCTCATCAACAAAGGAGCAGCTCTCTATGAAAAGAAGAGAATCTGTGAAGCTGAAAGAAAGCGAAGAGAGCGCAAAACCAAAACAAATGTGCCACCAGCAGACTCTATGACATTGACTTGCTCTACTTGCAACCGACAGTTTAGAGCCAGAATTGGCCTAGTCAGCCATCAAAGAACTCACCAACACACATCAGCACTATTCAAGAAATAATGATGGTCTTTCTCATTAGTGAGAGACGAACTATCACAAGCCTTAATGCTATATGGTCTATAGCCAAACCAGTAGATAGAGCACCTTTCTCTGTTGACGGTATACCGTAGAAATTGTTAAGTAGTTAAAAGGAAATAATTACCTCATGTTCTTCAAAATGTTCCTACAGGTAATTTAGTTAACCATTAAACGCTTACAAAATAATAACATTTTAAAAAGTGTTATTTCTACCTAATAGTTGCATCTACGTACTACTAGTGCATAGGCAATTCATACGTGTTTTGTTGAAAGACGCTGCGTTTGAGGAAAAAGTAACATTACTAAAATAGAGGCTGGTCTGATTACAAGGCATATTTTTCAGGGTAGGTTAGTTTCATCACAGAAAACAGTAAGAATATTCCAGTGCGCATTTCGCCAGCATCAAAAGCAGCTTCGAAATAAAAGTGTCTTTTTATATGACACGATATAAGGAATGTGCCTTTTAAGGTTGTTTATTTCCTTCATGAATTTGATAAGGTAACCAGAGAAGATTTTAACCGACAGCTATGTAACATAATCTGCATGGACGTGAGAAAGTCTGATTTTTACATAAGATACGAAAGACGCCTCCGTGGTGCAATGGTTAAGTCACTCGCCTTGTAAACCAGGGGTCGCAGGTTCGATCCCGGGCTTCTCCAAAAACAACAACAAAAAACAACCTTCCCGGTTGAGCCTTCGGGTGCTCCCGTGACAACAAAAACCCACAAAAAAACCCTCCTATAGTACTGGTCTCGCCCAGAAAACTGCGCAGTAGCTAATATTAAAAGTGTTTGCCTTTCAACATTTCAAGTTTCCATCCTTCTTCCGTGACTGTACAAAGTCTTTGTGTCAGACCTGGTCGGAAACCAATGTTATGATATGTCTTTTAGATAGAAAATTGAAGACTTGTACTGTTTGCACACTCATTAAAGGGCTAAACCCATAAAAGTGTTGAAAGTCAATGACCTGTAGGCACAATAAACTAACACAGCCAATCTCATGCATTTAACATATGAGCCGCCCCATGGGAAAACCAACAATCTGCATAGGCGAAAACAAAGGCGCAGATCAGCTTCGCGGTAACCGCGAAGCTGATCAGCGCCTTTGTTTTCGCTACTCGGATAGTACAATTCCTCCTCTACTTAACTCCAAAATTTCAAGCTTCTAGCCTGCTTCTGTAGCTGTACAGGCAGGTTTGTGTCAGACCTGTTCGGAAACCACATTGTTGGTTTTCCCACGAGGCGGCTCATATATAGTTGGCATGAATAATGCTACGTCTGCTCATTAAAGGTAAAAGTAGGCATTGGTCAGGATATGGCGGAATCGGAAAGAAATTCCCACTCCAAAACCGAGGTGGGAAAAAACTAAATTAACAACCAGGTGCCTATACTAAACCAGAGGACCAATGGTCCTGTAAACGCTCACCTGAGATCAGCTGCATATACCAATAAACATGTTTGAATATTATGGTATTTAACTCCAGTGCAGGGGCAGATAAGCCCTTGGGCCATTTTCTTTTTTCAGAATCTTCAATATTCTGTCCATTTGCCAATTTCCTGTTGGCTTTTTCCTTCAAATGACATTTTAACAGTTTTCCCAATTCAGATGCACAGGCAACCCCTGTTGACCTTGCCATAAACTTGGTCAAGGTCATCACAGGGTCATGATTTATATATACATTGGAGTACTTTAGCCATCGATGCCTCACGCCAAGTTTCCTTGAAATCAGTCTATTGGTTTCAGAGAAGATGATTTTTGATGGGTTTTTACCATATATGGGCATGGCGGCCATCTTGGTCATGTGACCTAGATTATTTATATATACATTGATTCCCCCATTCTATAGATGCTTCACTTAAAATTTGGCTTTGTTTGGCCAAGCGGTTTCAGAGGAGAAGACGTTTGAATATTATGGCAATATACATGTATATTGCCCCAGGGTGGGGGGCACATGAGCCCCTGGGGTCCAATTTTTTTCAGAATCATTAATATCCAGTCCTACTGCCCATTTCCTGCAAGACTTTCACTTTAAATGACATTTTAAAAGTTTTCCCCATTCAAATGCATTGGTGACCTATGTTGACCTTCCCGTAAAATAGGTCAAGGTCATCACAGGGTCATGATTTATATACACATTGTAGTGCTTGAGCCATCGATGCTTCGTGCCAAGTTTCGTTGAAATCGGTCAACCGGTTCTGGAGAAGAAGATTTTTGAACGTTTTTTACCATATATGGGCATGGCGGCCATCTTGGTCATGTGACCTGGATTTTTTATATACATATTTGTTACCCCTTCCTATTGATGCTAAACATAAAATTTCGCTTTGATTGGCCAAGCGGTTTCAGAGGAGAAGATGTTTGAATATTATGGAGATATACATGTATATTGCCCCGGGGTGGGGGCGGATGAGCCCCTGGTGCCCAATTTTTTTCAGAATCATTAATAATCAGTCCTACTGCTCATTTTCTGCAAGATTTTTCCTTTAAATGACAATTTAACAATTTTTCCCATTCAAATGCATTCGCGACCTATGTTGACCTTGCCGTAAAATAGGTCAAGGTCATCATAGGGTCATGATTTATATACACATTGTAGTGCTTGAGCCATTAATGCTTCATGCCAAGTTTGGTTGAAATCGGTCCAGTGGTTCCGGAGAAGAAGATTTTTGAAGGGTTTTTACCATATATGGGCATGGTGGCCATCTTGGTCATGTGACCTGGATTATTTATATACACATTGGTTCCCCCTTCCCATAGATGCTTCATGTAAAATTTGGCTTTGATTTGCCCTAGCGGTTTCAGAGGAGAAGATCTTTGAAAATGGTGGACGACGGACGACGGACGACGGACGGACGGACGACGGACGGACGACGGAGCATGGGTATACTATAAGCTCACCTTGTGAGCCTGACGGCTCAGGTCAGCTAAAAACGTGTCATAAGCCGAGTGAGCAGCTATTTTTCCAATGGGCGGCCAGTACACCGAGCCATCTTTACAGTCATTGGAAACTGTATTTACAAACCGCATCTTTTACGAATTTATTGTAAATAATAACAATATAAATAAATTGTTTTTTGTCTGCATCGAAGTTTAAACGTCGCAGTCAACAATTAACAGTTATGTCGGGACGAAGTCACCGCTGGATTCATTTTGGAGTATAACATGCATACATTACACACGATTGACATTTCCTCATAATATGGTAAAATGTATACATCATTATAGGACTTCACTTTTGGTTACAGAGCTTATACAATGTACTGGCATCAAATGTTATTTTTGTAAACCATTACAATCAGGTTATTTTTCTGGTAAATCTTTATTGTTGACCAGTGTTCGAAAATATGAGCCGCCTCATGGAAAAACCAACAATGTGGTTTCCGAACAGGTCCGACACAAGCCAGGCTGTACAAGCACAGAAGACAGCTAGAGACTGGAAATTTTGGATTTAGAAAGTAGAGGAATCGTCCTATTCGAGTAGCGAAAACAAAGGCGCTGATCAGCTTCGCGGTACCGCGAAGCTGATCTGCGTCTTTGTTTTCGCCTATGCAGATTGTTGGTTTTCCCATGAGGTGGCTCATATGTTGCTGAACATTTATATCGCCCACCAGGGATTGCCTTTTACATGGTAGACGATGACTGTTGTGGGTCTCAACTTGTAAACGTTCATTCCCACGCTTCACTCATTTCTTGACTTTCACACTACCCGTTGGTACTTTAGTTGCAGGTTTGATAAGAGTTTTGATAAGTTGGCTTGTTATGTATAAAACTTTGTTATGTCTAAAACTTAGCGAGCTTTCTCAAGCGTAGTCCATCTGCCTTGTTGCCTTCGTCGCTGTTAGAGGTTTATTTGTAAGCTAGCATGTCACAGCTAAACGTCAGGATCAAATGAGCCGCATCGTGAGAAAACGGGATTATTGCCTATGCGAAAACAAAGGCGCAGATCAGCTTCGCAGTAACTGCGAAGCTGATCAGCGCCTTTGTTTTCGCTACTCGGATAGTACAATTCCTCTTCTACTTAAATCCGAAATTTCAAGCTTCTAGCTCATTTCTGAGCTTGTACAGGCCGGTTTGTGTCGGACCTTGTCGGAAACCCCGAAGACCGGTTTTCTCACGGCGCGGCTAAAATATTCATGCAATGCATACCCCCTTTGGATTTTCGAACGTTTTGGGCGGGGCTTAACTGATTTTGCATTACTATTACCTAAGAATGCGGTTAGCTACGGGTACTAAAGGATGAAAGCGGATAACGCTTAATAGATAATTTACATGTATTTACATTGTAAGGACAGCAACGGTTAAGATGCGGATCTTGCTGGTTACTTGCGTTTGGCGACGTTCGCTATGGCGCAAGCAATCACTGCTTTTGTTCAAAGTAGAGCCACACTAGTACATACGGATACCTGCGGATAGGTTTTTTGTATCTATTCGTATCTTATTCATGTTCCTGAATGGATCAATTGAGTCATACAGTCATAAAATATGACATTCTCGTAATCACAAATGATTACTTTCTCGAAATGGGGTGTGTGTTATGTCCCACTGCACCACTCATTCATTCGAGACTATCTGCTGTGGTTGGAACGTTGGGTTGGCAGATCACATGATGCATAGCTTCTATAAATAGCACAGCCAATCGATACAATGTATCATTTAAGTGCAATCTCTGACATACTGCGCCAGGGAGTTAGAGCATTGGATTTCTACCCCGGGCGAGCCCCCATCTTAAAAATATATAAATTTGTAAATAAGAAATGATGCGTAGTTTTGAAAAAAAAAAAAATCGACGTCCCTGATGGGATTCGAACCTGGATCACCGGGGTAGACATCCAATGCTCTAAAAATCCCCCCCAAATAATTGTACATGTGATGTAAAAGGACTACATTATAAGGCCCTACCACGGACCGAGACGATCTTAGCTGCCTGTTCACTGACATAAAAATGACTTTTCTCCACAGCTTCCTAAAATGTTTGTCCTCTGCTCCCTGCTCCCTAAAACCCCAAACGTTTTTGCTTGCTCCCAAACTCCTTTGAAATATTTTCTTGTGATTCGCAGAGCGCTGAAAATAAATGAGTCTTCTCCCCAGTTCCCTAAAAATTCTGGAAGGGCTCCATATATTGCGTAGTCGTTTAATTAATTTCCAAAAGGTAAATTAGTATAGATATAAAGTGAAATGATCTCATCGATCCACCAGTTATTTACTAAAAATAACAACTAAACCTGAACTATATTGCATCCATTGAAACAGTTTCATCCAGATTCATCCAGATTCATCCTGATCTATTTTAGGTATGACTGACAACATAGATTAGTTCATCAGGAAACATGTCTGTGAAATGTTTACCCCATTAAACCCCACTTTTATATTTGGAAAAAAGGGGTTTGCAGGAGTACACCTATTTTTCTTATTTTTGCTCCAAAACATAGATTGTGGGTACTCGTTAGAACCGCCTCGGCGCAAACAGCAAAAAAAAATAAACACCAAGGCATAAAACAATAAAAACCACCACAGAAGTATCGCATTGGAACGCTCAGTAATATTAAAGTACTGGCGGGCATGAATCGATTTTACAGGGCCCCTAACCCAGAGCAGCTTTTATTTAAACAACAACTTCATAATTTGTCAAATAGTCTTGTAGCTGATAGACTTTAATATGACTTCATTGTTATTGTATGCGGTCAAGTACTTCTATGTGAGCCGCCGCATGGGAAAACAAACAATCTGCATATGCGAAAACAAAGGCGCTGATCAGCGCCTTTGTTTTCGCTACTCGGATAGTACAATTCCTTTTCTACTTAAATCCGAAATTTCAAGCTTCTAGCTCTTTTCTGTGCTTGTACAGGTCGGTTTGTGTCGGACCTTTTCGGAAACCACATTGTTGGTTTTCCCACGAGGCGGCTCATTTGTCAAATAGTCTTGTAGCTGATAGACTTTAATATGACTTCATTGTTATTGTATGCTGTCAAATACTTCTATGTAAGAAATTCTAATCGCTCCAGCATCTTTAGGATACAGGAGTATTGTCGCCCACCGTTTTCGAATATGTAGCTGGACATCTGTATCTCCCACGAACCCACCACGCGTCTCCTCTGTTCCCATGCTGACACGGAGACTCTTCGGTTGTAACTTGTTAAAGTCTGCAACAGCATCGTCTACGCTTCCACGTTTAACGAATTTTCTGAACTTTGTACTAGATGTTGACACTTCTATTGCGGTGTTTATTAAAGCTTTGAGAACTGGATTGGTTATGCCCATGACTGAGCGAGATTGTCTAAAGTTTGGTTCATTCTCCTTGATAGTTTTGCTTTCAAAGTTTTGATTGGACAAAATATCATGCTTTGTTGGTTGATCAATACCAAGTACCAATAGTGTTAGCTGCCCACAAATCAAGGCAGGTAGATACTTCTTTCTGAAACTGAACAACCACGGTTACGTTTTATGAATAATAAATACGTTAAAGTCTTAGAAATTTCCATCATCACGAAAACATACCCGCGTAATGTATACTTAGTAAAGCTGGGATGTACAGGCCTAGGTTTTGAGCATTGAAATTAAAAATATCAAAATGTTTCCAATGAAATTTTCATTTTTTTCACCTAAAAACCTCTCTATATTGGATGATTGTGTTTTCGTAATGCACACGTATAAAGCGAAATAATCAGTCACAAAGGCTTTTTTACGATTGTAAATAACCCATCTTTCTTTAGTATTATTTATATTTTAGTTCTTTTTGAATATTGTTTGCTATATCTACTACCAGTCTTATGATTACTGGCAATTTTTCTGTTGAAACCATTTTTCTGTAGAAAGAATGCACTGTTGAAAGTAGAAATTGTTAAGTAGTTAAAAATCATTACCTCATGATCTTCAAAAATGTTCCTACAACATGTACAAGTAATTAAGTTAACCAAAAAATAGAAATGTCATGTCTACCAAACTTTGACATCTGCATAGGAAAAAGTAACGTTACTAGCCAAATAGAGGCTGGCCATATAACAAGGCATGTTTTTTCAGTGTACATTATTCTTTCGTCCCAATAAACAGTAAGAATATACTACTGTTCGCCAAATACGCATTTTACTTGCATCAAATGCAGCCTCAAATTGAGAGCCAGTTTTATATGACACGACACAAGGAATGCATTATGAGCCGCCCCATGGGAAAACCAACAATATGCATATGCGAAAACAAAGGCGCAGATCAGCTTCACGGTAACCGCGAAGCTGATCAGCGCCTTTGTTTTCGCTACTCGGATAGGACAATTCCTCTACTACTTAAATCCGAAATTTCAAGCTTCTAGCTCTTTTCTGTGCTTGTACAGGTCAAATTGTGTCGGACCTGTTCGGAAACTACATTGTTGGTTTTCCCACGAGGCGACTCAAATAACATTTGTTTCATGAACTTGATAATGTAACAAGAGAAGATTAAACAGTCACTTATATTATCTCAGATGTAACATAACTGAACCCATAAATGACGAATGGACGAATGAGCCGCCTCATGGGAAAACCAACAATCAACATATGCGAAAACAAAGACGCAGATCAGCTTCGCGGTAACCGCGAAGCTGATCAGCGCCTTTGTTTTTGCTACACGGATAGTACAATTCCTCTTCTTCTTAAATCCGAAATTTCAAGCTTCTAGCCTGCTTCTGTGACTGTACAGACCGGTTTGTGTCAGACCTGTTCAAAAACCACATTGTTGGTTTTCCCATGAGGCGACTCAAATGATAACCAGCATGATGAATCAAAACAAGGACTCACAGATTCAGTAAACTGCCCGACGATTGAGATCACTGGGCGCCGAACAACTGACTGAAATCCGGAGCAAACGAAAACTACCAGTTGAACCCCGGTGGGCCAAGCAACAGACAAGAAGCGGCCCAAACCAACTAAAATGGATAGCTTTACGTCAGGGCTATCATAGAGTCTGACGCCCGATCCACCGGCGTGCAAGTAAAGAAGGCAGCAGAGTTATCAAACATCTTACGAATATGAAAATTCGTAACTAAGAAATAATGCATAGTTTGAAAAAAAAATCCACGCCCCTGATGGGATTCGAACCCGAATAGCCTGGGTAGAAATCCAATGCTCTAACCACTGAGCCAAAGAGTCGACTCCCTGACGCAGTATGTCAGAGATTGTACTTATATGATACATTGTATCGAATAGCTGTGCTATTTATAGAAGCTACGCATCATGTGATCTCGAATGAATGAGAGGTGCGATGGGACATAACAAACATGATTGTGTAAAAAACTAAACATGCAGACTGTCACATATTTTTGGGGAATTTCTTTCACAAAGTTTTATAATCTGAAACTAAAGGTTAACGATAACCTCACCCAAGAATTACTGCTGAATTTATAATTAATGGTCTGACAATCGTTAGCTGTAATCTGCTCTAAACCATATCATAAAAGGTGGATGAAATTATCAGAAGAGCTTAAAAACTGGCGTCTTTAAAACTTTCTCAGGTAATCGATATTCCATTAAGTTGAACAAGAATATAACGATTAAAACAGATGATTGTTATTCAGTGCCGTGTGGTGGGCCTCGAGTTCTATGGCTGGTCTGATATCGTGTTAAGCATGTTGGTCTGATTATCCATAAAGGGAGAGCTTCTGAGGGAGCAAAAGTGGTACAAATCATTACGAAAACTTGTCCATGCAATATACAGAGATTTATATACCTATAATTCCAACTTTACTAATTTCCTACATTCTGATTGGTTGTTTGGAAGACTTTATACTTCGATAAAAGCAATGCGTAAGAATACTCAGTTTTCACCTTAAAACGGCGCGACGTTACGTGATAACGTGACGTTTCTTCGTAGAAACGTTGACGTCACCAAATCTAAACGTCATAAAAACAATGGATGAACGCGATTTGAAGGCGTTAAAATTTTTATTTCTTTTAACAGAACATCGCACGGTAAGTGTTTTAATCTTCTTCTTGTGTGTTGTTTTGAGGTTTGAATTTCTAGTATTCCGAGCCCCAGTTCAAAGTCGACATGTCTTTCTATCGGCCCAGACGGCGATATTTTCTCCCAAAAGCATCATTTTGAATGAAGGGGAGATGTTTTAAAGTTCCCGCTTTGACAGCCTGCCTATAGCAAGTCAGTTATAGCTTCTACTTATTGCGAGAAGTGAGTTTTATACTTTGGAAATTTTCAAGATGGCTGCCTCATGAAGATCCATTTTGCTCTATTTTCCTTCCGCTGACTATAAAATATTTAAATAAATGTAGACAAATGCAGTGTAATGAGACAAAGTTGGAATGTGTAAACTCAGGCGAATCACTCACAAACTTTTTCATAAAGCCCTTCGGGCTTTATTTAGTTTGTGAGTGATTCGCCTGAGTTTACACATCGATAAAATCAACAAAAATAAAATTCATTCCTATAACAAAACATGAACATTTTCAGCAAAAAAAATTGATATTTTTCTTATTTTTGCTCAAAACATAGATTGTGGGTACACGTTAGAACCGCCTCTAACGAGTACCCACAATCTATGTTTTGGAGCAAAAATAAGAAAAATAGATATACCCCTGCATACCCCAGTTTTGCTATATAAAAGTGGGGTTTAATGGGGTATACATTGCACGGACATGTTTTCTTGATGCAAATATTTGTTCAATTTATGATTACTGTTGGTGCTATATGATCAAGGGATATAAAATGTCCTAATATCTGTGCATGTGTAAATAAAGAAATCAATTAAGGACAATACCTGTGGTACCACTGTTACTGTCTTTAATCGTTTATTTTTTTGGTAAGCTGTGCAGTAAACCCGCCAGTAACTTTGTGGTACTGATCGTTCCAAGTCGATACTTCTGTGGTGGTTCTTTTTGCTTTGTGTTTTGGTGTTCTAAATATTTTTGTGCTGTTGGCGCCTTATGTATGTTTGCATATTTTTAGTTAAGTTAAAGTAACCGAATGGCCACCTATTGGAAAAATAGCTGCTCATTCGGCTTACGAAATGTTTTCATGGTATAAGTGCCTGATTGTTAGTTTGGTTTTTTCCCACCTCGGTTTTTGGAGTGGGAATCTTTTTCTGATTGCGCCTTTTCCTGATCTTTGCCTACTTGTACCTTTTGCCCTGTGCATCAAATATTGATTTTTCTTTTGGGCCCCTATCTGGGTTCAGAATCATTATCAGACAATGTCTCGTCCATAATCGGAGATCAGCTAATGACCCTCAAGAGATAGTAATACAGGTCTTTAAGCTAGTCTGTCTGAGGAGCAAGTCACTAGTTTAACCTTTTCCGTGTTTTCATTGCTACAAATATGAGTGAGTGTTTTGTTCTATTTTAAGTCATTTTCATTTCAGTGAATTCAGATGCAAAGTATTATCGAACTGTGATCATCCTTACACTATGATATCGTAAGTGTATAAAGTTTAAGTTTCATGACGAAATTTCAGACAATCTTGCCTCAGGATCACATGAATGGTAAACATTGCATGGACCTTTTATCTTACTTCCCAGACACAATGGTAGAGAAAAAACATCATGCCATGGATATATGTCTGCATTAATTACTATGGTTTCAAATTGCCTTTCTATCATACTAGACTTATTTCACAAAAAGTTCATAAATACAAAATAAACGTATGTCCAGCGAAAGTCCCTCGTTAATCATGAACGCGTCTCACTGAAATAAAAGATAGGTTACAACCTAGTAAACCAATCTGTATACCAGATAATGACAAAGCTAAAAACAGAGTAACCGATCTTAATTTTTTACGATATTGTGACTTGCAAAGTTGGCATCCACAAAGGTTCAATTTGCCTTATGATGGACCGAAGGTAATAGGCTTTTTAATCTCTTAATTTTCATCCGCTCTCGCGCTTCAGAACAGTACCTTTGTTAAAGATTCTCATAGGATAAAAAGGTACAAGTAGGCAACGATCAGGAAATGAGGCAGTCAGTAAAAGATTCCCACTCCAATAACTGAGGTGGGAAAAGACTAAATTAACAATCTGGTACTTATACCATGAAAACATATCGTAAGCAGCTATTTCTCAATAGGTGGCCACTCAGTTACATAAACTAAACTAAAAATATGAAAACCTACATAAGGCGCCAACAGCACACACACACAAAAAAATAAACACCAATACATAAAACTATAAGAACCACAATCGCCTTTGAACGATCAGTAATATAAAATTACTGGCGGGCTTAAGTCGATTTTAAGGTACCTATACTCACCCTCAGCTTATGTAGTGGTTCACAACATTAATTAGTTGTTCGGTCCTCGAGGTACCTAGAAGTCGAATTAAAAGCCTCGATAACGTCAGCTTGATTGTCATGGTTAAGAGAATCCATGAAATATCTTTCGTAGAAGTATAAAATAGATCAGCTACGAGATGGGCGCAATTTGAAAGCTTTCTCGAAATATATTCATAAAAGCAAACTGAATACGTATGTTTACAAGGCCGTTATACGTATCGTAATGTCGGTTTCTCTGAATGAAAAGTAACATTAAACTATAAACAAATGTAGTGATTAATATATATAACATATAACCATAATATGCTTTTGTTGTCGCAAAGAAGGTACGTATAACAGCATCTGTAACAGCATCTGTAATTGCTTGAATTTGGATAGCATTCATAATTTCAGGAATAAACGCTGGCCTCTTTTCACCATTGTCAGCTTGCTCATCCTGGTAAATTCCGCGGCAACACGTGCAGTTGGTGATCTTCATCTATGGTACGAGTACCAGCAAGACATCCAAAACAGACTGACAAGCGATGACCTTCAAGAAAATACACAAATACCAAACGCTCGAAATTCTCGTTCTGTTTTGGGAACAACGAGAACCGCAATCGGGGCTCTAATTAGTAATGCCGTGGAGGTACCGACTTCTAGTACAAAATACCGGAAACTCGTAAAGCGCGGTAAATTACGAGATGCATATGCTGACTTTAACAAGTTGAAACAAACAACAGTCTTCCGGGAATCATATGTTCGGCAAGGCACCATTCAAGGTTTCGTAGGGGATACGGAGCTACGCTTTCAGATTCGCCCACGGTGGCCTACCATACTTATTTACCCTAAAGACGCAGATCCAATTAGGCTTGTTTACATGGATAGAAACGAGTTATATTAATAAATGACAAGAATTTCTGCCACGCTTCCCTATATCATATTGGCACGGAAAAGGACCGAACCCACTGGTAGCTAGCTTATCTTTTAGTCCGCTTTCAGTGATTCTAATTCCATCGATGACACTAAGTATTTCTATTTATTCACTCGATGGAATTAGCATAAACGATGGAATTAGCATAAACGAAAATTGCTAAGGATTCTTTAGGATTCTGATGTAAATTCTTGAAATTGCAGCAAAATTGTTTGGCTTTCCCTGCCAGTTTTGTAAAGGGTCACTGATGAAGGTTCATTACCCGAAATTGTACAATATGGCCCATCTTTTAGCTTTGAATGTTTTACTGCTTCCAAAGGATCAAACAATTATTTTAATTTGCTATTACTGCAGCTGGTGTTGTGCCGTGTGGCGGCCCTAAAAAGTCTCCCCGTACATCACCCATAGTGCAGATTATATTTTTCTTTTGATCCTTTGGGATCAGTGAATATATTTGGAGTATTTCAAATATATTGTACGTTAAGAATCATTTTCTTAATAGTATTTTGACTATTTGGCCCCTTTGGGAATATGAGTCTTTGATTTAGAGTACACTGATGTAAATTCTTGAAATTGCAGCAAAATTGTTTGGCTTTCCCTGCCAGTTTTGTAAAGGGTCACGGATGAAGGTTCATTACCCGAAATTGTACAATATGGCCCATCTTCTAGCTTTGAATGTTTTACTGCTTCCAAAGGATCTAACAATTATTTTTATTTGCTATTACTGCAGCTGGTGTTGTGCCGTGTGGCGGCCCTAAAATGTCTCCCCGTACATCATCCATAGTGCAGATTATATTTTTCTTTTGATCCTTTGGGATCAGTGAATATATTTGGAGTATTTCAAATATATTGTACGTTAAGAATCATTTTCTTAATAGCATTTTGACTATTTGGCCCCTTTGGGAATATGAGTCTTTGATTTAGACTACACTGGTGTAAATTCTTGAAATTGCAGCAAAATTGTTTGGCTTTCCCTGCCAGTTTTGTAAAGGGTCATCTTTATACGAATATTATGTCATATTATGTTAATAAACCTAAAACGATGCCGGTTTGCAACAGAGTAGTCAGCAGAGTACTTGATTGCCACTAAGAATGGTCCAGCAAACGTCAAAAAGTCCACTTCAAATCGGAAGCTGAATGATTCATTGACTAGTCAGAGATTCATCACGAGGACCGAACAACTAACAAAATGTTGTGTACCACTGCATAAGAGGCTGGTTTAGGGCCCTGTAAAACCAATTTAAGCCCCCAGTGACTTTATATTTCTGATCGTTCCAAGGCGATACTTCTGTTGTGGTTCTAATTGTTTAATGTTTTGGGGTCGAATCCTTGTGCTGTTTGAGTCTTATGTACGTTTTTATATTTTTAGTTAAGTTCGGGTAACTGAGTGGCCACCTATTGGGAAATAGCTGCTCACTCGGCTTACAATATGTTTTCTTGGTGCAAGTTCCTAAGTGTCAGTTTAGTTTTTCCCACCCCTCGGTTTTTGGAGTGGGAGTTTATTTCTGATTGCGCCATTTCCTGATTATTGCCTACTTGTATTTTACTGGGAATGAAACCAACGCCTACTTGTCACATTATCAACTTTGCATCAGACCGCTCCCCGAGGTCCACGACCCAGCGTCGTACATCTACTATCTGTTTTAATCATTATATTCAAACTTCTAAGGAAATATCGTTTACCTGAGAAAGTTTCCGAGACGTCAGCTCTTAGCTAACTGATTAAGTTCATCAAGGCAATTAACCGTTACAACTAACCGTTATCAAACCATGAATCCAGTAATAGTAATTGGGCTTAGTTATTTTTGTGTCGAGAGGAAACTCCAACACACACTCTGCGACATGCCTTGGAACTTTGACATTACAATAGATATTTTTGTTTCAATTTATGAGCAATTAGTTTATATCCGCTCTTCTCAGTAATATACTTTTTCTGTGATATTTCTATTATGATAACTTGCACGACAGCCGTTGTGACTGAACTGTTTCGTGAAAAATCTATTGTTCGTAAGTGTGAAACAACGTGCAAATCAGAAGCAGATTCGTTGTGTGATAGTCCAATAAACAATAAATAGTTCCAATAAACTGATCTGTATACTACTTTCTGTCTTTGCTTTAGTGTAAAACCTAGTCTGTGTCCTTTTGTCGACCACGTTATGTCAGACAATATAACAGCCACGTAAATAGGCCCATACCCAGGCCCACAGTATCCATTTTATCATTACGAAAACATGCCCATGCAATATACAGAGATTTTTAAGCTGTAAAAGAGGAAATTTTTCAGTAGAAAAGTTTTGATATTTTCTTGTTTTTGCTCAAAACATAAATGTACGTGGGTACACGCAGTGATCTATAATACAAGTGATTGGACTCTAGCCCTATTTTTTAGAATATGCTTGTCTTGCCACTAGGACTGGGCTGGACAGGTATTCCAATAAATTGACTTTGCAATTAAATAAGGCAAAATATTCCAAACACTGCCTGTGTTTTACAAAATACTCCTACAAGCATACTGAACATAACTTAAAAAGAAATATACCATTCTAAAGATGAGCTGTCCCAGTGTTGTTTTATATAAAATTCAAAAAGATTGAGTGAATACTTTTATATAATAAGAGCTGTCGCACGACAGCGTAGCTCGCCTGACTTGTGCTTTGACACTAAATCTATTAGATCTATGACCAAAGACATTGACCTCAATGTCGCTCAGGTGGGTCGTGATGGTACAGCATAAAACTGCATAAAACAGCATAAAACTTCAGACCAATATCTACCAACATGCTAAGTTCAACTTGATCCATATCAATTTGATAAAGATAGACTTATGATCTAAAACGTAAGTCTGTGACCCTGACCACAGGTGAGTCAAGATGCTACAGCATAACAAAAGAATAATATCTAACTGCAAAGTATCAACTAGATCCATCCATCTGTTCCAGCAATATACAGTTCAAAGCACTCTAAGCAAAAGCTTTAACATAAAATTTCAAAGTCTGTGACCTTGAACTCAAGGTCACCCAGGTGGGTCATGATGGTACAGCATAAAATTTCAGACCAATATCTACCAACATGCAAAGTATCAACTTGATCCATCTACATATCCAAGAGATATACTTATAAAAACTTTAACCAAAAACTCTAACACAAAAAGTCCGTAACCTTGACCTCAAGGTCACCCAGGTGGGTCATGATGGTACAGAATAAAACGTCAGACCAATATCTACCAACATGCAAAGTATCAACCTGATCCATCAACAACTTCAAGAGATATAGGCTTATAAAAACTTTAACCAAAAACTTTAACAAAATATTTCTAAGTCCGTGACCTTGACCTCAAGGTCACCCAGGTGGGCCATGATGGTACAGCATAAAACTTCAGACCAATATCTACCAACATGCAGAGTATCAACCTGATCCATCAACAACTTCAAGAGATATAGATTCATAAAAACTTTAACCAAAAACTTTAACATTTTGAGCAACGCCGACGCCGACGCCGACGCTAACGCTAACGCCAACGCCGACGCCGACGCCGGGGTGACTGCAATAGCTCTTCCTGTACTTTCGTACAGGCGAGCTAAAAAGGCTGTTACAAAAGAGGTAAAAAAAACTTCTTCTGGAAGAAAACAATTTTTCTTCATTTTTTATACAGATGGCTTAGGTGTAATTTTTGGTGTATATATTCAAACTTGACATCAAACAACAGTCCATCATGTGCTTAAACAAATGACGTGTTTTGCTTGAATAAAAATGCAATATATAAGAAGGAGTAGTTCGTAGAAACTGACCACTATAAACACATATGTTCTTACTTATTCTCAATGTAAATACCTATTGGACATATTCTAAAACCTGGCCTGACTCCAAGTCAAGCATACATTGGAAAATGATAATAACAGTACTGAAGTTTCAGGTTCCTGTTAATCTACTGTCCCTGGTACACGTTTGAACCGCCTAGCAGAGGTACCCACAATCTGTGTTTTGGAGCAAAAATAAGGAAAATAGGTATACCCCTGCAAACCTCAATTTTTGCTATATAAAAGTGGGGTTTAAGGGGTTATACATTTCACGGACATGTTTTCCTGATGTTTCTGTCAGCTCTAGTCGGTAATTAGATTCTGGTAAGTGTAGACATGAAGAGAACTGACGTCCACATTAGGTCGATACCCCAAGCAATCAACGGTGAGTTTCACTGTTGCAGGATGATTTTGGCTGGAAAATGGAACAAATAGAAGCAAGTAGTCTAATATGCTGCTAACAGAAGCGATATTAGTTGACAATTTTATGCTGATCCTGCAAGATTTTCTGTGCCATGCATGTAATCAATAACGACATCCACCAAACGAATAGCTAACGTAGAAATTGCTTGATATTGGCGAAAACGAAAAAAATATTTCGGGTGATAAATATGGAATGAAACAACACTGAACAAGACGTTGTGTTTATTAAAGAAGACAATCGACTTAGCTTACGCAATGTACGAGGGGGGTTCAGAAAGTTCTGTCATAGGTGTTATAACTTTGTTAATAGACATAATAGGTTGCTGTATTATGCCTTGATTGAAAGGACTACATTTCTCCTATATAATGATGCCAAAACAATGCACGAAAAGAAATAAATACTTCGAAATAGACGCCCTGAAAGACACCAAGGGTAAACCACTGGCACGTTTCTTAAATTTGTGAATATTATTTAAAGAAAATCGACTTCGAAAAAATATAATCCATGTAATATATTTTTGAAAGATAGATGAATATATCCTGCAAAAATCAAAATCATTCAGCAGAATTTAATTGAGTTATAGTAAAATGAAATATTGAAAATGGCTTGTTGTACATACATTAAAAATACAGTTTAAATTCAAATGACATTTATTGACATCTACACGTAGTCCAGGGAGCTTAAAATGCATTTAACCGTTTTATTGTTTCATCCTAGTGTGCTCTATAGTAAACTTATAAAAAAGCAAACACATATAATGGTGCAGCGGTGCCAGATACGCTATAGGGGTACGTATTTTAATGACGTCATATACATTGCTTTATTATAAAGTCAGCATAGCATCGATAACGGCATTTTTTGTCACATTGCTTTTCTAAATATATTATTACTTATAACTGTAAAGTTGGAGAAAATTTGATCGGAAGTTATAAAGATATAACGCATGAAACGCACACAATAATATTCACAAATTCAAGAAAACGTGCCAGTGGTTTTACCCCAGGTGTCTTTCAAGGCATGTATTTCGAAGTATTTATTTTGTTCGTGCATTGTTTTGGCATCATTTTAAAGGAGAAATGTAGCCCTTTCAATCAAGGTATAATACAGCAACCTATCATGTATATTAACAAAGTTATAACACCTATGACAGAACTTTCTGAACCACCCTCGTATAGAACTAAATAGTAAGGATAAGAAAAGAACACTTTTCTCTCTCGGCAATCTCGAAGATAGCTGCCAGAATATATCAAGGCAGTAATAATTAATACCTCAGGTTGAATCTAAACAGTACTTACATTCATTAGACAGTGGAATGTTTTATAAGCCAGCGAAAATCTGCTTTCGACACTTGCAGAACAAACTGTACAACCACTTTTTGACCATTGGATATTGATCTGCATAGAAGGGTTGCTTTTTCGTGAGACTCTTCTGAGAGATACGTTGCATGGTCACCTAGATATAAGTAGCTTTGATAACTTGAACAAGGTGTAAGATCGTATCTAGGCAGTGAGTATCAAAGAAGTCTGTCAGATAACATATGAATTAGATTATGTGGGGTTTTAATATTCAAAGATAGCATAATTTCATGAATCTGCTCATTTTGCGGTGGCAAGATTCCAAACGGCGGTTAATACAATCAAGAAGCAATAAATGCCTCTTCAATTAGAATATCTGCATGTAGTTTATTTTTCAATGTTGTATAACGGAATAGGATCGTGCACAAAAATACATATGTCCATCTCATCAGGATTACATGTCCGTGCGATGAATACCCCTGTAAACCCCACTTTTATATGGCAAAACTGGGGTTTGCAGGGGTATACCTATTTTTCTTATTTTTGCTCCAAAACATAGATTGTGGGTACTCGTTAGAACCGCCTCGGCGAGGCGGTTCTAACGTGTACCCACAATCTATGTTTTGAGCAAAAATAAGAAAAATATCAAAAATTTTCAGCTGGAAATTGTTCAATTTTTAAAGCTCAAAAATCTCCGTTTATTGCATGGACAAGTTTTCGTCATGTGAGTTAGGATCTTTTCCGCTACAGTGGCTGTCGTAAGGTTGCGTTCTGAACATTGTACCACAAAAATGTTATTGCATACAACAATGACACTGCCATTAATTCAAATACGTCTCTAGAAATAAATAAACAGTTGTCAAAATGATGTACCAGATGTGGAAATAAATGCTAACAGTTAAAAAGAGTCTAATAAAAAGGTACAAGTAAGCAATGATCAGGATAAGGCGCAACCAGAATTCCACTCCGAAAACCGAGGTGGGAAAAACTAAATTGACAATTATGTACTTACAATTAGAATACATATCGTACGCCGACTGAGCAGCTTTTTCTCAATAGGCGGCCACTCAGATTCCCGAACTTAAATAAAAATATGAAAACGTACGTAAGGTTCAAACAGCACAAAAAATGGACTCTAAAACATGAGCCAAATAGAACCACAACAAAAATATCGCCTTGGAACGGTCAATATCTGGGGCTTAAATTGAATCTGGGCGCCTTACCTCACCCTCACCTTCTGCAGTGGTTCACATAATTTAGTATGTTGTTCTGTCCTCGTGGTGAATCTCTAACTAGTCCATAAATCATCATGGACAAACAAATAAATCACGATAACCACCATGATGAATCAAAACGGAGAACACAGATTCAGTAAGCTGCCCGACGATAGAGATCTCTTGGCGCCGAATATGTAATAAACAGATATGGCTTGTCTACGATATAAAGTCATAAAACAAGAAACTCTTCTTTGATGACTATAACTAGAGCAAAATGGGCTGTAACGCCAATTCAGTTTCAAAATTAGCTAACATAATTCGTCCAAGCAGTCGATTAGCATACATAGAGAAAATGGCAAAACGTGTTGGTCTAGACTGTCCGGCTTTAATAAAGGTTATTTCGTTATGCGTCATTTCTATAATTAAGTCACATACTTCGATGTCTGATTGCATCTTTGACATTTACTGTCAGTCTGTTAAGGTACAAAGACATTCTTGCGTTAAGTAAATGACATCGTTATTAAATCATCAGGTCATATTTCTTTAGTTTTGTATAGGGCTTATTGTCAGAAAGAATATTATGAAATTACCTGGATTGAAATCAAAATATCTCCCAGAAAAATAAAAAATTCAAAAATTCTCCCAGAATTTTATGATGACTTGGTTTACAAATTTAAGAAACTTATAGGAAGTAATGATTTTTCTTTTCAGTTCAGAAAAATCATAACACGTTACAGACGTGTAGGTTATAACTTGAATGTTATTCGACAGTCTACATGCTTAGTTTTTAACCCAATCACGGTTGATAGCTATGCTGCCTTCTTTAATTGCACGCCGGTGGGTCGGGCGTCAGACTCTATGATGGCCCCGACTCAAAGCTATTCATATTAGTTGGTTGGGACCGGAGCTTCTTGTCTGTTGCTTGGCCCGACGGGGTCCAACTGATGTTTTTCTTTTGCTCCGGAGTTAGAAAGTTATTCGGCGCCCAGGGATCTCCATCGTGGGGCAGCTTACTGAATCTGTGAGTCCTGGTTTTTGATTCATCAGGATGTTCATCATGATTTATTTGTTTGTTCTTGATGATTCATTGATTAGTTAGAGATTCACCACGCGGACCGAAGAACTAACTAACAGTTATGAACCACTACAGAAGCTAAGGGTGAGGTTATGGCCATGTAAAATCGATTTAAACCCGCCAGTAACTTTGTGTTACTGATCGTTCCAAGTCGATACTTCTGTGGTGGTTCTTTCCACATAATCTAATAAAAGAAAAACTTCTAGATTTGATAGAGTGGACCTTCAAAAGGGCTTTAAAAAACTATGGTTCACTTTATTTGGCATGTAATGACAGAAAGGCTTTTTTTTCATTTCCTCTGACCAAAGTGGGTATACACTTTGGTCATGTCAGAATGTGTGCGACGCCTTGTCCTATCTCCTTGATAATATTTATATTAGATTTGGGACCAAGTTATACAGACAAATTGTTGGAATTCCGATGGGTACAAATTGCGCACATCCCGTAGCTGATTTATTTTTATACTGCTACGAAAGAGATTTCATGGATTCTCTTAACCATGATAATCAAGCTGATGTTATCGAGGCTTTTAATTCCACATCTAGGTACCTCGATTACCTTTTGAACATTGACAACCCTTATTTTGAAGGTATGGTCAATCAAATTTATCCACCTGAACTTCAGTTGAACAAAGCCAATATCTCAGATACCGAAGCCCACTTTTTAGATCTACATCTTTCTGTTGCAAATGGATTTGTTTCTTCTAAAATTTATGATAAGCGCGATGACTTTGATTTTGATATAGTAAATTTTCCTTTCTTGGGTGGTGACGTTCCTCGTCGTGCTTCTTATGGTGTTTACATTTCGCAACTTATTAGGTTTGCTAGAGTCTGCAATCATGTTACAGACTTCAACGCTCGAAATAAATGTTTAACGGCAAAACTTCTCTAACAGGGCTATCGGTATCATAAACTTCGAAAAATCTTTTCTAAATTTTATCGTAGACACTATGAATTGATTTCCAAATATAATGTTGGATTAAAGACGCTTTTAAGTGAGGGCCTTTCGGAACCTGAATTTTATGGTCACTTAGTTTACAAATTTAAGAAACTTATAGGAATTAATGATTTTTCTTTTCAGCTCAGAAAAATCATAACACGTTACAGACGTATAGGTTATCACTTGAATGTTATGCGACAGTCTGCATGCTTAGTTTTTAACCCAATCATGGTTGATAACTATGCTGCCTTCTTTAATTGCACGCCGGTTGATCGGGCGTCAGACTCTATGATGGCCCCGACTTAAAGCTATTCATTTTAGTTGGTTGGGGCCGGAGCTTCTTGTCTGTTGCTTGGCCCACCGGGGTTCAACTGGTGTTTTTCTTTTGCTCCGGAGTTAGTAGGTTATTCGGCGCCCAGGGATCTCCATCGTCGGTCAGCTTACTCAATCTGTGAGTCCTTGTTTTTGATTCATCAGGATGTTTATCATGATTTATTTGTTTGTTATTGATGATTCATTGACTAGTTAGAGATTCACCACGAGGACCGAAGAATTTACTAAATGTTATGAACCACTGCAGAAGCTGAGGGTGAGGTTAGGATCATGTAAAACCTGTTTAAGCCCGCCAGTAACTTTGTGTTACTGATCGTTCCAAGTCGATACTTCTGTGGTGGTTCTTTTTGTTTTATGTCTTGGTGTTTAACATTTTTGTGCTGTTGGCGCCTTATGTATGTTTTCATATTTTTAATTGAGTTAATGTAACTGAGTGGCCACCTATTGGGAAAATAGCTGCTCATTCGGCTTACGATATGTTTCATGGTATAAGTGCCTGATTGTTACTTTGTTTTTTTCCCACCTCGGTTTTTGGAGTGGGAATCTCTTTCTGATTGCGCCTTTTCCTGATCTTTGCCTACTTGTACCTTTTTATGTTTTATGTCTTGGTGTTCAAAATATGTTTGTGCTGTTGGCGCCTTATAATTATGTATGTTTGCATATTTTTAGTTAAGTTAAAGTAACTGAGTGGCCACCTATTGGGAAAATAGCTGCTCATTCGGCTTACGAAATGTTTTCATGGTATAATTACCTGATTGTTAGTTTGGTTTTTTACAGTTTTTTCCCACCTCGGTTTTTGGAGTGGGAATCTTTTTCTGATTGCGCCTTTTCCTGATCTTTGCCTACTTGTACCTTTTTTAAAAATAATTTAAAGTACAACGTTGACCTCATCCTTGATTATGGTCCTCCTGAACGTAAACACACACACACACACACATGCACACACACGCACGCACGCACGTGCGCGTACACTTATCATACCACAAAATCTTGGGCTGTGTATGCATACTAATGAAAGGTAAAACTAATCTACAATTATGGCCGTAATATGGAAATGACGTTACCTTTATCTGAGGTGGAGGGTGGTCTAGACCAACTCATTTTACCATTTTTCTCTTAGCATGCTTATCGACTGCTGAGACGGCTTAAGGTTTGACAAAACTTTCCTAATGTCTAAGCCCATCTGCTAATAAGCGGAAGCCTTAAAAATAGATATTTTGCCTAGTACTTCAAAAGTCAATACTAGTTTAGTTTAGTTTAGTTATTTCGCAAAAGGGGTATTGGCCCATTAGCTACAAATACAATCAGAGAAAGAAAATATGTATACAAAAGAAATGCATATCAGATAACTATCACATAAGGAGGTGCATTTAAAACATACAGGAGATTCTTTTTCGAGGGTGGCACAAAACGTTCTTTCACATGTGCAAAAGATTGGATCGACATAATAGGCATGATCATTGCCTACTTTTACCTTCACTATATACTGCAAAGTTATTGGAAGGGATACATTTATCTATATTGGTTTTTAGGGAAGATCTATCAAACTATATTGCAAAGACACATACTGAAATATGGTAGGTTTTTGGATACATTCTCGGAAATGAGATATGCTTTCTTTGAATGATCATTTTGACATATCCTCGAATACATGACAAGCTTTATTGGGTCTCTGTTTTAGAGGTCTTTGTTTGGTTTTCATTCAAATGTCAAACAGCTGAAGGTTTTGAGACAGTTTGAACAGTGATATTGACAGACGTTGGCATCGATTTGTATCAGTAAGTCACATCATAACTAAATATACCTTGGATAATTATTACTTACACTGTCCAATAAGGTTGAAAGGAACGGAAGACTGTGCCAATTTGATTGCTTATCCCTACCTTTTCGTTTTTGCAAGGCCAAGAATTCTCTTGTTGTTTCTTGATTGATACTATTTATCACTAGATCAGCACATTAGTCAAATGTCTGTAAAACAATGTTCTTGTGCAAACAACATTGCACCAAATAGGATCATTATAATGTAGCAGGAAAACTACGGGTTGGCAACAATTATTGGCACAGCCCATATTTTGACAACACGTCATGCTAAAGTCATAACATACATACGCGGTATTTTCGCAAAGATTTTAATTCTGAAATCAAACCAGTATGTCAATAGTGCTGAAACTAATAATATGAAACTTTCGGGAAACAAAGACGCAGATCAGCTTCGCGGTAACCGCGAAGCTGATCAGCGCCTTTGTTTTCGCTACTCGGATAGTACAATTCCTCTTCTACTTAAAATCCGAAATTTCAAGCTTCTAGCTCTTTTCTGTGCTTGTACAGCCCGGTTTACGTTGGACCTGTTCGGAAACCACATTGTTGGTTTTCCCACGAGGTGGCTCAAATAAAAGTGCTGCCGAATTTTTATGTTTCATTGGAAATTCACGTTCTTGGTTTTGTTTCTCTGTGTCATAATGAAGTAATAATAGAAACCTCACTACATTAAGCAGCGACATGTCGCGTTCACATAACATATAATATCATATCACAACATAAATTTTATTTACAGTGCTTTTGTGGATATTTTTCGATAGCAGTATTTTGAATAAATAAGAATTAAAGGCACATAGATTGAACAATCAAATTGCAAATCCTGCCCAGCCACACAGAACAGTAAAACATCATAAAATGTTGTATCACGTATGACGAGCACGATAACTAGCTCTTTCCGAATAAGGTAGTCATCCGGGTAGCATCAACAAAATACTTAAGTGGCGAGTGCAACCGAGAAGAAGCAGAATAAACAGAAAACATGCTTCTCTTTTCAGGAACAGTGATATCAGCGTTCGCCGCCCTGTGTGGTTGCCCGACAATCATCAAGACTAAAGTGAAAGCCTTTCTTCTCAACCTTCTCTCAGCATTCCTACAGATGGTCACTTTCCTTGTCATAGTGGGCTGGGTATGGAGTATACTCTGGGGCATGAATATGGTACAGATGGCGCGTAAGTTATTCTATTGATTTGTGTTTTTTTTGTGGTTTAACGTCCCGGTCAACAATGCATGAAGCCAACGCATCGTTAGCATTAACAAGTGCTATACGAATAGTTTGTCTAGCTTAAAGGCATAACTAGGCGACATTGGTATTCGAACCTCCGACCACTCGATCTGGAGTCTGGTGTTACAACAACTAGTCTTAATCGACCGCCGGTCTAGTTGATGTGAAGTCAGCGGCATGCCATTCGGTTTGTTCTTTACGACAACCATGTTTGAGACATTAATGTAAAGGTTCCTTAGAGTCATTATAATATGTCCTTTGACAAATATAATTGCAATACCATAATTCCACAATAATCTACATGATTGTGTTTTCAATATTTCAGTGAGTCATGGTGAAGAAAAGCCAACCCGGATATATTGCCGAAGGCAGAGTAGCATCATGGGGACACTGACGGCATAACATTACTATAATACAGAATCGCAAGGTATAGATTAGGAGCTTAAAACATTCTGTATGATCTCAAACAAAAGCGATATAGGCGGACTGAAACATATTGGTCAGTATTGAATAGTAAATAAACCGTTTTCAAAATATAACAAGGAGTAAAACAGCTTTCTCTTTGTAGGATACAAGAGCCAGTTGCAAGTTGTCCTATATTACAGTACATGTAGAATATGTTGTAAACGGTTCTGGATATCGAATCGTGAAGTGGATTTAAAGGAGTATTTTAAACTATTTTGTTTCTATTGGATAGGGTCCTGATTGCTGCACGCTGCACATTGGGCTGTTATGGTATCGGTAGTGTTTTAATTTGAATAAACATTATCTGCATCTGTGCCAAGTAATAAACGCGTATAAAACAGGAGAAAACGCCCAGGTTCTTGAAGGAAGCTTTGACTAAGAAGTAATTTACTAGGTAATCAATTCGTGTGATAATCATATGGTCAGTTCTATCGAAACAATAAGCGAATATGTGTGCATCCTTATAAATTTCGACGAATGTAATTTATATAATCTTACTCTCTTGAAATAAATTAATATAACTGGATTTCTATGATGGAAATAGAATTCATTAAAGATTATGGTTTCATCTAACACAGTGTTGTTAACAGATTGTGAACGCTAAGACAATCCATGGTTTAAGGGGATGCCAATTGTCAAAAACTAATATTTGTATGTTTTTTACCTGTACAAAGAAAAATGACAATTTTACCAAGAACACTTGATGTTCTTGAAACATTCATGTATGAGTAATTTGACCATCACATACAGATTATTTTATGCCACACTACTCGGCTTTAGAGTGCTCAGGAATACGCTTATCAGCACTTGTCAAATTGCTTCCTTGTTTGATTCCGTTGTCATCCGTGTGGCATGTTGGGTAAATTTTAGGAACAAATACCATAAACATGGTCTTCAACTTCCTAACAACAATCTTTGAAAGTATTTTGAAACAAAAGTCAATATTATGGAAGAAAACATCATTTTTGTTATAACTGCCCTATCCAGCGTTCAGCAAATATGATAAAATAACATGTTTTCCCAAGAAAAATGAATTTCTGAGTGGAAATACTTTCAAAGATTGTTGTCAGAAAGTTGGCGATCATGTTTATGGTAATAGTTTTTCCAAAACTTTATCCAGCATGCCAGACGGATGGCAACGGAATTACACCAGGAAGTAACTTGACACTTGCTGATAAGCGTGTTGCTGAGCCCACTAAAGCTGAGAGTTTGGACATCAAACAATCTGAGTGTGAGGTTTGAATGGACCATACAAGAATGTTTCAAGAAGAACCACTTTTCTTGGTAAAATAGCCATTTTTCTTGATACAGGTGAAAATCATACAAGTATTAGATTTTGACAATCGATATACCCTTAATCGGCTATTACATCTCGTATATGTTGTGAACGAAGCAAATAATTATTGGCATACGATAATCTAGAAAAGCTCTGTCCGAATGAGAGAGTAAAGGTAAAAACGTTGAATTATAAGGTATGAGGGGAAGTTCCATATAGCGCGGCTCATAAAAGGCCGACGTTACTAGAAAAGTATAACGTGCATTATGTTTATGTCAGTTCATGAATAACATTGTACTGTAATTGAGCCGCTTCGTGGGAAAACCAACAATGTGGTTTCCGAAGAGGTCGGACACAAACCGGCCTGTACAAGCACAGAAAAGAGCTAGAAGCTTAAGATTTCTGATTTAAGTAGAAGAGGAATTGTACTATCCGAGTAGCGAAAACAAAGGCGCTGATCAGCTTCGCGGTAACCGCGAAGCTGATCTGCGTCTTTGTTTTCGCCTATGCAGATTGTTGGTTTTCCCATGAGGCGGCTCAAATATATTGAGATATCACTGTTTGTCAGCAACGTTGTAAAATGTGCCCTTTTCTATGTCAGTTTTGATGTCCATTTATTTTATAACATTTTATTTTATTTCTTTCGAGATTTTGTTAGTGAGTTTTGGAAGTATTATTGTAGATGTAATAATTCCCATGTCCATCAGGAAAACATGTCCGTGTAATGTATACCCCCTTAAACCCCACTTTTATATAGCAAAACTGGGGTATGGAGGGGGATACCTATTTTTCTTATTTTTGCTCCAAAACATAGATTGTGGGTACTCGTTAGAACCGCCTCGGCGAGGCGGTTCTAACGTGTACCCACAATCTATGTTTTGAGCGGTTCTAACGTGTACCCACAATCTATGTTTTGAGCAAAAATAAGAAAAATATCAAAAGTTTTCTACAGAAAATCATTATTTTTAATAACTTAAATCTCTGTATATTGCATGGGCAAGTTTTCATAATACAGCTCACAAATTATATCCAAGCTAATTCTCTTTAGTCAAGCCCTTTTAGAATTTCTATCAACTACAAGCTTGGATCTTTTTAAGGCTGTTACATTAAAACTTATATTTCACAAACACATTTGAACTACTGCATCAGTGTATTTGCTGGAACGTCATCTTAGAATTTCTATAGACTGTCAACCCTCTTGTCAAAATTCATTTTTTAGAAATGTTATGATACGAAGAATATACTATATACTTCCATAAGCTCGCATTATTTCGGTGTAAATGATTGATTGAAATTCATCAGAGAGAGAGAGAGAGAGAGAGAGAGAGAGAGAGAGAGAGACACGGTACACTGTCTTTGATTTCTGTCGAAGCGTAATGCTTTTGACTCTTCATAAACGTGCATTATTTATTTTGCCCGATTCATGTGAATTATAAATGTTGTAATTACGCATTCATTCTCAATATTTACTTTTATATTGTTTACAACGGTTCAGTAAATGAATTAAAAATCGACGTTATTTGGTTTGTTCATATTCCTGAATTACTGAACAGGTACAAGTAGGCAACGATCAGGAAGAGGCGCAATCAGAAAAAGATTCCCACTCAAAGCTCAGGAAAAGGCGCAATTCCCACTCCAAAAACCGAGGTGGGAAAAAAACTAAATTAATAACCAGGTACTTATACCATTAAAACACATCGTAAGCCGAATTAGCAGCTATTTTCTAAATAGGTGGCCACTCAGTTACCGAAACTTAACTAAAAAGATGATAACACATAATTTAGTTTTTCCCATCTCAGTGTTTTGAGTAGGAATCTTTTTCTGATTGCGCCTTTTCCTGATCTTTGCCTACTTGTACCTTTTTAACAACCAAAAGCTGAGGGTGAGGTTAGGTACCTGTAAAACCGGTTTAAGCCCGCCAGTAACTTTGTGTTACTGATCGTTCCAAGTCGATACTTCTGTGGTGGTTCTTTTTGTTTTATGTATTGGTGTTTAAATTTTTTTGTGCTGTTGGCGCCTTATGTGTGTTTTCATCTTTTTAGTTAAGTTAAGGTAACTGAGTGGCCACCTATTGGGAAAATAGCTGCTCATTCGGCTTACGATATGTTTCATGGTATCAGTACCTGATTGTTAGTTTGGTTTTTTCCCACCTCGGTTTTTGGAGTGGGAATCTTTTTCTGATTGCTCCTTTTCCTGATCTTTGCCTACTTGTACCTTCTCCTATCGGTATCATAAACTTCAATAAATTTATTTTTTTTCTGAATTTCAGAACTATATGTAACGTTTCTAAATATATATAATGTATGCCGAGCGGAATGCACACACTATAGGTTATATATCAATTTTGCGTTGGGGCTCCTTAGCCCTGATTGATCAAAAAATTGTATGACAATATAACAATATAACATATATGAAATAGACTACCTTGTCTTTAAATCTCAATAATCAATTCATTGGACATAAAAAAAGGAATCACTCATGAATTATTAACAAAGATTATGGGTTCAACCTGACCCCTTTCAAGGCTCCCAATTGCCTCCTTATCACTCACAACGATTCTGCACTATCAACGGTTGCCAACTATAGGAGCTCTCCTCACCGGCTCCTGATTCTCAAATACTATTGCTCCACACAGAAGACACCAAGTCTTCATATAAACTAGGAGCCAAACTCGCCGGCTTCTGATTCCACTACCTACTTTACTAAGACACTTCAGTCTTTCTGTTTTACACTTAGAGCGTAACTAGGAGCCCTTGTCTCAGGTTTCGCAATGATCCCAATGAGACGCAGACAACTAGTATTTGCTCTATTACCTTTACTATCCTACCGGCCGTTCACTTCAGACTCAAGTCGCAGAATGTCAAACTTTGCCTCGTCCGCGGTATTTATACCCGGGAAAATCCATTTGATAGGTAAGTCAGGTTGAGTCCACTAAAATGATTGGTACTATTTGACACATATCTTTGTGTTTGAAATCTAATATTACGAAATGGAATGATATGATTAAGATAGAGAAGTATTAAAATGCTAAAACCTAAACGCAGCAATTAATCTGTTTCCTTGGTAACATAACCCTGGACCCGAAGCGACATTAAATGGAATCGTCCAGTAACTCGTTGCACCTGAGACGCTTTTCTACCCAAGCACCGCTTTACAGCTGATCAAATATGGCGGCGTCCAGTAATTTTTATTTTCTAATTGTGATTTGCATGTTTTTATGGCATTTCGTGATTATTTTATCATTAAACTCGATTAGAACTAATCAATTGTGAATTATACAAACAGAGGAGGCTGGATATAATCTGTAATCGCAGGTAAACTCGCTATTTTGCCAAATCCAACACTGTTTAAATTGTTAACCTGTGATTTCTTCACATATAGATTGATTTCCAAATTTAATGTTGGGTTAAAGACGTTTTTAAGTAAGGGCCTTTCGGAACCAGAATTTTATGGTGACCTGGTTTACAAATTTACGAAACATTTAGGAAGATCATCGTACGTTACAAACGTATAGGATATAATATAAATGTAATGCAACAGTCTTCATCCTTAGGATTTATTCAAATCACGGTTGCTTACTATGCTTCCTTTTTAACTTGCACGCCGGCGGGTCGGGCGTCAGATTCTATCATGGCCCGACTTCAAGCTATTAATTCTAGTTGGTTGTGACAGGATATACTTGTCTGTTGCTTGGCCCGCCGTGGATCAACTGTATTTTTTGTTTGTTTGTTTTTATTCCTCCAGATTTTCAATGGTGTTGTTTGGCGCTCAGGGATCTTCATCGCCGGTAGCATATTGCATCCGTGAGTCCTGGTGTATGATTCGTCGCGGTGTTTCTGCGATCTCGCTTGTGAGATGTTCTTCGGATCTGCGCATTTTTTTTATTTACTTGCTTTTGCAAACTAAAACATTTCCTCAAGAAACACGCCAAACAATAAAAATGTTACAGGAACTGTATAGTAACTATGCGGAGCGGATGCAAAAGTACTATATCTGTATAATACTAGGCTTTGAATCGACTTCCCTGTTGAAAAACGGTACAAGTAGGTAATGATCAGGTAAAGGCCTAATCAGACTGAAATTTCCACTACAAAAACCGAGGTGGGGAAAAAAGCAAATTGATACTAGTAATTAAGTACTTATACCTATAGAACACATCGTAAGCCGAGTGAGCAGCTATTTCCCAATAGGCGGCCACTCAGTTACCCGAACTTAACTAAAACGTATGTAATGTTCAAACAGCACAAAATTCGACTCCAAAACATAAAACAAATAGACCCACAGCAGATGTATCGCCTTGGAACGATCAGTATAATAAAAGTACTGGAGACTTAAACCGGTTTTACAGGGTCCTAACCTTACCCTGATCTTCTGCTTAGCATTAAGTTAGTTGTTCGGGCCTCGTGGTGAGTCTCTAACTAGTAAATGAATCAACATGGACAAACAAATAAATCATGATGACCACCAGGATGCATAAAAAACGAGGACTTACAGACTCAGCAAGCTGCCCGACGATGGAGATCTCTGGGCACCGAATAACTTATTGAACGTTGCAAAATTACAGCAATTCGCTTTGGCTGCCAAATGTAAAGAGTCACCGACGAGGCTTAAGTATCCGAAACCGCGTTATGACCCATCCCCGTTTCACCTAATATGTTCACTGGATATCAGTTTTAATCAATTTTATTTGTTTGCCACGATCAAAAATAAAATACATCACAATTGTAATTCTAGCCATGCGCATCGTACAGAGTCTGTAATTTTGGTATATTTGCCCAAAGTTTCATAATCTGAAACTAAAGGTTAACAATAACCTCGCCCAAGATTGATCACTGAATTTATAATTTATGGCCTAATAATCGTTATTTGTAATCTATTCTAAACGATAATATAAAAGGTGGATAAACTAATGAAAGGAGCTTAGAAACTGGCGTCTTGAAAACTTTCTCAGGTAAACGATTTTTCATTATACCGAACAGGAATATAATGATTTAAACAGATGAATGTTGTACAGCACCGCGTGGTGGGCCTCGAGTTCGGATCTGAATTTCCTAAAAGGGGGAGCGTCTGAAGGAGCTAAAGTGGTACCGCTGTTTATTCGATTAATGATCCCTGCTGGTATTATATGATCCAGAGATCAAAAGGTACAAGTAGGCAAAGATCAGGAAAAGGCGCAATCAGAAAAAGATTCCCACTCCAAAAACCGAGGTGGGAAAAAACAAACTAACAATCAGGTACTTATACCATGAAAACATTTCGTAAGCCGAATGAGCAGCTATTTTCCCAATAGGTGGCCACTCAGTTACCTTAACTTAACTAAAAATATGAAAACATACATAAGGCGCCAACAGCACAAAAATACTTTAAACACCAAGACATAAAACAAAAAGAACCACCACAGAAGTATCGACTTGGAACGATCAGTAACACAAAGTTACTGGCGTGTTTAAATCGGTTTTACATGGCCATAACCTCACCCTCAGCTTCTGCAGTGGTTCATAACATTTAGTTAGTTCTTTGGTCCTCGTGGTGAATCTCTAACTAGTCAATGAATCATCAAGAACAAACAAATAAATCATGATAAACATCCAGATGTAAACATACATAAGGCGCCAACAGCACAAAAATTTAAAACACCAAGACATAAAACAATAAGTGGTGAACCACTAACTAGTCAATGAATCATCAAGAACAAACAAATAAATCACGATAATTATCCTAATGAATCAAAAACCAGGACTCACAGATTGAGTAAGCTGCCCGACGATGGAGGGGTAATAATGATAATAATAATACTGTAATAATGGGGTTATTATCTTATCTGTGCAGATGTAAATAAAGAAGTTCCGTAAGGATGATATCTGTGGTCCCACATTATATTGGCTTTATGGTTACTGATAGCCAGTGCCTGAAAACTGCCTCCCTTTGCTATCAATATTGATTTTTCATTTTGGCTCCTACCTGTATTTAAAGTCATTGTCAGAACACTTTGTTTTCTTGTGTCTTGTCCCATATCAGTGATCAGCTTATGATCCTCAAGAGATTGCAATATAATACAGGTATTTAAGCTAGTCTGACTGCGAGACAGGTTATTGATTTTAATATTTTTTCAGTGTTTACATTGCTGCAAATCTGAGACAGTTTTGTTTTAAGTCATTCTATTTCAGTGAAACCAGATACAAAGTATTACCAAATCCATCATATTTCCATGTAACAATATATCGTAATATTTAGTTTAAGTTTCGTGACGAAATTTGAGAACCTTCAAATATATCAGTTTCCTTCGGATCACACAAATTCTAATCAATTCGTGATTTTTTCATTCTTACTTCTCATACAGAATTGTAGAATAAACATCAAGCAGTGGCTATATGTTTTCACCTGTCATCATGGTTTCAAATAGCATTTCCATCCAACCACAAAAGAAAAACAAACGTATGCCCAACGCAAGTCCCGTGTTAAACATCCACTGGCGCGTCTCAATGAAAGACAAGATGGGTATATAACCTTATAGTAAACCAATATGTAAACGAGATAATGACAAAGCTAAACCAAGTTATAGTGCGAATACTTTGACCGTGTCGGATGACCTCTCGTGATGAAGTTTTAGAAAAGGGACACCTATTCGTTTAACATATTTTCTCAGCACCATGTGAAGCATGTGGTCATATATTGTTTACCGTCGTAGAGTCGCATTTCTGAAAACATATTTATTTAAGCCGCCTCATGGGAAACCCAACAATCTGCATAGGCGAAAACAAAGACGCAGATCAGCTGATCAGCGCCTTCGGTTTCGCTACTCGGATAGTACAATTCCTCTTCTACTTAAATCTGAAATTTCAAGCTTTTAGCTCTTTTCTGTGCTTGTACAGGCCGGTTTGTGCCCGACCTGTTCGGAAACCACATTGTTGGTTTTCCCACGAGGCGGCTCAAATGCATGACTATGTCAGACATTCACCGGCACGGTCAAGTTATATGCACTATAAGCGATATTATTTTGTTTACAATATTGTGATACTACGTTGGTATTCACACAGTTTCATGGTAGTCTAATGATGGACCGAAGGTAATAAGCTTCTTTTATATCTTAGATTTTTATGTGCCATCCTTCCATGCAACAACACGGTACCATTGTTATAACAAAATGTCTCCTTGCAACACATCCATAAAAAACATAATAAAGGATTATGTTTACACTTGGTTAAGGTTTTATATCATCGAGAGTATATCGGTTTCGCTGAGCGAGAATAAGTGTATGAAAAAGTAAAGATAATAAAAAAATAAACGAATTATGATTAGACTATATATGCTGATACGGTTTTGTTTTCTCAAAGAGGGTACGTAAATCAACACCTCTTTTTTTTATTTTAATAGCATAAATGATTTCAGAATGAAGCACTGGCCTCTCTTCGCTATTGCCAATCTGCTAATCCTGGTCATTTCCGGAACCACACGTGCAGTAGGTGATCTCTATAGAAGCTACAAACCAGACATCCAAAACAGACTGACCGGCGATGACTTTCTAGACAACGCACTAGTACCAAACGCTCGAACCACTCGTTCTGCTTTGGGAACAACAAAAGCCGTTATCGAAGCTCTGCTTAGAAATGCCAAGGAGGTACCGACTTCAAGTACAAAATATCGAAAAGTCGTGAAGCACGGAACATTACAAGATGCCTATGCGGACTTTAACAAGTTGAAATCAACTACAGTCTTCCGGGAATCATATGTCCGGAAAGACTCCATTCAAGGTTTCGTAGGGGATACGGAGCTACGATTTCAAATTAAGAGAAGGTGGCCTACCATACTTATTTATCCTAAAGACTCAAACCCAATTAAGCTGATTTACATAGATAGAAAGGAGTTATATTAATAGATGACAAGATTTTCTGCCACCCTTTTCAGACAATTTGTATTTAATTGACACAGAAAAGGACCGAACCCACTGGTGGCTAGCTTATCCTTGTTATTTTATTCCAATGCCATCAATGACTCTAGGTATTTTATTCTTAACCCGACAATGAAAAAATATCATAAACGAATTGCCAATTTCTTACAATAGGCTATGCATCTGCACATTTTAAAGTTCCGAAATCTGCATCGGTATAAAATAGATTATTTAAGTTATACATAAGATGAAAGGAATTAGTATTGTTGCTACGAATCTACGAATGCCAGAGTATAACCAAACCAAATTCATCTCAAAGACCTTTTGTGTCCAGTACAAGTGATTGCAACTATTTTTTTTTTTTTTTGTGTGTGTGTGTGTGTGTGTGTGTGTGTGTGTGTGTGTGTGTTTCCAGAAAATTTTAAACGAATTTTATGCCATACACTAGAGAGCTTTAAAAAAACGCAAAAGTTGATCAAATGTTTTGCATATTTGTTACGGTTCGATTACAATGAAATTTAATACATATGGGCATTGATATGTATGCAAACTATGGTGTAAATTTCATTTCAAAATACTGAGTAATGTGAGAAGACTATTTGATATAGCAATACCCATAAAATCCAAAACTGAAAAGTAATATTTGGCCTGACTTTAATTTGCCCCTTTTCAAACAGAACATCACCTGATCGCTTTCTCATTAAAAACATAAGTTTTGCCAGTTGCACTGATCGTCTGGCACTGATGCTAGCTTGTCTGCATGGCCATGGTCGACGTAATTTCGACGTAATTTAGCACCGTGACGTCGATTGTCTAGAGATATTAGCGTCTCGACGTAATAAGTTCGGTTGATTAGACTGGCGTCAACATTTCACTGTCATATTAACCATGAAGGGACCGCTGAGGTGCAGAATAGCGGAACGATGGCAAATATGACGTCACGTGAAGCCACATATTTGTCATCAAATTTGTAAAACTCCAAGTGTACCGGATAATTCATTTTCGAAGACCCGTAAAATGATCGAAAAAAGACAAAACTAAAACTTTTTAGTTTTTTTTATATATGGATTACTATAAGCACAATGTGAAATGGTAAAATACTTTCCTCCGTTAATTCAAAGAGATGCCACATGACAAAAAGGGGGTGGTCAGTGCCGTCGAAATGTCGGTTTCATGTAAAAATAGAAGTAGAGTACAATGACTGACCCCTAGGTCATATCCAAAGGTTTTGATTTTGTAAAACTGAAGTAGACATTGATGAAAGAAACTGATTGCCGAAAACCTCACCAAATTATCATGACTGGTTCCGGCGATAGCTTGATTTGTAATTCGGCTTTTTATCTCATGAATATTCATAAGTTCCACTATGATGTCATAGAAGCACAGAGAAAAATTTTGAATATCATTCAAACAAACAACTAAAATAAACAACTATCATTTGAAAAGAACAATTCACCATTTATACATCTTATTGTTTCAGTTTCAAACTTTTAATCATCATTTAAGTGAATTATTTTGTGTTTTTTTTTCACCAAGGAAGACTACTCTCACACGAATATAATGACGGATTGTTGTTTTTCAAATACGGTCCCATATCTTTTGAGCTGATGGGTATATTTAGGTTTAGTTTTCAATTAACAAGTCCAAAGAACAAATGTGATCAAGAGACAAAGAATAAAAAGGTTCTGAAACAGCTTTTATATATCCCCTTTAAGGAAGACTAAAAATGTCATTAGAGCAAAAAAAAAAAAAAAAAAAAAAAAAAAAAAAAAAAAAATTGTGTTTAGAAGCTCTTCAGTATAATACTGTCATGAAAGCTAACACACTGCTTGTTAGCAACAGAGTAGTCACCAGAGTACTTGATTGCCATTTATGCCTAGGTCACACTAGCACTTACGGTCCCTGCAGACGCTGCGGATAGGGCTTCCGTATTTGTCCGTCCTGTCCGTAACGATTCGTATCACATCCGTAAAGTCCGTATCTGTACGTGCATTTTTTACAGGGCTCGGAAGATCTGCAGCCAAGCTTTGATAATTGTCAAAAATCAGGCACGGATGAAAAACCCGTAACTGTCCGTATCTAATGTGAATCAAAAACAGTATCTATTCCGTAACTAAACGTATATTGTCGTAAGCGTTTTGTTGCGGATCGATACCGTTTCATATGTGCTGTTTCGTTCGGTTACGGGCTTTGTCGGCGGACAGTTATGTAGTGAAGAGTATACCGCTTACTAACTGAATCGCCCGCGCGTCCAATGCTCACAAATATGCACGTGCTTTCAATGCATTCCTTTTGCCAATATGAATAATACGGATTCCTCAGGAGATTTTGAATTGCTTTTACTAGCGGAGAAGCAGGCTGCAATATCTAAGAAAATAGGAGAACCAACAAACGAATAAGCAAACACACAAATATTACTAAAATTATAATATAAGGAAAATGTACTGCCCTTGCTGTACGACTATCACTCTATTGGTCAATTACTCAATCGATCCGTCAAGATATCAATCAATCGATCGATCGCAATCGATCAATCACTTGATAGATCGAGCGAAAGAACGATCACTCAATCGATCGGTCTTGATCGATCACTCAAACTTTCGATCAGTTAATCACTCGATCAATCAATTGATCAATCAATTGATCTTCGATCAATCAGTCTATCAATCGACCGAGAGATCGATCGCTATTGAGCAATCAATTTACCGATTTTTCGATCAAGCAATCAATCAATCAAAGCATATTATGTTCTATAATTTCTTCAAGTGCAGATACGGCTGTTTCGTCCGTATCGAAATTTTGACTTTTCTTCAAAATTTAGGCGCGGATTCTACGGACACTGCGGATACAACACGTACAGCTACGGTCATATACGGATACGACACGAATTGTTACGGATATAACGGATAGATACGTAAGACTTGTCCGTAGCGTCCGTCGCATCCATACGTGCCAATGTGACTGTATTTTGACAATATACAGCGGTTACTTACATCTTATTGCAGCGTTTTAAACGCAAGACAGCGTAACAAATGCGTATCTGAAGGTACATGTTCGTGTCTAAACGTAAAAGATGGCATCGAAAGGTATGTAGACAAGTTACTTTCCGTATGTATCCGAATATATCCGTAACTATACCGTATGCATTCGTATTTATAGGTAATTATAATTACCTAAATTCATTAGGAACAGTTAGCCCCACCCACTAATTTCTGCGGATTGCTACGTTTAGTATCCGCAACTATCCGCAGCGTACGTAATTGCTAGTGTGACCTAGGCATAAGAATAGTCCAGCAAACGTCAAAAAGTCCACCTCAAATCGGAAGCTGAATGCTGCTTTGCTGAGAATGAAACCAACGCCTACTTGTCACGTTATCAGATTTGCGTCAGACCGCACTCCTAGGTCCACCAACCGGCGTTGCCAGAACATCTACTATCTATTTTAATCATTACGTATATTCAAGCTCGGTTTCAAGAAATATCGTTTATTTGGGAAAGTTTTCGAGACGTCTGTTCTGAGCTCTCTTATTAGTTCAACCACCTTCTTATTTTATGGTTTAGAGCAGATTACAGTTAAACTAACCGTTATCAAACCATGAGTTCAGTAAGATCGTTCTTGGGCTGAGTTATTTTCAGTTATGTTACTGTCGAGACGAAACTCCACCACACACCCTGAGACACGTCTTGGACCTTTGACATTACAAAATATAGTTTTGTTTCATTTTGTGAGTATTATTTTACATCGGCTCCTCTCAGTTAATATACAATTTCTGTGATATTTGTGTTATTATTTGTAATGAGGTTTAACGTCCCATTCAACAATTTTTCAGTCATGCCGGGAGCCATCACTTCCTGAGTATTAACCAGTATTCTAAGGAGTTGATATGTCTTGCTCAAGGTCACAACACGGTGACCCTTGTGAGGATCGAACCCAGATCCTCTCGAGTCGAAGTCCGACGCTCTACCACCAAGCCACCGCGCTCGATAAATATGTTATGAAAACTCACAAGACAGTCGTTGCTGTTATGACTGTCTCGTGAAACTTCAAAGCCCCGATGGAAAATGGAACAAACAGAAGCAAGTAGTCTAATATGCTGCTGACATAAGCGATATTAGCTGACAATTTTATGCTGATCGTGTAAGATTTTCTGTGCCATGCTTGTAGTCAATAACGACATCCACTAAACGAATAGCTAACGTAGAAATTGCTTGATATTGGCGAAAACGAAAAAAAAAAAAAAAAAAAAAATTCGGGTGATAGATATGGAATGAGACAACACTGAACAAGACGTTGTGTTTGACGTTGTGTTTATTAACGAAGACAATTGACTAAACTTATGCAATGTATCTAATTTGAACAAAAGGGTAAAAAAGTACAAGTAGGCAAAGATCAGGAAAAGGCACAATCAGAAAAAAAAGATTTCCACTCCAAAAACCGAGGTGGGAAAAACTAAATTAACAATCAGGTACTTATACCATGAAAACATATCGTAAGCCGAATGAGCAGCTATTTACCCAATAGGTGGCCACTCAATTACCTAAACTTAACTAAAATTATGCAAACATACACAAGGCGCAAACAGCACAAAAAATTAAACACCAAGATATAAAACAAAAAGAACCACCACAGAAGTATCGCCTTGGAACGATCAGTAACACAAAATTAATTACAAAATTAAACACCAAGATATAAAACAAAAAGAACCACCACAGAAGTATCGCCTTGGAACGATCAGTAACACAAAATTACTGGCGGGCTCAAACCTTTTTACATGGCCATAACCTCACCCTCAGCTTATGCAGTAGTTTATAACATTTAGTTAGTTCTTCGGTCCTCGTGGTGAATCTCTAACTAGTCAATGAATCATCAAGAACAAACAAATAAATCATGATAAACATCCTGATGAATCAAAAACCAGGACTTACAGATTGAGTAAGTTGCCCTACGATGGAGATCCCTGGGCTCCGAATAACTTACTAACTCCGGAGCAAAAGAAAAACACCAGTTAGACCCCGGTGGGCCAAGCAAAAGACCACAAGCTCCGCGACCAACCAACTAAAATGAATAGCTTTTTGTCGGGGCCATCATAGAGTCTGATGCCCGATCCACCTGCGTGCAATTAAAGAAAAAGGTACAAGTAGGCAAAGATCAGGAAAAGGCGCAATCAGAAAAAGATTCCCACTCCAAAAACCGAGGTAGGAAAACACAAATTAACAATCAGGTACTTATACCATGAAACATATCGTAAGCCGAATGAGCAGCTTTTTTCCCAATAGGTGGCCACTCACTTACCTTAACTTAATTAAAACTATGAAAACACACATAAGGCGCCAACAGCACGAAAAAAAAAATAAAAAAAATAAAGACCAAGACGTAAAACAAAAAGAACCACTACAGAAGTATCGCCTTGGAACGATCAGTAACACAAAGTTATCAACCATGACTGGGTTAAAAAAAAGCATGCATACTGTCGCATAACATTTAAGTTATAACCTATACGTCTGTAACGTGTTATGATTTTTTTCTGAACTGAAAAGAAAAAGGTACAAGTAGGCAAAGATCAGGAAAAGGCGCAATCAGCAAAAGATTCCCACTCTAACAGCCCGAGGTGGGGAAAAAACCAACTTAACAATCAGGTACCTATACCATGAATACATTTCGTGAGCCGAATGAGCAGTCTTAAATATCCTTTCTTTCTATCAGTTTATCAAATTTGTAAACCAAGTCACCATAAAATTCTTGGTTCCGAAAGGCCCTCACCTAAAAGCGTCTTTAACCCAACATAATATTCGGAAATCAATTTATATCGTCTACGATAAAATTGAGAAAATGTTTTTCGAAAGGTACAAGTAGGCAAAGATCAGGAAAATGCGCAATCAGAAAAAGATTCCCACTCCAAAAACCGAGGTGGGAAAAAACCAAACTAACAATCAGGTACTTATACCATGAAACATATCGTAAGCCGAATGGGCAGCTATTTTCCCAATAGGTGGCCACTCAGTTACCTTAACTTAACTAAAAATATGAAAACATACATAAGGCGCCAACAGCACAAAAAATTTATGATACCAATAGCCCTGTTGGAGAAGTTTGGCCATTAAATTTTTTTTTTCGAGCGTTGAAGTCTGTAAAAAAAATGATCTTTGCCTACTTGTACCTTTCTAGCAAAAAGGTACAAGTAGGCAAAGATCAGGAAAAGGCGCAATCAGAAAAAGATTCTCACTCCAAAAACCGAGGTGGGAAAAAACCAAACTAACAATCAGGTACTTTATACCATGAAACATATCGTAAGCCGAATAAGCAGCTATTTTCCCAATAGGTGGTCACTCAGTTACCTTAACTTAACTAAAAATATGAAAACATACATAAGGCGCCAACAGCACAAAAAATTTTAAACACCAAGACATAAAACAAAAAGAACCACTACAGAAGTATCGACTTGGAACGATCAGTAACACAAAGTTACTGGCGGGCTTAATAAGTTGCGAAATGTATACACCATAAGAAGCACGACGAGGAACGTCACCATCGAAAAACGGAAAATCTACTATATCAAAAGTCATCGCGCTTACAATAAATTTAGAAGAAACAAATCCATTTGCAACAGAAAGGTGTAAATCTAAAAAGGGGGCTTCGGTATCTGAGATATTGGCTTTGTTCAACTGTAGGTCATGTGGATAAATTTGATTGACCATACTTTCAAAATCCTGGTTTTTGATTCATCAGGATGTTTATCATGATTTATTTGTTTGTTCTTGATGATTCATTTACTAGTTAGAGATTCACCACGAGGACCGAATAACTAACTAAATGTTATGAACCACTGCAGAAGCTGAGGGTGAGGTTATGGCCATGTAAAACCGGTTTAAGCCCGCCAGTGGCTTTGTGTTACTGATCGTTCCAAGTCGATACTTCTGTGGTGGTTCTTTTTGTTTTATGTCTTGGTGTATAAAACTTTTTTGTGCTGTTGGCGCCTTATGTATGTTTTCATATTTTTAGTTAAATTAAGGTAACTGAGTGGCCACCTATTGGGAAAATAGCTGCTCATTCGGCTTACGATATGTTTCATGGTATAAGTACCTGATTGTTAGTTTGGTTTTTTCCCACCTCGGTTTTTAGAGTGGGAATCTTTTTCTGATTGCGCCTTTTCCTGATCTTTGCCTACTTGTTCCTTGTCAATGTTCAAATGGCCATCGAGGTATCTAGAAGTCGAATTAAAGGCCTCAATAACATCAGCTTGATTATCATGGTTAAGAGAATCCATGAAATCTCTTTCGAAGCAGTATAAACATAAATCAGCTACGAGAGGTGCGCAATTTGAACCCATCGAAATTCCAACAATTTGTCTGCATAGCTTGGTCCCAACTCTAATATAAATATTATCCAGGCGATAGGATAAGGCGTCGCACACATTCTGACATGACACTTTTCTCTTCAAAAACAATTTTCTCTTCCGGCAACCTCGAAGATAACTATCAGAATTTATCAAGGCAGTAATAATCAATACCTCAGGTTGAATCTTAACAGTACTTACATTCATTAGACAGTGGAATGTCCTATAAGTATAGCAAAAATCTGCTTTCGACACTAGCAGAGCAAACTGTACAACTTCTAGCTTGAACATTGGGCATTGATCAGTATAGACGGGTTGCGTTTAATTATAATGGGTTAATCCTTTGGAAGCAGTAAAAAACATTCAAAGGGAGATAGTATGGGCTATATTGCGCAATAATGAACCCTCGTCAGTAGCCCTTTTTAAACCGGCAACGAAAGCCAGACTATTTTACTGCAATTTCGAAAAAAAAAGTCAGAAGTCTAAATCAAAGACATATTCCTAAACGGGGTCAAATAATTTAAACACTGTTAAGAAGTATGTTTCTAAACGTAGTGTTTTGAAGACTCTGAATATCTTTACATCTAAATAAAACATATAATTAAATATAACGGGTTGATCCTTTTGAAGCAGTAAAAAGCATTCAAAGGGAGATAGTATAGACTATATTGCGCAATTTCGGGTAATGAACCCTCATCAGTAGCCCTTTTTAAACCGGCAACGAAAGCCAGACTATTGTACTGCAATCTCGAAAATTTACACCAGACGTCTAAATCAAAGACATATTCATAAACGGGGTCAAATAATTTAAACATTGTTTAGAAGTGTGTTTCTAAACGTAAGTGTTTTGAACACTCTGAATATCTTTACTGATCTCAAAGGACCTAAATAAAAATATAATCTGTACTATGGATGACTCTTCTGTCAGATACATTGGCCACCAAGATATAAATATCTTTGATGACCTGAACAAGGTGTAAGATCCTATCTAGGCAGTGAGTATCAAAGAAGTCTGTCAGACTTTATATGATTTAGATTATGTGGTGTTTTAATATTCAAAGGTAGCATAATTTCATGAATCTGCATATCTTGCGTTGGCAAGCTTCCAAACGACGGTAAATACAATCAAGAAGCAATAAATACCTCCTAAATTGAAAGATCTGCCTGATATTGTCTCTTATTCAATGTTGTATAACGGAATAGGATCATGAACAAAAATACATATGTCTATCTTGAGTAAGATCATTTCCGCTACAGTGACTGTCGTAATGTTGCTTACAAATTGTACCACAAATTCATTGCATACAACAATTAAACTACAATTAATCACATACGTCTCTAGAAATAGATAAACAGGTGATGAAAAGATATACCAGATGTGGAAATAAATACTAACAGTTGAAAAGAGGTTTGTAAAACGTCACAAGTTAGCAAGGATCCGGAAAAGGCACAATCAGAAAGAAACCGAAGTGGGAAAAACTAAATTGACAATTGGGTACTTATACTGAAAATAACAAACAAACAACAAAACATATCATAAGCCGAGTGAGCAGCTACTTTCCCAATAGGCGGCCACTCAGATACCCAAACTTAAATAGAATTATGAAAACGTACGTAAGGTTCAAACAGCACAAAAAATGACTCCATAACATGAACCAAATTGAACCACAGCAGAAGTATCGGCTTGAAACGATCAGTTACAAAATTACTAGGGGTCTTAAATCGATTTTACAGTCGCCTAACTTCATCCTCATCTTCTGTAGAAGTTTACAACATTTAGTTAGTTCTTCGGTCCTCGTGGTGGATTTCTTACTAGTCAATGAATCATAAAGGACAAACAAATAAATCACAAGAACCAGCGTCATGAATCAAAAGCGAGGACTCACAGATTCAGTGAGCTGCCCGACGATGGAGATCCCTGGGCGTCGAATGTGTAGTAAGCAGATATGAATTTTCTACGATATAAAGCAATAAAACAGGGAACTCTGCTTTGAGGATTCCGCCTAGAACCAAATGGTCTGTAACGTCAATTCAGTTTCAAAATAAGATTATACAATTTGACCAAACAGTCAATCAGCATACGTAGTATATAGAGAAATTAGGAAAACGTTTTGGTCTGGACTACCCAGCTTTAATAAATGCGTCATTTCCATTATTAGGTCACAGACTACGATGTCTGATTGCATCTTTGACATTTACTGTCAGTCGGTTAAGGTATGAAGACATTCTCACATTACGTAAGTTACATCGTTATTAAATTACCAGGTCTTATTTCTGTCGTATTGTTAAGGGCTTATTGTCAGAAAGAATGGTAGGTAAAAGGCATTTGCCATTTTCTGTAAGCATGCTTATCGACGGCGGAGACGGTTAAAGGTTTTACATATATTTTCTAATTCTGAAATTAAATTTCTCCTCGGTTTGTAGAGTGGGAATTTCTTTCTGATTGCCATTTCCTGAACATTGCCTACTTGTAATTATAATATTTAGTAAGGTTTGGGCAACATAGTTGCATCAGGAAAACATGTCCGTGCAATATGTACCCCCTTAAACTCCACTTTTATATAGAAAAACTGAGGTATGCAGGAGTATACCTATTTTTCGTATTTTTGCTCCAAAACATAGATTGTGGGTACTCGTTAGAACCGCCTCGCCGAGGCGGTTCTAACGTGTGCCCACAATCTATGTTTTGAGCAAAAAAAAATAAGAAAAATATCAAAATTTTTCTAGTGAAAATTTTCATTTTTTCAGCCAATTTTTTTTCTCAATATTGCATGGACAAGTTTTCGTAATGGTCAGCTTAACAGAAACAGCTGGTTACTCTGTTTACGATAATGTCTCGTTGTATCAGTAAAGTACATTAATAAGTTTCCCATCTCGGTTCTCGGATTGGGTCTTTAAACGGCCTTAACCAACTAAAATGAATAGCTTTAAGTCTGGGCACTCATAGATTCTGACGCTCGACACACCGGCGTGCAATTAATGAAGGTATCATAGTTATCATCCATGATTGGGTTAAAAACTAAGCATGCTGACTGTCGCATAACATTCAAGTTATAACCCGTCTGTAACGTGTAATGATTTTTCTTAACTGAAAAGAACAACCCTTCCTTCCTATCAGTTTTTTAAATTTGTAAACCAAGTCACCATAAAAGTCTGGTTCCGAAAGGCCCTCCCTCACCTAAAGGCGTCTCTAACCAAACATTATTTGGAAATCAATTCATAGTGTCTACGATAAAATTAAGAAAATGTTTTTCGAAGTTTATGATATCGATAGCCCTGTTGGAGAAGTTTGGCCGTTAAACATTTATTTCGAGCGTTGAAGTATGTAACATGATTGCAGACTCTAACAAACCTAATAAGTTGCGAAATGTATACACCATAAGAAGCACGACGAGGAACGTCACCATTCATAAGTTCGTGTTAGCCGTATGTATATGATTTATTAAAAAGAAACTGTTGAGAAGGAACTAAACTCCAATCATGGACACTATGATGTGCTTGACCTGCATTACGATAGAGAAACATATTTTCAATTACCTTTCATCCACTCCACTCAGTTTATATACGGTTTCTGTAATATTTTATTAAGACAACTCACAGGACAGTCGTTGTGATTTCTGTTATCTCGTGAGAAAATCTGCAATTTGTATGTAAGAAAAAAAAGCGCATTGATATAGGATGGTTAACTTGATTGCTCTCAACAGTTTGATTAATATGCATTTTTACTAAAGTGTTTCTCTGTGCCAATTTTAAAGACGTTATCTAGCCTGCGCAACTTTACAGACCGGGTTATGCAAGGCAATATCATGTAACTGTCACACCGACAGGCCCACTGAATCCGTTATTGTTTCTATCGGATCTCACTCCGATCCTTTGTCCGTAATTTGATTTTGGTAAGCACAGACATGAAGAGAACTGACGTACATACTACGCTAATACCCTGAAGCAATCAATGGGGAGTTTTTTTTCTGCTTTAAAATGTTTGGATGGAAAATGTTTTGGATGGAAAGCCAGTGGTCGAGCAAAGGTATAATTTTCCGGAGTTAGTAGGTTATTTGGCACCCAGGGATCTCCATCGTCGGGCAGCTTACTAAATGAGTCCTCTTTTTTATTCATCGTGGTTGTTATAATGATTTATTTGTTTGTCCTTGACGATTCATTGCCTCACCACGAGGACCGAACAACTTACTAAATGTTGTAAACCACTGCAGAAGCTGAGGGTGAGGTTAGGTACCTGTAAAATTGATTTAAGCCCGCCAGTAATTTTAATTACAGACCGTTCCAATGCGATACTACTGTGGTGATTCTTTTTGTTTTATGTCTTGGTGTTAGAAATTTTGTGCTGTTTGCACCTTATGTATGTTTTCATATCTGTAGCTAAGTTTAGGTTACTGAGTGGCCACCTATTGGGACATAGCTGCTCATTCGGCTTACTAAATGTTTTCATGGTATAAGTACTGATTGCTGATTTAGTTTTTTCTCATCTCGGTTGTTGGAGTGGGAATCTCTTTCTGATTGCGCCTTTTCCTGATCGTTGCCTACTTGTACCTTTGCATACTGAAAATACTGCCAGACGGCTGAGAAGTATTAAAATGTCATAGTCTCGATTCCGTTTTATTCCATTCTTCGTTCGAATAAAAATAAAACTGAGATCCTGTAAGAGCAGTGAGCATATTAATGAGAAAGGGGATGGGCCATACCGCGGTTTCGCCTACTTAAGCCTCTTCAGAGACCCTATAGATTTGGCAAAATACAGCCAAAGAGAATTACTGTAATTTTGCAATTTTCAATTCAGTAGTCGTTATAAAGACTAGTATAAACCAAATGAGGCCAAAATGTTAAATGTTCTTTAGAAAATAAATCTAAACTTTAATTAGAAGACTCTTCTCTCGTTTTACCTCTAATAATAATAATAATAATAATAATAATTAGAGAAGAGAAATTCACGGAAGTCAATTAGATTTTGCAGGGAAACAATAGTATTAACCTAATTATCATTTAGCACATAATGCAAAATTATCGATTTGTTCTAACTTCCCTATAATAGAACAACGCTAATGGCCATCAATGCAGAACCATTGTCACTTTTTTAGGGAAAGTCTTTTTTTTTCGTAATTAGCTTTTAGAACTGAATATTTTACTCTGATCCTGAAAGAAAATTTCTGCGCCATGTATGCAATCAATATCAACTCCCACCAAAGATAAGCTAACCTATAATTTAAGCTTAATGATAGCAAAAACGTAAAGCTATTTCGTGTGATCGATACAAAAGAAGACAAACCGAAACACGTGCTAACGTGTCAAATATTTTTGTGACATTTATCTAAGGCAAACAACCGGCTACGTATACGCAAAGCTTCTAACTGTGACTAGATGGGCCACAGCGTGAGAAAATGTACCTTCGGACAATTATTTGAGTATTAGACAAACAAAGTTACGCTGAATATATGATGTTTCTAGAGTCTGTTACTCTTTATTTGACCAGATTATTTCATTTATTTTGTGAGTTATGACCAATTTACTATATGAACCCTACAGACGTCATTGTCCTGAAAAATGACGTCAAAGTTGCGTAATGCATTTCTGCATGTTAGCAGAGCTTACAAAACTCGATGCATTTGCTTAGAACTGTTTAAGCACTGGTCAGAACCTATTGTTAAGAATTATACCAACCTTACAGGCAATCTGTTGTAATTACTTTGTCTATTTTTATGATGATGCGGTTGCTATGGTTACCATGTAACGATACATATAGGAAAGTTGTGTGTATTATGGGCTAAAACAAGGGCAGATAACTCAAAATATTGACACTATATATGTTTTAAAACTCATTCATTTGGTAGCCCAGTGTTCAAAGATTACAAATACAGTGTTATTTCTATAACGCATATTACATATTTTTTTCCGCTTTTTGATGCTTTCTACTAGTAATGTCAGAATGTCCGAAGGTACATTTTGTCGCGTTGATTTTCAGATACTCAGCTAACGATACATTATGTTCTCTTAGCATAAGTATCTGATTGTCAATTTAGTTTTTCCTACATGGTTTTTGAAGTGAGAAGTTCTTTCTGATTGCGCCATTTCCCGATCATTGCCTACTTTTTTCTTTTTCTCAGTTGGTCAGATTTCTTTAAATGGACAAAATATTTCCCCATCGAAACTATAACCACAATATAACTTACATAGATATGGTAATAAAAGTACTTAACCTGAAAAAAAATATATTATGTACGAGAGTATATACTCAACCTGTTGTTAATACATTATTTATGAGTTAGGACTAGGAATAAACAACTGGAATTTTACTCTCACCAAATGTAACATGACCAAACTGGTCATTTGAATGTTTTCTTTGGTTGTCCGTATATTTCCGTTGCTTAAAACGGCATGCTCATCCACCAAGAATGGGTTACTGTGCTATATATGCGACACTAACAAACTTCATCAACTACCGAGTTGGAAATATATATTTATAGCACACCGTTACAGATGCATTGTCTTTTAAAGCATGAACCTCAATGTGGACTCATGCACGTACAAGAATTGTTGCAGCTACATATTCCCATCGTAAATGAAAATGCTACATTTCTTTAATATTTTGATTCAGTGGAGTTAAAATAATATGCAGCCAAATTTCACCAAATACTTTCAATTCGATGCATATCTATAAATGATATTTCACTTACCGACAACTGCAAACAATGTCCGTCACGAACCAAGAACAGATAGGCAGAGTCACAAACCACCACATCAGGAAAACATGTCCGTGCAATGTATACCCCCTTGAACCCCACTTTTATATAGTAAAACTGGGGTTTGCAGGGGTATACCTATTTTTCTTATTTTTGCTCCAAAACATAGATTGTGGGTACTCGTTAGAACCGCCTCGGCGAGGCGGTTCTAACGTGTACCCACAATCTATGTTTTGAGCAAAAATAAGAAAAATATCAAAAATTTTCAGCTGAAAATTTTCAATTTTTAAAGCTACAAAAATCTCTGTTTATTGCATGGGCATGTTTTCGTAATGAAACACGTTGCCTCAAGATCTCTGAATATCGAATTAATTTGCCAAATTACAATCCGACATTTAATACATTGCAGGTAAGATGACCTAAATTTCGAGAAACAAGACCATAAATCCGACTCGTTCACAAGCCACAAATCTAAATCGACAATTTTCTTCATACACGTCTTCTAATAACATTACTAAATTATGCACCCACTTAAAACCACACTCACACTAACGGCCACGAGGCTATACATGAACAATAATATTCATGCTAGTATCCATGATGGCCTCCCAGTATGGCAAGCCAAATGCACATTAATTCTTTAAACCTAGGTTTGAACTTCCAACCCGGGTTTAAAGAGTTTAAACCCGGGTTTAAAACTCAAAATGCACATTTATTCTTCAAACCGGAATTTCAACTTTCAAACCGGGGTTTCAACTAGCCAAGTGCACATTAATTCTTTAAACCTATGTTTGAACTTCAAACCCGGGTTTGACGTTTTCAAACCCGGGTTGGAAGTTTTCAAACCCGGGTTTGAAAAGTTTAAACCCGGGTTTAAAACTCAAACCGGGGTTTCAACTTTCAAACCGGGCTTTCAACTAGCCTAGTGTACATTTATTCAATTTATTCATTAAACCTAGGTTTGAACTTCAAACCCGGGTTTGAAAAGTTTAAACCCGGCTTTAGACTCAAAGTGCACATTTATTCTTCAAACCGGGGTTTCAAATTTTGAAGAATAAATGTGCACTTTGAGCTTTAAACCAGTGTTTAATCTTTTAATTTCCAAATCCGGGTTTGATGTTCGAACCCATGTTTAAAGAATAAATGTGCAATGGTCTAGTTGAAACCCCGGTTTGAAAGTTGAAACCTCGGTTTGAAGAATTAATGTTCACTTTGAAATTTCAAAACCGGGTTTGAAGTTTTCAAACCGGCTGTTCACTTAGCCCTCTGCATTTTACTTGTTCTGTCCAAGCTAGCACTGTGACCACCTAATACCTCCAATAGCTGCTCGCCCTGCTTTCCGTTATTCATAATAAACGTTGGTATCTATGTTTAGTATTATCTTAATATGATTTTTCTTATTTCTTGTATATCACTGAACCACTGCGGAAGCTGAGGGTGAGGTTATGGCCATGTAAAATCGGTTTAAGCTCGCCAGTGACTTTGTGTTACTGATCGTTCCAAGGCGATACTTCTGTGGTGGTTCTTTTTGTTTTATGTCTTGGTGTTTAATTTTTTTGTGCTGTTGGCGCCTTATGTATGTTCCACTCCAAAAACCGAGGTGGGAAAAAACCAAACTAACAATCAGGCATTTATACAATGAAAACATTTCGTAAGCCGAATGAGCATCTATTTTCCCAATAGGTGGCCACTCAGTTACCTTAACTTAACTAAAAATATGAACACATACATAAGGCGCCAACAGCACAAACTTAAACACCAAGATATAAAACAAAAAGAACCTCCACAGAAGTATCGACTTGGAAAGATCAGCAACACAAAGTTACTGGCGGGCTTCAATCGATTTTACATGGCCATAACCTCACCCTCAGCTTCTGCAGTGGTTCATAACATTTAGTTAAATCTTCGGTCCTCGTGGTGAATCTCTAACTAGTAAATGGATCATCAAGAACAAACAAATAAATCATGATAAATATCCTGATGAATCAAAATCCAGGACTCACAGATTCAGTAAGGTGCCCGACGATGGAGATCCCTGGGCGCCGAATAACTTACTAACTCCGGAGCAAAAGAAAAACATCAGTTGGACCCCGGTGGGCCAATCAACAAACAAGAAGCTCCGGCCCCAACTATTGTTAGTTTGGTTTTTTCCCGCCTCGGTTTTTGGAGTGGGAATCTTTTTCTGATTGTGCCTTTTCCTGATCGTTGCCTACTTGTACCTTTTTCTGACATTAAATGACATTTTCCTATTTTTCCCATTCAAATGCATGGGCGACCTAAGTTGACCTTGCGATAAAAAGGTCAAGGTCATCCCAGGGCCATGATTTATACAAACTTTCTAGAGCTCCATTGCCTGATATCGTAGAGAAAATCGCAGTCCTAAAATCGTACGATGATTGGGGCAAATGTTACCTAGGCAGTATAGATTAATTTTAAGTAAGTCGTATACGCACTGCTGAACATACGGTGGTGTCAGCTTTGACACATTTTATGTGTTCGCCAATTGAGCACAAAGGCAATTTTTATCTATATTTCTATATTTAAAAAATCGAGGATGCCCGTTTTCGCCGTCTCTCCTTCCAAGCACCGTCCATGAGCGGTTCTGGGATGATTTGCATTCATGGAAAGTACTCTGCTTGACTCTCTTTTGTGCTTATTACCTTGATTTTTCTCTGGTTGCCTCCAGCCCTGGTTCCCCAATGTTTAACTTACATAGCTAATACACAGTTACCGAGTAAAATAAACAAACCGCTACAAACTGAATTTATGTAAAGTGACGCACAATTTATTCCACCATTTTTAATCAGATACTGGGTCCTTTCAAAGGGCGTTCATGAATTAATTTTAAGTCGTTTACCCACTGCCAAACGTACAGTGGTGTCAAGTTTGTCACAGTTTATGTATTTTTTGTGTATTTTTGCATTGTTTTTGTTTTATTTTATTTACTTATTTTTTTTTTTCTTTCATTTTTTTCCAAGTTGTACCTGTAAATACATAGTGACTCTGAAGAAGGCGAAAGTCGAAAGCGCGCTTAGTTTGATTTATTCATGCACTGTTAATGGTTTAATCCCCTTATATACGTGGCCGAGCGGTTAGGAGCGCTGTTTCTTAATCACTCGATCATCTCACCGCTGTGTCTGGTGTGGGTTCGAGCCCCGCTCTGGCCACATGTGAGACAAGCCAAGTTCTGCTTGCGGGTGTGTCAGGTGGTTTTTCTCGGGGTTCTCCCGTTTTCGCCCCACCTACTGATTGGCAGTCTCATATGAGCTGAAATAATCTTGAAAGGGACGTAAAACTGAATTTAAAAAACAATCATATGATGCATGATTTGATAAAAGGCGCAAAACTCATATCAGTTATTTCCTGGCGGTAAGATAATTTCAAGGGTAAATTGAGGATGGGCTAATCCAATCCTTACTCATTAATAAATAATTCCAAACATATTTCTAACTTTTAAGTTTATTTCAAGATCCTTAATTTGAATACACGTCATGAAAGTAGCCATAAGACATACCGAAGCCATACCCCTATTTCTAAGAATAAGCTTCATCAACCGCGATGGAAACACGACCTAGCAAATTAATAACGATTTTAACTAAATTAATGTAATTCGATAATATGTTGGCACCAAATCCGACTGACGGTAAATGTCAAAAATGCAATCAGACAATTAGTTTGTGACCTTATTATGAAAATGACGTAAAATCAAATTACCTTTATAATAGCCCCCTGGACAGTCTAGACCAACTCGTTTTGCAATTTTCTCTATGAATCTTAATCGGCTGCTTGAATGAATTAAGGTTTTGCACATGTTTGCCGGCTAACTCCAAAACTGAAACAACCGGATTGCTTCTGATAACATAACAAGGTAGGTAGTACATGTATCTAAGCTTAATGTATAAAAATAAAACCGAGATCCATTAAGACCAGTGAACGTATTTATGAGAAAGGGGATGGGCCATACCGCGGTTTCGGCTACTTAAAATTCTTCAGTGACACTATAGATTTGTCAACATGGAGCCAAAAGGAATTACTGTAATCCGGCCTTTTCAACAGGGCAGTCGATACAATGACTAATGTACTCCAAATGGGTCCAAATATATTAAACGTTGGTTAGAAAATGAATCTAAACCGATAATAGTTTTCTGATTTCTGATATCTCAGAATTTGAAATAACTCGACCAAATGCTATGAAACTGAAGATTCGTTTTATCTCTTTATCACTTGTCTATCAAGTACCTGTTAAGCATTTGTATTTCAGTTATAGTGACGTTTGTGAATCTATTATATATATTATTTTACTTGTTGTACGAAATGAATATATTCCGTGGTATATTTCGGCAAGTTCAAAACGTAAGGCACACAAATAAAGGTACAAAAGTAAAAGTAAGCAATGGTCAAGAAATTGTGAAATCAGAAAGAAATTCCCTCTCCAAAGACCGAGGTGGGAAAAAACTAAATTGACAATCAGATACTAATACTTCAGAGAACATATCGTAAGCCGAGTGAACGACTGCTTTTCAATAGGCAGCCTCTCAGTTACCAAAGCAGGACCGTTTCGGAACGGTCACTAGAGAAGTGAACGTCATAAAAAGTCTGAGTGTATTCGGTATTTACATAATCCTTTCATTCTGCCGCTTTGTGTATGTATCTGAGTAGGGATTTGAGGGGCGTGTAATCATAATTTGAGCCGCATCGCGAGAAAACCGGTCTTTTGGGTTTCCGACCAGGTCTGACACAAATGCGGTGTGTACAGTCATAGAAACCGGCTAGAGGCTTGAAGGTTTGGCTATAAGTAGAATAGGAATTGTATTATGATCTATTATCCGAGTAGCGAAAACAGAGGCGCTGATCAGCTGTGCAGTTACTACTGCACAACTGATCAGCGCCTTTGTTTTCGCATAGGCGAAAATCCTGTTTTCTCGCGTCGCGGCTCATTGTATTCATAAGAGTCAATGTTAGGTAGATTTGATAAAAGTTTGAAGAGACATTAATTGCTTCGTGATTGTGTGCTTACCACCGTTTGGAATCCTGCCAATGCGAGATGAATTGATGCAATCTCGGAATATAGGATCCACACGCCATCTACGTATGGAATGATCCTTAGATACACACTGCTGCGAAATGCAATATACATAACTTTTTGGGGGTTGTTAAAAATCTAAAATTTCATTTGCATATTTTATAAAATATTTTCTTATTTTCATACATTGTAGTACTCTAGGCCATAATGCTACATACCAAGTTTTGTTGTCCACCGGTTCAGGAGAAGAAGATTCATGAAGGGGTTTTATCATATATCTTAGTGACCTGAATCAGATCTGGCTTCGATTAGTCAAGCGGTTTCAGAGAAGAAAATCTTTGAATATTATGATAAAATAATAAAATAAATGTATATTGTCCCCCCGGGGGGGGGGGGGGGGAGGGGGGCAGACCCGCCCCTGGGGTCCAATTTTTTTCAGAATCACTTCAGTCAATTTGCCCATTTCCTTCATGTTTTTACCTTCAACTGACAATTTGACAATTTTCCACATTCAAATGAATGGGCGACCTATGTTGACTTTGCAGTAAATAGGTCAAGGTCATCCTAGGGTCATAAGATTTTTTTAACTTTGTAGAGCTTCACGACTTGATGCTTCATGCCAAGTTTCACAATCATAAGCCTTCTAGTTCTGGAGAAGAAGATTTTTTTAAAGGTTTTTGCTATTTATAGCCATGGCGGCCATCTTGGTCATGTGACCTGGGCAATGTATATAAACTTTCGTTCCCCCTTACTATGGATGATCCAAATGAAGTTTGGCTTTCATTGACCTAGCGGTTTCAGAGGAGAAGATCTTTGAACATATGGTAATATACATGTATATTGCTCCTGGGTGGGGGCAAACCAGCCCCTAGGCTCCATATTGTTTTCAGAATCACAAATCTTCAGTCCATTTGCCCATTTACTTCAAGTTTTTACTTTCAAATGAACAAGAGGTGAGAAAAAGGCAAATTACTGCCCTATACACACGAGCTTGTCGTTAGTGCATTTGTATTACACAAGAAGGCCATGTGTTCCGAAGATCCGAGTTTCTTTTCATTTTGTCCACAAGACACCAGCATTGATTGATCTGCTGATTTGAGTGACAGGTTCAAACTAAATGACATTATAAACGGCATGCTCAAACGAATTTTTTTAATCTTACTATGTGGAATTTTGGCCATTCGGATACCAATAGGTAACTGTTAAAATTTTAAAAAATCTGCTAATCTTTGGTTCCGATCCTACTTCACATGTGTGTTCCAAATATGGATTGTATATGTTGTGCAAAGAATTTTGAAATAAATAAAATGTGCTTTAACCAAACAATTACAATGTTTTATCAGGAGAGGTGACTGCATAACCTAAAGATGACTGCTGAATAGATTTAAAGACCATCTGGCACCTGGGATACTGTTTCAGTTCTATCAGTTCTAAAATAGAATAAAAAAAAAATACCTGATTTACACAAAAACTTGATTGACCTAGCTGCTGCAACGGCATGCTCGAGTGAAAAGGACTGTAGGTATTGATATAAAGAGAAGCTGCTAGCCGAATCAGAGCTATTTCCCTAAGAGCTAAACTGAATATACGAATAAGCACATAAAAGGTCATACAGCATAAAACGACCGTACACAACCACAAAAGAAGTATACCGCTTTGAAACAATCAACTATTAACTTACTTAGGGTGGGAGCTTAACCCGAATATCGTTTCTTAGTTTGTGAGAGAGCCCTTATTATTTCCGAGTTAGTGATGCTAACATACGCATTAACTTGCCTTCTGTCAGGTATGCAATATTGGATCAGGAAAATATGTCCGTGAAATGTATACCCCCTTATACCCCACTTTTATATAGCGGGGTATGCCTATTTTTCTTATTTTTGCTCCAAAACATAGATTGTGGGTTCTCGTTAGAACCGCCTCTGCGAGGCGGTTCTAACGTGTATCCACAATCTATGTTTTGAGCAAAAATAAGAAAAATGTCAAAATTTTCAGCTGAAAATTTTCAATATTTAAATCACAAAAAAATATCTGTTTATTGCACGGGCAAGTTTTCGTAATGGGTTGTCACATCTGTTAAGAAAATGTATAGATTAAGCTGAATATTAACGACGCAGTCTGGTTTCTTGTGGTGAAAAAATGTTTTAAGAAGGCCAGGGGTAACAACAATGTAAGTTGCAACAGACTGTGTAAATTAAATTCTCAATTTTACTAGGAGACAGTTGTAGAAAATTCCAGGAGTGCGCCTGTGATGGTCGAGGAGTGATTTTGCTTGCAGATCACTATGATACGGACGGGTCTGTGTGTATTAATGTAGGCGTCATACCTAGCCGATTTTAACACGCGATGGACACACGATTATGAAAAGTTTCAATTTCGGCGGGGATCGTGAAGACATCGGGCCATTCGTGAGTGCATCGTTACCCATCGTATGTCCATCGGGAGACTTTTTGAGCCATCGGCATCACCATCGCGAGCGGCACCAAAATCTTTGACATGCCAAAAAAATACAGGAAGGACACACGATGGTTCAATTTCGTGTTGAATTCGCGAGTGCATCGTGGCCTTCGCAAAGCCATCGTGAGGCCATCATATGACATCGGGACTTCATCGTACTTCTGTCGTGTGGTCATCGGCACCATCGGCTAAGTTTTGCTACACGAAGGCAATACGATGGAGACGCGATGCTGCCCGATTGTGTTACGAAGGCAACACGACATCGTATAGCCCTCGCAACGCCATCGTATAAGCATCGTACCTAACAAAATTATAACACGATGGCATCCCGATGGAAACACGATATTAACTTAAACTGCATTTTCTGCGTTTCCAATATATCCCAAGGTAACGTTGACATACAAAAATCAGCATCCACACACACGCGGCCTTTTTCTCAGAAAATCTTAAGTTCAGTACTGTTGATTCTATTCTGACAAAAATCATGGTGTATTTCGAAGACAAGACAAACAGGAAGAAGAAGACTGCAGCACTGCTTCTTAACACGCAACTGGAACATGATAATATCATCTTGCAGGAGCAACACCAACTCTTACAGGTATTTGGTTTGTTTATTATCATCTTGTATTTCAAGCAGCACTCTGTTTTCTTTCTAGTAGAGCAGTACCCACTGCAGTTTTCGACAAACTATCTACATCTACTATGAACTCAATAACATTTTTTTTTTTTTAATTCAGTTTTACGTCCCTCTCAAGATTATTTCAGCTCATATGAGACGGGCCAATCAGTAGGTGGGCGAAAACGGGAGAACCCCTAGAAAAACCACCTGGCACACCCGCAAGCAGAACTTGGCTTGTCTCACATGTGGCCAGTGCGGGGCTCGAACCCACACCAGACACAGCTTGGGTGGAGCTGACAGGCGCATTCTTCTTCCCACGCACTCTACCTGGTTTCGGTGGCATTTCCAATTTTATTTTGTAAAGAAAGAAACTGAGTTAAATGCGTAACCGCCGGTTAAGAATAGACATCCGATTCACGTCCTTCCGGTTTTGCGTGTGAGGTGCAACAAAATGTAAACAAAACATATACTACTCGGATCGATCGATAATTATTTTGTAGAATAGAACGGTATCAAAAATCTAAGAATGCTATTTTGTCACTTATTTATCATTGTTAGACAGCACCAAAACAGATTGCAAGATTACTTGATGTTTTTGGGGGTTATTTGTTCCCTCCTACGAAACATGTGTTTTAACACGGTCAAGAACGGCAAAATACAACTAAAAATTAGACAATTTGCTGTTAAATATCATGTTTTTGTGATGTAGTTATATATTAAATAAATTAAAACATCTGATGTCTGCCACAGTATTCACTTTTCTTAGGGTTCAACATTTATTTTTTGAAGGGAAGAAAAAATGGTTAAGCATTTAATCATTAAAATAAGAAGGATTTATTTCAAGATATGTTTAAAAACCTCTGCCTGTTTTATGATATTTAATATTCTCTGTACAGCGTTTTAAATGAAAGCAAACGAAAAAAAAAGCAAATTACAGTATTCATCACCATCACTTTTTAGTCTCATTAATTGATTTTTACATAACATCGGGAAGTGTCGTTATGCCTTCGGGACACTTTCGGGAATACATTTTACACCTCACGATGGCTTCACGATGGCTTCACGACATCATCAAGCCTTCGCATACCATTCGCATCAACATCGTATGCAAAACTATCACGTCGTGTATCGTTCGTGACTGCATTGGGTATAATCGTGTGTCCATCGTTTGTCCATCGTGTGCCCATCGGTAGGCTTCGTACATGCTTCGGCTCAACATTGGCTTTTTACCAAATTCGTGACGAAAATCGCGCGAAATTGAAAATTTCATATTCGTGTCAAAATCGGCTAGGTATGACGCCACCTTTAAGAAACTATGAGCATCTGTCAAAGCCGAGTATTTATCTTGACTCTGGCCCTGCATCTTCCGCTAGGTCTGAAGTTAGACATGGTGTTTGTGTGTTTGTATTGACGCTTTAAGTCTCAGTCAACAGCTTTAGTCATGTTGGGACATTGCTTCACATATATTTTCAGCCAAGTGCATGAGTAGGCAATGATCAGAAAATGACGCAATCAGAAAGAAATTCCCACTCCAAAAACCGAGGGGTGGGCAAAACTAAATTGACACTCAGGTACTTATACCAAGAAAAACTTACTATGAATGGTTTGGTTAGATTTTTTTTCTGCGAAGCAGTTTAACTAGTTATCAGATGGTCGGTCATTAAGTTATAAGCTTTGTATGGAGAAGCAACCCATCTATTTTTTCACGTCCCCTTTTCCCAATCTACAATCCTTGCGTTTATAAATGAACAGTGTACTGAATATACAGTGTATGTCGTGACGCATGACAATCACAAATGTATAATAACTATAACTGCACCTTAAAGCTTAATAAGACTGCGCGGTTTCCGCTATAAGACAAAATCTTTCCTCTATTTAAGGATATTGGTCAACACAGATTGATGATGTGTGGTTTCTTTCATAATTAATTTGTGTCTGGGCCATTGAGTGCGTATCATAATTTCAGGTCTGGTAAAAACTCTTCAACAATCTGAACAACGCTACATGTTGGGCCGACGTCAAGTTAGGAGCGTCGCGTTAGCTCCGACCACTGTTTCCTTCAACGAAAGGTCACAAAATAGTTTTGCCTAAAAACGCATTCATCAATTAGAGGTGAGAGAAATGTGTCCTTATTGCCGGAGGCTGGCTTCCCAAGGAACCGGGTGGCTAGGGTCCCTATCAGGAAAACATGTAAGTAACCCCCGTCACAAACCTCTCTTTTATATAGCAAATTTGGGGTTTAAAGAGATTTACTTTTCTCATTTTTGTTCCAAAGCATATAGATTATGGGTACTCTCGCCGGGGCGGTTCTAATGTGTATCCACAATCAATGTTTAAGCAAAATAGCAAACTTTTTTTTCCAATGAAATTTTCAGTTTTACAGCTTCTAAAATTCCCTGTACGTATTTCATTGGCAAGTTTTCGTACAGTTCAACCTCATTATAACGCTCCTCATTACTGTGCAGTTTTCCCTGCTCTTAAACGAACTCAGTTTTACTTTTTATTAAATATACTATTGGCATACAGTTAAGCATATTCCACTTTCATCAGCAAATATGATGATATCAGATATCCGAAAAATAATATGCTTCATACACCAGTCAGAGATACTCATTTGAAGGTTGGTGGCAAATTTTCGGTTTTCAAAATGACAATTATCAGCTCGAATGAACGGCATTTCGACATGTACTACCAGTAAGCGAAATGCCAAAAGTTGATGCTGTTCTAAGATAACGACATAGAGTGGGTCTAATTGTTTCAGAATTTAAGAGAAATTGTTCAATCTAAGATTTGACAGTCAAGTTTTACAGATCACGTGATCATGTAGGCAGAAAAATGAAAGTAAAAAATTACACATTTCAACAGCAAAAAGTGCCATTGTTTCCAAGTTTTGTCTATAAATTTGTTGTCTGGCTGTTTTTGCTGCCCATACTTGGTTCAAAGTATTGTTTGAAGATGGAAAAAGAGGCACAATCACATTTAAAGGCAATGAAAACTGTCAAAGGATTTTGCAAGCCATTACCATGAATACACCTTAAATCAAATGAGCAAAATTTCCTTACTGTTTTACCCCTGTATTCTTTGACATGGCTATTGAACTATGCCAGTTCCATAAACTAGAGATGCATATCTTAAAACTTTGATAGAAAATCAATGATAAAATTCCCGAGAAATACACATGCTTGGTTATAGGGGGTGTCTAAGTAGGCACATGAGTTGGTCTGTCATGACGTCACAGAGATTAGTAGAAGTACATGGTTTTGAATTTTGAAATGTTGAATAACAGTGCTTTCAAAAAAGCAATAAACAATTTTGGTAAATTTTATAGTCTGAAAAATATATACAAAAATATCAAAATATGCTTAACTTTATGCCATATAACACGGCTATGTCATGGCTCCCAAAATGATTTGTTTGCTATAAGTGTATTGCAAGTTATCTCATTATAACACAGTTTCACTCATAACGCGTTCTGTTTCTAAGGACCCTAAATATAGCGTTATAATGAGTTTGACCGTTAACCTGACCATCTCGCCGTGTAGCTGTTTGTGATGGACGCTTGCACGAAATTAAGAAACCAACAAGTATAAGCTTTAACAAAAAGCTTGGTCTACGCTTCGCATATATAAACTAGAATGTCAAAGAATCTGACTGTACTCCCATTTCATCGTGGTTCATTTGACTGGACAGAAATAAAACGCTGCGCGGTCAAAACATTCATACCTGACAATCGACCGTCACAATACTGTCGGTTCATTTCATTCCGTTGTGGCTTGGATAGAATGTAATTGGCTACACGGCAGGTGGGGCGCGGTCAAAGCTTTCATACCTGACAATACAGCGTCACAATATCGTCGGTTCATTTCATTTCGTTTTTGCTTAGATAGAATGCACCAGTTACACCAATTTAACAATTTGCGCCTTTTGTGGTACCTACTGCACCATTGGTACAAATGTTACCAACCAAAGGGAGGTTTGCATGGGTGTTTTGGGGTATTTACACGGTCCTTGGCGAAACGACCCGGAATCCCACTAACACGATGGTCAAGCCACTAGACTCAAAGTTGCAGTTGCAGTTGAAGAGTGGTGTATGGGTTGTCTTCAGTAGATAAGCAAACGTTCGATTTGACCGATTTTCATTTTCTTAAGGAACATTCTTCCGCATGCAAAATAATTCTTTAAAATGGCTGCCGAAATTCCCGCCAAATATAGCGACATTTAAAGTGGCTTAAAAACGCCTTTCAAAATGGTGTTCACTCATGCAAATCTATCAGAAGTGAGCCTCTTAATTTTACTTCTTAAATTGCATACCAGTGTAACAAAACATTGAAAATTGTGAGCTTTTAAGATCAAATTGCACAAGTGTCTGAAATGATCAGTCTGGAGGAAGTGAAATACCTCCTACTTTCAGATTTGCAAAGAAAAATGACTCCAACGCTAATTTGTTGGGTTTATAGCTTAGTCTTGCGAGGAAACCCTAGTCTTCCATCGAGCATTCGGGTTATGCGGGAGAAATTCTATGAAGCCGGCAAATAAGCCACGAAGTTGACCAACTTTTATCGACGTTATCGCTGTGCAAAAATGGCCGTCGAATTTCCAGCCAAATGCCAGTCACATTTTATGGCAATAAAACACACATTCATCGTTAAAACACCTTTGTAGGACTTATTATCTTCTTTCATCTACCAAATTCATGCATTGTCAGCAAAATTGTTTGAATGATTGTCGCGCACTCGTTGATTTACGGCAGGTGTCCCCCCGGGTGTCCCAGATCACAGAAATGCAGAAATAGCAAAACTACCTGCCATTCTAAAATTGCAATATTTTTTTGTTCCATTGCCAAATCTTCTGACTTGGCAATGGAATGTTTAAGAATGCCTTAGTCCATCTTAGGGCTAACTGAACAAACGGGAGAATTTCTATATTTGAAAATTTTCAAGCTCAAACATGAACCAAAATTAAAAACGAATTCGGTAAACATGCTCACCTTCAACGGCAACAAGACTCCATTTGAGCACCAACAATACATGGAAAATAAGTCATGTAACAATGAAAAATAAAGTAGAATGCTCAAGAAACTTTCTTCTGTCATTTTTGTAAACAAATATAATGCGCCACATCGTGACAAAACCTAAGTTTTGTATATGCAGAAACTCGGTTATTTTGGATCCGATGTATAAACACTGAGATCAGATGCAGCAGATATAAGCGCCTCTTCTTCTTTTTAAATCCAAAATTTCTAGTTTCTATCTTTCTTCTCTGACTTTACTGGCTGGTTTGTGTTGGACTTTGTTAGAAATCCCGATAGGTTTTCTCGTGTTGTTGTTTCCTGGAAAATGCGTGTTTCCAGGAAAATTGAAATTTTTAAATGACGTCACTTAAATTAAGCTGTTAAGAGGGTCGTTCAGAAAGTTCGAATAATTAATCAATAATTTGGGTTCCAATATTTCCATTTTCTTTCAGTTTTCTTTCAACATTTAAGATTAAAGTGTTACACGCACAGCAACTTTCTAGTACATTAGGTGAAAATTATGAGGTACTCGAATACAGTTTATTGTGACGACATGCATGCACATGCATGCACTTCAACTCAAGGGAAACAACTACGATATCAATTACCACAATGCTCTTAACTGAATTACTTTCCCTAAACGACGATCGACATCATCGGATAGTATAACTATAAGGTCATTCTGACATAGAAACCAACTCACGTGTAAATTTTGTTTTTCCAAATATCAGCAAAACTTCTTTAGTAAGTAGATCTACTTAGGACCTTAAGGAATCTATTTAAAGCAGTGTGGGTTCTTGTTACAAAAAATTGTAGATAATGAGCTCCCTGCTCCCTGAAAGAAAAATGACCTTTCTCCCCAGCTTCCTAAAATGTTTTTCCTCAACCCCCTGCTCCCTGCTCCCTAAAACCCCCAAAAGTTATGCTTTATCCCCAAATCCCTGAAAATAAGTGACCCTTCTCCCCAAATCCCTGAAAATAAATAGCCCTTCTCCCTGTATCCCAAAAACTCCTGGGAGGGCCTCGACAATCGTCAGGAAAACATGTCCGTGCAATAAATACACCTTTAAACCCCAATTTTATTCAGTATCATTGGGGTATAAAGGGGTATACAATTTTTCTTATTCAAATTGTTCCGAAACATGGCTTGTTGGTACTCGTTAGAACTGCCTCAGCGAGGCGGTTCTAATGTGCACCCACAATCAATGTTTTGAGCAAAAATTTTAAAATTATCAAAAATTTCATATGAAATTCTCTGTATATTGCATGGGCACGTTTTCGTAATGAAAGGCTCAAGGAACTTAGATTGATAGGTGATTAGGTAGATGATGTTGCAATCAGGCTTTTCCTAATTATTGTACATACAGTCACAGATTTACATCAATGTTTGAGTGATGTAATCACTATATTTTCCAATTCGAATATCATAAAGTACAATAAATGATTATGATAGAATAAATACTGAAATTGAATATCATCGTTTCAAAATATCCTCGATGCAACAGTCACTATATATCTGGTGTACGTTACGGTGCACTGACGAGGACCCCCTAACCAGGGTATAATTTCAGTCACAAACACTAGCAAAAGAACACGCTGCAATGCAAATAACCCAAAAAAGAGATAATTTGGTTGTTCTAGCCGTGTATCGGATCTGCTTCGCATAAGCATTAATCTGGTTTTCTCATGACGCGGCTCACTAACCACCCAAATAAACAACAGTTTGACTCAACCACTTTCTTGTGTAGGCTCAGACCTTCTAAGCGTTTTAAAACCAGTATTCAGTCGTTAATTTTTGTCTAGCGTCATTAGCAGGCTTTTTTTCTCACGACCCCAACATTACGATTACTTGCTCATGCAATATACAGAGAATTTTTTTCAGTAGCAATAATAATAATAATAAAAAAAAAAGATCTCATTTTTAACATTTATGCTCAAAACATTGATTGTGAATACGTCACGAGTAGCCACAATCTATGTTTTGGATCAGAATTAAGAAAAAAGGTATACCCCTGCACCCCCCCCCCCTTACTTTTTTTCCGATAAAAAAGGGGGTTTAAGGGGGTATACATTTCACGGTCATGTTTTCCTGATGTGAAAAGGCGGGGTGGGGGGGGAGTGGGGTCGAATGATCGATTGCATACAACCATTGACATTGGCTGATTGTCCGGTTTCTGCTTAATATGAGTGTGCAAACTGCTAGGCAAACGAGCCGGTGTGGCAAGACTCGAAGTCACTTGCAAGGTTTTGTGACAAAAAAAAGTATGGACGAAAGTCACAGGAAAAAAGTCACAAAGCTAAAATTGTATCCAATACATGGGAACGAGCTCCAAAAGAGATAGTTGAAATGTTCCGGCAATGGTAATTTCGAGATTGTTCCAAAGGTAACCAGAAATAGGTCTCAATGGTTTCGTGAATACATTCGACGTATTTAATGAAAGAGGGTTGATTATCGCAAAGATGTTCCATTCAAAAATAATTTGTCTATGATCACGACACAAAATGACGGTTGAAACAGAAAGTATTTCCACTATTTTTATTACCAATTATTACCGATTCTGTTTGGTGCTTTCATAAAGTGAATATAGCGAAATTAATTCGGTTTCAACCATTTTTTGCGGCGTATGTACCGCGAGATTATCTTTACATTGAACAGCATTGCGATATTTTTCTGTTTTCACTAACATTCCAAAATCTTCACAAAAACTATTTTCCAACCTTTATTGCCATTTTTGGAACCAAAGTTCACTACCTCTTTTTTGAGCTAGTTCACATGTTTACCACAAAATTAAAGAATACTATGCCGGATGTTCATCGCTTCAGACAGTAAGATAATGTGTCGTTAATATATTTGCAACTTTCAAAAGCATGTTTTTGTTTTAATTTATTTATCAGATGACCACCAATCAATAATCATGAGTCGCCGCATGAAAAATCGAAACGGTCTATGATACATGATACTGGACCATAATATTGAAAATTGAAAAAAGGCCAATTAAAACCGTTTTCGTTCGGCCATAAAAATGTGGCCAGGCCCATGCCGAACCGCATATTTTACAAGTTTAAATTTGAGCGATTTAGAAAGAAAACCCAACCTTCTAAGAGACAGGAGAGGAGGAAGCGTATGGACCACCTCATCGCATTTCTATTCACATGCATACTTATCATTCAATACATGTATGTTTTAGGCGGCCCCGTGGCTAAAAGCGCTGATATTTCATTACCGCACTTTATCATTCGATCATCCCACCGCTATGCGTGATGTGGGTTCGAACACCATACGGACCACACATGAGACAAGCCAAGTTCTGCATGAGTGTGCCAGGTTTTCGTCCCATCTGATACAATCTACTAATTGGTCCGTCTCATATGAGCTGAAATAATATTGAAAGGGACGTAAAACTGAATAAAATAGGTTTAAAATACAAGAGTCAATCATAAAGTCAATAAAACAGCGTGATAGACCGTGGCGATATTACAATATCATTCAGTGAGCGAGTAGAGGGGGGGGGGGGGTCATTGGTCGCACCTGCACATCACTAATTGGATTCCATTTCACGTGCTGCATGATGACATGCTGTGTTGTATTGATCAGTTGCATATTTCTGTCCATATAGAGCATATAGAGATTTTAATTTTCACTTCGTTTAAAATACAAGAGTCAATCATAAAGTCAATTAAACAAAGTGAAGGTTGGTGGCAAATTTTCGGTTTTCAAAATGACAATTATCAGCTCGAATGAACGGCATTTCGACATGTACTACCAGTAAGCGAAATGCCAAAAGTTGATGCTGTTCTAAGATAACGACATAGAGTGGGTCTAATTGTTTCAGAATTTAAGAGAAATTGTTCAATCTAAGATTTGACAGTCAAGTTTTACAGATCACGTGATCATGTAGGCAGAAAAATGAAAGTAAAAAATTACACATTTCAACAGCAAAAAGTGCCATTGTTTCCAAGTTTTGTCTATAAATTTGTTGTCTGGCTGTTTTTGCTGCCCATACTTGGTTCAAAGTATTGTTTGAAGATGGAAAAAGAGGCACAATCACATTTAAAGGCAATGAAAACTGTCAAAGGATTTTGCAAGCCATTACCATGAATACACCTTAAATCAAATGAGCAAAATTTCCTTACTGTTTTACCCCTGTATTCTTTGACATGGCTATTGAACTATGCCAGTTCCATAAACTAGAGATGCATATCTTAAAACTTTGATAGAAAATCAATGATAAAATTCCCGAGAAATACACATGCTTGGTTATAGGGGGTGTCTAAGTAGGCACATGAGTTGGTCTGTCATGACGTCACAGAGATTAGTAGAAGTACATGGTTTTGAATTTTGAAATGTTGAATAACAGTGCTTTCAAAAAAGCAATAAACAATTTTGGTAAATTTTATAGTCTGAAAAATATATACAAAAATATCAAAATATGCTTAACTTTATGCCATATAACACGGCTATGTCATGGCTCCCAAAATGATTTGTTTGCTATAAGTGTATTGCAAGTTATCTCATTATAACACAGTTTCACTCATAACGCGTTCTGTTTCTAAGGACCCTAAATATAGCGTTATAATGAGTTTGACCGTTAACCTGACCATCTCGCCGTGTAGCTGTTTGTGATGGACGCTTGCACGAAATTAAGAAACCAACAAGTATAAGCTTTAACAAAAAGCTTGGTCTACGCTTCGCATATATAAACTAGAATGTCAAAGAATCTGACTGTACTCCCATTTCATCGTGGTTCATTTGACTGGACAGAAATAAAACGCTGCGCGGTCAAAACATTCATACCTGACAATCGACCGTCACAATACTGTCGGTTCATTTCATTCCGTTGTGGCTTGGATAGAATGTAATTGGCTACACGGCAGGTGGGGCGCGGTCAAAGCTTTCATACCTGACAATACAGCGTCACAATATCGTCGGTTCATTTCATTTCGTTTTTGCTTAGATAGAATGCACCAGTTACACCAATTTAACAATTTGCGCCTTTTGTGGTACCTACTGCACCATTGGTACAAATGTTACCAACCAAAGGGAGGTTTGCATGGGTGTTTTGGGGTATTTACACGGTCCTTGGCGAAACGACCCGGAATCCCACTAACACGATGGTCAAGCCACTAGACTCAAAGTTGCAGTTGCAGTTGAAGAGTGGTGTATGGGTTGTCTTCAGTAGATAAGCAAACGTTCGATTTGACCGATTTTCATTTTCTTAAGGAACATTCTTCCGCATGCAAAATAATTCTTTAAAATGGCTGCCGAAATTCCCGCCAAATATAGCGACATTTAAAGTGGCTTAAAAACGCCTTTCAAAATGGTGTTCACTCATGCAAATCTATCAGAAGTGAGCCTCTTAATTTTACTTCTTAAATTGCATACCAGTGTAACAAAACATTGAAAATTGTGAGCTTTTAAGATCAAATTGCACAAGTGTCTGAAATGATCAGTCTGGAGGAAGTGAAATACCTCCTACTTTCAGATTTGCAAAGAAAAATGACTCCAACGCTAATTTGTTGGGTTTATAGCTTAGTCTTGCGAGGAAACCCTAGTCTTCCATCGAGCATTCGGGTTATGCGGGAGAAATTCTATGAAGCCGGCAAATAAGCCACGAAGTTGACCAACTTTTATCGACGTTATCGCTGTGCAAAAATGGCCGTCGAATTTCCAGCCAAATGCCAGTCACATTTTATGGCAATAAAACACACATTCATCGTTAAAACACCTTTGTAGGACTTATTATCTTCTTTCATCTACCAAATTCATGCATTGTCAGCAAAATTGTTTGAATGATTGTCGCGCACTCGTTGATTTACGGCAGGTGTCCCCCCGGGTGTCCCAGATCACAGAAATGCAGAAATAGCAAAACTACCTGCCATTCTAAAATTGCAATATTTTTTTGTTCCATTGCCAAATCTTCTGACTTGGCAATGGAATGTTTAAGAATGCCTTAGTCCATCTTAGGGCTAACTGAACAAACGGGAGAATTTCTATATTTGAAAATTTTCAAGCTCAAACATGAACCAAAATTAAAAACGAATTCGGTAAACATGCTCACCTTCAACGGCAACAAGACTCCATTTGAGCACCAACAATACATGGAAAATAAGTCATGTAACAATGAAAAATAAAGTAGAATGCTCAAGAAACTTTCTTCTGTCATTTTTGTAAACAAATATAATGCGCCACATCGTGACAAAACCTAAGTTTTGTATATGCAGAAACTCGGTTATTTTGGATCCGATGTATAAACACTGAGATCAGATGCAGCAGATATAAGCGCCTCTTCTTCTTTTTAAATCCAAAATTTCTAGTTTCTATCTTTCTTCTCTGACTTTACTGGCTGGTTTGTGTTGGACTTTGTTAGAAATCCCGATAGGTTTTCTCGTGTTGTTGTTTCCTGGAAAATGCGTGTTTCCAGGAAAATTGAAATTTTTAAATGACGTCACTTAAATTAAGCTGTTAAGAGGGTCGTTCAGAAAGTTCGAATAATTAATCAATAATTTGGGTTCCAATATTTCCATTTTCTTTCAGTTTTCTTTCAACATTTAAGATTAAAGTGTTACACGCACAGCAACTTTCTAGTACATTAGGTGAAAATTATGAGGTACTCGAATACAGTTTATTGTGACGACATGCATGCACATGCATGCACTTCAACTCAAGGGAAACAACTACGATATCAATTACCACAATGCTCTTAACTGAATTACTTTCCCTAAACGACGATCGACATCATCGGATAGTATAACTATAAGGTCATTCTGACATAGAAACCAACTCACGTGTAAATTTTGTTTTTCCAAATATCAGCAAAACTTCTTTAGTAAGTAGATCTACTTAGGACCTTAAGGAATCTATTTAAAGCAGTGTGGGTTCTTGTTACAAAAAATTGTAGATAATGAGCTCCCTGCTCCCTGAAAGAAAAATGACCTTTCTCCCCAGCTTCCTAAAATGTTTTTCCTCAACCCCCTGCTCCCTGCTCCCTAAAACCCCCAAAAGTTATGCTTTATCCCCAAATCCCTGAAAATAAGTGACCCTTCTCCCCAAATCCCTGAAAATAAATAGCCCTTCTCCCTGTATCCCAAAAACTCCTGGGAGGGCCTCGACAATCGTCAGGAAAACATGTCCGTGCAATAAATACACCTTTAAACCCCAATTTTATTCAGTATCATTGGGGTATAAAGGGGTATACAATTTTTCTTATTCAAATTGTTCCGAAACATGGCTTGTTGGTACTCGTTAGAACTGCCTCAGCGAGGCGGTTCTAATGTGCACCCACAATCAATGTTTTGAGCAAAAATTTTAAAATTATCAAAAATTTCATATGAAATTCTCTGTATATTGCATGGGCACGTTTTCGTAATGAAAGGCTCAAGGAACTTAGATTGATAGGTGATTAGGTAGATGATGTTGCAATCAGGCTTTTCCTAATTATTGTACATACAGTCACAGATTTACATCAATGTTTGAGTGATGTAATCACTATATTTTCCAATTCGAATATCATAAAGTACAATAAATGATTATGATAGAATAAATACTGAAATTGAATATCATCGTTTCAAAATATCCTCGATGCAACAGTCACTATATATCTGGTGTACGTTACGGTGCACTGACGAGGACCCCCTAACCAGGGTATAATTTCAGTCACAAACACTAGCAAAAGAACACGCTGCAATGCAAATAACCCAAAAAAGAGATAATTTGGTTGTTCTAGCCGTGTATCGGATCTGCTTCGCATAAGCATTAATCTGGTTTTCTCATGACGCGGCTCACTAACCACCCAAATAAACAACAGTTTGACTCAACCACTTTCTTGTGTAGGCTCAGACCTTCTAAGCGTTTTAAAACCAGTATTCAGTCGTTAATTTTTGTCTAGCGTCATTAGCAGGCTTTTTTTCTCACGACCCCAACATTACGATTACTTGCTCATGCAATATACAGAGAATTTTTTTCAGTAGCAATAATAATAATAATAAAAAAAAAAGATCTCATTTTTAACATTTATGCTCAAAACATTGATTGTGAATACGTCACGAGTAGCCACAATCTATGTTTTGGATCAGAATTAAGAAAAAAGGTATACCCCTGCACCCCCCCCCTTACTTTTTTTCCGATAAAAAAGGGGGTTTAAGGGGGTATACATTTCACGGTCATGTTTTCCTGATGTGAAAAGGCGGGGTGGGGGGGGAGTGGGGTCGAATGATCGATTGCATACAACCATTGACATTGGCTGATTGTCCGGTTTCTGCTTAATATGAGTGTGCAAACTGCTAGGCAAACGAGCCGGTGTGGCAAGACTCGAAGTCACTTGCAAGGTTTTGTGACAAAAAAAAGTATGGACGAAAGTCACAGGAAAAAAGTCACAAAGCTAAAATTGTATCCAATACATGGGAACGAGCTCCAAAAGAGATAGTTGAAATGTTCCGGCAATGGTAATTTCGAGATTGTTCCAAAGGTAACCAGAAATAGGTCTCAATGGTTTCGTGAATACATTCGACGTATTTAATGAAAGAGGGTTGATTATCGCAAAGATGTTCCATTCAAAAATAATTTGTCTATGATCACGACACAAAATGACGGTTGAAACAGAAAGTATTTCCACTATTTTTATTACCAATTATTACCGATTCTGTTTGGTGCTTTCATAAAGTGAATATAGCGAAATTAATTCGGTTTCAACCATTTTTTGCGGCGTATGTACCGCGAGATTATCTTTACATTGAACAGCATTGCGATATTTTTCTGTTTTCACTAACATTCCAAAATCTTCACAAAAACTATTTTCCAACCTTTATTGCCATTTTTGGAACCAAAGTTCACTACCTCTTTTTTGAGCTAGTTCACATGTTTACCACAAAATTAAAGAATACTATGCCGGATGTTCATCGCTTCAGACAGTAAGATAATGTGTCGTTAATATATTTGCAACTTTCAAAAGCATGTTTTTGTTTTAATTTATTTATCAGATGACCACCAATCAATAATCATGAGTCGCCGCATGAAAAATCGAAACGGTCTATGATACATGATACTGGACCATAATATTGAAAATTGAAAAAAGGCCAATTAAAACCGTTTTCGTTCGGCCATAAAAATGTGGCCAGGCCCATGCCGAACCGCATATTTTACAAGTTTAAATTTGAGCGATTTAGAAAGAAAACCCAACCTTCTAAGAGACAGGAGAGGAGGAAGCGTATGGACCACCTCATCGCATTTCTATTCACATGCATACTTATCATTCAATACATGTATGTTTTAGGCGGCCCCGTGGCTAAAAGCGCTGATATTTCATTACCGCACTTTATCATTCGATCATCCCACCGCTATGCGTGATGTGGGTTCGAACACCATACGGACCACACATGAGACAAGCCAAGTTCTGCATGAGTGTGCCAGGTTTTCGTCCCATCTGATACAATCTACTAATTGGTCCGTCTCATATGAGCTGAAATAATATTGAAAGGGACGTAAAACTGAATAAAATAGGTTTAAAATACAAGAGTCAATCATAAAGTCAATAAAACAGCGTGATAGACCGTGGCGATATTACAATATCATTCAGTGAGCGAGTAGAGGGGGGGGGGTCATTGGTCGCACCTGCACATCACTAATTGGATTCCATTTCACGTGCTGCATGATGACATGCTGTGTTGTATTGATCAGTTGCATATTTCTGTCCATATAGAGCATATAGAGATTTTAATTTTCACTTCGTTTAAAATACAAGAGTCAATCATAAAGTCAATTAAACAAAGTGATCGACCGTGGTGATATTACAATATCATTCAGTGAGCGAGTAGAGGGGTGGGGTCATTGGTCGCACCTGCACATCACTAATTGGATTCCATTTCACGTGCTGCATGATGACATGCTGTTGTATTGATCAGTTGCATATTTCTGTCCTTATAGAGCTTATAGAGATTTTAATTTTCACTTCAAAATTGCATAAAGTGATACCGATTTGAACTGAAATCGACTGTCCTGAAATTTATTGAATGTCCCTTATCGCAGAGTTATGACGTCAGCATCTGGAGGTCAATTTGCGTCATAACCAGTTCATGTTTATTTATAAAAAGAAGCAGGAACAGACATCATTTATGTGATTTCATTACAGGATTATGTCTTTGAAGTAAGTTTTGTTACTCAGCATTTTGTGACACATCTTTCCTTTCACATTTGAGTCGATAATGTCAGCATGTTGGTGGCGTGAATCAGGCTGGGAACTTGTTTTTGACCGCCATAATTGACTTTTGGAATGAGGGTACGTTCACAAACATTTGCAAAGAAAAATGACTCCAACGCTTATTTTTCGGAATTTTTGGGTGCAAATGGTCGAAAAATTGATCTTGATCATGAAATAGGTGTCCAAATGGGAGTAAAACGTTTATTTAAGCCTGAATTCGTTATTTTCATCTGTTTATTGGTGCGACTGAACCTTACTTTCGGTTGAAGAAAAAAGACACAAAGACCAAAAAATATTGAGAAAAGTGCATCTGTCGATTTGCAGAAATATGTGCAGGAATTTCTCTGAAAGTCTCAGAAAATTTGAAAGCCTGTATATTACAGGCGATTGCTGCAAATGAAGGCACTGATTGTCGATTCGTTTTGAACGCCAAAGAAATCGAACGTTTTTCCGTTGCTATGCACATGAAAATATCCTTGCGAGCGGCCTTTGCGTATCTGCTGCTTGTAATTAAATTATGTAAGTAGGTCAGTCTCAAACCTTTAGAGTAGTCTACGCGCTGGCGCGTAGACAATAACAAATGGTTTTAACAAATGTCCCGTTTCATATCGATCACCAGAATCAATTTTCTATAGAATTAAGCTTAAATTATACGTTAGCTAATCTTCTGGTGGGCGTTGTAATTATGTCTGTGTTATTGATTAGATTCATGGCCCAGTAAATCTTGCAGCATCAGCTAGAAAATCCCCGCTAATGAGCTAATTGTCGAAAAAAAAGAAATTTGTTTTCCAGATAATTCTAATATTTTCCAATTCCTCAGTGACTGTAGTCATTAGAATTAAAAAGGTACAATTAGGCAATGATCAGGAAATGGCACAATCAGAAAGAATTTCCCACTCCAAAAACCAAGGGGTGGGATGGAAAAACTAAATTGACACTTAGGTACTTATACTAGGAAAACATATATAACGCCGAGCGAGCAGCTATTTCCCAATATGCGGCCACTCAGTTACCGGAACCTAACTTAAAATGTAAAAAAAAGAACTTACATAAGGTTCAAACAGCACAAAAAATTCTACACGAAAACATAAAACAATTAGAATCACAACAGAAATATCGCCTTGGAACGATCAGTAATATGAAATTACTGTTGGTATGCTACGCTGCTAAATCAATAGTATCGAAAATGGCAGTCTTGTTTGGCTGTATGACTGGGACTGGGAGGTGGTTTGGCCGCTCGTTGATTTTGCGATATGTGTAAGTTGTGTTCCCAGACAGAATTTTCATGTTTCATTTGTTTTCTTCATCTGAAAATTACATACTTTGGATATGTTTGTTGATACCTAGTATAAATGTCTCAAGATCCTTATTTTCCTGACATATTCAATTATTACTGAACATGTAAGATGAGATGATGAGATGATGTAGCCACAAAAGCCTTGTATGAATGGAATAGCTCTGCGTTATGTCATGATTCTCTTATTATTTTTTCATTGCGGCACTGACAAATAAGAACAATTTTGTCACAATACACATTTTTCTGTTTTTTTTTTTTTTTTTTTTTTTTTTTTTTTTTTTTTTTTTTTTTTTTTTTTCTACATTGTAAAATCAAATACCCTGTCACATTGTACAAGTCATACATAATCTTCTTTGGCTGTAGTTTGTGTCGCATTTGATCAGACTCCGACAACCAGCACAGACTTTGTCATGACCTGACCTATTACGCAGTATTACTTAACCGATATTTCTCAGAAAGGCCAGAAAATATCAGAGGCGTTTTCGTTTTATGGTACACGTTTTAAGGTAGTATAAAACTTATATCTAATATTGAATCTGTAGACCTTTAGACAGGATAAGCCAAGGTTGTTATCTAGATGACCTACACGAAATGAAAAAACATTCAATATGCTCTGTGAGGGATTTTGCAATTTGCTGAACTGTTACCACTTTTAGGAAATCATGTTTGTTTTTGTATGGACGACTGAAAGCATACTTTCGAATTGTAATGTGCTGTCAAAATATGGGCGTTAACAAGTATAGGGATCAACCATGGTTTTCAGTGTTCAAACATTCGATGGATCACAAGGAAGGTGTTTGAACACAAGGCCGCAGGCCGCGTGTTCAAACACCTTCCGAGTGATCCAGCGAATGTTTGAACACTGAAACAAACCATGGTTGATCGTTATTCTTGCATTCTCACACTAATCCACTTAAAATCTCATGAAAATAACATTAACAACGTAAAACACTCACCGAAAACCGCAGAGCTTCTTCAACGTCGGCCATTTGTTTCTACAAAACACATGACGTCATGTCATGTCATTGACCAATGACGTCGACCAAAACCCATGTTCAAACGGCACGTGAATTTCATGATTGAACATGGGTTTTGCTGTTTGAACACGGCTTTCGACCAATCAAAAACGGCTTCAAACAGTTATGCGCATAGATATCTATGCAAGAATATTGTTTCCATAATATGGTGTGCCATCGATATACGATGCGTGTTCTTAATGCAATGTTGTTGGCGCATGAACATTGTTTTACAGACAGTTGATTACGGTACTGATCAAGAGATAAATAGTATGCCAATGTTATCGAGAGAAAAAAAAAGAAGACAATACTTGGCTACTGGCGAAGCGAGATGAATGCTGATAAGCAGATCCATAGACGCAGTCCTTTCTGTCATTGATGCGATGACATTTCTACTTCCTGTAACTGAAAATTAAAAATTCCAACGCAATAGGCTAGTTTGTCTAAAACCTCACCATAAGGTGCATTTAGTTATGGCGTGGCTTTTTGGTACAAATGGATGCCAACGTCTGTCAGTACCACTGTTTGAAATATTTCAAAACCTTAGGCTATTCGACGTTTCAATGAAATACCAACATAGACCTCTGTTACAAAAAAAATGCAGATTGTATATACTTGCCAAAATTTCTTACCGACCATTTTCATGCTATTATTTATTTTTAACTAAAGAAAATAATCTGAAAATTCTCTTGACACCTCTATAAAGCCAGACCCTCCTTTAACTGACAACAGTGATGCCATTCAATACGATATGAGCCGCGATGCGAGAAAACCGGTATTTGGGGTTTCCGACCAGGTCTGACACAAACCGACCTGTACAGTCACAGAAGCAGGCTAGAAGCTTTAAATTTCGAATTTAACAAGAAGAGAAATTGTACTATCCGTGTAGTGAACATAAAGGCGCTGATTAGCTTCGCAATTACCGCGAAGCTGATCTGCGCCTTTGTTTTCGTATAGACAAAATCCGGTTTTCTCACCGCGGATGTGGCTCATATGTTCGGACCTTTACAGACTGAAATCAAATGTCACAAATGCAATCAGACATCTAGGATCATCTAAGCATGTGACCTTATTTAAAGAAAATGCGTAAAACCAAATTAGCATTATTAGAGTAGTAGGTCAGTCTAGACCGACTTGTTTTGCCATTTTCTCTATGAATCTTAATCGACTCCTTGAATGAATTTAGCATTTAGCTCTCTCTCTCTCTCTCTCTCTCTCTCTCTCTCTCTCTCTCTCTCTCTCTCTCTCTTTCAGTTGGCATTGATTATTTCATTTCATCTATATCTAGGCGGTATCCCTCAAAAACAGAGTTTCTGGCTTTATGTTCTGAAAGATAGGCGCTTATTAACCTCAAAATGCTATATAACCGTCACTTTCACATCTGGTATATTTCTTCATCACCTGTCTATCAAATAATTAGGCAATCTATTTCATTACTAGATAGGTGGTTAAATTGAAAGAGTAAAATTTGCTAAGTGCTATGAAGATTTCATGAGACATGTTTACTATTCATTGAGGGCTAATTCTCTGAAAGCTCTGGTCCAGAGTGACCATCCCATTACGAAAACATGCCTATGCAATATACGTTGTAAAAATGAAAATTTTCAGTAGAACATTTTTGCTGTTTTTCTTATTTTTGTTCAAAACATAGATTGTGGGTACACGTTAGAACCGCCTCGGTGAGACGGTTCTAACGAGTACCCACAATCTATGTTTTGGTGCAAAAAATAAGAAAAATAGGTATGCGCCTGCATACCCAAGTTTTGCTATATAGAGTTGGGGTTTGAGGGATTCATATTTCACAGACATGTTTTCCTGATGCCCTTTCGCTAAGTACCCTTCTTACAGCTGCGCCACATTTATACACTGTATATTGTTTGTCTATGAAAAGGTACAGGTAGGCAAAGATCAGGAAAAGGCGCAATCAGAAAAAGATACCCACTCCAAAACCCGAGGTGGGAAAAAAACAAATTAACAATCAGGTACTTATACCATGAAAGCATATCGTAAGCCGAATGAGCAGCTATTTTCCAAATAGGTGGCCACTCAGTTACCTAAACTTAACTAAAATATGAAAATATACATAAGGCGCCAACAGCACAAAACTTTTAAACACCAAGACTTAAAACAAAAAGAACCACCACAGAAGTATCGCCTTGGAACGATAAGTAATATAAAATTACTGGCGGGCTTAAATCGATTTTACATAGCCATAACCTCACCCTCAGCTTCTGCAGTGGTTCATAACATTTAGTTAGTTCTTCGGTCCGCAACAAATAATAATTGCAGACTCTTGCAAACCTAATTAATACATTGCGAAATGTATACACCATAAGATGCACGGCGAGGAACGTCACCATCCTTCGCATATGACTTTTTCTTACGAAGTTCAATGACCTCCAAGACTTCATAAGATACAACTTTAAGTGCTTTTAGTAAAGTTTCATGTACGACATTTCTGTCAGTCACTGACATGTTTTTTATATCAGTGTCATCACTATAACTGCTCGAAAGCTCCTCTTTCAGTTCCAGAAACGGCTTCTTGGCATCTTCAAGACATTGTTGTCGTTCACTTAGAGACGGCCCTTTTTCCAAACCGAACATGTCCACATCCCCTTCTGTTTTTGTCAGTCCGGGTTTGAGCTTTTTACCGTCAAATGTTATGCAGCATGATTTTCCTTCCATTGACCTTGTCATTTCTTTGATCATATCCACAGATATACCCGGTGTTTCACAACCATTGCTGTATTCAATGTCATAGTGTTCAAATTCACGCAGTAATTTCATATCAGGCACAGCAAAATTAATGTCGCTTTTATCCGGAGCATAACTGCCTGCAGAGGTTTCCTGTAATACTACCTGATTTGAGTTTTTGAATCCAGACATGAAGCAAACGAATCTTCCACCAAAGAGTTTGTAGCCTAATTTCCAGAACTTTTTAGTAGCATCTGAATATCTCATTGTCGTGGTAGATTTACAATTATACCACTTTACTGTTTCTGTCCATAACAAGAAAGCAATGTTCTGTACTGGAAATTCTCCCGAGGCTACTAGTTTAAAAAAGTCTAGCAATGTTTTGTTAAAACCATCGGCAGCCAGTCTTTCAAGGACGGTTGGTAAAAGCTCTTGTATTTCTTTTATTTCAGGCGATTCAAAACTGTTATCATACTTGATACTCTGGTCCAAAGAGGTCCCTACGACCAAAGCCTCATCTACAACAACTAGATTATGAATTGCATCGTCAATACATTCTTTTGCATTGTCAGCGTTGTTTGTGCAAGCCTGATTTTCGTCATTCGAGTAACTGGTTATCAGTGATCTTTTGACCCTTTTAGGAGCAGGTGATTTTGATGGAGTTGATTTGATTCCTTGTATTCGTTGACGTGGCGATCGATCAGAGATTCTTTTAAACTGGCTCCTTAGTTGACTTGGACTCAATATTACAGACTTTCTTGGAGAGAACTTTACACAGTATGTGGCCTTTGTCCCTAATACCTTCTTTGCAGATTCACTTGGACAGGTGTTGCGTTGTTTTTTCATACTAGATGTAATGCATTTCACATGCTTTGGTCTATTTTTTGTTAGTTTGAATGGAGTAGCTGTCCATGAAACACGTTCATATCTTGCTGGTTTATAGAGTATTTCATCGAGAGAATTCGACCAGTTAGACGGCTGTGTGGGTAGTTTTGATGCTCTCTTCTTTTTGGGTCTGTGAAGGGAGAGGTTGGTCTTGGCTTTCTTCCCCATCTCTGGCTTGTGGATAAGCTGCATAAAACATTAAAACAATGATAATAAAAGCCTATATATTACACATGGAAGTGACAAAGCAGTGTTCGAGATCATATCAAATCTTAATTGCAGTGCACTAGATCTCTTAAGTTTAACAAAATGTAAGAGATCATTTTTGTAAAATCACCAGTCTCGCTGGAAGCAGTTTACAGACAAACAAATCATGCTTTACGGTGATAAATTGTCGAAAAAAAGATAAAAGGGAATAGGGAATATAATACGGAACATTCTCAGCCAAATCTCATGTTTTATACAATTTTAGTCGTGACATTTCGGGAACAGTGTACAGGATCCCTACAAAAAAGTTGCCTTCGCTAACTCGGAATCGATTTAACTAGATAACTAGATAGGTTTTAGTAAAACGATGGACATATATTGCTCAACTTACTTTTCGGCGTACTTTGCGCAAGTTGCTGTCAAAATGCGTCCATGATAGAGAAATATTAGCCCAAAAATTATCAGGCTAGCGTGAAGAATTTATTGTACATCCGCCATATTGATGACGTAAAAATCACGTGATCCCCTACGCTGCCATACAAAAAAGGAAAATTTACTATATCAAAATCAAAGTCATCGCGCTTATCATAAATTTTAGAAGAAACATTTGCAACAGAAAAATGTAAATCTAACGGGGGCTTGGGTATTTGAGATTTTGGGTTTGTTCAGCTGTAGTTCAGGTGGATAAATTTGATTGACCATACCTTCAAAATAGGGGGTGTCAATTTTCAAAAGGTCATCGAGGTACCTAGAAGTCCAATTAAAAGCCTCGACTGATTACATCAGTTTGATTATCATGGCTTAGAGAATCCATGAAATCTCTTTCCCCGGGTCTCTTTCGTAGCAGTATAGAAATAAATCAGCTTCGAGAGGTGCACAATTTGTACCCATCGGAATTCCAATGATTTGTCTGTATAACTTGGTCCCAAATCTAACATATTATCCAGGAGGTAGGATAATGCGTCGCACACATTCTGACATGACCAAAGTGTATACCGACTTTTGTCAGAGGAAGTGAAAAAAAAGCATTTCTGTCATTACATGCCCAATAAAGTAATCCATTTCCCGATCAATGCCTATTTGTGCTTTTTTAATGCCCTTTTGTAGGTTCACTCTATCAAATACAGAAGTATTTTCTTTAATTAGATTATATGGTCATGTTGTATAAAGAGTAGAAAAATCATATGTCAATGATCAGGTAAATTAGAACTTAATCGCAAGTAATCGACATTCTTATCGACAGTCTTAAACTAAAAATCAAAACACAAAACATTCAATAAACAAATACGAAATGTCAAACTGACAACATGATACTGATGATATTCGGACCTAAACAGACTGAAATCAAATGTCACAGATGCAATAAGACAATTTAAATCATCTAAGTATGTGACCTTATTAACTCATTTATGCCTGGCGTCCCTTTTATGGAACATAGGCAAACAGAATAGCCCCAGATGCGACGCCGCAGAATGCGGCGTCCCACCTGGGGCTATTATGTTTGCTTAGAAGAATTTCATCGAAAAATGGAATAAATAGTCAAATTCACTCCTTATGCCCCGAAAATTGACAGTGGACTCACCCAAATGATAACGATGGGAAAATCCATTTGTCAAATATGGGTTAAAGAAAAGACGTAAAACCAAATTACCAGTATTAGACTACACTACTGAGAATCACGTGGTATTGTATATACATACATTACGAAAACTTGCCCATGCAATAAAGTTGTTAAAAATTAAAATTTTCAGTAGAATTTTTCTTTCATATTTTTCTTATTTTTGCTCAAAACATAGATTGTGGGTACACGTTAGAACCGCCTCGGCGAGGCGGTCCTAATGAGTACCCACAATCTATGTTTTGGAGCAAAAATAAGAAAAAAATAGGTATACCCCTGCATACCCCAGTTTTACTATATAAAAGTGGGGTATACGAGGGTATTTATTTCACGGACATGTTTTCCTGATGCATGTACATACCGACAAATGATCGGTGCAATTGAGAACGAAGTCGAGCTAAGGTAAGATTTTCGAGTTTCCTCGTACTGACTGATAGACAGGTGCAGTTAATGCAGAAATACATTTATTGAATGCAAGTAACCTAAGGAATCCAGGTTATTTCGTTTCCGCAATCACTTCCACCCCATGGACATATAATACTTCAAACACAATAACATTGAAGTGTTTGCAAAAAACTGCTACAGCGAATTAGAGATGAATTAAGAGTGACGACATTGAATGTTGTTGTAACTGGATAAAGTTAGAGTCAATGTTAGGCAGATTTGATTATTGAAGAGTCATTTGAGCTGCCACATGGGAAAACCAACAATCTGCCTATGCAAAAACAATGGCGCAGATCAGCTTCGCAGTAACTGCGAAGCTGATCAGCGCCTTTGTTTTCGCTACTCGGATAGTACAGATCCTCTTCTACATAAATCCGAAATTTCAAGCTTCTAGCTCGTTTCTGTGACTGTACAGGTCGGTTTGTGTCGGGCCTGCTCGGAAACCACATTGTTGGTTTTCCCACGAGGCGGCTCATTTAATATATTGCTTCGTTACTGCGTGTTACCGCAGTTTCGATTCCTGACACTTCAGGATGAGCAGTTTCGTGATACGATATATAATGTTCTCAAAATATTAGTACTCGGCAAACATCATGTTTATAATCTGTAAAATGACAGGCTCCTTTGATGCTAACTGCTTTGGTATGATCTCACACCTTCTTTCTGTTGTCAAAGCTACATGTATGTGTACTGGGCGAAAAAGTTTCATTTTAAAAAGTCGAGGAAGAAACAGAGACAAAATATATAGAACGACACAGAAACTATACAATGCGTATGAATGTGACCAGTGCTGAGGCCCCACCTCCCCCTTCAAGGGGGGTCTTTGCTCCCTGCTCCCTGAAAGAAAAATGACCTTTCTCACCAGCTCCCTAAAATGTTTTTCCTCAGCCACCTGCACCCTGCTCCCTAAAACCCCCAAAAGTTATGCTCTCTCCCCAAATCCCTGAAAATAAATGACCCTTCTTCCCAAATCCCTGAAAATAAATAGCCCTTCTCCCTGAATACCCAAAACCCCTGGAAGGGCCTCAGTGCTCTTGACTTCTCTGTGGAGTGGCAGCGTCAGATTTTTTTTCAAAAAGCCATGTAAAATATTAAATCAATTAAGACACAATTGTGCCCAGCTTTTGTCTCAAACAGGTTTTCGTTGGGTTTATAAAACATACAACTGTTTAATGATTGCAAATACTGTTTAGATTCAACCTCGGGAATTAAGTATCCACTGCCACGGTGGATTCTGATAGCTTTACAGTTTTCTTCAAGATTGGAAAAAAGTTTGGGTTTTTAGCTCACCTGAGCCGTTAGGCTCACAAGGTGAGCTTAAAGTATACCCATGCTCCGTCGTCGTTGTCGTTGTTACACTTTTCAATCATCTTCTTCTCTGAAACCGCTTGGCCAATCAAATTCAAATTTCATGTGGAGCATCCTTAGGAATGGGGAACGAAAGTTTGTATAAATGGTCCAGGTTGATCAAGATGGCCGCCAGGGCTATAAATAGCAAAAACCTTTAAAAATCTTCTTCTCCAGAACCAGACGGCCTATGATTTTGAAACTTGGCATGAATTTTACGATTTTCAGACATCGGAGGTGATGGTGGGCTGCGACGTATGTGTTTACTATTCATAGGGGCATCGTACGATTTCTTGTTCTGGCTTTCGTCGACGTTCTGAGCCAGAAATCGTACGGAAATGTTAGGGTAAACGCACACTTTAAGTGGAAATCGTACAGAGCCCGTGCGATGTCCCTACGATTTCTGACTGTGCACTTGCAGGCTCCCTCCTTTATGTTTTCATATTTTTAGTTAAGTTTAGGTAACTGAGTGGCCACCTATTGGGAAAATAGCTGCACAGTCGGCTTACGATATGTTTTCATGGTATAAGTACCTGATTATTGGTTTTTTTTTTTTTCCCACCTCGGTTTTTGGAGTGGGAATCTTTTTCTGATTGCGCCTTTTACTGATCTTTGCCTGCTTGTACCTTTCCCTACGATCGCCGTACCACCTTTTTTTTTGTCCCCAAATTATCATAAAAAAATCGTGCGGTGTCCGCACGATCGTTGAAGAGTACAGCCGCGGTGGTGTAATGGATAGCGTATTCGCTTTGCAATCAAGAGGTTGCAGGTTCGAAACCCGGCTGGTACATATGCTTGTCATGTTGGTGACAAATGTTCACCCTGACGTAATAAAGGCAAACCGCCCATAGGGTGTAGGGTGTATCCGTACGGCGCCCTCACGACGTGTCTACGGGCTACGGTCTTACGATTTTTTAAATATTGTAAAAGTGCAGACTATTACAAAATCGTAGAGGCTATGGAGATCGTAGGATGCCATAGAATTGTAGGGACATCGTAAGGTCACCCTGCGGAAAAAGTACGAACATGCAAAAATTGGCAACGTAAGATCATCGCAAGCTAATCCTAGGCCAAATGTAACCAAGGCATAAGCGCCCTTTGAAAGGTGAAAATGGAACTGCGCGTCACTTTGCGTAAAGTCAGTTTGTAGCGGTGTGTTTATGTTTCTCGGTTATTGTGTATAAGCTATGTAAGCTATGTGCTTGGCTCAGTTTGTATAATTATCTGCATATTTCCTATGTAAATTTAAAACTCGGAACCACCATCAGCAACAACATTTCGTATTCTGATTGTGTCTTTTTGGACCACTTGCCTTTTCCTTTCGAGGAAGCCATGATGCAGAGTGTGAGGTTATACACGTTTTTTAGTTCCCGAAAGATGGACAGCTATCTAACATCGTATGGCTATCGTAGAAGACCGCAAGTTTCCCAGCACCGTCCATGTGCTCTGTTTACTCTGTCTGCCTCTCATTTGTGCTCATTACCTTGTTTGCTTTTTGGCTGCCCCGAGTCCTGTTTCCCCTATGAAATTGTAGGTAGCACGGGGGCCGCATGATTTCCATTTTGTATTTTTGTATTACTGATCGTTCCAAGGCAATAGTTCTGTTGTGGTTCCATTTGTTTTATGTTTTGGAATCGAATTTTTGTGCTGTTTGAACCTCATGTACATTTTCATATTTTAATGTAAGTTCGGGTAACTGAGTGGCCGCCTATTGGGAAAAAGCTGCTCACTCGGCTTAATGTTTTCTATGTATAATTACCTAATTATCAGTTTGGTCTTCCCCACCTCGGTTTTTGGAGTGGGAATTTCTTTCTGATTGCGCCTTTTCCTGATCGTTGCCTACTTGTACCTTTTTAAGTGTGCGGAGACCCTACAATTTCCCTACGATCTACGTACGGTTATGTCTCAGAGCATCGAAGAAAGCAAGAGAAAGAAATCGTACGATGCCCTGTATGAATTGTAAACACATACGTTGTAGCCCATGATCACCTACGATGTCTAACAAATCGTAGGGAAAATCGCAGACCGAACAATCGTACAATGATCGGGGCAAAAGTAACCTACTAGGCATAACGACTTGCGGCCTCCCTACGATCGCTGTTCGATTTTAATCCCAAAATTATCGTACAAAAATCGTGCGATGACCGCACGATCATCTGTACGGCGCCCGTACTATGCCCTTCGACGTGTCTACTGGCTACGGTCTTACGAGTTTTAAAAAAATGTAAAAGTATAGACTATTACAAAATCGTAGAGGCTACGGAGATCGTAGGAAGTCTTAGAATCGTAGGGACATCGTAGGATGACCCTGCAGAGACCACACAAAAATGCAAAAATTGGCATCGTACAATCATCGCAAGCTAATCGTAGGCCAAATGTAACCGAGGAATCAATCAGAAGCTTGGGGACTCCGTACGATATCCACTTAAAATCTCAGGACCCTACGACTACCGTACGCTCGCCTTGCGCTTTTGTATCAGAACGTTGACAAAATGTAAATCAAGAAATCGTACGATGCCCGTATGAATTGTAAACACATACAAACACATACATCGTAGCCCACGATCACCTACGATGTCCAAAAAGCGTAGGGAAAATGGGAGACCGAAAAATCGCTCGATGATCGAGGCAAATGAAACTTAGGCATTATGAATGAAGCTATTTTCTCAAATCAATAGACTTGACTGACTCAAATATTTACGATTGCGTCAAATACATGCTTTGTAGTGGGCGAACCAATATTATATTGACAGTTTTGATGTGCCCGCGGCAGCAATGTCAGAACAATTCTATCAACGATTTGAAATTGTCTGAAGGCAATCACTTAAAGGAATAGCAGCTTGTATTGTGTTATTCCAACACAATTCCCAACGTAAGTCTGAGATTTTCCTCGGGATTTTAACTGCTTTATATTACTGAACATTCTAAGGCGATACTGTTGTTGTGGTGCTAATTGATAAATGTTTTGGTGTTGCATTTTTGTATGTACGTTTTCATATATTAAGTGAAACTTAGTGGCCACATTTTTGTATTAGTACCTGATTATTGATTTTGTTTCACCTCGGTTTTTATACTGTGGATTTATTTTATTGTGCCATTCCCTGATCATGGCTAACTGTTACATTTCCTTATTTCACAGTGAAGTGGTACAGTATACTCATTGGCGCACCCATGCTTCTGAGTGGCCACCTATTAGGAAAATAGCTGCCCATCCGGCTTACGATATGTTTACATGGTTATTAGTACCTGATTGTTAATTTAGTTTTTTTCCCATCTCGGTTTTTGGAGTGGGAATCTTTTTCTGATTGCGCATTCCCTGATCTTTGCCTACTTGTACCTTCTGATAAATGTCAGGAATTTCGCACGTCAAAAGTTATCATATAACTTGCACTGGAAATGTAAATATTATTGACTGAAGAGCCAAACCATTTCTTTTTATTTACAAATCTTTTTCATCGTCAATTACTTAAGGAATTCTCATGAATTGAGCCGCCTCGTGGGAAAACCAACAATGTGGTTTCCGAACAGGTTCGACACAAACCGGCCTGTACAAGCGCAGAAAAGAGCTAGAAGCTTGAAATTTTGGATTTAAGTAGAAGAGGAATTGTACTATCCGTGTAGCGAAAACAAAGGCCCTGATCAACTTCGCGGTTACCGCGAAGCTGATCTACGTCTTTGTTTTCGCCTATGCAGATTGTTTGTTTTCCTATGGGGTGGCTCAATTTTATCATGGATTTCCAGATGTCTCTTGCACGTGAACTCACGAAACGAAAATAGATATCTGGTTAGTCTGGTTAAACGTGTCGTTCATGTAAAACTAGTGAACAATGTTATTTAAACAAAGTATTTTCTCTCGGCTCTGTCGTCATAAGATTCTCAGATACTTGTAAGATGTGTCAAAGCCAAAGCCTCGCTACTTGAACGAATAGTTTTAGAACACCCGACGAGTCCAATAAAGGTAATTTCGGCTTTACGTTATTACACAACATGTCTGATTGCATCAGCGACGTTTTCTTTTAGTCGGTTTAGGTGGGAACGTAGTATCGTTTTAAATGGCATCGTTATTAATTTATTTTGTCTTTCCTACACACTGTATCGGGTCTTATTTCTGTCAAGCTTGATAGAGCTTAATTTTTGAAATAGATGTATCGCTTAAGGTGCATTAATGACGGGTATTGAAATAACTGATCTTAAGATAACCCCTTAGAAATGTTTAGAACTATTCGCTTATGAGTAAGAATCACGTTAACAAATCCTACTTCGTTTGTTTGTTTGTTTGTCTGTTTGTTTTAATCGTGGTATTGCATCCCAGTCAATAGCTATGGCCATGTCGGGACGTTGCCTCCATTTTCTGTGCCTTGCGAGGGGCACCATTCTCCACCAGACCACGCTTTCGAAATTGACATCTGACAAAGACGCATGTGACGGAAACAAATAATTGAAAACAATTACAAATTACAATTGTCCACAGTGCCAGAATGTCGAAGAATAGTTTACGATGGAATAACTTCTAGACATTTTTAACTCTTCGTTGTTTTTATCAGAAGGTACAAGTAGGCAAATATCAGGAAAAGGCGCAATCAGAAAGAGATTCCCACTCCAAAAACCGAGGTGGGAAAAACCAAACTGACAATCAGGCACTTATACCATGAAACATATCGTAAGCCGAATGAGCAGCTAGTTTCCCAGTAGGTGGCCACTCAGTTACCTTAACTTAATTAAAAATATGAAAACATACATAAGGCGCCAACAGCACACACAAAAAAAACACCAAGACATAAAACAAAAAGAACCACCACAAAAGTGAACGATCAGTAACACAAAGTTACTGACGGGCTTAAACCGGTTTTACAGGATCCTAACCTCACCTTCAGCTTCTGCAGTGGTTCATAACATTTAGTAAGTTCTTCGGTCCTCGTGGTGAATCTCTAACTAGTCAATGAATCATCAAGAACAAACAAATAAATCATGATAAACATCTTGATGAATCAAAAACAAGGACTCACAGATTGAGTCAGCTGCCCGACGATGGAGATCCCTGGGCGCCGAATAACCTACTAACCCCGGAGCAAAAGAAAAACACCAGTTGGACCCCGGTGGGCCAAGCAACAGACAAGAAGCTCCGGCCCCAACCAACTAAAATGAATAGCTTTAAGTCGGGGCCATCATAGAGTCTGACGCCCGACCCACCGGCGTGCAATTAAAGAAGGCAACATAGTTATCAACCATGATTGGGTTAAAAACTAAGCATGCAGACTGTCGGATAACATTCAAGTTATAACCTATACGTCTGTAACGTGTTATGATTTTTCTGAACTGAAAAGAAAAATCATTAATTCCTATAAGTTTCTTAAATTTGTTAACTATGTCACCATAAAATTCAGGTTCCGAAAGGCCCTCACTTAAAAGCGTCTTTAATCCAACATTATATTTGGAAATCAATTCATAGTGTCTACGATAAAATTTAGAAAAGAGTTACTGTTGCTGAAACTGCGAGCCCAAATTTACCGACGAAGTTATGTGAATTCCTCGCATGCCGTTTGGTTTGATCTTTACTCCAACCACGTTTGAGAGGTTAATGCAATGGTTCTTTTGGAGTTTTATACGTTTAGCCCTTTTTATGTTCTTCAAACATATCATAGGGACAGTCAGGTACAGTAGATTTTATATTCAGTTTATCATTTTTAAAATGATTTTTGTTTTAACTTGTATATTTGTATTTACAGCTGAATATCACTGACAAAATAAAGAGAAGAACATTGAGACAGCAATTTTGACGACAGTGATATTGAATACGTGGGCGTTTCTTGAGACTTCGCTTCTCCATTGGAAGCAGTCACTAGAAAAACCCTGCCGCAGCTAGACATCCATACTAACACGACCGTCTGAGCCACAGAAGTGTTGAATTTCAAATTGAGGAATTGCAGTTTTGACAGAGTTCTTGTAAGTTAACACTTTCACTGCCACACCTCTCAAAAAATCAATATCTCACTGCCAAACATATATTGATTTTATTGTTTTTATTGATTTATTAATCGATTTATCAATTATTATATTTTTAGATATATGCGCATATCATATATCACTGAAAAGGGATTTTTACGCTGAAAAATCTGATATACAATACATTTACCTCCCTTTCAAACTGCTATCTATAACCCGGGACATACCGGTATACCCGTAAAACGACTACAGTCGTCGGTGGCAGTGAACGCTAAAAACGACTATATATCATGTTTATGTGAGAAAAGACAAGAATGAAAAGATACCATTTTGCCTTTTGTTTGTACATATAACAGGTTATATTGAGTATATTTGCTTTTGATGAATTAAGATATTCCCTTGACTCAGAAGACTAGACTTCTTCAAATATTTATGAATGTGTCAAATACATGTTTTGTAGTGGGCGTACTAATATTATATGGACAATTTCGAAGTGCTCGAGGCAGACTTATGTCAGAATAATTCTATCAACGATTTGAAATTGCATTACGAAAACTTGTCCATGCAATATACAGAGATATTTAGGTGTAAAAATTGAAAATTTTCAGCTGAAAACATTTGGTATTTTTCTTATTTTTGCACAAAACATAGATTGCGGGTACACGTTAGAACCGCCTCGGCGATGCGGTTCTAACGAGTACCCACAATCTATGTTTTGGAGCAAAAATAAGAAAAATGGGTTTACCTTTGCATACCCCAGTTTTTCTATATAAAAGTGGGGTTCAGGGGGTATACATTACTCGGACATGTTTTCCTGATGCTTAAGGCAACCACTTAAATCAAGTGCGGTTCGCAAACGTGTTATTTCCATACGATAACCAATGCATCAGGGTTGTCGTAAGTCCGAGATTATCATCAGCTTTCAAATTTTGAATGACGTCTATATTTTGCAGAGAAGTACTATAGTGCAGCAATTTTACTCATTGGGAGCTGACTAAGTTAGATGTTTAATCTATTAGTTAGACATAATAACGTTTAAGCCTGGAAAATTTATATTACCGATCGTTCCAAGGCGATACGTCTGTGTTGGTTCTTATTGTTCTATGTTTCGGTGTTGAATTTTTGTCCTGTTGGCACCTTATGTGCGTTTTTATATTTTTTTATTCAGTTTGGGTAACTGAGTGGCCACCTATTGGGAAAATAGCAGCTCACTCTAATTACGATATATTTTCTTCATATAAGTACCTGGGGTAAGTAACTCGAAGGCATCGTAAGTTCCCTAAGATGCCCACTTTAAAACTTACGCCCTTACTATTCCAGTTTATCTAAGCTATCGTAACGTTTTGAAATGAAAGGTGTCACTTCGTAATATAAGACGACGCTAAGGTGGGCTTGAGTTGACAATAACGTTAACACTGCATATCCCAGTTTTTCTTTATAAAATTGGGGTATAAGAGGGTATACATTACACGGACATGTTATCGCGATGCTGATAAGTGTAAGCCGAAATTTTGTAATGAAAATTTTCAGAGATTACGAGATGAAGAAAATATCAGGACAGTTATATAACAATACAATAGAACGGCAGACAGCTGAGGTGCGGAACAAGAAAATATAATATCATATTTGTAGAAATGAGCATTACGAAGAACTATTGACGCCTTTGATGTGAATCTAAAGCAGGTTCTATAATTGTATACCTAAATTTTGCTTTTTATGAATTAATCTATTCTCTAGACTAAGCAGACAGGATGTATTCATTTATTTGCGACTGCGTCAAAAATATATTTACCAGTAGTGGGCGAACAAATATTATATTGACAGTTTTGATGTGCTTGAGGCAGCAATGTCAAAATAATTCTATCGACGATTTGAAATTGTCGGAAGGCAAACACTTAAAATAATGACAACTCGCAATCGTGTGTCATTATCATACGATTTCAGGCCCTTTCCGGAAGTATGAGATTTCCTTCAGCTTTCATATTTTACATTGAGTTCCTTATTTCACTGTGAGGTTCATGCAGTCTTGTATACCTATTGGCGCTGCCAGGCTTTTGATAAATATAAGGAATTTCGCACGTCACCGTTTATCATATCATTTGTACTGGAAATTTTGAGCCTCCTCGTGGGAAAACCAACAATCTGCATAGGCGAAAATAAAGACGCTGATCAGCGCCTTTGTTTTCGCTACTCGGATAGTACAATTCCTCTTCTACTTAAATCCGAAATTTCAAGCTTCTATCTCTTTTCTGTGCTTGTACAGGTCGGTTTGTGTCGGACCTGTTCGGAAACCACATTGTTGGTTTTCCCATGCAAAGACTCAAATATTATTGAATGAAGAGTTGAAGAGCCAAACCATTTCACTGTGTTTACAAATCCTTTTCATCGTCAATTACGTAAGGAAGTTTTCATTAATTTCATCATGGAATTCTATATGTCTTTTGCACGTGAGATCACGAAACGAGTTAAATGTGTGGTTTATGTGTAAATGGTGCACAGTTTAAGACGACCTGTCCAAACACAGTCTTTCGATTTTGTCGTTTTAAAATCGTTCTAGAAGGCATAACTACCTGATCGCTCTTAATAGTACAATTTTAAATGCTAGATGATAAGACATTTTTCAAGACTGTAGTTTTTGATGTTTTATTAACGGACTGTTCAAAAGCTTTTTGGTAGAGCTGTATCATTGCGACATGGCATAAGGAACTTTTAGACAGCAATTCCTAATAGCTTACGACAGTTTTATTGAATACGTAGGCGTTAGATGAGACTTCGCCTTTACATTGGAGTCAGTTACTAGAAATCCCAGGTGCTGTTAGACCGCGGTATGGGCTATCCCCTATCACATTAATGTTTTCACTGCTCTTAAAGGAATTCACTTTTACATTTCATTCAAACTAATGCAACTGTCTGAGCCATTGAATTTCCAAAGTATTGAATTTCAAATGAGGAATTGCAGTTTGGAAAGTTTTCTTGTATGTTGATGCAAAACAAATTGTTAACGTACGTGATTTATTCGATCTTCTGTACATTGCAGACATTGCAGGCTGCAAATAAGATACACAAGACTACTCAAGAAGGAGCTCAATTTTAGTTTTTCTTGTTCAGGACAGAGATTACGAGATGAAGAGATAACAGTACAATAATACAACCATACAATAGGACAGCAGACAGCTGAGGAGCGGAACAAGAAGACACTTATCATGTGTTTGTGTGAGAAAAGACAAGGTTTAAAAGAAACAATTTTGCCTTTTGTGTGTACATTTAGCAGACTATATTGTGTAAATTTTGTTGTTGTTCTTTATGAATTATGCTATTCCATTGACACAGAAAACAATACCTGTTTAAACATTTCCGAATGCGTCAAATATGTTTTGTAGTAGGCAAACTAATAATATTATTATATTGACAGTTTTGATGTGCAGCTTGAGGCAGCAATGTCAGAATAATTCTATCAACGATTTGAAAATTGTCTGAAGGCGATCGCTTGAATCAAGGGCGGTTTGCAAAACTGAGTTATGACTAAACGATTATGACTGAGCTATTACTGCAGTTGGTATTGTGCCGTGTGGTGGTCCTAAAAAGTCTCCCCGTACAATCATCCATAGTGCATATTATATCTGCTGTTGGTCCTTTGAGATTCTAGATGATATTCTGAGGAATCAGAACTTTATGCGCATCTCAACTATTTTAATCATTTGGCTCTATTTAGATTCGTATTGTACATGTATTGACAGCCCAGTTAATATTTGTAAAATTTCAGAAATTGAGCCAGTGCATGAGATAACCAACAAATTGCATATGCGAAAACAAAGGCGCAGACCAGCTTCGCGGTAACCGCGAAGCTGATCAGCGCCTTTGTTTTCGCTACACAGATAGTACAATCCCTCTACGTCTTAAATCCGAAATTTCAAGCTTCTAGCTATCTTCTGTGACTGTACAGCCTGGTTTGTGTAGGACCTGGTCGGAAACCCAAATTGTTGGTTTTCTCATGCACAGGCTCAATTGTCTCTGGCTCCATGTTTGCAGATTTGTAGGCTCACTGACGAGGCTTGTGTAGCCGAAATACCCCTCTCTCATTAATGTTTTACCTGCTCTTAAAGGAACGCAGTTTTACCTTTTATTTCCAACATTCAAGAGATGGCGAATGTTAGAGATTTTTCCCCAGTTTTCATTTCTTCCTCTGAATTATTTTTTTCTTGCAGGGAAAAAGTGATATATACTTATTGACACTGCCTAGGTTTGATAAATGTCAGGAATTCGCGAGGCAAATTTATAGAAGAACTTTAGAAATGTAAATATCATTGAATGAAGGGCCAAACAATTACATTTTGTTTACATATGGTTTTCATCGCATATTACTTAAGGAATTCTCATTAATTTCATCATGGATTTCCAGATGTCTCTTGCACGTGAAATAACTAAATGAAAATAAAGATTTTTGGCAAGTCTGATATAACTTGTGGTCCATGTATAACTACTGAACATTTTGTCTACCTGTCCAAACAAAATCTTTCTTTTGGCTATGTCGTTTTAAAATTTTCAGGAACTCGCAAAGGATAATTCAAGGCCAAAGTTGCGCTGGTTGGACAAAAGACAAATTTCCATTTACATATCCAAGTTGGTTAATTAACAGGTTCGAGTATGCAGACATCTAATTAAAATAAAACTGAGGTACTTTAAGAGCATTGAGCATATTAATGAGAACAGGGATGGGTAATCTAAACCTAAGTATAACCAAGAGATACAACGGTATAATACTTCAGTAATGGACATTAAAAGTAACACTTCAAATTGTACGAGTATAGTTTGGTGGCAGACAGCCAGACCCAGTTTCCTCAGTGGCCCTGTGTCGTTTAGCAAATGAATCAACATGTAAAACAAACAGTTATACGTATGTGGTTTCAATCGTCACAACAACAAAATTGATGTGATCAAAGTATGTGCCGCAAAAACGGATTTTTGCATACGCGAAAATAAAGACGCAGATCAGCTGTGCAGTAACTGCACAGCTGATCAGCGTCAATGTTTTGCTACACGGATAGTGTGACGGGATAGTCTCCCTTGGAAATATGCAAATTTCAAACTCGAGACTTTGTGAATCGAGTAAGTGTTGGGTATATAGCGCAGTAAACCACCCTTGGGTGGATGAGCATGCTTTTCCACCGACGGGGTTTGCTGTGGCTTGGCTCGGCTGTTCGTTACATTTGGTGGCAGCGGTGAGATGATGACAACTGCAAGAACGGAGTTGCCTTATCCATGTAGTCCCCAGGCCAAGACTCGGGGGCGAGTCTTCTTGGAGGGGGAAGTAATGTGACGGGATAGTCTCCCTTGGAAATATGCAAATTTCAAACTCGAGACTTTGTGAATCGAGTAAATGTTGCGTATATAGCGCAGTAAACCACCCTTGGGTGGATGAGCATGCTTTTCCACCGACGGGGTTTGCTGTGGCTTGGCTCGGCTGACCGTTACAATAGTAGTGTACAATTCCTCTCCTTCTTAAACCCGAACTTTCAGGCGTCTAGCATATACAGGCTGATTTGTGTCAGATCTGGTCGGAAACCACGTAGACCGATTTTCTTGCGTTGTGGCTTATATAGTACTACTGTAACCGCTGCTTTATGAACTGTTCACGGTCTGATAATGAAATAAAACTCTCGATATAAAGATAACAGCTGTGGTGGTTTGTCGTTGAAGGAATGAAGGGAAGTAAGCGTTCATTGTCTAAAGCGTCATGACCTGTGCAATAGTGATCTTGTTCATGGCACTCAGCATTGACAAGTGAGATGCAAACATCAGGAAAACATGTGCATGAATTGTATACCGCCGTAAATCCCACCTTTATGTAGTAAACCTGGGGTGTACAGGGGTATTCATTCTTCATATATGTGATCCAAAACATAGATTGTGGGTACTCGTTAGAACCACCATGCCAAGGCGGTCCTAACTTGTACCCACAATCTATGTTTTGTATCAAAAATAAGAACAATAGGTATATCCCTGCATACCCCATGTTAACTATATTAAAGTTGGGTTTAGGGGGGTATTAATTGCACGAAGATGTTTTCCTGTTGTTAATATGCTTTTATTCAAAGATTTGTCGTCGATTTCATTATTTACGTCGGGACACTGAACTATTTGATAAATTGAACATCATGTTATGATACACCTCTATTAGCATTTGATGTCTTTTGCAAATTAATGTATGTCTGACCACGTTTTATTCACCCATTTTGCTTGATTGACTCTTCTTACATAGTGGTTTCGAAATGACCTTTTCATTTAAACTTGTTGTCTTATATGGCCTTGAATAGATTATTTAAAAATACTTACCTGTGATCTAAATTCAAGATCCTGATCAGAATGTTTCTATGTTAAACTAAACAATAATTGGCCTTGATTAATTACAGGTGTCCTTAATCGTGGGACGTAATACACATCATTTCATCTGAATTATTTAGCGTGAGATTCATTTGTTTTAAAATTAACCCAGTCGCACTTTCAGTAAATTACTGTTATATTTTTATCAATCTCTGTGCCTTCCATTCCAACAACAAACAAAGGCAACATGGAAGTAGCATTTCATGTCGTGGACTACGTCATAGTGGGAGTATTTTTGTTGATTTCATTGGCAATCGGAGTGTATTATGGAGTCATACGGAAACAAAGAACGACTGAGGAGTACCTATTCGGTAACCGTCAGATGTCGCTTGTACCAGTTGCACTTTCGTTGCTCGTCACCTACAATTCGGGGGTCTCTGTGGTCGGCGTACCGGCAGAGATGTACTTGTATGACACGATGTTTTTCTACTCATTCATCGGGATAGCGCTGGCCAACCTGATCCAATATGGCATGATAGTTCCACTTATGTATCCGCTACGACTAACAAGCCCTTATGAGGTATGCCATCCAGGTATTAAACAGGTAACCGTTGAAGCTAATGTTGCTTACCTTCTCGGGCAGATGTCAGCAACAAAAGAAAACGTGGACGGCTTACATGTTTTGCAAGGTTTTTGTTGTACTTTCACATTTTAGGAAAGTGTTTATTGACTGATTCTTTATTTGACCATTGGCTTTTGATTGTTATATCCGCATGAGGCATTGTAGGATTAAGCAATGATACATGTTGTATAATGAATGCGTTCCCACGTCCTTATCCCCTGTTTGTCAGTCTACGCGTACCCTGTACAGTACATTGTTTAATTTAAATCATCTTACTTTTTTATTTTATATATTTACTTAGAACGTAATTTATTTGCATAAAATCACGGATAAACTGTTCTTGTAAATCATCGAAAATGGAAATAAGATTCCACTTCGCGGATTACGTCATAATGGTGGGGTTTTTGTTGATATCGCTGGCAATCGGTGTGTATTATGGAGTTATTCAAAAACAGCGGACCACAGAGGAGTATCTCTTTGGCAATCGTCAGATGTCGCTTGTGCCCGTCGCTGTGTCTCTTATGGTCACCTATCTGTCGGCGGTCTCAGTAATAGGGATCCCGGCAGAGATATATCTGTACACCACAATATACAGTCATTCATTTTTCGGAATAGCGCTAGCCAATTTGATCCAGTATGGCATGATTGTTCCTCTCATGTATCCACTACGACTGACAAGTCCTTACGAAGTAGGTCACCGAGACGGCCGTTCTCAACGTATTAATCCTCTTTTAGTTTACATCTCAGTTTGTATCTCGTTTAGCACAAGGTAAATAGCAAACTGTCCTCCAGTTGGCTTTAAATTTGACGTTAAGTTTTGCAAAATGTGACACGTGGCTATTTAACAAATTCAAAAAGTCGCCTTCTGGTTCCAGATTCGTTATCACAGCATCGCCTATTACTTAAGGAATTCTCATTAATTTCATCATGGATTTCCAGATGCCTCTTGCACGTGAAATAACTAAATGAAAATAAAGATTTTTGGCAAGTCTGATATAACTTGTGGTCCATGTATAACTACTGAACAGTTTGTCTACCTGTCCAAACAAAATCTTTTTTTCGGTTATGTCGTTTTAAAATTTTCAGGAACTCGCAAAGGATAATTCAAGGCCAAAGCTGCGCTGGTTGGAAAAAACGACAAATTTCCATTTACATATCCAAGTTGGTTAATTAACAGGTTCTTATCACTGAGTGATCGAGTATGCAGACATCTAATTAAAATAAAACTGAGGTACTTTACGAGCATTGAGCATATTAATGAGAACAGGGATGGGTAATCTAAACCTAAGTATAACCAAGAGATACAACGGTATAATACTTCAGTAACGGACATTAAAAGTAACACTTCAAAATTGTACGAGTATAGTTTGGTGGCAGACAGCCAGACCCAGTTTACTCAGTGGCCCTGTGTCGTTTAGCAAATGAATCAACATGTAAAACAAACAGTTATGCGTATGTGGTTTCAATCGTCACAACAACAAAATTGATGTGATCAAAGTATGTGCCGCAAAAACGGATTTTTGCATACGCGAAAATAAAGACGCAGATCAGCTGTGCAGCGTCAATGTTTTGCTACACGGATAGTGTGACGGGATAGTCTCCCTTGGAAATATGCAAATTTCAAACTCGAGACTTTGTGAATCGAGTAAGTGTTGGGTAAAAAGCGCAGTAAACCACCCTTGGTGGATGAGCATGCTTTTCCACCGACGGGGTTTGCTGTGGCTTGGCTCGGCTGTTCGTTACATTTGGTGGCAGCGGTGAGATGATGACAACTGCTAGAACGGAGTTGCCTTACCCATGTAGTCCCCAGGCCAAGACTCAGGGGCGAGTCTTCTCGGAGGGGGAAGTAATGTAACGGGATAGTCTCCCTTGGAAATATGCAAATTTCAAACTCGAGACTTTGTGAATCGAGTAAATGTTGGGTATATAGCGCAGTAAACCACCCTTGGGTGGATGAGCACGCTTTTCCACCGACGGGGTTTGCTGTGGCTTGGCTCGGCTGTCCGTTACAATAGTAGTGTACAATTCCTCTCCTTCTTAAACCCGAACTTTCAGGCGTCTAGCATATACAGGCTGATTTGTGTCAGATCTGGTCGGAAACCACGTAGACCGATTTTCTTGCGTTGTGGCTTATATAGTACTACTGTAACTTCTGCTTTATGAACTGTTCACGGTCTGATAATGAAATATAACTCTCGATATAAAGATAACAGCTGTGGTGGTTTGTCGTTGATTAATCCACTGAGGAATGAAGGGAAGTAAGCGTTCATTGTCTAAAGCGTCATGACCTGTGCAATAGTGATCTTGTTCATGGCACTCAACATTGACAAGTGGGATGCAAACATCAGGAAAACATGTGCATGAATTGTATATCGCCGTAAATCCCACCTTTATGTAGTAAACCTGGGGTGTACAGGGGTATTCATTCTTCGTATATGTGATCCAAAACATAGATTGTGGGTACTCGTAAGAACCACCTAGCCAAGGCGGTCCTAACTTGTACCCACAATCTATGTTTTGTATCAAGAATAAGAAAAATAGGTATATCCCTGCATACCCCATGTTCACTATATTTGTTTTCCTGATGTTAATATGCTTTTATTCAAAGATTCGTCGTCGATTTCGTTATTTACGTCGGGACACTGAACTATTTGATAAATTGAACATCATGTTATGATACACCTCTATTAGCATTTGATGTACTTTTGCAAATTAATGTATGTCTGACTACGTTTTATTCACCCATTTTGCTTGGTTGACTCTTCTTACATAGTGGTTTCGAAATTACCTTTTCATTTAAACTTGTTGTCTTTTATGGGCATGAATAGATTATTTAAAAATACTTCCCTGTGATCTAAATTCAAGATCCTGATCAGAATGTTTCTATGTTAAACTAAACAATAATTGGCCTTGATTAATTACAGGTGTCCTTAATCGTGGGACGTAATACACATCATTTCATCTGAATTATTTAGCGTGAGATTCATTTGTTTTAAAATTAAGCCAGTCGCACTTTCAGTAAATTACTGTTATATTTTTATCAATCTCTGTGCCTTCCATTCCAACAACAAACAAAGGCAACATGGAAGTAGCATTTCATGTCGTGGACTACGTCATAGTCGGAGTATTTTTGTTGATTTCATTGGCAATCGGAGTGTATTATGGAGTCATACGGAAACAAAGAACGACTGAGGAGTACCTATTCGGTAACCGTCAGATGTCGCTTGTACCAGTTGCACTTTCTTTGCTCGTCACCTACAATTCGGGGGTCTCTGTGGTCGGCGTACCGGCAGAGATGTACTTGTATGACACGATGTTTTTCTACTCATTCATCGGGATAGCGCTGGCCAACCTGATCCAATATGGCATGATAGTTCCACTTATGTATCCGCTACGACTAACAAGCCCTTATGAGGTATGTCATCCAGGTATTAAACAGGTAACCTCTGAAGCTAATGTTGCTTACCTTCTCGGTCAGATGTCAGCAACAAAAGAAAACGTGGACGGCTTACATGTTTTGCAAGGTTTTTGTTGTACTTTCACATTTTAGGAAAGTGTTTATTGACTGATTCTTTATTTGACCATTGGCTTTTGATTGTTATATCTGCATAAGGCATTGTAGGATTGTGCAATGATACATGTTGTATAATGAATGCGTTCCCACGTCCTTATCCCACTGTTTGTCAGTCTACGCGTATCCTGTACAGTACATTGTTTAATTTAAATCAACTTACTTTTTGATTTTATATATTTACTTAGAACCTAATCTATTTGCATAAAATCACAGATAAACTGTTCTTGTAAATCATCGAAAATGGAAATAAGATTCCACTTCGTGGATTACGTCATAATGGTGGGGTTTTTGTTGATATCGCTGGCAATCGGTGTGTATTATGGAGTCATTCAAAAACAGCGGACCACAGAGGAGTATCTCTTTGGCAATCGTCAGATGTCGCTTGTGCCCGTCGCTGTGTCTCTTATGGTCACCTATCTGTCGGCGGTCTCAGTAATAGGGATCCCGGCAGAGATATATCTGTACACCACAATATACAGTCATTCATTTTTCGGAATAGCGCTAGCCAATTTGATCCAGTATGGCATGATTGTTCCTCTCATGTATCCACTACGTCTGACAAGTCCTTACGAAGTAGGTCACCGAGACAGCCGTTCTCAACGTATTAATCCTCTTTTAGTTTACATCTCAGTTTGTATCTCGCTTAGCACAAGGTAAATAGCAAATTGTCCTCCAGTTGGCTTTAAATTTGACGTTAAGTTTTGCAAAATGTGACACGTGGCTATTTAACAAATTCAAAAAGTCGCCTTCTGGTTCCAGATTCGTTATCACAGCAACAAGACTCTCAGAACAGTTTTGAATTTTTCTTTGTTTGAATTTATTCTTTACGTCCCAGTCAACAGCAAAGCTCATGTCGGGACGTTGCCTCCATTTTATGGGACGTTTACCCACCATTAGGATGTCATGACACTCAAAATGTGCTTCATAAATATAACCACCCGACTAATTCAATAAGGCTTATATGTTCGGATGGTTTTCTTGGGCAGGCTCAGACATGAGCGGTTAACCAGTAATCAGATGGTCGGTCAGTAACTTAGAAGCTTTGCCTCGAGGCACAAGCAGCCCATCTATTTCTCCTAGGCCCCAATGGGCGGGGCCCATATTCCCACCCTACCACCCTTAGAATAGTTTTGGACAGTCGAATCTTTATACGGGCGGCCCCCGTGGCCGAGTGGTTAAGAGCGCTGATATTTCATTACCGCACTTAACCATTCGATCATCTCATCGCTGTGTCTGGTGTGGGTTCGAGCCCCGCTCTGGCCACATGTGAGACAAGCCAAGTTCTGCTTGCGGGTGTGTCAGGTGGTTTTTCTCGGGGTTCTCCCGTTTTCGCCCCACCTACTGATTGGCTCGTCTCATATGAGCTGAAATAATCTTGAAAGGGACGTTAAACTGAATAAAAAAAAATCTTTATACGATATGAATCTCTAATTCAAAAGAAATAAATCACAACGTATAAAAATACAGCATCACATCTCAAATGCCTTAGAAGGACAGAGTGACCTAGTAAATCTTCTGTGTTTTTCAGTATCTAGGCCGACGGTTCGACTCTCGAGCAGTGCAGCTGATTGGGACATTCCTGGGTATGATTCAGACTGTAAGGAAATTAGATTTTTACTGTCTTACATACTATTGACACGCTTTAAAAAAGAAAGCATCAAACCTCAATATGAGAAGCAAAGACCGTATCCGACGTTTAATCTGAATGTAAGCAACCAGAAATAAATCCCGCCTTATATGTTTTATAGATAGAACTCGACGAGTTAGCAGACGTAGTTCTCTAAAGGGCAGTTTGAACTGCCAAACCCATCAGAATAAACAAAAGTTACATTACAGACATAAATGATAGTTAATAGAACATAAGTATACTTTCTGTTTTAGTTGTTGTATATGAGCATCGTGCTGTTGGCACCTGCATTAGCTCTTGAAGCCGGTAAGTTGGTTCTACCAGTTTGCATTTTGGTAAAGCATTAATAAGATAAACAATGATTACACAATCTTTTTTTATGATACATGTAGACGATTGAGGATAAAAGCGTCATTAACCTCTCCAAAATACGTTGTAATGGAAGTACCAAATAAGAAACTGAGTACGGTACCAAAAAATCGAACATTTTGCATGCTATAACTTTATATTATTGATACAGGCATTGACAAGATTTTTACTGTATCAGTTGCAGGGATACCTCTCTGGGTGTCTGTTGTACTCGTTGGAGTCATTGGTACCATATACACCTCGCTGGTAAGATTCCTTAGATGATGCTTTGCAATATTATCTACCCAGTTGAAGAATTTCTCCACATCGAATTACAGGCGAACAAATAAACGTGAATATTACAAAAGAAGACACATCGCAAAACTAATTCATTTCACACAAAAGATAGGGTACATGAAAGGCATGCAGCACTACTTCCATTACATAACTTTGAACACGTTGAACAAGTACGCAGAAATACAAGAAATATATTTTAGGGACAGTTGTCTGGTACATGTATCGTACCTATAGTCTAACTCACTGCAAATTGTGAATTTAGAGATAGGTCCCTATTTTTCAGGGCGGTATCAAAAGTGTGGTATGGACAGATGTGTTTCAGTTTGTTATATTGTATGCTGGACTGACTGTAATTCTAGTTCTTGTAAGTTTGTGTAAGTCATATTTTTAAGTAATATTGAAGGCATTATCAAAATATCTCAATTATTGTATTCACACAGAAATAACGTTACTGGTGCAATGATTAGGACTGACTTTGGCATGTGAATCTTGTACATACATCTGTATAGAACTCAAAACCAAATTAATTCGAAACGTTCAAGCTAAATACGATTTAAAAGTAAAACGCTGTTGCTCTTTATATCATTGACTCATAAGCCTGGCGTCCTTTATATGGGACATAGGCAAACAGTATAGCCACAGGTGTGACCCTGCTGAACGCGGCGTCCCATCTGAGGCTAAATTATGTTTGCATATAGTAATTTCATCGAAAACTGAGATAAAAATGAAAATCACTCCAAACGCCCCTAAAATAAAAGTGGACACCCAAATGATAATGATCTGCGAATCAGTTCGTTAAAAAGGATTAAATGTGTTCTCCCTGATTTCAGAGTGGGGTTAAAATAGGAAGTATGCAAGAAATTTGGAGACTGGCAGTTAAAGGAGGCCGAATCAATTTTATGAAGTAAGGTAGACTTATTCCAAAAGAAAATACGCCTTGCTGTTCGCAACAAAATTGCCTTCTAAACGCTATTTGACAGCAAAGAGTAATGATTTCGATATGAAATCGACATGATAACACATTTTAATAGAAATCATGGACAACGGCAATCATGAAAAATAATAGGTAATATACGTAGATACGAGACTATTTGCTTCTTCTGTTATGCAATGTCCCAGTAGTTATGTTAGTTGAAGCAAACGTTATGGTTACTACTAACGACCCATTTCTTTTGTTTTCAAGCGCAAGCACCGACCCTACCATTCGTCATACATTGTGGGGACTAGTGATTGGTATGACCTTCAACTGGCTGCCCAACTGTTGTAACCAATCAGCTGTACAGAGGATATGCGCAATGAAGAATCTCAAACAATCTAAAATGTAATAATGTGTTTTATGCTAAATCTGCTACGACGCTAGCAAATATGTCGTTGTATTATCGACGAGGTTAAATTAAACATATATGCAGTCTTATGATGCTAAGGACGTACTTGTTATTGGTAATAATTATTGTCAAATGAAAATAATGTTACTGTAAAAGTATTCTTGCAGTACGGTGAGCAGTTTATTGATGTGTTTTGATCATTATTTTTCTTTGCTTTCTTGAAAAACATCTCTGGAATATTTGTACAGCTTATCAGTCAGCAAAACATCTGTGTCACTACCTGATTAACACTTTCTGTTTTGTCTTTTTTACACCACTGCTTTTAACAGTTGTGATAATGTTTCATTCCAGCGCAGTGCTTCTCAACATTCCCCTCGTCTTAGTCTATGGTATAATTCTGTGTCTGACAGGGGTTGTCATGTACGCCTACTTCGCAAATGAAGGTTGTGACCCTCTAGCAGAAGGCTCTGTAACCAATGGAAACCAGGTTGTAATAGCCATATTTGTTTTAGTTGATGGTAGCCAAGTGAAATCATTGATTGCTGGGAAGAGCTAGCCATTCTGCACGACATACGCGATTCAGTTTATTTCATGTTATGTTTAGTACTTTCCTTGAAACCTGATGTCTGGAATGGGCTTTTAAATTCAATTTTATTAATTTTTAACTTCTTCTAATTCAGTAAAAATATGTTATAAAATTTTACTCAAGTAATTGTAATCTTTTGGAAACGGCTTTAACGATTTTCCCTTTTTACATTATGTTCTCTTTATAACGTTTGCGATCTTGCCATTGGTTTTCTGCTTTTATTTCAATCTAGCTTAGAGTGTAGGGACTTGTCTCTGACTGCAAAAACTCATTGTAACTGCCTAACTTTCAACTGATACTACACCCACCAAACATTAAATCAGAAATATCAATAAGTATTTTTTGTTTTACGTTTTCAGGTAACACCCTATTTTGTCATGCATCTCTTGTCTCACCTGCCTGGCCTGGCAGGACTGTTCATCGCAGCTCTCTTTAGTGGATCTTTGAGGTACTTATTTCATCAAAATGAAAGGGACGCTTATATAAAATAGCCATACCATCTCACTATCTCTTTTCATTGAGATTTTATCCAGAAAGTCTGACATTAATACTTAAACTTAAATGACCGGATGTGTTTGAAATATACCTGAATTAATTGCAATGAACAGCACTTTCGATATAAGTATGTGTTCCGAAGTTTCGTCTAGTACAGCATCTAATCCGAGTACAGCATTTATGCTGTATATTTGGTTTTTAGAATTAAATGGTATTACCTTGTGTACTTTATTTGAAAACAGAAGTACCCACCTAATAAATAAGTTATATATATCCTGTCTTTCAGTTCTCTATCATCTGGTATCAATGCTATGGCTGCTAACACTATCGAGGATGTCCTTGTCAATTATTTAAAGAAAACATCTCAGTGGAAACAAACACTTGCAGCTAAAATAATAGGTGATCATCAAAAGTAATATTATGGAATATTTTAACAAATGTTCTTTCATTTGCAACTTTACTAGTTCAGTTGCAGACATTTTTATGCGTATTTAGACGTATGTTAATGATTTAGAAAATCATGAAAATCTACGTATATTGATTAAAGTCAATTAAGAAAATATAATGTTTGACACATGCATCTGGTGGCTCTTTTATTGGTGCGCGACTTGTGACAGGATGTTACATGATGCTGATTGTGTTTTATAGACAGTACTTTTATATTACTGATCGTTCCAAGTGTTTAAACTTTTGTGATGTTGTCGCCTTATGTATATTATCATGTTTTTAGTTAAGTTTAGTTAACTGGGTGGCCTCCTATTTGGGAAAATAGCTGCTCATTCGGCTTACGATATGTTTTCATGGTATAAGTACCTGATTGTTAATTTAGTTTTTCTCACCTCGGTGTTTGGAGTGGGAATCTTTTTCTGATTGCGCCTTTTCCTGATCGTTGCCTACTTGTACCTTTTTGGAGTGGGGATCTTTTTCTGATTTTCCTATTTCCTGATCGTTGCCTACTTGTACCTTTTTGGAGTGGGAATGTTTTTTCTGATTGCGCCTTTTCCTGATCGTTGCCTACTTGTACCTTTTTGGAGCGGGAATCTTTTTCTGATTGCACCTTTTCCTGATCGTTGCCTACTTGTACCTTTTTGTAGTGGGAATCTTTTTCTGTTTGCGCCTTTTCCTAATCGTTGCCTACTTGTACCTTTTTGGAGTGGGAATCTTTTTCTGATTGCGCCTTTTCCTGATCTTTGCCTACTTGTACCTTTTTCTAAGCAGGTTATGGTCAAAATGGCATTTTCCTTCGTAAATAGCGTAACAGTCTCGGAAATTTAAATCAATTTTTATCAAATGTTCTTTTGTGTGCCTGTTTGTATGTTTCAGTCATCATATACGGCGTGTTTGCCGTCGCACTAGCTTATGCTGCTAAAGACCTATCTGGCCCTGTCACACAGGTAAAGTTATCTAGTACCTCTGTAACTAAATGTCGTAGGCACAATCCTATCATACAAATACAGTGGCCCGTTTAACGTTTTAAAGTCAGTTATGTTATCATTTATCCTGTTATATAATTGATCAACTAAGTGTAACCTGTTATGAAGCAAGGTCGTACAAATAGATTAAATATTTGATGATTGGGTGAACAGCAAGCTTCAGTGGTGATGGTGGGTACTTGGGTAAACAACCTTGGCAGAGAAAATGCCATACAGTCTACCCAAAATTGCTTCTAAATAGAATAAAAAGATAAATTATGAACATATAAGATACGTCATTGCAAAGCTATGATATAATTTACATTGATTTTGATTCAGATCGCCTTGTCATTCATGGGAGCTGTTGGAGGACCAGTGACTGGCATGATTTTTCTTGGAGGCTTATTTCCACAGGCGAACTGGATTGTAAGATATTTTTTTCAAAATCGATTGTGCAATAAACGCTAACACATAAAAATATAACACGCAATTAATGAAAGTACAAGTGGGCAACGATCAGGAAAATGCGCAATCAGAATGAAATTCCCACTCCAAAAACCGAGGTGGGAAAAACTCATAGTGCAGATTATATATTCCTTTTGGTCCTTTGAGATCAGCGATGGTATTCTGAGAAATCAGAAAAAAATATCGGTTTAGATTCTTTTACTAACCAACGTTTAATATATTTGGCCCGGTTTGGATAATATTAGTCTTTGTATCGACTATTCTGTTGAAAGTTGCAAAATTACAATAATTCTCTTTGGTTCCATGTTGCCAAATCAACAGGGTCACTGAAGAGGCTTCAGTAGCCGAAACCGCGGTATGGCCCATCCCCTTTCTCATTAATACATTCGCTGCTCTTAAAGGATCTCATTTTTATTTAATATATATAGACAATAACGTTCACAAATTCATTTAAAGGTACAATAAGGCAAAGATCAGGAAAAGGCGCAATGAGAAAAAGATTCCCACTCCATAAACCGAGGTGGGAAAAACCAAACCAACAATCAGGCAACCACACCATGAATACACACCGCAAGCCGAATGAGCAGCTATTTTCACTCAGTTCTGATCACAAAGTCTGATCACAAATTCATGTGGGTATGTATATTAACTGCATGTAGCAGCATAAAAACGGCACGGCATTGAAAATAATAAAAAAGCATTGTTTACAATAGGTATCAAAACGTGTATGTTTTTAATTCTCTGAATTTTATTTCTGGCTTCAAAGGACCGAAAGAATAAGAGCTGTCGCAGGACAGCGCGCTCGACCGCTTCTGACCTTTGTCAAACCGAGCTGTAACCCAAAGCATTATGCTCATTCATCTCTCTGGCTTGGTGCAATAAGGCAAAATCACTGAATCATGAAAGTAAACTATAACTACCTAAGATTTAAAGGTCTCACTCATATTGTGAAAGAAGTGTTTTCATATACCAACTGAGTGCCAGGTACAAGGCAAAATCACTGAACCGTGAAATAAGGTCACACTGACCTATAAGTACTTCAGGGTCAATGGTCTAGTCATACTTACTCATAATGTGAGAGAAATATGATCATATACCCATTGAGTGTTGAGATATTAAGCAAAATCACTGAACCATGAAATTAGGTCATAGTGACCTATAAGCATAATTGGGTTAAAGTTCTGGTCATACTCATTCATAATCAGAAAGAAGTATGAAAATATACCAACTGAGTGTCGAGATATAAGGCAAAATCACTGAACCATGAAATTAGGTCACAGTGACCGAGGAATACTTCAGGGTCAAAGGTCTTGTCTTACGCAAACATAGTGTGAAAGAAGTTAAGTTTGTTCATAAACCAATTGAGTGCCAAGATATAAGGCAAAATCACTGAACCATGGAATTATGTCATAGTGACCTACAAGTACATTTGGATTACAGGTCTGGTCATACTCATTCATAATCTGAAAGAAGTAAGATAAAATACCAACTGAGTGTGGAGATATAAGGCAAAATCACTGAACCATGAAATTTGGTCATAGTGACCTATAAGTACATTTGGGTTGAAGGTCTGGTCATACTCATTCATAATCTGAAAGAAGTAAGAAAAAATACCAACTGAGTGTCGAGATATAAGGCAAAATCACTGAACCATGAAATTAGGTCACAGTGACCGAGGAATACTTCAGGGTCAAAGGTCTTGTCATACGCAAACATATCGTGAAAACAGTATACCAATTGAGTGCCGAGATATATGGCAAAATCACTGAACCGTGAAACCAGGTCATATCGACTTTGGACTACTTTAGGGTCAAAGGCAAAATCACTGAACCATGAAATTAGGTCACAGTGACCGAGGAATACTTCAGGGTCAAAGGTCTTGTCATACGCAAACATATCGTGAAAACAGTACACCAATTGAGTGCCGAGATATATGGCAAAATCACTGAACCGTGAAACCAGGTCATAACGACTTTGGACTACTTTAGGGTCAAAGGTCTTGTCATACGCAAACATTGTGTGAAAGAAGTTTGTTTATAAACCAATTGAGTGCCCAGATATAAGGCAAAATCACTGAACCTTGAAATTAGGTCACAGTGACCTATAAGTATATTGGGGTCAAAGGTCTGGTCATACTCACACATAATCTGAAAAAAGTATGAAAATATACTAATTGGGTGTCAAAAAATAAGGCAAAATCACTGAACCGTGAAATTAGGTCAGAGTCACGTATAAGTATATTAGGGTCAAAGGTCTGGTCATACTCACTCATAATCTGAAAGAAGTAAGAAAAATATAAGGCAAAATCACTGAACCACGGAAAGTAGGTCAACCGACCCTTACCGTCATGACACACAAGTCAGTGTCGCAAAGTCAAAAGATGAATGACCAACCATCTTCCTAAGTTGTTTCTATTAATAAATAAAAACAAAAACAATCAGGAAGTTCTAGATTTTGACCTCTAGCCCCACCCCCTGACTCTGACCCAGAGGTCCGATGTCATGGAACCTAAAGTGTATGAAGTATGAAAGCTTAATGATAAGTTGTCAAGATATGGACTCCTTGTAAAAGTTATACAGCAGTACATCTATTTTACAGTGTTCTAGTTTTTAACCTCTAGCCCCACCCCCAGGCATGGACCCAGAGATCCGATGCCATGAAATAAAACTCAACCCTACAGGGTACCTATGGTCCGAGTATGAAAGCCCCCTGATAAAAGGTTTTCAAGATATAGACTTCTATAATATTATATAACAGAAAAGCCTTTATTATTAATGGTGTTCTAGATTTTAACCTCTAGCCCCACCCCTGGCATGGACCCAGGAATCCGATGCCATGGAATAAAAGCCGACCCTACAGGGTGTCAATGGCCCAAGTATCAATGCTTTCTGATGAGTGGTTGTCAAGATATGGACTTCTAGAAAACTTTAACGCAAGAATGGCCATTTTTGAAGGTGTTCTAGATTTTAACCTCCTGCCCCATCCCCTGGCCCGGACCCAGGGGCCCGATACCATGGAATGGAAGCTAACCCTACAGGGTATCTATGGTCCAAGTATGACTGCTTTCTGATGAGTGGTTGTCAAGATATGGACTTTTAGTAAACTTTAACGCGAGACGCGCACGGGAACGGGAACTTGGACGACCGGGGTGACTGCAATAGCTCTATGCACTTCGTGCAGACGAGCTAAAATATACTCTGCACTATGGATTACGGGGATACTTTATGGACCGTCACATGTCACAACACCAATTGCAGTAATAAATGAAATATAGAATTTAGATCCAATGGATACTATGTATAGCCAATACGCAAAAGCGGAAGCTATATAGTATTTTGTGACAAACCTGGAAAAGGCAATTTGAATAATGACAAATGAGCCTGTGCATGACAAAACCAACAATTTGGATTCCGACCAGGTCCGACACAAACCAGGCTGTACAGTCACAGAAGACGGTTAGAGGCTTGAAATTTCGGATTTAAGAAGAAAAGGAATTATACTATCCGTGAGGCGAAAACAAAGGCGCTGATCAGCCTGATCTGCGCCTTTGATTTCGCCTATGCAGATTGTTGATTTTCCCATGGGGTGGCTCTAATAATGTTTCAATGCAGGGGGCAATATGTGGAGGGGTGACAGGTCTTAGTATCAACATCTGGGTATCCATAGGCTCAGTGCTGTATGGCAACAAAGCTACAAAATCACCGTCGATAGGAGTGGAGGGGTGTTCCAGGAATAGTTCTGTTATTATAGAAACCGATAATCTACTAACGTCTTCGATAGGAATTGTTGAAAATGTAACAGCAGAACTTCCAAGGTAATATTAGTATGACGTCGCTGTTTTCCAGTGGATAACGCCATGTAACAAAAATGTTATGACCACATGTGTATTAACACATTTGCAGTTAATTTTCATTGGAAATATGTCCACTTTAAACGCGATAAAATCGTTTTTAAGCAGTCATATGATAAAACGAATCTTACACGAGTGGTCATTCGCCAAAGGCTCGTTTAATAAATTTCATATGAAATGATCACTCGTGTAAGATCCTATATTTGCGTGCAAATTAAACATTGAAGTCTTAACGACCATGATCATTATGTAGTTTGAGTAAAACAATATATTATGTGTATGAAAAGGAAATTAGTCCACAAACTGTCCCACATAATTCTCGCATATGCCCCTGTCTATTCAACTATACTTTAGAAAAAAGCCCATGTTTTATCACTTATTTCCTCTGTAGTTTCCATTAAAAGCATTATCCGATTTCAATTTTAGTTAACATGCATGCATGTTTGATCATACCATTTCAGCGTAACTGCCGAGCCTAGCCATTTGGTTCTGTACGACATTTCATACCTCTACTTTGGTCTAATTGGTTTTCTAGTCACATTAATTGTTCATCGTAGCAGGTAAAGCATTCGCTTTGTTAATATCGACATGACCATTCCAATGATAAATGAGCCTGTGCATGAGAAAACCAACAATTCGGGTTTTCGACCAAGTCCAACACAAACCAGCCTGTACAGTCACGGAAGAAACCCAGAATCTTGAAAGTTTGAGTATAAGTAGAGGAGGAAATGTACTATCCGTGTAGCGATAACAAAGACGCTGATCAGCTTCGCGGTTACCGCGAAGCTGATCTGCATCTTTGTTTTCGCCCATGCAAATGTTGGTTTTCTCACGCACAGGCTCATATAGTTATATAAGATGATTGTTCGTCCCTCAGTAAAGAGAATGACCGTCTTTATATGAATATACAGTCGCAACAGTAGAGACGTTCCCGAATTCATTAGATTGCGACAAAGACTCACACAATGAAGATCCAGAGCATTAATACAGTGGCGGATTTAGAGGGGGTTCGGGGGGTTCAAGCATCGGGGGGTTCGCTTGAACCCCCCTCTGGAGGCAAAGTATTTTAATTTCATGGGAAAATTTATGAAAAATCAGGTAAAATGTTGAAAACGAATCCCCCTTTGTGGATTTGAACCCCCCCCCCCTGCCAGAAATCCTGGATCCGCCCCTGTAATAAAAAAAAAAAACACAATGAATGGCACTATACTTAACAATTGTCTGTCCGTTGTATCTCAAGATACTTTCGGGTGACTGAGGTGCTTGAGTCATTTACTCAGAGCAAAAACACTACCTTGATTCTCATATTCGCAACCCAACGCCATCAATGTAACTTCAATCATTACTGTGTGTTTAACCCATATTTGACGAATGGATTTTCCCATCATTATCAATTGGGTGAGTCCACTTTCATTTTTAGGGGTGTTAGGAGTGATTTTTTAATTTTTATCTTATTTTTCGATGAAATTCCTCTAAGCAAACAGAGTAGCCCCAGATGGGACGCCGCGTTCTGCGGCGTCACATCTGGGGCTATTCTGTTTGCCTATGTCCCATAAAAGGGACGCCAGGCTTAAATGAGTTAATATACGATAAAATATAAGTGGAACTTGTCGACATTAGGTTCTGCCTGGTCTTAGATATTTAGGCAGGTGGACTAGTGTCATCCATCAACTCAAGAACACAACAATATTCATCAGTCAGTTTTCATTTTTAGAATGACTAATGTTTAAGATTATTTTTGTCGCCATTGTAGGGCTAGATAGACATGTTACCTCCCCAGAGTACATATTCCCATGCATGAGAGGATTTTGGAAGGCTGGGTCCAAAGGAGTTCAGGTTGTCCCCAAATACCAGGTCTATAAGCTAGAACAAAAGGTCAGAATTTCAGATTTTATTTACCAAAATCTCATGATTAGCTTTTCCACAGTCAAATAGTATATGGGAGCCGCTGTACAAGAAAACCATCAATCTGCATATGCGAAAGCACAGCTGATCATCACCTTTGTTTTCGCTTCGTAGGTAGTGCAACACATCTTCTTGTTAACTCCTAAATTTCAAGCTTCTAACCTGCTCCTGAGACTGCACGTGTCGGACCTCGTCGGAAAACCCATATTGTTAGTTTCCCCAAGCTATAGCTCATGTATGAACAAATTTCATGTATGATTATAACAATAATAATAATAATTATTTGCACTGGACCCTTATGCCTAAACATTTTTATTTTCTGTAATGTTGTATCAAATTTACTGACTCAACCTTAATGAAGAATATGTGTTGTCATAATGAAAATACTAGAACTAAAGTTGATTATAACTTATGTTAGTAATGATGTCTTTGATGAAAAACATATGAACAGAACGTACTTTTGTTTTACAGAAGAATGGTGCTGTTGAGTCAGATAACCCTGTCACTGCAACCATTCAAGAGCCTAGACTTGACTTGGTACAACAAAGTTCCAGACAAGGATTAATGACATCAATTATGAAAGTTTAACGCAAAGGGTTAATATATTACTTGTAGATGACATGTGTTGCTTTAAGACATTTCTTTGTCATTATAAACATTATAAGATTCCGGAGGCTGCTCTCTTTTACATGAAGGGCACCTGTATTCGCTCATCTGTTGACTCAACTCAGTCGCCTGTTCTAGTGAAGTCAGTCTTGTATTCACTGTGGTTTGCGGTCTGTAATAACAAGCTTGTGATCTTTTGGAAATATCAGGACTACAGATCCAGTCGGCGTTAAATCAACACTCTCTCCCTCAGGCACACTCCATTTAAATCTTTGCAGCAGACTTGCAAATGTGAAAAGTAGTTCCGGCTTAGCAACAATTTCGCCTAAACAAGATCTCCTTCCGATCGAGAACGGAAGCCAGTTTACAGGTTTAGGGCCCAGTATGTCGTTCTCAAGAAATCGTTCAGGCCGGAACTCAGATACGTTGTCCCATTTCTCTGGGTCGTGATGGAGAGCCCAGTGGTTGATAATCACGTTTGTGCCTTTGGGGAGGTTATAGCCGCCTTAAGAATAAATATATAATTAAATCTACTTAATGTGCCGGAGGATACACATTTGGGTATACCGATCTTCCTTAGGTTGGGGCTCTAAAAGTTAAAAGGGTCTTAACCGGTAAACACGCAGAATATAATTATCGAAAGCTTATTGTAGCATTGAAGTGTACTGAATGAAAGGAATCATATCGATGCGCTTATATACACATACAGTACTGTAAATATACAAGTCAGAAGTTAACTTGTACTCTTCTACTGCTCTGACATTACGAAAACATGCCCATGCAATGTACAGAGATTTTTCAAGTTGTGAAAAATGAAACTTTTCAGTAGAAAATATTTGCTATTTTTCATATTTTTGCTCAAAACATAGATTGTGGTTACACGTTAGAACCGCCTCCCCGAGGCGGTTCTAACGAGTACCCACAATCTATGTTTTAGAGCAAAAATAAGAAAAATAGGTATACCCCTGCATACCCCAGTTTTGCTATATAAAAGTGGGGTATGAGGGGGTATATATTGCATGGATATGTTTTCCTGATGGAAAAGGAATTGATTGTCAAAACAGTAATTAAATGAATTATTTGTTCTGTATATGCGGCTTGACACTAGGGAACTAATAATAAACTTTAAACTTACCGACTGACGTATCACAGCTCGTGACATGTGGAATTCCAATAGGAGGCACTGTAGATAGACGCATGCTCTCATGCAATACAGCTTCCGTATAACTAAGATCAGCTCTGTGTTGTGATCGAGGCATGTCGTCGAAACCTTAAAAACAAGCATGTATTTTACTCACCAAACATGCAATGTGTAATGATCATTCACATTTAAGTACTAGTACTGCTGGACTTAAAATGGTTTGTTTCTTTGAATTGACGTTTTGCTGTACTTTCATGTCAACAGCTAATAACTCCAGCCGTGATCACACTCGATTTTCTTGCATCTCAGATATGGCGCTAACCATTTATGAAAAAAATTCTCTGGACCTTTTGTGCACACGAATGGCTCCTCAGGAACCTATTTATCATGGCCACATTGGGCGGTGACCCGAAAAATATTGGATAGTTCAACTGTAGTTTTCTTTTGCTCCGGTTTTCAGTAAGTTATAAGGCACCCGGAGATCTCCATCGTCGGGCAGCTTACTGAATGTGTTGAGTCCTCGTTTTTGATTGATCAGGGTGGTTATCATGATATATTTGTTTGTCCTTGATGATTCATTGATTAATTAGAGATTCACCACGAGGATCAAACAACTAACGAAATGTTGTTAACCACTGCAGACGATGAGGGTGAGGTTAGGCCCCTGTAAAACCGGTTTGAGCCCCCTAGTAATTTTATGTAACTAATCGTTCCAAGGCGATACTTCCTTTGTGGTTCTATTTGTTTTGTACTTTGGAATCGAATTTTTGTGCTGTTTGCGCCTTATGTTCATTTTCATATTTCATTTTCATATTTTAGTTAAGTTCGGGTGACTGAGTGGCCGCCTACTGGCGAGTAGCTGCTCACTAGACTTACGATGTGTTTTCTTATTATATGTACCTAAGTGTCATTTTAGTTTTATCCCATCCTTCGGGTTTTTTTTTTTTTTTTTTTTGGTTGTTGTTGTTTTTTTGTGTGTGAATTTCTAACAGATTGCGTCATTTCCTAATCATCCTACTAGTAGACATTTTTCACTTTTGAACGTAACTGCTGCTGGCGCTTGCGGTTATGACTTTCCGTGTGATGGGGAACGACTCGTGAGGGCATATTTGAGACGAAGACGAGGGACGATATGAAGAATTACTTAGTCAAAACTACCAATAGCCCGACGAAGACGAATTAAATAAGACATGCAATAAATGCTATAGCGCAGGACGTCTAGCTCTGTAGCTCAGTAGCTAGCGTGCTTGGAATTGAAAGCGAAAGGTGCTGGGTTCGAGTCCCGGACGCATCACTTTTTTCTTTTCTTTATTTGTCTCTCTTGTGACAAAAAAGCTTTGGAAATAAAACATATATTATCAGCTGATTATATTTTTGGCAAATGCAAGAATCATGAAATGCCCTACTACATTAAATTCTTAAATCGTAAAGGAATTGAAGTTTGAGACGGCAGCCGTCATGTATGTTTTCTCTTGTATTGGGAGCTCGATCGTATTTTTGGTATAAGAGCTGATCTATCCTCGCGTCAATATTTCTTTCTGGGAGACATGAAAATATGAATATACTGAAGGCTTGTACAGGCATAATGTGGCTAGGATAAGGATAGCCACCCTGAACGACTTAAAAATGTTTTCCGCGGACGTAGGCACTAACTCAAACAGTACACTGTATAGTGTACATGTAAAGATAGATGTATATTTATTAGGTGTAAGACCTACAGTTCCACGTGCTGTCTCGTGAGAGAACATAATTTATTTTGGCATGTTTATACATGTACTTCAAACAGATACTCGAAATCTTGATGTTATTTATATACGGTTGATGTTTCGTTTTGAGTCCATTAGACAATCATCTGCAAGTCATAAGTGCGATATCCTAGCTACATTTTGCATAGACATAGAAATAAGTTGAGGTTTTGTAGACCTTCCACAGTATTTCAGCATTTTGAATGCGATAATTACGATTTTTGGGATGTTTTTCCAAGTCAAAGGCTTTCTTTCTGATCCTCCTTTATTCTCTTGAACTATGCGTGATGTTTATCTGGGTGAATTCAAATAAATACGAGTATAATTAAACTTCAAACTAAAACAGTATCATTTTCAAGAAAATGAATGTTTATAGACTGAGAAACATACAGTTCGTTTTTTCATAACGTATCTTGCTTACCCTAAAACAGGACGACAATATTCTTTATGCGAGCACACACACACACACACACACACACACACACACACACGCACGCAAGTTCCGTAGATGACTTCATGTCGCAGTGGTTCAGTCAGTCGCTTCGTAAAATCACATGTCGAGAATAAATACGTACATGTAGTTGATATAAGACTGGTACAAAATTATTAGGGAGCGCGGTGGCGTAGTGGTAGGGCGTCTGACTGCTGAGAGGTCCTGGGTTCGATCCCCACAGGCGCCAGCCGTGTTGTGTCCTTGAGCAAGACACATTAACTCCTTACTAACTGGTTAAACCCAGGAAGCGTTGGCTCCGTCCCGACATGACTGAAAAAAATGTTGACTGGGACAAAACAAAAAAAATAATAAATAAATAAATAAAAACTTAAAACCTATATGCATTGGTAAAATGCAAAAATAAAGAAATCCAGACAGCAATTAAACATATAAATCGTAAACAATGTTATCATATGCAATGGTAACAATGATTATTGTTGTCTTCCCGTTTAACTGTCTGATTCTAATTGAACAATGAACCAGAAGTGGCCTTTGACACGACATGTTTACAAAATCGCATCATCAACTGCCATGATTGCCAATAAAGATACATAACGCGTTCAACGCGAGTCGGCCTTACAAATGCTTGGCGCGAATAAAACAGCTTCCAGTGCAGAATATTATTTTTTGACACTCGTGTGTATAACTAGGGATCGCTTGTTCAATTCTGAGCTGCCCATGGCTTTATGGTGACACTATAAACCGAGATCCCGTCTGCATATGACGATAACTGTTGGTGGGAAAACAACTATCACATGGCGATAACATTTGTTATCGCCATGTGACTTTCAACATACTGGTGCATGTATATACGTACATTGGTTCTGTTTAGCTACATTTCACATGTTTTTCGTGAACACACAGAATTCCTTTTACATGTAAACATGGCAAGATTTACGATTTGAAACATTTAGTTGATCTTTAATTTTATGTGCAGTTTTTTTTTATTCTACGCCTTACAACGTTTTGACACATTTTAAGTAATATCGAGCATGGTCTGTTATCCTCATCAGGATAACATGTCCGTGACATGTTTACCCCATTGAACAACGCTTTTATAAAGCAAAACTTGAGTATGCAGGGGTATATCTAGTTTTAGCTCACATGAGCCCGGTGAGCTTATAGGATGACCATACCCCGTCGTCCGTCCGTCGTCGTCTGTCAACAATTACCATGATCTTCTTCTCTGAAACAGCTTGGCCAATCAAAGTTAAAACTGTTTGCGGAGCATTCTTAGGAAGGGGAACGAAATTTGCATAAATTGACCAGGTCACATGACCAAGATGGCCGCCTTGGCTATAAATAGCAAAAACCGTTAAAATGTTTCTTCTCCAGAACCAGAAGGCCTATGATTTTGTAACTTGGCATGAAGCATCAAACAATATTAAAAGCACTACAAAGTTTGTATAAATCATTTCGCTGGGATGACCTTGACCTATTTTACGGTAAGATCAACTTACATGTAGGTCGCCCATGCATTTAAATGGGGAAATTAGTTAAATGTAATTAAATGGGTGGAAACTTGCTATGATAATACAAATGGGCAGATTTATTTTTATGAAAACATTAAGACCCGGGTGGTTGTCAGCTCCTGCATGGGGGGATATATACATGTATATGACTATAATATTTAAACATCTTCTCTGCAACCGCATGGCCGATCAAAGCCAAACTTCGTGGAAGGGGAACGAAAGTTTGTATTAATGGTCAAGGTAACTTGACCAAAATGGCCGCCATGGCTATAAATTGAAAAACCTTTAAAATTGTTCTTCTTCAGAACCAAAAGGCCTATGATTTTGAAACTTGGCATGAAGCATCTACAAAGTCTATATATGACCCAGGGATTACATTAACCTATTATAAGACAAGGTCAACTTAGGTTGTCTATGCTTCTGAAAACATAGATTGTGAGTATTCGTTCTATCTTGTGTCCACAATCTATGTTTTGAACAAATAAGAAAATATCAAAACTGTTGAATTGAAAATTTTCTTTTTTTTTCAACTTAAAAAAAGAAAAAACACTGTATTTTGCTTGATAAGGTTTTGTAATGATATCGTCATGATATAGGGTACCGTTTTAGTGCACATGTATTACACATGCTGACGGCAGATCTACAACATTTGATCATTCTCAACCTTACTCATTCGGACCCATCTTTGCGTCCGGAATCGTGCAAGCATATAAGCACATAAGCTTCTTACTCAATCTGAATTTAAATAAATAATAAATTGAATCGGTTTGTTGATTTGAGCGTTAATCCAACAGCAAAGGTCATATGGAAACGAGACCTCAGTTTATAGTCTCATCCGACAGACTCAAGAAGACCCGGATCAAACCTGCCATCTCTGGTTTATAAGGCACGTGAAATAACCACTGCACCATAGAGGCTTGCTTAATAGGTTCTTTTTCTGATTGCGCCTTTTCCTGATCTTTGCCTACTTGTACTTTTTTTTTTCAGTATAAACTTTATCATGATAGAAATCGTACTTTTAAATGTTAAAAAAGGACAAAAGAGCGCATGCCCTTAACACCAACTGCGTTCGGCTTTCCAAGCTGCAATGTGGTTTGATAACTGATCCGGCTTGATATGATCTTTGTTTTGTCCATGGGCCCTAGGACAAAATTTCAATAGCCAAACACAACACAATTAAATTTCCCCTGTTACATGTATATATATTAGAATCATGAATGGCGGTACGTTTGTATAAAAGGTCGGTAAATGGACACGTGAAATGTCTGCGTGGTATACTGTACATGAATATGTGTATTCGGGTATTGTCTATCAGTGTCAGCACCATCGTATATGCTTGCGATACAATCAAAGTCCTTACAACAAAGATTGATGCAACATCACACAACATGTGATAAAATGGATTAAAACAACCTTCAGCGCAGCAATATCGCTTTGGCAACTACCAACACCAAGACAATGAACTCTTCGCCTTAGGTTGCTGCCCAATTGATCAGTCTTACAATCAAGGGTGACACAAAACCAAGTTCTGCTTGTGGGTGTGCAAGTTCGTTTTCTCAGGGTTCTCCTCTTTTCCTCCTGTTACTGATTTACCCGTCTCATATGAACTAAAATAATCTTGAACGGGCCGAAAATTGTATAAAAACGCATCATTATGATCAGAAATGAGCACAATGAGACCCTTATCTGTAATCAAGTAACAATAGAATGACCAAGAATCTATACAATTAAATTTCCCATCCTAACATAGACACCAGGCGGGAGAGACATGGCGGTGCAACACATCACAAGCAATTTAACAACAGGCATAAAAAACAAAATTACTAGCTCTTTCCAAACACGACCAGCGTCCATTCTGTTAAAAGGGACAATACACGAGGCAATAATCTTAAGAAAACACGTGTCAATGTGAAGACTGTATACACCATTATTTGTGAAACAAATGAATAATTTGTGCACTTTGACAGAATGTGTAGTGTCCAAAATTGCTTCTACGTGTATGTGAAAATGGCGAACATCAAAAGTAAACTATGGGGCGACTGAAACACTATGCGTCCTCTACGGAAACACTTTAGAAACTCATGAAAATAATATAATTGTGTTAGTTTGATTTTAATTTATTTATTTGAATTCAACCAGGTGAAACAACACGCATACTATCACACAGAATAAATGAGGATCAGAACGAAAGCTTATGTCTTGCCAAATTAATTTTCTACATCGTAACCATTGCACTCGATATGGCAGAAATACTGTTGAAAGTCTACAATTAACAAAACCAGTTGTGTGGCTAGGCATATTGTAGCTACATGTAGGGTATTGCCCTCATCGCTCTTCCTACTGTCGAATGGACTCAAAACGAGACATCGACAAAATAAACATCGTTCGCTCACGAGATAGCACGTGAAACTGTAGTTTTACATCTAATACGTAATACACATATATCTGAACATGTACCGTGACTATACTTTTTGATTTGGTGTCTTGTGTATTTGTTAAAATTCAGTTTTACGTCCCTTTCAAGATTATTTCAGCTCATATGAAAAGCGCCAAACAGTAGGTGGGGCGAAAACGGGAGTACCCCGAGAAAAACCGCCTGGCACACCCGCAAACAGAACTTGGCCTGTCTCACATGTGGCCATTGTGGGTCTCGAACTCACACCAGACACAACGGTGAGATGATTAAGTGATTATGAAACAGCGCTCTGAACTGCTCGGCCACGGGGGACGCTTGCGTATTTTTTAGTCATTAGAGGCGGTCAGCTTATCCTATCCACATTATCTGTACCAGCCAGTCAGGAAATAAATGTTGAAGTTAGGATCGGTCGCTGATCCGTTCTTTTAATGACGATCAATATCTCGGCTTCCAACAAGACCTATAAAAAAACCTATACATGCGGTCTGCCTTCTCACTAGACAGTTTAATCCAGAAACTTACGATTTTAGTATTAAATGCAGCATTGCATTTTGTGATTCTTGCATTTGCCAATAGATAAAATTTTATTTTCTTTTTTCCTTTTTTTTATTTCTTTTTAATTTTTTAAGCTTTAATGTCACAGGTGCGAAAAAAGGAAGAAACAAAGAAAAGGAAAAATAATTTTTGTCCTACCCGGACTCGAACCCAGGACCTTTCGATTCTATGTTTTACTCTCTACCTACTGAACTATTCAGCTAGGCGTCTTGGACAATTTCGTTTTTTGCGTGTCTCATTTAATACACCTCCGGTGGGCTGTTGGTAGTTTTGACTAAGTAATTCTTCATATCGCCCCTCGCCTTCGTGTCAAATATGCCCTCACGAGTCGTCGCCCATCACACACAAAGTCGTAACCGCAAGCGCCAGCAGCATTTACGTTCAAAAGTGAAAAATGTCTAGTACCGTACTATAAATATAGACTGACAAATTTCTATGGGCACGTCAATTGAGTTGTGGTTTAATATTATTGTATAAAAACAGCCGTGTACAGCCGTGGTAGCCTACTGGATAGCGTTTTCGTTTAGCAATCAAGATGTTGTGGGCTTGATACCCGGCTGGTAAATATCTTGTTGGTGACAAATGTTCGCGCTGACATAATAAAGGCAATATGGTGCGACAAGTAAATATGGAATGAGGTCAACTCGCCCCAAAATTTGTTAGAATAAAACAATAACTTAGTGTGGTTCCGGGTCACTTTGGTCCAGAGGTATTTTCTCCCAGGACGAATTTTGATCAAACGTTGCCTCGTCTCTATACAGGCATACACCCTAATACTTTACTCCTTTGAGGCCTAGACTACATTTTCTATTTTGGCATGTTCTGACAAATTGTGATCACATCTCTATAGGGACACACCCACATTTATTAAAAACCTAGTGCGTTTTATTAACTATTTAAACACATGATACCCACAGATAACCATATCGATTTCTTTTTCACCAGGATAACATGTACATGTACTGTTTACCACCCCATACCCAACTTTTATATGGCAAAACTGGGGTTTACAACCCTGGGGTATCTCTTTTATTTCTTATTTTTTATCCAAAGCATAAATTATAGATACATCGTTATATCGTTATCGTTATAACCGCCTCTTTCTAACGTGTACCCGCAATTAATGCTTTGGACAACAATACTAAAGAAACTGAAAATTTTCTTAATGATAATTCCATTTTTACAGCTGCAAAACATCTCTGTATATTACATGGGCAAGTTTTTGTAATGGATACGTACCAACAACCCTATCAATTTCTTCTTGAACTTTGGTCTGAATCTCTGGATATGCAGCCATGTGTAGTATAGCCCATCTAAGAGTAAACCGGCTTGCATCAATACCAGCTGCAACAGTAAAATGATAGAGTGGCTTCGTCACACAATTCGCTCATAAATCCACATTGCAGACATGGGATATTATTCATTGAAACTAAAAAAGCACTTTGCATAAAGGAAGCCAATACTGGGATAAAGATTATGTGCCTATCTGTTAGCCAATTCATTATTGTCCTAAATTATACAACCAAACTTACCAAAGAAGATATTTGCGATAGCGTTGATTAGATGTATATCCGTCAAATTCTCTAAGTTGGTTTCTGAAGGGTCATCTTCTGCCTCTTGGCGGGCAAGAATCAATGTGTCGGTGAAGTCACGGAGATTGTCTGGAATAGAGGGGGTGTGTTTCATTTTTGTCTAACATGAGAACAGACCATCTACTAAAATTCTTTGAGCCACTGAGTGGCCCATTTGGGAAATAGCTTTGCATATCCCCTTCGTATATCTATCTTATTGTCAATATAGTTTTTTTCTTTCTCATCTTGGTTTTTGGAGTGCGCCATTTCCTGATACCATTGTGTGCCCATGAAGAAGGATAGAAGCTGGGTATCCGTTATAGATTCTAAAATATTTTTATATATAAATTTATAAAGATTTATATTGTCCCTGTATCAAAGACACGGCATCCCTCAACCATTCATCCGGATACGTAACGGTCGTTTAAAATTCTTGCACATCTTTGTTGGACAATTATTTGTTTAAAGAACTGCTTAATCAATTGTCTGCTTTCAGTTTTCAACAGGCAATTCCGGATAAAGGCTTCCAAACCTTTAACGTACCTTTATCAAACGTTCTTTTGTGTTCCCTCAGCTTTGTTCCAATATATACCTCAAAAAGCTCTCTCACCAGGTGTTTACCCCTCCGGAATTTTTTACTTTCCCAGACGTACTGAAACCCAGGTACCAGGTCTTCAATAAAGCCGGAGGCAGCCATGTTATTGAATTCATCAACTGTCTGTATTACCTTTCGTAATTCTGGGTCATCAAAAGTGTATCTATAAAGAAAGAAAGTTTGCAATCAGCCAAAAAGATTTCATTACTTGGAATTAAATATTTTAAATAGGCTGTGCTGTTTTCTGAGGAGTGTATGGTGGGCGTTGGCACTCACAAACACATAAGTATAAAATGTTTATTGACAACTGTATTGAGAATATAAAACTTTGTGTTGATTGTGGGGACAATGCCTGTCATGACCAGGAGAACGTCCATGAAATCCCTCTTAAAATAAAATATAAAAGCTTGATCCGTTGGAAGCAGTGAAAACGTTCAAATGGAGTTACTTTGGGCCATATTGCGCAATATCGGGTACTGAACCCTCATCAGTGACCCTTTATAAACCTAAGATAAATATACACAAGGTCAGTCTAAATCAAAGACACATGCCTAAACGGGGTCAAAATTAAAACAATGTTTAGAAGATGGCTCTAAACGCACAATATTTAGTACTCTGAATTTTCTAAGTGATCTCAAAGGACCGGGAGAAATAATAGTCTGCACTATGGATGGTGTACCCTTAAACCCCACATTTGTGCAGTGGTAAATTTTGTTTTTGATCCAAACCATAAATTGTGGATACTCGTTAGAATTGCCTCGAGTATCCACAATTTATGTTGTGTGTCAAACATAGAAAAATAGGTACACCCCTGTCTACGTATCCTTTACTACATAAAAGTGGGCATAAAGGGGCATACATGTACATTACACGAATATGTTTTCCTGATGCGTTTTTTGTACTTACTGTCCACCAAAACAAAGTCCAGTTAAAATATTCCCTACAATGAAGTTGACATAACATTTGGGATCAAATGGCGCCGACTCCTTCTTCAGTTCAACAATAGCAGTAGAGACGGCGCCATGTACTCTGTTTTCCAAGGCCTCGCCTACCATATAGTGTCTGAAAATTTAGACATATGTATTGAATAAGTGTAAAATACAACCAGTCGAAAACGAGCTGTTTTACTTATTCTTCGTTGTCTTCAAGTTTTTTGTTTATTTTATGCTTTGCTTACAAAATATATAGAGAGTGTAACACAAAGAGCTTAAAGCTATTTTTTCTGGAGGTCCTTTTAAAGAACATTCAACTTCATCAAAATACCACAGGTATCACGTAAAAAAATAATAATAACAGTAATACCCTATTAAAATGTATACTTGGAATTTCCAATTAATGCAGTCTGCGAAAATATCAAGAGCATATTCACTCTCACTGAAAACAACTGTGCCATTGGCATAGAGTATAATTATTCATTTCATCCAAAAGCATGGTAATCTGTTCCTATTTGTTACTGCATTCAACACCAGTTACATTTCTATCGAGCAGATAATTCTCTGGATTATTCAATCAAATTGAAAATAGGAGTGGATAAAACCTTGTCTAAAGGCAAAATTACATTACCTCAAAGCTTTGGTAGCAATGCTCCTCAGAAGTTTCCATGTCGGACCATACTGACCGGATAATATGTTACGTCCATCATATGATAATACTTTAACTGCAAATAAAATGAGATCTTTTAAGAAGGGACAAGTAGGCAACGATCAGGAAAAGGCGCATTCAGAAAGAGAATCCCTCTCCAAAAACCGAGGTGGGAAAAACTAAATTAACAATCAGGCCTTTATACCATGAAAACAGTTGAACCCCATTGTGCTAAACAACAGACAAGAGCAGTGAACATATAACTGAAAAAGTGGATACGCCATGACGTGCTTTCGTGTACTAAAGCTTTGTCGGGGAACAATTGTAAGCTTGCAGATTTGAACAGAATAGTCGATACAGTCAGACTAGAAGTATCCGAATAAAGTCATATATTTTAATCGTTGGTAAGAAATTGCAAAATTGTTTTGACTTCTTTTGTGAAGAGACAAAAGGTAAATTATTATTAGGGGCTTGCAATATCATATGAAAATTACGCCTTTGAAAACGAAGTTGGGAAAATCTTTATTAAATCAATTAGTATAGATTATGACTGATATAAACATGCAAAAGTCAGAACGTATTAAAAGGTACAAGTAGGCAAAGATCTGGAAAAGGCGCATCAGAAAAAGATTCCCACCCCAAAACCGAGGTGGGGAAAAAAACTAAATTAGTAATCATGTACGTATTCCATGAAAACATATCGTAAGCCGAATGAGCAGCTATTTGCCCAATTGGTGGCCACTCAGTTACCTAAACTTAACTAAAAATATGAAAACATACATAAGGCGCCAACAGCACAAAAATTTTAATCACCAAGACATAAAACAAAAAGAACCATTACAGAAATATTGCCCTAAGTACATGTAGGTATATTCTCCTTTTTCACCAACAGGTGCTCATTACACATTAGTAGTTGCTACAAACTACGGTAAAAACCATCATGAATTTACCACAACAATTACAGTAAACGAGCTTTTTTTAAAGTTGTTTAACCCATTTTTGGCGAATGGACTTGCCCATCATTATCAGTTGGGAGAGTCCATTGTCATAAAGGGCGTTAGGAGTGATTTTGAATGTTTGTTCCAGTTTTCGATGAAAATTACTCTAAGCACACAGCATACCCCAGATGGGACGCCATGATCTGTGACGTCACGTCTAGGGCTATACTGTTTGCCTATGTCCCATAAAAAGGACACCAGGCTTATATGATTTAATTTGACTTAACGAATGTTGGATGCTGACGTACTTGAAGGAAGCACTATTCTGTTAGAGAATTTTTCTCCTTTCTTAACCATAGCCTCCGTTACTGATTCCATATCATTCAACACTACGAAATATAGTGGTCCTGAAATGTTAAACGTCTTCACTGATCATGAAACACATGACGATGGACTGATTTTTTCATTGTGATGGGGGATAGTGGGAACCCAAAAATGTTCAAAATACGACCCTGTTGTTTCATACGTAAAATAGAATCTTGACACTAATCAAAATTTAATGAATATTCATGGTAAAACTCAGATAAATAACGCGATCGAGATTTAAATAAATCATAAAAGTTCAACTCTCTTGGAAATAAAAATAAAACTGAGATCCTGTAACAGCAGTGATCATATTAAAAACACTGTAATTCTGCAATTTTCAACAGGATAGTCGACAAAATGACTAGTTACATCTAAACATTGGATAGAAAATTAATATAAACCGATATTCTTGCATAGATATCTATGCGCATAGCTGTTTGAAGCCGTTTTCGATTGGTCGAAAGCCGTGTTCAAACAGCAAAAGCCATGTTCAAATCATGAAATTCACGTGCCGTTTGAACATGGGTTTTGGGCGACGTCATTGGTCAATGCGACGTGACGTCATGTGTTTCGCAGAAACAAAATGGCCGACGTTGAAGAAGCTCCGCTATTTTCGGTGAGTTTTTACGTTGCTAATGTTATTTTCAAGAGATTTTAAGTGGATTAGAGTGAAAATGCAAGAATAGCGATCAACCATGGTTTGTTTCAGTGTTCAAACATTCGCTGGATCACTCGGAAGGTGTTCAAACACCTTCCTCGTGATCCATCGAATGTTTGAACACTGAAAACCATGGTTGATCCCTATAATGAATTTCTGATTCCTCAGGATACCCTCGCTGATCTCAAAGGACCAAAAGGAAAACATAATCTGCACTATGGATGATGTATAGGGAGACTTTTTAGGGCCGCCACTCGGCACAACACCGGCTGCACTAATAGCAAATAAAAATAAAACTGAGATCGTATTAAACGCGAGCATTTTAATGAAAAATGGGATGGGCCATACCATCAGTGAAAACTGTTCAAAGAGGAAGTATGGGTTGTTTTGCGTAGTTGTAGATATTTATAGGCAACGATAGGTAATAATCGAATGATGTAGACAGTATATTGGCAAAACAATGATGCAATATCTTCAAAATCTGTGGCAATCGCGGTCTCGCGTAAAAGATCTCGTTGCACTTCTAATCAGCACTCAGCTTCCCAAGGTGGCGACAGTTGAATTCCTGATATTCACTGTGGGTTTGACTTTCCCTTTAAAATAACGTAATATTATAATTTGTATGGATTTTTATCTCCTTAAGCCTGAAATCTGAGGCTATCAGAGCAACATACATAGATAATTCTCTGGTCAACTTGAATATCAATTAAGTTCCAGCTGAAATCTTTCCTTGGACTTACTGCAAAAACACATCGCACGAAAATCTTTATTGTAACTTGAAACTTTGTGTAATCATGCTTTAGATGTCATTTTTCTAACATTGTAACATTTTCAATTGCTTTTAGGCAATTCACATAGGAAAATTTAACAATGGGTTCAACTTATTTTGACTAGCTTATAAGGAATTATAGCGTCTAGCAGTACCTATGCTCACTGATATAATTGGACCATATTTATGTGACCATTCCAGAAACTGTTCATGTAGCCGTGTGTTCTTGAAATCTGGAAAAACAAATATCGTAGAATAAAAGATAAAGTTCATGAATAGTCAGGACCCGGATTTAAAGTTCGACTTTATTTCAAGCGACAAACTTGAGCACATTAAAACACCTAAAACAACAAAAGACATAAAAAGGTTCATAATCAGGACCCAGATTACAATGCTTCGTGAAAAGTGGTGATATGAACCATAACATGTTATTGCTGAGATACAGAGAGATCCACGGAGGCAGCAGCACAGAAGCTCAGCCGAAACTAAGCGTACATTCTAAAAACATCATCATCAAAATTGACATCAAAACGAAACATTTTGTCTTTTACATGGACGTGCTTTCTTATGTGATGTAATTGCCCAAATGAGGGTCAAGATAAATTGTCGATGGAAGCTATGCATCCTTTGAAAACATAACAACATTCATAGGCGAAAATAAAGGCGCATATCGTCTATGCAGTAAGGTGCACAGCTGATCAACACTTTTTAGTAGCTAAGGCGCAGAACAGCACAGCAGTGCAATAACTGCACAGATGATCAGCATCTTTATTTTGGCTACATAGATAGGACAACCCTTCGTCTACATAAATTTCTAACTTTTCATGTGGCTGTACAGTTTGCTTCGTGCCGGACCTGGTGGGAACCCTAGATTGTTTGTGGTTTTCATGCGAAGGCTCAGTTTTAAAACAACTGCTTACAAAGTATGTTGCCAAAAAGAGGCAGAGCAAGAGGTCCTGGAGGATAGCTGTACTTCAATCGTCTTCTAGCCCAGTAGACAAAGACAGCCGTTGCTATGCCAACGAGGATAGTTTTCAGATTGAGCAATTGGTACAGGTTATCCAACATGATGCATGTAATCCCAGGTACCCTAAAAATAAGAAAAGACGCTTAAACATGCAAAGCAACTGTTGAAAGACTTTTGTTAATCTAAATGACACAAGCAAACAGTCTATGCTAAAAAAAAACGACAAGCAAAATCAGTTGTTATATTGTTACCATCGTAAGAAAAACTTTCATGATTTGTTGTACGGTCTTGCTTAGAATATATCATTTAGTATTGTTGGGTAAAAGTCCCATAAAATGGAAAGAAACGTCCGCACCTGACCTTTGCTGTTGGCTGGGATTTAAAGCGTGAATTCAAACAAACAAACAAACATTGTCTCATTCTTCTATCGATTTTAGAAATTATTTGACGATGTCAGCAACGTTGGTGTTTTAACATGCGTATCATGTTACGTGTGTATCTTCTGTATGTACTCAAGGCTGCCGGACGTGCTACCCTTGTGCTCATAGTTTGCGAGAAAGGTGCACTTTGGTAAATGGAACATGAACATGATGTGCATAATGGTTTGCATTCCGTGTGTCCCTTGGTCTAATATAACACTATGTTATTAGAGTGGCTTCTGAACATGGTATGCTTTCCAATATAACGTACACTATTATATTATTAGAGTGGCTTCTGAACATGGTATGCTAAATCTCGACTCTCTATTTTGTTGATAATTATTTTATATTTTTCAGAAGGGACTCGCTCAGTTGCTTTCTTCTTAAAACAAAATGATAACGAGTATATTGACACTGTGTTTAAGTGAACTAGTGGCTAATTTCGTATCGCTGATTTATCACGCTAACATGTTACGCATGGATCTAAAATGACAGTGTATCCACATCAAAAACCACATGCATACCTAAGAGTATGCACTTTTATCTTAATCGTTTCAGTGTTTCAGACCGATTTTTTTTTACCAGCCCCGGTTCATTTTTGTGATCGGCCCGTCGTGCCTTAAAGTTGTCCCGCTAAGCCTCCCATTTCAATTTCATCCACTGGAAACGGAAATGGGTCTAGCAAATTAGATATGCTCAGAGAACACAAAACGAAAATAAACAACGCTTACCTTAAGAAATAAAAATAACAAAAACAGAGTACGCGATGTATTATTTAAGGCAATCGATTCGGGTGTGTAACTGAATATGCTATAACATGGGTGCAGGTATTTTATAACAAAAATCATCAGCCGAAACGTTCATAAATATGACCCAATTGGCTGTGACACCGTCATTTCATTGTCCCATGAATTAGTTTTATTGTCGTGTCAAACCACCGACCGTTTCAGTCCGCAAAATACGTAGGTTTGGCCATCACAGATAAACTGACAAGCCTCCGTGGCTTAATACCATACGTTCTGATGTATACTTACATAAACTTTGGGGAACAATAATGTGACTGATTGACAGAGTGCTGTATCCTGTGGCCTTCGAAACTAATGTCATAGCCTGCTCGTGGACATGCACGCGAAAACAAAACTGCTTAGGTTTGCTAGAGTCTGCAATCATGTAGCGGACACCAATGCGCGAAATAAATGTTTAACAGCAAAACTTCTCCAGCAGCATCATAAACTTCGAAAAACTTTTTTTTTTAATTTTATCGCAGACACTATGAGTTGATTTCCAAATTTAATATTGGGCTAAAGACGCTTTTACAATAAAGCTCTACTTGAGGGCCTTTTATGGTGACTTGGTTTACAAATTTAAGAAACTTATAACAAGGAATGATTTACGTTCCAAGGCTATACTTCCGTTGTGGTTCCATTAGTTTTATATTTTGGAGTCGAATTTTTGTGATGTTTGAACCTTACGTACGTTTTCATATTTTATTTAAGTTCGGGTAACAGAATGACCGCCTATTCTTTTATATTTCCGTATCAACAACCTTAAACTACCGATTGACTTACAGTTAAAACTTTTCGACCACACTGTCCTCCCTATTCTAACATATGGATGTGAAATCTGGTCTTTTGAAAACACTGAAATCCTCGAAAGAGTTCATACTGAATTTTTAAGAAAAATAACTAAGAGCAGAAAAAGTACACCCTTATATTCGCTGTATGCAGAATTAGGACGTTATCCTCTTGACATCACAATGAAAACACGCACAATAGGGTTTTGGAATAAACTAATTCTGGGTAAAGATATAAAAATATCGCGTATGTTATATGATTCTCTTCGAATTATCAATAAATCCGGATTTAAATGGTTCGAATACGTTAAAACCATTTTAAGGAGTGTCGGCAGAAACGATATATGGATGTATCAAGATAACATTAATACATTTTCCTTAAATTCGGCAATAAAACCCATTTTAATCGATCAATTCCTGCAAAACTGGCGGTCAGAAATGGGCAAATCTAACAAAGGAACGAACTATAACATAATAAAAGATAATATATCCTTAGAAAACTACTTTACAAGTTTGCCAACCAACCTCTATCTTAACCTAGTATGCTTTAGGACCGGAAACCACAAACTCCCGGTAGAAACTGGTAGGTGGAACGACACAGACCACCAAGAACGAAAGTGTTTACTTTGCACAAAAGATACCGTAGGTGACGAATTTCATTATACACTTGAATGCCCGTATTTTTCAAGACAACGACGGGCCCTTATCCCACCGCAATATTATACTAGACCGAACATACTGAAGTATCAGAACCTTTTTTCAACTTGCAATGTTAACACCCTGACTAACCTAAGCAAATTCGTCGGAATTATTATGAAATCCTTTATCTAATTTTATGCAAGAAAATATATTATAGTACATTGTAATAACGTTTATCCCTGTTTTCTCAGGAAAGATATAATATGTGAGCATGTTTGTCGATCTACTTTACAGCGTAAGTTACAGTCTATGCTTGCATTCAGGATCTTCACTGATTCTATGAATAATGAGCCTATACATTTGAAAATAAAAAATGCACAGTATGCATTATACAGTCAGCATGGAGCGACACTTCGTCGCATTAGAAATGCGACCAGGTGCCGCTCCAGTTGGACCATATGGAGTTTGTGAAAACCCTGAAAGCTGGATGTTGTGACAATCTCTCTCTCTCTCTCTCTCTCTCTCTCTCTCTCTCTCTCTCTCTCTCTCTCTCTATTTTATTTTATTCTTTTTCTTTTACTTTTTTTCTTCTTCTTTATATAACATGAATGGTGCATCACTATACAACAGCTTATTTTGTTACTAGCATGTTTGTGCAATGCCTACACCATCAATACAAAAATGAAAAATTAAAATACAGCTTTCTACTGTCTTGACATAACTGAATAACGGTTGACTGGGACGTATACTTTAAATGGAAAAAATCAATAAGTTTTGGTATCATTGTCTGGCGAATATCTTTACTGTGTAATCCGGGATGTATTGATTCAATGTGTAAACCAGTAAACAGACGGGCATGTCTGCGGTCCCCCAACCCCCTCGATTTTTGTCTTCCTTTTAGTGCATGGCCATACAAAAAAGTGAAAATTGTGCACAAATAGTACTATACTGCTGCCCTTATCTTTTCGAATTTCGATAAGGGCTCAGTAGATTTGACTTAGAATTAATTAACGGCCCCTCCCAATGGACGAGACCCTTGCTCGAAGTAAGGGCTGCATCCGGGAGGTGATATATCATTTAGCGTCTCTTATCATTGCGGATGAAAAAGCACTAGCATGAACCCCAGACTCGCCCGCCTGTCTACTGACAAATATAGCGCATATGCATACCTTTCTGGTTTCATTTTTCATGACGATAAATTGCCGAAATTCAATAGCTGCACAAGAATCTAAAAAATAAAATATCCATTCACGAATGATCAGGGTCACAAACAAAACCACGAGGCACTGAAATCACATAATCTCTGTCTAACGCACGTGGAAAACTTGCACGTCTTTATTTGAGCCGCATCATGAGAAAGACGGATTTTTGCCTATGTGAAGACAAGGGCGCAGATCAGCTTCACAGTAGCTGCGAAGCTGGTCGGTGCCTTTGTTTTCGCTACACGGATAGTGCAATTGCTCTTCTTCGTACATCCGAAACTACAAACTTCTGTCCATCTTCTGTAGCCGCACAGGCCGGTTTGTGTCAGACCTTGTCGGAAACCCCGAAGACCGCTTTTCTTGTGTCAAGGCTTATTTTTATTTATAGTGGTGACCTTGACGGTTCGGGAATATAATTGCTCCCTACAACGATTTCTTTGAGCCGCCGCATATGAAAACCAACAAAGTGCGTAGGCGGGGACGGTGGCGTGGATGGGCTGTGCAGCAAATGCACAGCTGGTCGGCGCCTTTGTTTTCGTTGCACATTCTGTATAATCCCTTTTGCTCTTTAATCTAGGGACTCGGGATACCGACTATTTTCTGTGACTGTTTGGTCTGGTTTGTTTCGGACTTGGTCGGGGCCCAAATTGTTGCTTCTCTCGTGCAACGGCTCATTTTGTTTTTTGCTTACAGTGATCGATTTGATAACCATTTATTCATTTGTGCTCTCTCTCTCTCTTTCTCTCTCTCTCTCTCTCTCTCTCTCTCTCTCTCTCTCTCTCTCTCATGCTGCTTATCTGCATATCACAGCACTCCAGAAAAATTAAGGAAAATAACCACCATGTACTATGTGGCTCATTTTGACAACTATCCCAAATACTTTTACACTGTTATGTGAAGGGACATAACCACGATAGAAATACCAAACAAGTCAGTTTCGATTAATGCACCAAATTTAATTATGGAAGCAGAGCGCATGTCGCCTGCTCCCCAGCTTTTACATATACCTAATAATTTCAAGCTGTGATAACGCTACGCAAGCAGTAAAACTTACTTTATTTGATCGCCTCTACCTATCATCAATCTTCAACAACTTCTTTCACACTAAACTCAAACCAATTTCTTTGAAATGTCGCATGTACTGTATTTTTGCATGTTCCTCATGTATCATTTGAGATGATATGAGTGAAATAAAGATTATGTATGTATGTATGTATGGAAAATAGCTGCTCACTCGGCTTGCGATATGTTTTCTACGTATAAGTACATAATTGTCAATTTAGTTTTTCCCACCTCGGCTTTTGAAGTAGAAATTTCTTTCTGATTGCGCTTTTTCCTGATCATTGCCCACTTGTAATTTTTTTCTTTTCAGTTCAGAAAAATAATAACCCGTTACAGACGTATAGGTTATAACTTGAATATTAAGCGACAGTCTGCTTAGTTTTTAACCCAATCATGGTTGATAACTATGCTGCTTTCTTTAATTGCACGCCGGTGGGTCTGGCGTCAGACTCTTTGATGGCCCTGGCATAAAGCTATTCATTTTAGTTTGTTGGGGCCGGAGCTTCTTGTCTGTTGCTTTGCCCACCGGGGTTCAACTGGTGTTTTTCTTCTGCTCCGGGTTTCAGTAAGTTATTCGGCGCCCAGGGGTCTCCATCGTCGGGCAGCTTACTGGATCTGTTGAGTCCTCGTTTTTATTCATCAGTGTGGTTATCATGATTTATTTGTGTGACCTTGGTGATTCCATTCACCACGAGGACCGAACAACTAACTAAATATTGTGAAGTAGTTTTATATTACTGGTCGTTCCAAGTCGATACATCTGTTGTGGTTACATTTGTCTTATCGTTTGGAGTTGAATTTTGTGCTGTTTAAACCTTATGTACGTTTTCATATTTTTATTTTAGTTCGGGTAACTGAGTGGCCGCCTATTGGGAAACAGCTGCTCCTCGGCTTACGATATGTTTTCTAAGTGTAAGTACAATCAATTTAGTTTTTTTCCACCTCGGTTTTTGGAGTGGGAAATTCTTTGCGATAGCGCCTTTTCCTGATCATTGCCTACTTGTACCTTTTTCAATGGTAGAAACAACATACAGATCCATTTGAAGCATATACATATTCAAAATAAAACTTGCGGGTCATATTGCACTTGATCGGAAAATGGATAAGATATAAATGTAAGAATGATCCTTTAGAAGCAGTGAAAACGTTGAAAGAGAGATGATACATGCATGAGCCATATTGTGCAGTTTCTAGTACAATTTGCCACTCTATTGTAATTCTTAAATTACAGGTGTTGCCTTATTTTGTAATGCATCTTCTCAACTAACTGGGACTATTTTGTTTGCTTAGAAAAAGTCATCGAAAAATGGAATAAAAAAGGAAAACCACTTCTGACACCTCTAAAAATAAAAGTGGATTAACCCAAATGATAATGATGAGAAAATCCAATCGTCAAATATGGGTTAAACACAACACAAATGTTATTCGAATTGGAGGTCTAGACCGAATTTCTGAGGTTATCAGTTGAAAAAGTCAACTACTTGTGCAAAACTGCCATCTAGAAATATGACATCCTTATTTGATATGAAACTAACAAGTCCACTTTCTGGCATAAATGTTATGGCTGCTAATACTATTAGACTTCTGGCTGAAAAAGGTCCTGCTCCTCCCAGGGAATTTTGCAGACATAGTCTATCTTCAAGAGCAGTCTTTTCTGATTCAAATGAGAGATGTTTGCACTTTGTACGCCGGGGCGTAACGGTGTAACAGCTATTTAAATATAACAACTGTTACCAGCTTATTATATTTGCAGTATTCTTTGATTGAGAATGAACAATAAGTATTTTCGAGGAAAATATGTGGGATGCATAATTTTATCAAGTTGACATATATGGGTCTCTATCTGTATAACGTATGTAACGTATGTAACAAAAATATGCGAATTTACAGTTATAAACAAATAAGGTTTTCAGTAATAGTTTCTGTGGAGTGCAAATCTGCAAACATCAATGTGCAAGGTTATTATGTCATGTTTGTGTTATTTGCATTCAAATGAGAGATGTTTGCACTTTGTACGCCGGGGCATAACGGTGTAACGGCCATTTAAAAATAACAACTGTTACCAGCTTATTATATTTGTAGTATTCTTTGATTGGGATTGAACAGTAGGTTGTTTTACCATAATTCTACCATTTGTCTGCAAGATTCTTCAAGGGCAATATGTGTGATACATAATTTTATCAAGTTGACATAGATGGTTCTCAATTTGTGTAACGTATGTAACAAAAATATGCGAATTTACATTTATAAACAAATAAGGGTTTCTGTAATAGTTTCTGTGGATTACAAAACACCAATGTGCAAGGTAAGAATGACATGCTTGTGTTATTTTCATTTGCTAGATGTGCCTCAGTTGTAACGGTGTAACGCCAAGTTGTTTATATTTAGATTTCATGTAATGTTACAGTGTTACCAATACCGCATGGGGTTAATTTGACCTACAAAATTGATCATATATACGTTATGACATCATAGACCACTGAACTTGGTTTCATTTTAAAGCTTCTTCACTATAGCCGTTTCATCTGAAGGTAAGTTATGCATATTATCTTATTTGCATATTTGTGAATTTTAATCTAAACATTAAAAAGGCCAAAAAATCATTAAAAAACCACAAAAACCGTCTATCAGACCCAAGCTATCACCATTGCACATAGTTTATACACCAGTGATACCATTTGACAATTTTACAGATGTTTTGGGTCTATTTGAAAATTATCTCATTTGCATATTTATCAATATTGGTATAAAACAAACTATGAATAGTTTGGAAAATCGCGGAAAAATAACATTTATACTTACATAATTACTAGTGTCTGGCATGTCAATAGACCTAGAATGATAAAAGTTGTAGCAGCTTGATGCTTTGGGCTATGCAATTTGTCTTCTAGTCTGATAAATGAATAAACTTATTTTAAGTTTAATGAATATTGATGCAATTTTTACAGACTGGAGAAGAATCACGGAAAATAAGAGGGTATACCTTACAAAATGGCTTGTGTCTAGGTTACTTATAGCACTACTGTACTGAATCTGGTATCAAATGATTGCTATGACAATGAATTATAACACTGTAACCTGATATATAAACCTTCTTATCTGATAAAGGTCACTAATATTAGAATTAAACTTCATAAATAAGAGAAAATAAGAGAAAAATGAAGAGATAAACCAACAAAATCACTTATATCCCAGCTGCTCATTGCCTTAGAGGGCTTAATTGGTATCAGATATTTGCTTGGACAATGCACCATTTCCCAGTGCTCTTATATACAAATCATATCAGATTTACTTCCATGGATATTCATAAAACGTCGATAAAAATGGTAAATAAAAAATAAGGGTGTCCAGCAAAGGGACGTGTGTACCTTTGCTTTAACCTCATATGTTTTGTGGTATGTATACATGACAACATAACAATAATTCATATATTTTGTGATAACATGACAACAATTCATTATTAATATGACCAAATAGTAACATTTGATGCCGTTTTGACTACTCGACAGCTATTGATAGTGGAGATATAAGTGACTTTGTTGGTATACCCCTTCATGTTTCTGCAAATTTTCTCTATTTCTGAAGTTCTTGTTGCAATTCATGAAGCAAACATTCATATGATTTATTCATAACATCATATGGTTAAAGAACATTGTCTTAGCAACCTGTCGATACCAATTTCAGCTGTTTAGGTCTTCCAGTAGCCAAGATTCATCTGGTTTAATAGGGGCCCCGCCTCAATTCTTCGGCGGTTAGTCGCCAATATCTAATTTAACTATTATATTTTATTAATGCTCATCAAATGACTTTTTATTATAGAAGGATGATAGAAAACTGCCCTTGCCATTTTCCGCACATTCAGACTTTAGCTTGCTGAAAAACATAACCATTTTGTAGGTATACCTGCTTATTTGTTATGCATTTTCTCTAATTTCTAAAGTTTTCATTAATATTCATAAAACTGAAATTCAGGTGATGTATTTAGAGGACTGAGGGCATTAGTCCATTGCCGTCTATTTATTTATTTGATACCACTTTCAGCATTCTAGGTCTATTAACAGTTCAGGTACAAACGATTTTGTCGTAAAACCCTAACTTTTCTGCATTTTTAAGAGATTTCTAAACGTTTAAAAATAGTGTTTATGGGGTCCAAAGACATGATTATCAGAAATGAATAAGATTTCTAGTTTTGTTTTACACCAAAAACTAAATTATTCATAGGGAAACGTGAAGTGTTGACACTATTTTTGAAATAGCATCATTTACATCTACTGTAGACCACGTTATTCTTTATTCATACATATATGTTACATACATTACATTCCTCATTAAGATGTCAGCCTAGATACTTGGTGACATCCACTCAGAACTATAGTTCTCCATAAGCATGAAATATAAGCAAATAATTAACAACATTAGATACAGGATAGCCATTAGAAACGATTATTCACACATTTTACGTAATTAGCAATACAATATTTGGCTTATGAAAGTGCGGGTAGGGTTGCTAAATAACTCATTTAGTATAATATATACAGTATAGGAATTTTCCATCTCCTCCATTGAACATGGTAATGTAAAAATCACATATATTTGAAAAAAGCTGGAATGTTTAACTAAAACAAACAAACGATGTCACTCACAATGCTAATTTTGAAAGGGTTATTTTAATATATGTCACAGACATTACACTATAGGTGTCAGATTATTGCTCAAGCAACTGTAGTGTTGAGAATGGACATGTTTCATGCAGACTATATGAGATGGGTGAATGGAATAATAAAAATCTAATTTTTCTTACGCTAAATTTGCCATATCATTATTTTTAAAACATATTATGGTAACATATGTAACATACTGCAACAGACACATGCTCCAATGTACATAAAGCAAACATCTCTTATTGGAGCAAACTTGAATTGTCATTTAAGATAATGTTTGCAAAATATCTAATGGAATAGAGCATTAGACTGGCATGTACTGGCATTTCTGCAATGTACGATGCCCTTCGTTATTCATTACATGTATGTTACATGTGTTACATTCTGGATCAAAATCTTTGATCCAAGATACTTGGTTACATATCCTCAGAGCCATGGTTCATGATAAAATAAGCAAGAAACTATGATATATATCCACCAGTTTCAAGTATTTTACATACTTCACGTTCATTGCATTAGAATAGTTCGCATTTGAAACTGGGGGTAGGGCTACTAAATACTTCATTCAAGGCAATATATACATGATAGGAAAACAAACCTTGGTTTTTCTATCTGCCAGTTGAACATGCTGATGGAAATAAATCTAATATCTTCGGAAAAATGCATAATGCAACAGTATAAGTAAATGATATCACTCAAAAGTGGTATCTCAAATTACGTTACGTATGTTGCAGTAAGTGTGTGTCAAATTTTTGTTCAAACGATTTTAATATGTAGTATAGACATACAGCAAGCAGACAGTATGAAAAAGTTGAGTAAAATGATAAACTATTGTCATTTTTCTGTAGCTGAAAACACCATATCACAATTTCCTAATTTTGTTTAGGTAACGTATGTAACAGGCTGTTACAGGATAACGCCCCAACGCTCAGGGTGCAAACATCTCTTATTCTACTCAGCTTGAATTGTTCTTTAAGATAGGGTATGTCTGCAAAATTCCCTAGGGGGGGGGGGGCAATCGACCCTCTGGCTAGCAGCCTATATCGAGGATGTCCTTGTGAATTACATAAAGGAAACAAACACTCGCAGCCAAAATTATAGGTAAAATGCTGTTACATGTACTTTGTATCGCCTGCCTGATAAAACGAGTAAACACAGAAACTTTAATGATCTTTATACATGGACGGTAAATTTTAATCTAACGCAAGGAATGTTAGCGTTTACACATTGAAATGTATTTTTGTTATTGATTGCATTCTGTGCATATAATCAACATACATGTTACAGGGTTACAATTTAGAGCAAGAAACACCATACGTTTTTAAGTGTTATATTGGGTAGGCCTATGTGAACAATGGGGACAACTACTTCGATCCCCATCGTGAAAATACCAAAGGATAGAGTTGCCATAGTAACGGGATCAAGCACAGGTGAGAACATTTTTTTTTGCATAGAATACGTTGCTTCGTCATACTCTATACATGTATATACAGTAATTACATAGAATATTATAGATATCTTATAGTGACAATAGTAGGTTTAAGATATTCATCCCACATTGTGCTGATATAGGCTAATACTGCATTACGGGAAAGAACATAACCTCAAGTTAAAAACATACTTTTAAGCCTTTATAAACATGATTCAATGTTTAAAAGTCAAAGGTTTGCCCTATATTTGGACATCAGTGTGACTGATGCATTGTTCTACGTACTATTATATTATACATAGTAACCATCTGTTTTGTCAAATATGTGCATAAGACTCGCACCGCAGATGGGAAGAGCAGTTTTGTATCGGTTATGGCTTAACGTCCCAGTCAACAGTTTTCAGTCATGACGGGACGGTGCCACTGCTTCACCAGTAGACCTACTATCGGGTGCTAAAAGCGTCTTCCTTGAAGACACTGGGGGCCTCTTTGGCGAAACTTAGACAGGATGTCGTGATACAGTAAATTATCCAGTTCCGGGTCACTTTTTTTTTTCGAAGTGGTTTCCAGATAATTGCTCACAGCAAACTAGGTTATGACCTTACCATTAGAAAGTATAATCCTTCTTCTAAATAATGAACTTTAGTCTGATTAATTGTGAGTATTCTGTGGGCCACACGATGGCTTTGAAGCAGACCACCAATTTATCCAGTTCCGAATCATTTATCCAGTTCCGAATCACTTGCGATAATTTTTAAACAGGACACTCTCTGGCGCTATTGCGTTATGATTTTGAGTTTGTAGCTTCATTACTTCTTTATAAAACAAGACTTACACACAGTTTACCATTTCAGATAGAAAAAGTGTCAAAAAAAACTGTGTACATGTATACGACGTATAACTTACGTTCTGGATATTGGCGTCAATCGAAATCAAAAAAATGTTCTAAGTCGATAATGGCGTAACTTTTTTGCAGTTAAGAGCTGGTAATCATGGGCTGTGCATTGGTTATTTTCATTTTTGTTTGTTTGTTTGTTTGTTTTGTTGTTGATGTTTTATGAGTTTAACTTTCACCTGTTTGATTAACATTGAATTTCAAACACAGCTTTAATGTTGCGTAAACAGAGATATCTAACAGGAATATGTCAACTAGACTAGAAATCCAGACAGCATGTTTTGTTCGCGATGCAGACCGACTGCACAAAGAATCACCTGCGTAAGGAAACGACCATTTGATTTTTATTATTGGGGAGGGGGGATGTAAGATTTAAAAAAAAAAAAAAAAAAAAAAAAAAAGACAGGATCCAATTTTGGCCGAAAAACATATCTAAATCAGAGTAAATTCTGTACTACTATCTAAAAAGACAGGATCGCGTCGTGAGAGAAAAATAATATCCAGGCCCGTAAACATCTTCCACCCCCCACCCCCACCTCTTAAAATTCATTCATTTATTTATCTATCTATCTTGGGTCAGTTTACTTCCCTTTTAAGATCATTTAGCTCATATGAGACGAGCCAGTCAGTTGGTGTGGTGAAAACGGGCGAACCCCGAGAAAAAAAAGGAAAAAAAAAATAACCCTGGCATATCTTCAAGCAGAACTTGTCTCACATGAGCCCACAACAATTACAGCGGTGAGACGATCGAATGAAACGCGTTAATGAAATCAGCTCTTCACCACTCGGCAACGGGATGGGGGGTTTGGCATTCATTTATTTAGTTAAGTTTTGGTAAATGAATAGCCACTTTTTGGGAAACAGCTACTCACTAGACTACTATGGCAAAAGAAGAAATCAAAATAAAAGATGGAACAATTTTGAGAGAGAGAGAGAGAGAGAGAGAGAGAGAGATAGAGAGAGAGAGAGAGAGTGAAAAAGAGAGATGTTGCTAGATTCCTTATATGAGGACCAAAAAGCATAACTCGGCGCTCAACGTGAGGATCGAACCCAGTGTCTGTCCTTCTTGGCTTTGTTGTGTGGTTATATTTGAAGCACGTTTAGTTTAGGATGTCAGGGCATCCTAACTTGCCCCCCCCCCCTTTTTGTTTGATTCAGTTTAACGTCCCTTTCATGATTATTTCAGCTCATATGAGACGCGCCAGTCAGTAGGTGGGACGAAAACGGGAGAACCCCGAGAAAAACAAAAACACCTGACACGCTCGCAAGCAGAACTTGGTTTGTCTCACATGGCCAGAGCGGGGTTCGAACCCACACTAGACACAGCGGTGAGAACTTTGGGCACAAGTCCCATAAAATGGAGACAAAGTCCTGACATGACCGTAGCTGTGGACTAGAACGTTAAGCATCAATTCAAACAAACTGCATTGCAAATGAAAGACTGTGGTATTGTGGCGACACGCACGCACGCACGCACACACACACACATCAAATAAAATACTTACTGAGATTTAAACACTCCCTCCTCAGTTCCTTTAGGTTTAGCGCTAAGACGTGTACTGCGATATTAATAGATTTACGAGTACATGTACTATGTCGACACAATTAATTTTTACTGACCCGAAACTAGCTAAATTGGTAGATAAAATTAACAAGCTCCTACGCAACAGAAAATCAATAAATGAAGTTCAGTTTTCCTGGTGTGTTATAATTAATGTTGGAACGCATGTTGGAACCAAATGTGTAAAAAAAAAATAATGTTCAAGGTTCATGCATTTTGCGGAAACCTGCACCTTGCGGATAATTACACAAGTGCAATATACATTCTAATTCGACAGGTCATCTCGAAGAACAGATTTATTTTTAGCATGCAGATAAGTTTTCAAAATCTGACTTCGTGCAGAGGAAGAGAAAAAGATAGACTTCATGACCATACAAAATATTTGTTTTTTAATTGAACAGCTGCTGTGTAGTTCGTGACGATACGACCACTTGATTCGGAACTGGATAAGATTCGAAACCGGATAAATTACTGTATACATGTATCTCCATCAGGAAAACATGTCCATTTAATGTATACCCCCTCGAACCCCACGTTTATATAACAAAACTGGGGTTTGCAGGGGTATACCTATTTTTCTTATTTTTGCGCCAAAACATAGATTGTGGGTACTCGTTAGAACCGCCTCGCCGAGAACGAGTACCCACAATCTATGTTTTGAGCAAAAATAAGAAAATTATCGAAACTTTTCTTCCGGAAATTTTCATTGTTTACAACATTAAAAATCTCTGTTTATTGCATGGGCAAATTTTCGTAATGTCCACACCAGTGGAGCCAGGTGATGGAGTGCGGGTTAGCTAGCGGATCTTGGCGAAGCTAGGTATCGAGCCTAAGACCGCTCGCTATACCGTGCGCTGCGTCCAAAAGCTCTAAACCGATGCTAAGCCATTTCTTGTTAATGAACGACCCTGTTTTATGTTACTCTGTATTTTATTTCATGCTACTACAATGCTCAACGCTGATATCTACAAATGATATAACACCATTTCAGGTTTGGGCTACGAGATTGCAAAATGGGTGGCCATGATGGGAGCTACTGTAATTATGGCCAGCAATGACGAGGTTCGAGCCCAGGACGCGATCGAACGCATGAACAGAGAATTTATTGAGGAAAAAGCAAAGGGCACACAGGGACTCGCCGACAGCGACACGCTTGCCTTAGAGTTCATGAAAGTCGACCTCGCCTCGTTTAAATCGACGGTCGATTTTTGTGAAAAGTTCAAGAAGAGTGGGCGACCTCTCCATGTACTGTTTTGTAACGCTGGGTTAGGGTTTAGACCGTTCATGAGAACCCAAGATGGATATGAACAATGTCTGCAGGTGAATTACTTAAGCCACTTCATCATCATAGCCAAACTTTTGTCGGTCATGAAACGGTCTGGTGACGACTGTCGAGTGCTGATGATGTCGAGTCTCGGACACAAGAGAAGTGGTTTCGACATGAAGACAATAAATTATGAGGGAGACCCGGCAAACTATCCAGAGCGTGAATACTACCGGAGGTCCAAGCTTTACCAGATCATGCAAATGTATTGTATGCTCCGGCGTAAATGCACCGGGAACGTGACAGTGAATTGCATAAATCCCGGCATTGTCCGGACGGAATTTGTACGAGAAGCGAAAACGATGTATAAAGTAGTCGGATATATGTTCTGGCCATTTTATGCTTCACCTTTCAATGGAGCGAAGTGTAGTATTGACTGCGCTGTGAACCCTAAGTTGGCTGGACAAACAGGACTATATTTCTCCAATTTCGACACCCCTCCCCCCTCTGACCTGGCCAGAGACGAAGAGAAGCAAGAACAGTTATGGGCAGCCACTATGGATATGGTCCGCCCACATCTGACAGAGGAAGAGATAGCAGCCATGGAAGGAAAGAGGGATACGTCATGATAAATTATAAGCGAGTCCCAGCATTTATATTCGATATGGTAGCTCGTTCAGCTGAGCGTCCTTTGTCCATTGCTTAGCTTACTGGGATAACTATGAGGGCCGATCTGGCAAACTACCTTTTATCTGGGATTAACCCATATTTGACGAATGAATTCTCCCATCATTATCCATTGGATGAGTCCACTTTCATTTTTAGGGACGAATATTATTTATCGTCGGACGAATATTAATTATCGTCGGACAAAAAATAAATATGCGTCCGACGATATTTATTTTTCGTCCCACGATAATCAATTATCGTCGGACGAAAAATAAATATCGTCCAATGAATGAATTATTTTTTCGTCCGACGAATATTATTTTTCGTCCGACGATAAATAAATACTTTTGACCCGGCTGGTACACCATACTTATTTGCATTTCAACAGTTTTGTCTTGAATATATATCTACAGGCACTACATGTACATGTTTAGTCTTGGTCACAGTAAAATTGCTATATTTTGTGTTATTATAGGGAGTAAATAATGGTTTTGCTGAGCAGGAAGTGCCAATAACTTTACATATCAAAAGTTCAGACACGACTTGGAGTAGTACACCGGATAACAACTCATGATTAATTGCATAAGCATAATTAATACAATGAATTATCCAAACATCATAGATATTACTTACCAAAAGGTACAAGTAGGCAATAATCAGGAAAAACTTGTCACTGATATTATATTGTTGTGTGTTATTTATACCTGTACTGAAGAACGCCAATTACATAATTGTGTATGGAGGTTTTCTCTATAAAATCCTACATCTACTTCGGTGTTAACTATAAATCCCTGAACAGTCTGTAACTTTTAGAACAAATGAGACGCCGCATAGGAAAACCAACAATCAGCATAGGCGAAAACAAAGGCGCAGACCAGCTTCGCGGTAACCGCGAAGCTGATCAGCGCCTTTGTTTTCGCTACACGGATAGTAGAATTCCTCTTCTACTTAAATTCAAAACTTCAAGCTTCTAGCCTTTTTCTGTGACTGTGCAGGCTGGTTTGTGTCGGACCTCGTCGGAACCCAAATTGTTGGTTTTCTCGCGCACAGGCTCAAATATTTATATGTCAAAATATGTTGCAATTGATATCCGTTGACCTTTTATCCATATCACGAAGGGTGTTTGTAGAAAGGCTCACATGTTTATTGCATAAGTGATGAATGAAAGAAAACTGTTCCATCAGACACCAGAGTCCAAGGGTCGAAAATCAAGGAATGTAAGAACACTGATTCTCTCAAGGTTGGCAAGTGCCATCATTTCTGGTCTTCAGTTCGGAGCAGCATTCATGGTGGCAGAAGTGTGCAATTGAAGTGTAGACTGTTAACTTAACCGGAAGATATATTCTACAGGGAAACACAGCGGTCTTTAATCAATATCCGATAAGTAGGTCTAGCCTCAGATTATGTTCAGTAGCTCCAAAAACTAGGCAGCACTTTGTCAGTGAATGCACCTGTCTCGATCCAGAAAGATCAACATTAGGAAAACCCGGCTTGACGAGATATTCACAGCTCACAATTACTCCGTTACCCAAACTAAACTAAAACTATGAACACGTACATAAGGTGCAAACAACAAAATTCAACACCAAAACATAAAACAACTAGAACCACAGCAGAAGTATCGCATTGGAACGAACAGTAATATAAAGTTGCCGAGGGGCTTAAACCATTTTAAGGGCACTAGCCTTGCCGTCAGCTGCTGCAGTTGTTCGGAATTCATACACAAAATTAACCATGCAAGACTTTCTGAGTTGAAAATATTGGCAGTATTCTGAGCAACATCCTGATAGTCACATGTGCAGAAACTTGTGGGAAAAAAAACTTTGTAAGTGAAAAGAGCACCATGGAACATAGTGTAACGGGATAGTCTCCCTTGTAGAATACGTTGGTGCAACGTATTAGCGGCATATAAGCGGTTAGTAATATGCAAATTAGAAACTCAAAACTTTGTGATTAGAGTAAGTGTTAGGTATATAGCGCAGTAAACCACCCTTGATGGATGAGCATGCTTTTCCACCGACGGGGTTTGCTGTGGCTCGGCTCGGCCGCTCGTTACATTTGGTGGCAGCGGTGGGATGATGACAACTGCCAGAACGGAGTTGCCTTACCCATGTAGTCCCCATGCCAAGACTCGGGGCGAGTCTTCTCGGAGGGGGAAGTAATGTAACGGGATAGTCTCCCTTGTAGAATACGTTGGTGCAACGTATTAGCGGCATATTAGCGGGTAGTAATATGCAAATTAGAAACTCGAAACTTTGTGATTAGAGTAAGTGTTAGGTATATAGCGCAGTAAACCACCCTTGGTGGATGAGCATGCTTTTCCATCGACGGGGTTTGCTGTGGCTTGGCTCGGCTGCACGTTACAATAGAACTCATCAAAGACATATCCCTCAAGATTCTCCGAAATGACAGTGGAGGAGATTAAGGAGAAGATAACCGAAAGTCGATTCACTTTATGTTTCGTGGCAGTTTTGAGATTATGCCAACTGCATGACAGGGTGTGCAGAATCAGATTCAGATTAAAATTTACTGGTATGGTGGAGCGCCAAATTGACAATGCCACGCCAGGGGAATAATAGACAGCTCCATTGCGTATGTGTCGGATTTTAAAATCCAATGACACAAGTGTGATTGATAATGAACTCGCCAGAAAAGCGGGCTAGGGGAATAATACCTACGCTAAACCGAAATGGTCATAATTTGTATTCGGTACTTCGTTGTACTTCATACTGTTACTTTCGGTTCATAAACGGTACATGCGGGCCAACGCACATCCGTCGTATCTATTTCCGGCGTAAACTTGCCGATCAATTTTTGAAACTTTACCGGGTAAATCGGTAGCAATCCACCTTGCAAAATGAGGTATATTCTATTGGGTTCTAATAACAAACACAGTATTGATTAATGTTTAAATGTGTTGATAATTTCATCAATTCTGTAGCTTCTGTGCGAAGATTTATTCTTCTTTTGTGCACCCTTTGTGCAAAATTTAGATCTAAATTTGAATCTTTACGGAAAGAGATCAAAGCTGATATCAGGTAGCAGCATGATCTTTTTGTGAACAACTTGGTAGGAGATGTTATGGCTAATCCTAGAGATTTTTACAGGTACATAAACCAGGTTGGGAACACAACTTCATTGATCTACTGTAGTTCAAAGCATCTCAAGTAGATCGATCGATCTTCCTAAGTGCACGAAAATCACGGTAAACTTCAAATTACACGTATTTAGTCCAGATCTGCAAGATGGTGGGTACACACATTTCATTCACATTGTTATTCTAAAATGCGTCGCAAACGACCAAGTGTGGCAAAATCGACCGACGAAATTTTGCTGTACAAACTTCTTTTTTATAATAAAAACGCTCTTTTTTGTTGTTTCTCTCTCTAACATGCCTCTAATGATAAATATCACTCTTTTTTCCATGTCGAATTGTTGACAGCCTTCTCAGCGTTGCATTTCCGTATCTGGAAACGAGGCTGAGCCGCTTACAGCCTCAACAACCAGCATCTTCTGCCAGATCAGCATCACCTACGGAGGATAATACGAGCCATGATATTAAATCAAAAAATCGTATTCTTAAATTAACGATATTGTCTATTTTTTGTTAAAATAATTAATGTATCGAAACTTTTACCCCAAAACACACTTAATCACATGTAAGACACCTTAAACACCCATAAAAGCTTACTCAGGAAGATCCCAAATACGTCCGGTTTCTATTCAACTCGTACCTAAGTCAACTTGTACCTAAGTCAGCTCGTACATGTACCTACTTTTGGTTAACTCGTACCCGATCTTTGGTCAACTCGTACCTGTTTTGGTCAACTCGTACCTATTTTGGTTAACTCGTACCTAGTTTTGGTTAAATCGTACCTGGTTTTGGTTAACTCGTACTCTTTGCCCAGATAGATAGATAGATAGATAGATAGATAGATAATATACTCAACAAAAAAAGTTAAGGAAAATGTGTTTGAGGGCCTGTAACACAAGAACTGTTATATTTCATGAAATATGAACTCCATATCATTAGGTACTGTCTTTTTATCTTTCAAATGAGGGTTTATTTGAGATGATGGCACTTACAGAAGCTTTAAAAATCAATGTTAAAGTTGACTGGTCGCGCCTCCATGTTTCACAAAATTGCCATATTGTTCGATATGTGTATCAATTGTCACTGGAGTTTTTTCACACAATAACCATGTCTCCATAGACACATTTCTCATGTACAGCTATACAGTGCACACACTGAGGTGAGCAAACTGGTTGTAAAGCATTTTCAGCACCAGTACCAGTGTTGGTACCAGGAGGACAATGTCAGATGAAATCGCCCCAGTATCACCCAAGATTACCTACCTCAGAACAACGTTGAGGTCAAGGACTTGGCAACCATTCCACCAGACATGCCTCCCGCTGAGCAAGTGCTACACATTTTGGGACAGCATGATATGGTCTGGTGTAGAATACTGGCACAAAAACCTCTCCAGCCTCTTCTGTGGTGCTTCAGGAGGAAAGGGGGCTGATTTCTCAGCACCGCATTCGGCATATTGCTGGTCAGATTAAAGAATTGTTGGTTGGCTGTGGTGCTTTGAAGGCTGATATTGCCATCTAGGAAATGATGCTGATGCAGGAAAAGCAGTATGACATGCCTCAACATCTTGTCTTGTGCACTGATCTGTTGTCATGAGAAAACTTGTCTTTAAAGTCTATGCTTTTAAGGCAAGAGTCTACATTGACACTTTTTACTCAAACCAAACAATATTGCAATTTTGTGAAAACTGGATTGACAACTAGTCAACTTTGATGTTGTTTTTCCCAGCCACTGTTGATGCTACAAGTTCAAATGAGGCATCATTAGAAAGATAAAAATAAAATTAAAACTGAGATCCTTTAAGAGCAGTGAACACATTAATGAGAAAGGGGATGGGCCATACCTTAGAAAGATAAAAAGACACTTTATAACATACTAAAATTTGAATTTCTAATTCTTTACTAGATTTATTGCAATAAGCACTTGAACACATTTTCCTTAACTTTTTTTGTTGAGTATAGATAGATAGGATGGATGGATGGGTGGGTGAAAGTTTCTTACGTCGTTAACATCTAGTCAGGCTCTACAGCCTCTGTTGATGTAAAGGAAGAAAGGAAGGAATTCTTTAATTGGATGTCTTTCATTTTCGCAGAGTTAATCGACGTCTTTAATGTATGCATGATTAGTTTTGGTGTGTAATTAATTAAAGACACGGATAATTTGTTTGACTCTTTTTCGGCAAGAGGCGATTTCAGGGTTCACAGGAGTAAATGACACAGTGGAATTTTAAAGGTGATTTTCTTTAAGCATTAGTTTTCTGAAGGTGTGAAAAACAGACTGACACCCCTGCTAACGACACTAATCTTCTTTAATTATCAATCAGTTCATGAACGTGCAGGTCTTAAATTGGTAGCAATAATACATAAGTATCTTGAGTTTATCAATTATTTATCAATTAAGCGTTTGACAAAATATATGAAAATAAATAAATAAATAATAATACTGGTGGACCGACGGACTGATAGATGGATGACCGAATGATTTGATATTCAGCCTCTCGCAAACAAAATATTTTTGTACATTTGTTTCATTGCTTTTATACTGTCACTTAGTTATCTCGGCAACGTTATGCTGCTTTTTTATTTTCATTATCGTTTATATTCGGGACCTATAGCTTAACACGATATCTGTATGGTTGTAATACCAACTGGGATGTCCTTTAGTGGTTTGGGGCGTCCTTGGGTAATAAAACTGAGCGAGTATTTTGTGCTAAAATGCTAGGAGCTTTTGTCACTGTTGCGAGGGAATAAGTTGCCTTGTTTCTCATAATGATTGAAACTGTCATTGTTATTTGTTTATGACTTTTTGTTTCATTTTCATCACCGTGTCCATTCGAAACGCATGAAAAGAGGTCGTAACGCATGATCGGCGGCATTTTCACGTATGATTGCGGTAGTTTCCTTCGGATTCGCCGCCATTTTTGGAGGAAACTTTAGCGGTAAGTTTTTACAAACTTTTATTTGAATTATTTAAATAGACCTTTCCAACGAACGATCTAGCCTATCCGGATCTACATACATGCCTCTAATTGCCGAGTGTTCTACTGATGCATAGGCTTCGATAGGACTCGCAAACATTCGAGGAGATTATTGTTTTGCAAGTTCGGCCATACACGAAAATGACATTCGCCCAAAAACGTTTCGTACTTTTCTCATTTTCTTCAAAGTTTTGACTAACTGTTGGATGATTTTGCTTTTTGACATCACACTTTAACTTATGAAGCCAATTTCTCATGATTTTTTTCCCGAACAACCACGGGTTAAAACAAAATACATCAAAATTAAAGTAACGCACGATAATACGGCAACCTTGTCTTTCGAACTTTGCAAGTATTTACAATGAATAACATATTTTAAGGGGTAAAAGCAAGCCAAACGCTCATTTGTCTCCAGTTTACACGTTTGGTTCTCGTCAATTGTACAAAGCTGAATCCTTGCTGTAAAACAGTAATTTGCTGACCATGTTGCTCGGTAGCTCTGTTGGCATAGCTATCAAAGAAGCAGAAGAAGAATGTGGCCCGACCAGGGCACGAACCAAGGGTCTCTCTTTTACCGTTTGAGCATATAGTTAGTCCATTACTTTGAGACTGTCAGTAATAAATTACAGAGAGATTAAATCAAATATATGGACAAACCTCCTCCCTTTCTACAATTTATCTATATTCTGATGTTGACCGAGTCATATAAATTACTGGAATGACCCCGAGTGGGTACTCTGACATTTTCGCCATCTCTATACATAGGCATGGCCTATTTTTTGAGTCAAAATTTCGAATTTCGGTATTTTTGGGGTTTTCAGAAAAAATGGCTATCTTGGGGGTAGGGAGATTTAAATGGATACTTTGTTGCCCATGGTCTATTTCTTTTTTTTTTTTTTTTTTTTTTGGGGGGGGGGGGTGTTTAATGTCAATTTTAAGTTGTTTTTCATTGTTTTTTCTGCAATTTCAAATATCTTTTTGAAAAGGTTAAGATTTCATTAATTGGGGGGGGGATAGCCCGTCATACCCGCTTTTTTAAGGTTGTACAGAGCAAGGTAACAAACAGGAAAAGACAATAAACAATTATAAGACTTCTTTTTCTAGAGTCAGCAATGCCATTTCCAAGCCAAGTAGTAAAATAGTAGGTAGTAAAATAGTTAATCAAATGGGGTCAAAGTACGAAACTATCCCCTGCTACCTAAACAGCATGACTCTAATATATACCAAGTATAAGCTTTTCAAAAAAGCTTGCGATCTCTCAGCACTTTTTTCAGTGTATGACCACGTATACCGTGACCAAAAGGACTCTTGCAGCTCGGCTCGGCACTGCTATAAATAGCTCTAAAATAGTTATGTTCTACGGTGCCGTAGATACGGAAATACCATGATGAATACCAATAATGATCTAAAATTGAGTTCCCTTGAGCTATGCAAAAATTCAAAAGAAGAGGTTGGGCCAGACAGATCTGTTTCGAGTAATAAATTCTCCTCAGTGACCCTGAATAAACTGGCAATGAACAGATAAAATATGTACAGTAATTTCAAGCTTCAGCAATGCAGTCAATCAAAAGACTGATATAAATCAAATGGTATCCGAATAGTAAAACCTGTAAAAACTCAACTCAAATTAAACCATCAGTCAATCAATTGTACTTGGGAGGGATTTAATCATTGCTCAATATATCAGTATTTACACAGAAGTGTGCTACTTTCGTTTTCATGAAAATCGTCTTTTTTCTCTTTTCTTTCTTTCTTACTATATATACTGACTTACTGACTATCGATTGTGAATTCTTTTAATCGATTGCCGCTGTTGACTCGCCGCATAACACTTCTAGATAAGGCTGTGGCATGTATGTATAGGTGGTACCCCCCTCCCCCCCTAATACACCATCCTGGCTGCGTGAAAGAAACATTGAAACAAATCTGAAAACTGTTTTATTATTTGGGCATAAATAGAATACAGTATTCACAACTTGTGGTTAAACGACCACCGACTTCTGGTCATCTTGATTGGACCATGCAATTGCAGTAGGCCATACGCGCATGCCGAGAGATCTGCCGAGCCTTTCCTGATCTTTGACTATTCTGCTATTGATGATGGTTGACACATGATCATACACTTAAGATAGCGATGTGAGATTGCGAGCATCTCTTGGAAAAGCTTAACTTTTGTTGAATATACATTGTGCAAAGATGATTGAGCGTATATGCGGCGTGACTATTTATGCAATGCGCTCTAGACCAGGGGACCATATTAAACCAACTCGCACATGCACCTGGCACATGAACACACTATGTTAATATGACCTATGTTTATCTCATCAAGATTGACACAGAGATTGACGAAAAAGAGGACAAACAAAATTTACACGCATGCCTCTTACAAAGATTGGCTTTTGTTCTATTGGCTACCGACCTCAGACCTTGCTGCCTACATGATACGGTATTTTATTTAAGATAAAACTATGGAATGTTAATTAATGTTAAAATAAATAAGACGTCGCACAGAGTCAACATTCATAAATTGTTGAAGCCCTTTTATATGCGGTTTATGGACAAGGGATGGAATGCAACTTCAGTAAGATATTACACCTGGAAATGAAGTAACCTGGACCTTACTTCAAATTACAACGGGACTTGACAACAAATGAGCATTTGGCTTGCTTTTACCCCTTAAAATATGTTATTCATTGTAAATACTTGCAAAGTTCGAAAGACCAGGTTGCCGTATTATCGTGCGTTACTTTAATTTTGACGTATTTTGTTTTAACCCATGGTTGTTCGGGAAAAAAATCATGAGAAATTGGCTTCTTAAGTTAAAGTGTGATGTCAAAAAGCAAAATCATCCAACAGTTAGTCAAAACTTTGAAGAAAATGAGAAAAGTACGAAACGTTTTTGGGCGAATGTTATTTTCGTGTATGGCCGAACTTGCAAAACAATAATCTCCTCGAATGTTTGCGAGTCCTATCGAAGCCTATGCATCAGTAGAACACTCGGCAATTAGAGGCATGTATGTAGATCCGGATAGGCTAGATCGTTCGTTGGAAAGGTCTATTTAAATAATTCAAATAAAAGTTTGTAAAAACTTACCGCTAAAGTTTCCTCCAAAAATGGCGGCGAATCCGAAGGAAACTACCGCAATCATACGTGAAAATGCCGCCGATCATGCGTTACGACCTCTTTTCATGCGTTTCGAATGGACACGGTGTTCATGCACAACTTAAGAAAATAAAAAGAAAATATATTAGCATATTTTGTTTATTGATTCTTTTCCACTCCAGTATTCAATGACATTAATGTGTAACTATCACACCAGTCTGAAATCATTTGTGGACTTACAAATATGTCAAGCCCATTACAAAATAAAATTTAGTGCATATTTCCAATTCTCATTAGCATGCCACGAACAGACAAAGCTTTAAGCTTAACGCAAAAAATTGATACATAACCTGGGTTTTATGTAAAACAAATCTTTTTTTTATATTTCACCTTGGTGTTTTAGTTCACATTTATGCTTTGACACGACTTTATGTCATATAAATTGAAAAGAAAGAAAATGGCAAGTTAAATCGTGTTTAAAATATGAGTTGCTGAATTGAGCTTACTATACGCTCAGTACAGTATGCAGTCCTGGCGATGAAATAACAGATAGTTATAAATGTAAACACTGTAAACTTTAGTTTGTAATATAATAAAATAATAATAATTATAAAATATATACAAAAATAGATATGAGAGTTACATAGGTACGAATTGACTAAGGTACGACTTAACTAAGGTACGGGTTGAGCAAAAGAAGGTACGAGTTGAATAAGGTACGAGTTGACTTAGGTACGAGTTGACTTGTTACCATACGTCCAACTTACAAAGGTTGCATGCATACATGTATGTATGGGTTTCTTATTTCAAGGCAAAACCATATACTATGTGTATACCCATATTAACCCCACATGCGACTAAGTTGGGGGGTTAGGGTTATGAATCCCATACATGGATTGTGCTATAGTTGACGTGTTTCAGGTAGTTTGTATGTGCTAAATATATGGTTTGGGGTGGTTTTCAAGTGGTTTGGGGTGGTTTAGTGTGTTTTGGGGTGGTTTGGGGTGTTTCCACGGTCCGCTAATTTCGCTATTTACAATCACAATTATTGTTTAATTTCATTTTTCCCTGCAGAACAACAATCACAGCAATTAAAAGTCAAAAATAGTTATAAAGCGACTATTAAGAGCTTATGACTTTAAATGGCCTCCATACATTTGGATGCTGATTCTGAAAATGCGTTTTTCAGCATCATAAGCGACCTAATTATCGCCCTTGGATTCCAAAATGGAAGCGAACGTGAGTTTGACCTGAACCTTTGAGAAGAAAACGGTAATAAACTAGAATTTAGCTTGGAAAATGAATTTTCTCCAAAATCAACGGTAATACCCATAAAAAACACTGATTTCTGCAAAAAATTGGTCGGTGAAAATTCTAGTTCTTTTCACAAATAAGACCGCAACCACAAAATCTAAAAATCGTACGAGCAATGATGTTGCAATTTTTTCACAAACATGTACGAGACAAAAATTGTCGTGATTTTCATGCACTTAGGAAGATCGATCGATCTACTTGAGATGCTTTGAACTACAGTAGATCAATGAAGTTGTGTTCCCAACCTGTAAACAGTCAGAAAAAAGATACCCAAGGTATTCCCCCGTTGAAAAAGAGAAATGGAAGTGGAATAGCTCAATCCGAATTTGAGAAGGCGGAAGAATTTAATGGTCAGTTCTAGGATGTTTTCACTAAAAGTGAATACAAACAGGTCCCTCTAATGGATAGATCTGCCCCATTCATGCATGATATTGTGGTCAAAGAAGGGGTGACCAAACTTCTCAAAGGTCTAAAACCGTCTAAAGCCTTAGGGCCTGATGAGCTTCATCCCAGAGTCCTAAAGGAACTGGCTATGGAATTAGGGCCGGTATTCGCCCATCTCTTCCAGCAGTCAATTGATACAGGTGAAATTCCTAAAGAATGGTCTCTTGCTAATATTTGCCCCCTGTTTAAGAAGGGCGACAGGTCACTTGCCCGCAATTACCGCCCTGTTTCTTTGACATGCATTCCTTGTAAGCTTCTTGAACATATTGTATGCTCTAATATTATGGCCCATCTTGATGAACATGAACTCCTGTCGGACAGGCAACACGCATTTAGGAAATGGCATAGCTGTGAAACTCAGTTGACTACAGTGATAAATGACTGGGCCAAAATCTTAGACAAAAAAGGCCAGGTCGACACTTTTATACTCGATTTTGAAACGACTATCGATACTCCTCCCCATGAACTCCTTAAAAGCAAATTGTTCAGCTATGGAATAGGTGGAACAACACTGAATTGGATAAATGCTTTCTTTTGTTTCAGACAACAAAGGGTAGTGGTTAATGGTATTAAATTGGATTGGGCTCCAGTTGTGTCGGGTGTCCCTCAGGGCACCGTTCTCGGCCCCTTGCTGTTTTCCTTGTATATAAATGACATCTCAGCAGACATCGAGTCTGAAATAAGACTCTTTGCTGATGATTGTGTTTGCTATCATGAAATCAAGAATGAAGAGGATACATTGAAATTGATCGCTTAGGCAGTTGGGCTAGAAAATGGGGAATGAGATTTCAACCCGTCAAATGCAACATGATGCAGCTGACAAATAAACGGTCTAGTAAGATACAGGCTAACTACATTCTTGAGGGCACTTTACTGGAAAACGTAAATTGGCAAGTGGACCTAAGTTTTATGATTTGAAAAAGAAATTGACTCCAGGGGTTGCTCTGACCCGGCCTTGGGGTTATATACATGTATATTACCATTCTACTTTCTAGTCAAACAAGTTTAGGCCTATTAAAAAAATAGCTGTGCTTCGGGTTTCCCGACCCTACCTAAAAAGTCCGCCGACCCTAAAGTATTTTTGGCCATTCCAAAAAATAAATCATGTGGTGTTCTTTTTCGATCTGCTTTCGGGGCGAAACGACCGGAAACACTTTTCTTCATTGTTAAAGAGGCGCACTGAAAAATCACCACCGCCTGGGCGTGCCAAGATAGAGGAATATGAATTAGACAATAAAGAGGTGCAGACAGAGTACTCTGATGCTAAAATTTATTGCTAAATTGACATGCGACCGATGGCATTGTTGTTGTTGTTTCGTAGAGTTCCGCCGTTGACTTATGGGCGCACCCGGTAAAACCGGTAAAAGGGGGATTTTTGTTTTGATAAAAAGTAGTTGTTTTTCACTATACAAAGTTAGTCACTGTCTTGGTGAATCATAAAACATTCTTGTGAATAAAATAACTGTTCCAGTGAATAAAAGTCTGTGATGTCTTTACAAACTACAAGTATTCTGGTGAATAAAAGTCTGTGAACTAAAAGTTTATCTACAAGCACTCTTCCACACTAGGCAGTGATCTGATAGCTTTACACAGCTGTTTCTGAGATGGCCAATCTTCTAGTTTAAACATAGTAAATTGCCTCTGTACATAATAAGTACAATGGGGTTGGGCTACAAGTTCTACCAACCTTAGCTACATCCCTTCCCCTATAACATGACATATAGAACAGCAAACATAAAGAACCAACCAATCTACTGCTTGGCACTTCTTAGAGCAGTATCTCACATCATTTTTGGAAGTCCTAAGGCTCTGCTAAGGCTTAAAGCAATAAATCTGAATCATTTGCCCGCTTTTTGCATTGGATGATAGGTAACCAGAGTCAGTTCCACCTCAACTTATTGATCTAGACGAGCATACATTTTGGCAGTTGGTGAAAGAAATGTGCACTAAGTAGCCTGCCTCTGGGAGGCTTTGGCTACTATTAAAGGATAACTGATTATCCTAACATACCCATGTTTATTTTGAAAGCACCAACTTAAGGGATTATGTGCATATTCCACAGGGCTTTTTCTCTATACAAAACTGGGTCCGGTTTCCGGTACCAAATTTTTTCCCAATTGGCTGAAAAAATTCCCAATAGACCTGGAACATTCCCAATTAGCAGAAAAATCCCAATTTAAAAGGAAAACTTTCCCAATTTTGCTAAAAACTGCACTATTTTTTTCCCCAAATCATCATATTTTTTCCCCAAATCACAGATTTTTCCCCAATTTCATCGGTACCAAAAATTTCCCAAAAAGGTCAGAAAAAGCCCTGTTCCGTGATTAAAAATGCCTACCTACCCTACCTAGTAATTTTCAGACTGAAACCTTAAGCACAGGTATTTTTTTATTTGGCCTTATTGGTATATATCTCGGGTTTCAGGTGAGCGTTTACAGGACCATTGGTCCTCTGGTTTTTAACAGTTTTGGTTTTAAAACAGAACAGTGGGACGAAAATTGTGCATGCCTTGCTAGCATTTTAAAGATACAGAAGCAAAACATGAGTTCTTACATTGCAGTTTATAAATAAGAAAACCCTCGGCTTGAATAGAACTAAGAAGCAGTTTAAAATAATATCAAATAGTGCCAGTTTGTGGAGAGTTAGTTTTTAAGAGAGGTTATAAATTAGGCTGTGATCGGTTTTCATGCATCGTGGCTGATTTACTAATTGGTTATTTTCAGTGCCCTCATGGCTAAGCCCAAGAGTGAGATGACCCCTGAGGAGCTGTCCCAGCGGGAGCAGGAAGAGTTCAGCACTGGCCCACTGTCGGTCCTCACACAGTCGGTGAAGAACAACACTCAGATCCTTATTAACTGTAGAAATAACAAGAAACTGCTGGGCCGAGTCAAGGCCTTTGATAGGTATGTATTGTCATCTCTCTGATAAGTTATAATGTTTCATATGAGCTGCGACACGGGGAAAAACGGTCTTCAGGGTTTTCGACCAGGTGTGACAGAAATCGGCCTGTACAGTCACAGAAGCAGGATAGAGGCTTGAAATATTGGCTATTAGTAGAAAAGAAATTGTACTATCCGAGTAGCGAAAACAAAAGGCCCTGATCAGCTGTGCAGTTACTGCACAGCTGATCTGAGCCTTTGTTTTTGTATATGAAAAAATCCTGTTTTCTCATGATAAAAAACTAAGCTTCAAGGTGTATAAAATTAGGCAGGAAGTTTCTTCTATCTCCATTAAAGTTTAAAGGAAATTTGGACTGATAGTTGCAGTAGCTCAGACAGTTGTACATTGTATGCCAGAATACGAGTTTCTTTTGCAAAACTGGAGTGTTGAGGGGATATGCACATTTTATACTTCAGAGATTGTATGGGTCTCTCAATCTCATAATAAATTTAACTATAATGAGTGTTTCCACATTTGATTTGTTGGATAATTTTTTCGCTTATATTGAGGTTTTACTTCGCAATTAACAATTTTTCTGTCATGTCTGGACAGAGTCATCGCTTTTTGGGAATTAACCAGTTCTCGAGGGAGTTAATGTCTTGCACAGGGACACAACATGGTGACACCAGAGGGAATCAAACCCAGGACCTGTCAATTCAGTCATACACTCTACCACCAGGCTATCGGGTTCCCTCATATATAATACTACACCAGCCAAAAAGAAAAAGAAAAAAAAAGAATGAATAAATAAAAAAATACACTTTTTGATAGAATAACTGTTGTATATTTTTCAGACATTGTAACATGGTCTTGGAGAATGTGAAGGAGATGTGGGTGGAGGTACCCAAGACTGGGAAGGGCAAGAAGAAGAGTAAACCCGTCAACAAGGATCGCTTCATCTCCAAGATGTTCCTCCGCGGTGACTCTGTCATCCTGGTTCTCAGAAACCCACTGGCCACCGCCAAGTAGAGCGTGGGAGACCTGGGTCCGAGGTTATAAAACTTTTTTCATGCTCAACTCAGCTGAGACTTAAATTTATCCTGCTCATAAATGTTAAAATGCCAACAATTGTTGGCATTTTAACATTTATTAGCAGGAAAAATCACTAGTTTTTTAGTTTTGAACCTGAACTTTCCACTAATTTGATTATTTCAACATTTATGAGCTGTTGAAATTTCATGCTCAGCTGAGCTTGAAAAAAGTTTTATAACCTCAAGGCTGGGAGACCCATGGGAGATTCTGGTGTCATAATGGACCACTAACTAGGTGTTAAATGTTGTCTGTGACTCAGTTTTTCGAATGTTATATATTAAAGGAAATTAGATCAAAGCTTAAAATCATGTCTAAGGATCTGTGTAAATTTACTGGAATTGCAATTGAAAAATTAAAATCACTGGTAAGAGAAATCATACAAAACATATTTTGAGCATTAGGTATGATGTTTGATCTTTCAATTTGAATTGTTGTTAACCATGTGTATGGAGCTAAAATTAAAATAAAATCATGTTGCTTGAACAGAACAGATGCTTTATATCACATCAGATAACATTGAAATGCAAACTGAGTTGAAATAAAAATTTGCCTACTTTTTTAGATCAAAGTTGGACCAGATACAGTGTATCGCTCTACAGTTTTACTTGTAAATATCATTGACATTATCTCATCACTGCAGTTTTGTTACTCAGATGCTCTGATTAACATGATTAAATCATTTTAAAATCTTTTAGTGCTTCTTTACTTTGCAGAAAGTCTTTTACAAGTAATTTGGGAGTACAGTATGAAAACTTGCCCATGGATGCAACATACCAAGATTCTTTAAGTTGTAAAAAGCAAAATTTTCAGTTTGAAAATTTTTATATTTTTAATATTTTTGCACAAAACATACATTGTGGGTACTCGTTTGAACCGCCTCGGAGAGCCCAGTTCCAGCCTGTACCCACAATGTATGTTATGGATAAAAAATAAGAATATAATGTATACCCCTGAAAACCCCAGTTTTGCTATATATGTAAAAGTGGGGTTTAAGGAGGTATACATTTCACAGACATGTTTTCCTGGTGCATGTCGTATTAACCTTAGTGATCCTGGTGACTTGGTGGTAGAATGTCGGAGTGGATTGCTTATAGAACTGAATGATGCCTTGGATGTAATTGCTCTATCCAGACATGAACGAAAAATTGTTGACTGGGTCAGATCACAAAAAAAAAACATAATCATAAGCTCCTTTCATAGAGATTGTTACTGTATTTGCTCACATGATGCTTTCAGTCAGGCACCATGACACATTCCTTTGAAGAAATGCAATTCACTGACAAAATATTACACAAGTTGAGTAAATAATTAAGCTGCTGAAAACAGTTTAGATGTCAACTCTTCGCCTTCATGAAGATCTGGCCATGAAAATGTGTCTACGGCCATTCTTGTTTGTCCGGGGATTCAAGAAGAGCATTTGTCACTTTAGAATGAATAAGAATGACTGTGCACTTAGTACTGGTGCCTTTGGGAAGCTTGCACAAGAACACTGTTAATAGCCTATCAGGGTAGATGCATAGCTAAATAAATGAGCCGCCTCGTGGGAAAACCAACAATCTGCATAGGCGAAAACAAAGACGCAGATCAGCTTCGCGGTAACCGCGAAGCTGATCAACGCCTTTGTTTTCGCTACTCGGATAGTACATTTCCTCTTCTACTTAAATCAGAAATTTCAAGCTTCTAGCTCTTTTCTGTGACTGTACAGCCTGCTTTGTGTCGGACCTGTTCGGAAACCACATTGTTGGTTTTCCCACGAGGCGGCTCAAACGGGAACAGTGTGGTTAGGATAACAGGACTCCTGACATAATAATCTTACCTGTTGTACAAGGACAGAAAGCATTTAATCAGCAATGATCATGAAAGGGAGAAATCCGAAAGAAATTCCGCACCCAAAACTAAGTCTTCCGGGTTCTACCACTGTGCCGTTACGGTTGTTTGCAGTGACCAAAAAGATCCTGAAGGCTGACAAGATGAGCTTATAGGATGGGACTTTAAGCCGTGGTCCGTGCGTCCATCCGTTAACAATTCAAATACATGTACATCTCATCAACTATCAGCCAATTGAAATCAAATTTTGCAACAAGTATCAGTGAGGTGGGGGAAAGGTTGAGCCACAGGTCGGATCAAAACTTCCATGGCTCCCATAGACCAACAATAGGAAAACAAAAAACAAAAACAAAAAAAACCCCAAAACAAAACAAAAAAAATGTTTTCTCCATTACCACTGTGTGAGGCTCTGGACAGAGCTTTGATATTTTGTAGTACTCCTCTTTATACATTCTGCAAACCGTGGCCCCGGGGTCCATACAAGCCCCGCCTCGTGGGCGTCATCTGCCATAGGCTAATAATGGGTAATACATGAAAAAAATCATCTTTGAAACCACAGGACCCAAAGCTTGTATATATGGTATGCATCATTGTAATGTGGAGCTTAACAAATCCTGCAAATCATACCCCTGGGGTCAGAAATGGCCCCACCTAGGGATAATTACCTCACATTGCCTTACCATTGAAAACAATTCTCTGAAATGACAAGGCCCAGAGCATTTTTAGCTCACCTGAGCCGTTAGGCTCACAAGGTGAGCTTATAGGATGGCCATGATCCGGCGTCCGTCCGTCCACAATTTCAAAGATCTCTGAAACCGCTTGGCAAATCAAAGCCAAATTTTATATGAAGCATCAGTAGGAAGGGGGAACCAATGTTTATATAAGAAATCCAGGTCACATGACCAAGATGGTCGCCATGCCCATATATGGTAAAAACCCTTCAAAAATCTCCAGAACCGGTGGACCAATTTCAACAAAACTTGGCATGAAGCATTAATGACTCAAGCACTACAATGTGTATATAAGTCATGACCCTGTGATGACGACCTATTTTACGGCAAGGCCAACAAAGGTCGCCAATGCATTTGAATGGGGAAAACTTTTAAAATTTCATTTGAAATGAAAGTCTTGCAGGAAATGGGCAGTAGGACTGAATATTAATGATTCTGAAAAAAAAAAAATGGACCCCAGGGGCTCATGTGCCCCCACCCTGGGGCAATATACATGTATATCTCAATAATATTCAAACGTCTTCTCCTCTGAAATTACTCGGCCAATCAAAGCCAAATTTTATGTGAAGCATCAATAGGAAGGGGTAACAGATATGTATAAAAAAAATCCAGGTCACATGACCAAGATGGCCGCCATGCCCATATATGGTAAAAACCCTTCAAAAATCTTCTTCTCCAGAACCGGTGAACCGATTTCAACAAAACTTGGCATGAAGCATTGATGGCTCAAGCACTACAATGTATATATAAATCATGACCCTGTGATGACCTTGACCTATTTTACGGCAAGGTCAACATAGGTCGCCAATGCATTTGAATGAAGAAAACTTTTAAAATGTAATTTAAAGTGAAAGTCTTGCAGGAAATGGGAAGTAGGACTGAATATTAATGATTCTGAAAAACATTGGACCCCAGGGGCTCATGTGCCCCCACCCCGCGGCAATATACATGTATATTTCCATAATATTCAAACGACTTCTCCTCTGAAACAGCTTGGCCAGTCAAAGCCAAATTTTATGTGAAGCATCTATAGAATGGGGGAATCAATGTGTACATAAATAATCTAGGTCACATGACAAAGATGGCCGCCATGCCCATATATGGTAAAAACCTATCACAAATCTTCTTCTCTGAAACCAATTGACTGATTTCAAGGAAACTTGGCGTGAAGCATCGATGGCTAAAGTACTCCAATGTATATATAAATCATGACCCTGTGATGACCTTGACCAAGTTTATGGCAAGGTCAACATGGGATGCCTATGCATTTGAATTGGGAAAACTGTGAAAATGTCATTTGAAGGGAAAAGCCAGCATCAAATTGGCAAATGGACAGAATATTGAAGATTCTGAAAAAAGAAAATGGCCCAAGGGCTTCATCTGCCCCTGCACTGGAGTTAAATACCATAATATTCAAACATGTTTATTGGTATATGCAGCAGATCTCAGGTGAGCGTTTACAGGACCATTGGTCCTCTGGTATTATATATGAGGCTCGTGGGAAAACTCACAATGTGGTTTCCGAACAGGTCCGACACAAACCGAGCTGTACAAGCACAGAAAAGAGCTAGAAGCTTGAAATTTCGGATTTAAGAAGAAGAGGAAGTGTACTATCCGAGTAGCGGAAACAAATGCGCTGATCAGCTTCGCAGTTACTGCGAAGCTGATCTGCGTCTTTGTTTTCGCATTTGCAGAGTGTTGGTTTTCCCATGAGGGGCTCATATGTGGCTATGTATAGTAATCCTCTGCATAAATCCAGTAAAAGTGCCCCTGTGTACCTTACAGGGCACGCCTCGGGGGTGTAATTATCTTCCATAATCTGATGGGAAATACGTGAATTATTTCTGAAACCACAAGACCCAAAGCTTGTATGTTTTGCATGCATGAATGCAAGGGTTTCTGTAGAGCTTATCACAACGAGAAGCATAACATGAAGCTCTACACAAAACAAAAAGTACAAGTAGGCAATGATCAGGAAATGGCGCAATCAGAAATTCCCACTCCACAAACCGAGGGGTGGGAAACGACCAAAATGACATGTAGGTACTTATACCAAGAAAACATCGTACGCCAAGTGAGCAGCTATTCCACAATAGGTGGTCACTCAGTTAGCCCCAAACTTAAACGTACATTAGGTTCAAACAACACAAAAATTTGACTCCAAAACACAAAACAAGAACCACAACAGAAGTGTCGCATTGGAACGTTCAGTAATATACATGTAAATCCTGCTATTCATGTCCGTGGTGTCAAAAATGGCCCCACCCAAAAAAAATCATTTCTGAACCCACAAGACAGATTTTTTTTTCTTATTTTGTGTGTAGCAATGCATAGTAAAAGGTACAAGTAGGCAATGATCAGGAAATTGCGCAATCAGAGAGAAACTCCATCTCCATAAACCTAGGGGTGGGGAAAAAAACTAAAGTGACACTTTAGGTTTTTACTAGTATACCAAGTTAACACATCGTAAGCCGAGTGAACAGCTATTCCCCAATGGGCGACCACTCAGTTACCCAAACTGAACTAAAATATGAAAACGTACACAAGGCTCAAAACAGCACACAAATTTTGACTCCAAAACAAAACAATAAGAACCACAATAGAATGATCGCCTTGGAACGATCAGTAATATAAAATTACTGTGGGGGCTAACACCGGTTTTACAGGCGCCTAACCTCACCACATTTAGTTAGTTGTTCGGTCCTCATGGTGTATCTTACTAGTCAATGAATCATCAAGGAAAACGAATAAATCTTTATAAATCCTGCCAACCGCGCCCCTGGGATCCATTCAGGCCCAGCCCCTATTGCGTCATTATCTGCCATTGGTTTACACTGGGAAGAACATAAAAATGTTTTATCTGAAACCTGTCGACCATGCCCCTGGGGTCCAAAATGATCCAATCCTTGGGTCATTAGCTCCCATATACATGTACTCTATAAATCATGCCAACCGTGCCTCTTGGGTCCATACTGGCAGTGCTCCGGGTGCATCAAAAGAGATTTTACCTATGGACATCAAAATGAGAAACAGAAGGAAACAGCGTATTTTAATCAAACTTATGGGCCTAAGTAGTTAAAACAGGTTTGTCAGGTTCGGGGAAAAACCTGGAAAACGAATTTTTTCCAAGTCAGGGAAACGTCAAGAAATTTTGGTCAGTGAAATTTGCCAAAATGCAGAGTCAGGGAATTTCCTTTTTTTTTTTTTTTTTGGAAAGAATTCATAAAAGAAGACGCTTTTCCATTATGTCAAGTGGCTTTCAGTTTCTCAGAATTCTTAATAAGTTAGTCTTTTGCAATGAATATTTCTTTAAACATTCTGTTCAAGTAATGGAATTTGCCTTTTACAGTGCTTGGGCTTGAAAGTAAGCTATAACAAGTAGCCCAAGGGCAACTATCGCTCACCTGAGAGTCAACAAGTACAGTCACTGGACAAAGTGGTAGTTTTTTTACCATATATGCGATTATATGGATATGACGGCCATCTTTGTCATATGATCTGGCTTTCACGATCAAACTTTTGTCCCCCCTACACATGGATGCTCCACATAAAATTCCACTGATTGGCACAGCGGTTTCAGCGAAGATCTTTGAAAAGTGTGTATAGATGACAGACCGGACAAGACATGACCTTGACCTAAATTAATCACAAACCTTCGTCTACTCCATTAGCTGTTTGCATCTACCACTTTTCAGGTCACAGGCTGCAATAATTTAAAAAAAATCCATATTTTTCACTTTTTTCCCATGTAAAAGCCTATATTTCCAAAATTGGCCTTGCCATAAAATAGGTCGAGGTCATCATTTGATCAAACTATGATGGACTAGAGTCCCAAATGCTACATAACAAGTTTCCTGCCGGTTCTGGAGGAGATTTTTAGTGGTTCTTATCATATATGGGCGTGGCGGCCATTTTGGTCATGTGACCCAACTTTCGCAATCAAACTTTCGTCCCCCCTACCCATGGATGCTCCACATAAAATTTCACTTTGATTGGTCAAGCGATTTCAGAGAAGATCTTTGAAAAGTGTGTATGGACGACAGACCGGCCAAGGTCAAGAGATGACCTTGTCCTAAATTAATCACATACCTTCATCTCCTCCATTAGTCGTTTGCATCTTCCACTTTTCAGGTCTCAGGCTGCAATAGTTTTCAAGAAATCCATAGTTTTCACTTTTTCCCATGTAAAAGCCTATGTTTCTAAAATTGACCTTGCCGTACAATAGGTCAAGGTCATCCTAGGGTCATCATTTGATAAAACTATGATGGGCTGGAGTCCCAAATGCTACATACCAAGATTCGTAAAATCGGCCTGCCGGTTCTGGAGAAGGTTTTTGAGTGGTTTTTACCATATATGGGCGGGGCGGCCATCTTGGTCATGTGACCTGGAATTTGCGAGCAAACTTTCGTTCTCCCTACCCATGGATGCTCCACATAAAATTTCAATTTGATTGACCAAGCGGTTTCAGAGAAGAATATCTTTGAAAAGTGTGTGTGGATGACAGACCGGCTAAGGTCAAGAGATGACCTTGGCCTAAATTAATCACATAACTTCATCTACTTTAAAAGTTGTTTTCATCTTCCACTTTTGAGGTCTCATGCTGCAATAGTTTTCAAAAAATCTATCGTTTTCACTTTTTCCCCATGTAAAAGCCTATGTTTTCAAAACTGACCTTGCCGTAAAATAGGTCAAGGTCATCCTAGGGTCATCATTTGATCAAACTATGATGGGCTGGAGTCCCAAATGCAACATAACAAGTTTCGTGAAAATCGGCTTGCCGGTTCTGGAGAAGAAGATTTATGAGTGTTTTTTTTTACCATATATGGGCGTGGCGCCCATCTTCATCATGTGACCCAGATTTCGTGATCAAATTTTCGTCTCCTCTATCCATGGATGCTCCACATAAAATTTCACTTTGATTAGCCAAGCGGTTCCAGAGAAGAATATCTTTGAAAAACATGTATGGATGACAGAGACCTAAATTAATCATATACCTTCATCTAGTCCATTAGTTGTTTTCATCAACCACTTTCGATGTCTCAGGCTGCAATAGTTTTCAAAATATCCACAGTTTTCACTTTTTCCCATGTAAAAGCCTATGTTTCTAAAATTGACCTTGTCGTAAAATAGGTCAAGGTCATCCCAGGGTCATCATTTGCACAAACTATGATGGGCTGGAGTCCCCGATGCTACATACCAAGTTTCGTGGAAATCGGCCCGCTGGTTCTGGAGAAGAAGATTTTTGAGTGTTTTTTACCATACATGGGCGTGGCGGCCATCTTGGTCATGTGACCCGGATTTCGCGATCCAACTTTCGTCCACCCTACCCATGGATGCTCCACATAAAATTTCAGTTTGATCGGCCAAGAGGTTTCAGAGAAGAAGATCTTTGAAATTGTGGACGACGGACGAACGCCGGACTGATTGGTATACTATTAGCTCACCTTGTGAGCCTTCGGCTCAAATGAGCGAAAAATGATAAGTAACCTCAGAAGAGGCCAACATCGAAGAGATTGCATTAATAACCCAAGAGCTTCAGGGGGCCCCAGACCGCCTTTTACTTCCAACATTGCCAGGAAAGAAAAAGTTTTGGGAGCAAAAGAAAAGGGAAACACTCATCGTTTCAACTTGGGAGAATGCTATTTTTCTGATGTACTTTTAATTAATAGTCTGCTATGGAACAAATACATGTATATTGGTGAAAATAATGTCCCTCCAAAGGAGCAACTCTAAAGTGGAAGAGGTAAAGAAGAACCTTTATACAAAATGAGTGGCAACCTTGTCAAAGGCCAGTTTGATAACTGTCGGCTGAGACACAATCAGGGTTGCCTTTGCTACCTTGGTCATGTTATGCATCTGTAATTCAGTGTGATATTATCCAATACCTATTGTTTTTATTTTATTATAACACTGGGATAATAAGCTTTCTGGCGATATATAATGATACCATATTGTGTACAATATTTTGCGTCAGTGAGAGATTATATGCTAAAAAACACTGCTTTTAACATGTTATGATGTTGCACTTTTATTTTGGGTGTTTTGTAAACATGTTTTGCTTTAATGTTCATGAATGAAATATGTTGCATATGGCTCTAGAACTAAGGGGACATATGTCCCCTGTAATATACTTTTTACGGCTTTGAATTTGGACTAAATGAAAATATGGAGTATGAAGTGAAACAGTACTTTTCTTATGTTTTTCAATTTTTCATGGTGTCTTTAGTTGGCAGGTAAAAAAATTACACCCATGATTAGAACATGATTTTTTTGTATCTAGTCTTTCATTGTTAAGACAATAGAAATTTTAGAATCAATGGAAGTTGAATTTATCCTCACAGTGAAGAGTACTTGTTATTTTAAAAATCATCATTTTTATGTAGAGTCCGTAGCCCCTATTTTCATAATGGATGTTCAAAGCCAGATTCCTATTAACAAGGATGAAATGGTCTTATTATTTTTCAGACTGAGGACTAGTAAAAGATGGCCGAAGGTTTTGTCAAGAAATTGTATAGGACCGCTGATGTGGTCAAATATATTTTTGCATGGCCTGTATAGTCCGTAGCCCCATGTTAAAGCCTAGGTTACATTTGCCCTACGATGAACTTGCGATGATCGTACGATGCCATTTTTTGCATTTTCGTGCGGTCTCCGCAGGGTGACCCTATGATGCCCCTACGATTCTACGGCTTCCTACGGCTTCCTACGACTTCCTACGGCTTCCTACGATCTCCGTAGCATCTACGATTTTGTAGTAGTCTGCACTTTTACAAATTTTAAAAATCGTAAGACCGTAGCCCGTAGACAAGTCGTAGGTAGCATCATCGTACGGGCGCCTTACGGAAACCCTGCGATGGTGGTGCGGTCACCGCACGGTTTTATGATAATTTGGGGACTAAAATAATAAGATAATCGTAGACCTTTAGGGTGATCGTGCGGCATCCGTACGGTTATATCACAAGTTTATTAAAATCGTACGGACACCTAACATCGTACGGCTATCGTAGGGAGACCGCAAGAAATCGTAAGGACTCCTTACGGCCATCGCACGGGCTCCATACGATTTCAACTTAAAGTGTGCGGAGACCCTTTGATTTCCCTACGATCTCCAACTAGTTCCGACTCAGGACATCGAAGAAATCTAGAACAAGAAATCGAACGATGCCCGTATGAATTGTAAACACCTACGTCGTAGCCCATGATCACATTCGATTTTTAAAAAATCGTAGGGAAATCGCGGACCGAAAAATCGTACAATTATCGGGGCAAATGTAACCTACTAGGCATGACCCCTTGCGGCCTCCCTACGATCACTGTACGATTTTTGTTCCCAAATTATCATAAAAAATCGTGCGGTGACCGCTCGACTATCGTAGGGTATCCGTACGGTGCCCGTATGATGCCCTACGACGTGTCTACGATCTACGGTCTTACGATTTTAAAATTTGTAATAGTGCAGACTATTACAAGATCATAGAGGCTACGGAGATCGTAGGAAGTCGTAGAATCGTAGGGACATCGTAAGGTCACCCTGCGGAGGTCGCACGAAAATGCAAAAAATTGCATCGTACGATCATCGCAAGCTAATCGTAGGCCAAATGTAACCAAGGCATCAGTCAGAAGTCCAAGGGACTCCGTACTATATCCACTAACAGTCTGCGGAGACCCTACGACTACCGTGCGGCCTCCTTGCGTTTTGTATCAAAACGTATAGGGACTCCGTACGGACAACGCACGGGATCCGTACGATATCTACGTACTATCTGCGGAGACATACGACTGCCGTACGATCGCCTTGCGTTTTTGTAAGAGAACGTCGACAAATGGCAGATCAAAAAATCGCACGATGCCCGTATAAATTGTTAACACATACGTCGTAGCCCACGATCTCCTACGATGTCTAAAAATCGTAGAGAAAATCGCAGACCGAAAAATCGTACGATGATCGGGGCAAATGTAACCTAAGCTTAAGAGACACCCTAGGAATAAAATATGTGTTGCAGTCAAGGTTTCCTTCAATTTTTCATATGCAACCACACATGTTACATTGTATTAAATTAACTGCAGCATGGAACAATGACTTATCTAGGCTGCATATGATCTTATTTAAGCAGCCCAAAACACTGGTTTGAAGCTCCTTTTCTGAACTATTCCCATTACCCACTAGGATAAAATTTGAAAAATGCGAGAGCCAAAAGAATTATTTCTGGAATATAAACCTGATAGGTCATAAGTTATTATAAACCAGGAAAAATGAAAATACAAAGAGGTTACTTTTTTGCCTCAAGTGCAACACAAAAGGCAACCCTGATTGTGTCTCAGCCGTGTGTTTAGCGAGATAGAAATTATTACCTTCACATAGTACAGCAGTACATTTGACCAGTGACTGTACGTGTTGACTCAGGAGAGCATTCGTTGCCCTTTGGTCTACTTGTTGGAAAAGGTCCCTCAGTGTTTACTTTGAATATGAAGAAAATTGTACCCATGTTCTGTTCTGTTCAAGGTAAAAAGGTACAAGTAGGCAAAGATCAGGAAAAGGCGCAATCAGAAAAAGATTCCCACTCCAAAAACCGAGGTGGGAAAAAACCAAACTAACAAGCAGGTACTTATACCATGAAAACATTTCCTAAGTCGAATGAGCAGCTATTTTCCCAATAGGTGGCCACTCAGTTACCTTAACTTAACTAAAAATATGAAAACATACATAAGGCGCCAACAGCACAAAAATATTTTAAACACCAAGACATAAAACAAAAAGAACCACCACAGAAGTATCGACTTGGAACGATCAGTAACACAAAGTTACTGGCGGGTTTAAATCGATTTTACATGGCCATAACCTCACCCTCAGCTTCTGCAGTGATTCAAAACATTTAGTTAGTTCTTCGGTCCTCGTGGTGAATCTCTAACTAGTCAATGAATCATCAAGAACAAACAAATAAATCAAGATAAACATCCTGATGAATCAAAAACCAGGACTCACAGATTCACTAAGCTGCCCGACGATGGAGATCCCTGGGCGCCGAATAACTTACTAACTCCGGACTGAGTTCATCTTTATCTCAGCTCCGGAGCAAAAGAAAAACATCAGTTAGACCCCGGTGGACCAAGCAACAGACAAGAAGCTCCGGCCCCAACCAACTAAAATGAATAGCTTGAAGTCGGGGCCATCATAGAGTCTGACGCCCGACCCACGGGCGTGCAATTAAAGAAGGCAGCATAGTTATCAACCGTAATTGGGTTAAAAACTAAGCATGCAGACTGTCGCATAACATTCAAGTTATAACATATACGTTTGTAACGTGTTATGATTTTTCTAAGCTGAAAAGAAAAATCATTACTTCCTATAAGTTTCTTAAATTTGTAAACCAAGTCACCATAAAATTCTGGTTCCGAAAGGCCCTCACTTAAAAGCATCTTTAACCCAACATTATATTTGGAAATCAATTCATAGTGTCTACGATAAAATTTAGAAAAGGTTTTTCGAAGTTTATGATACTGATAGCCCTGTTGGAGAAGTTTGGCCGTTAAACATTTATTTCGAGCGTTGAAGTCTGTAACATGGTTGCAGACTCTAGCAAACCTAATAAGTTGCGAAATGTATACACCATAAGAAGCACGACGAGGAACGTCACCATCCACAAACGGAAAATTTACTATATCAAAATCAGTCATCGCGCTTATCATAAATCGTAAATCTCCTCCGCTGACTTTTCGGAGAACCGTCTGACGACGTAGTTGAAGAATAAAATTATGTTGGTATTTATGTCTGATTTTGTGAGCTCTATATACACTGGTGAATATACTATTTACAGTTTCATCAACTCTTGTTCACTGTACTGAGTCGCTCAAAATACTGACAGTATTTTAAGCTCTGAGATTCTCTTATCAAAAAAAACTATGGCATTAAAAAACTATGGTTCACTTTATTTGGCATGTAATGACAGAAAGGCTTTTTTCACTTCCTCTGACCAAAGTCGGTATACACTTTGGTCATGTCAGAATGTATGCGACGCCTTATCCTATCTCCTTGATAATATTTATATTAGATTTGGGACCAAGTTATACAGACAAATTGTTGGAATTCCGATGGGTACAAATTGCGCACCTCTCGTAGCTGATTTATTTTTATACTGCTACGAAAGAGATTTCATGGATTCTCTTAACCATGATAATCAAGCTGATGTTATCGAGGCTTTTAATTCCACATCTAGGTACCTCGATGACCTATTGAACATTGACAACCCTTATTTTGAAGGTATGGTCAATCAAATTTATCCACCTGAACTTCAGTTGAACAAAGCCAATATCTCAGATACTGAAGCCCCCCTTTTTAGATCTACATCTTTCTGTTGCAAATGGATTTGTTTCTTCTAAAATTTATGATAAGCGCGATGACTTTGATTTTGATATAGTAAATTTTCCTTTTTTGGATGGTGACGTTCCTCGTCGTGCTTCTTATGGTGTATACATTTCGCAACTTATTAGGTTTGCTAGAGTCTGCAATCATGTTACAGACTTCAACGCTCGAAATAAATGTTTAACGGCAAAACTTCTCCAACAGGGCTATCGGTATCATAAACTTAGAAAAACATTTTCTAAATTTTATCGTAGACACTATGAATTGATTTCCAAATATAATGTTGGGTTAAAGACGCTTTTAAGTGAGGGCCTTTCGGAACCAGAATTTTATGGTGACTTGGTTTACAAATTTAAGAAACTTAAAGGAAATAATGATTTTTCTTTTCAGTTCAGAAAAGTCATAACACGTTACAAACGTATAGGTTATAACTTGAATGTTATGCGACAGTCTGCATGCTTAGTTTTTAACCCAATCATGGTTGATAACTATGCTGCCTTCTTTAATTGCACGCCGGTGAGTCGGGCGTCAGACTCTATGATGGCCCCGACATAAAGCTATTCATTTTAGTTGGTTGGGGCCGGAGCTTCTTGTCTGTTGCTTGGCCCACCGGGGTCCAACTGGTGTTTTTCTTTTGCTCCGGAGTTAGTAGGTTATTCGGCGCCCAGGGATCTCCATCGTCGGGCAGCTTACTCAGTCTGTGAGTCCTAGTTTTTGATTCATCAGGATTTTTATCATGATTTATTTGTTTATTCTTGATGATTCATTGACTAGTTAGAGATTCACCACGAGGACCGAATAACTAACTAAATGTTATGAACCACTGCGGAAGCTGAGGGTGAGGTTATGGCCATGTAAAACCGGTTTAAGCCCGCCAGTAACTTTGTGTTACTGATCGTTCCAAGTCGATACTTCTGTGGTGGTTCTTTTTGTTTTATGTCTTGGTGTTTAAATTTTTTTTTGTGCTGTTGGCGCCTTATGTATGTTTTCATATTTTTAGTTAAGTGAAGGTAACTGAGTGGCCACCTATTGGGAAAATAGCTGCCCATTCGGCTTGCGATTGTTTCATGGTATGGGTGCCTGATTGTTAGTTTGGTTTTTTCCCACCTCGGTTTTTGGAGTGGGAATCTTTTTCTGATTGCGCCTTTTCCTGATCTTTGCCTACTTGTACCTTCTTATGGTGAATTTTACTTATGTATTCTCGAGTTTGAAGTTCAAGCAACCCCCAAATGTCTTTCTCACACTGCTCTATGTCCAACACTGCTGAAGCATCCAATAATAACTGGGTTAGGAACTCGGGGTTCTGCACTTGTGCACTGGGAATATTAATAAGGACTGGAAGTTTTTGAAGCTTTTCAATATAATCAGTTCTTTCTTTCTCAAGAAAATCACATTCACTTATGAAATGTTGCCTTGTCTCAGGAGCTGCTGAACACAACTTACAGGTTAAATTCACTTGATATTGGTTCAAGGCTGCCCTGTTTCCCTGGAGAATATAAGTTCCCGTTAAAAGTTTACTTTTTATTTGTGCCCTTCTACTATCATGAAAAAGTACAAGTAGGCAAAGATCAGGAAAAGGCGCAATCAGAAAAAGACTCCCACTCCAAAAACCCAGATGGGAAAAAAAAACCAACAATCAGGTACTTATACCATGAAAACATTTAGTAAGCCGAATGAGCAGCTATTTTCCCAATAGGTGGCCACTCAGTTACCTTAACTTAACTAAAAATATGCAAACATACATAAGGCGCCAACAGCACAAAAATATTTTAAACACCAAGACATAAAACAAAAAGAACCACCACAGAAGTATCGACTGGGAACGATCAGTAACACAAAGTTACTGGCGGGTTTAAATCGATTTTACACGGCCGTAACCTCACCCTCAGCTTCTGCAGTGGTTCATAACATTTAGTTAGTTCTTCGGTCCTCGTGGTGAATCTCTAACTAGTAAATGAATCATCAAGAACAAACAAATAAATCATGATAAACATCCTGATGAATCAAAAACCAGGACTCACAGATTCAGTAAGCTGCCCGACGATGGAGATCCCTGGGCGCCAAATAACTTACTAACTCCGGAGCTAAAGAAAAACATCAGTTGGACCCCGGTGGGCCAAGCAACAGACAAGAAGCTCCGGCCCCAACCAACTAAAATGAATAGCTTTAAGTCGGGGCCATCATAGAGTCTGACGCCCGACCCACCGGCGTGCAATTAAAGAAGGCAGCATAGTTATCAACCGTGATTGGGTTGATACTATTTCGGGTTGTTGACCATACATGATGGCTTTTGCCGACTTTCAGTAAATCTGTGTTTACATACTTCAGTGAGGATTTCTCCTCAATGTCTTGTTTCCAAGTTGCCTCAGTAGCACTGTTTACAGCATCATTCAAAAGTCTTTTCCATTCAGTTTTAGATGGAGGATTACTTAAAAGATAAAAAAAATGATGGCAAATTGTAAAGATTCAGTACTTCTCTTACAAACATAAACCAGCTTTTGTCATTTTCATCTTTCATAACTAATTGCCTTAAAGCTATATCACTTTCAATTGAGCCTTTTTGCCTTATCATATTCATGAATGTAGTCAAAGCATTTTTGTGTAATACTGCCTCCAGAGGCAGAACCCCCAAGAGTGCTAGGCTTATTGGATTTGAGGTTTTATCAGGAAGACCCTGAATCTGCTTTAAACACCGCCTCTGGAACCTTTCAAGACAGTCAATATCTTTTTTGTTTAGTAGTAATGCCTCTAACCCATAAAGTAACCTTGGAACAATGGAAGTTGACCAGATATACCCATTTTGTGATGGTTTTAGACCCCCAACCCCATGGAAACCTGCCCCCATGAGAGAGTAAGCCGTTTTTCTACCAAGACTGATTTTCTCATCTATATTGGGTTTTCCATTAGTACTGCGGGTAATGCCTAAATGGGTAGCACTATTACTATTCTCTATTTTGTCATTATACATGATGATGTGCTCTGAAACCTCTTTTTTCCTGCTCACAGGATACTTTAAGGTGTGGCTTTTCAGGGGATTGACGAAGAATCTTTCTCTGCCTGCATTTTCCTCCACATCCCACACCATTGCCTGGGCTTCTGACTGTTCTGTTGATATTACACACAGGTCATCTGCAACAGTAACATGAGGTATGTTGATTGATCCAATTTTTGCTCCTGAATACTTCTGTTCCAGATGCAGTAAGAGGGGGTTGTTATATCTCTTGTAGTGACTTGTGGACAATACACCACCTTGTCTTACACCTTTGGTCTAGGAGCCAATCTGAGATATGTGGGTTATTTTTGAAGTTCGTTTCCCCCCCTAGGAAGAAAAACTTGGTTACTGTCAGTGGTCAGGGGCATGCCTCTGGTATTAAGAAAAGCATGTTTTACTAAGTTCTCTGTGGTCATAAGTCTGTAAACGGCTTGTAACCTACGTAACCCGCGAACCTTGTGTTTTCATGCAGTGAAAGCACACCATACTTGTTTTGTTTTTAAAAGTCATGGAAAAACACCACTCTTGTCATGGTTTATTGTACACTTAATAAATCAATGTTTCCAACCAGATTTGAAAGTTTTGCTGTCCAGAGTTGTTACATATGTTACATTTTTCCAATATGGCAGCTGAAATAAGCATCTCCATTTGCATATTATTTCTTTTCAATCTTAATTGAAGATCTGTGATTGATATATGGCTATCATTGCACTGTTCTATCATTAGATAGATTTATCCAACAAATTGTTTGCAATTGATTTTTTTATTTATGGCCAATGTAAGATGCAAACAATATATTGGAATCAGACAAAAATGACCAAAAATGTAGTACATGTAGGTCCAGTAATACAAGTAAGGTATAAGATTGGTATAATAACGAATGCAGTGTACATGCAATTGGGAAAAAAAACTTTCCATATATGATTGAATTTACAGGCTGTGAACTTCATTTCGGTCACGTATGTAACATACGTGATAAATGATTGTGTGCCATTATAGAAGTTTTGGACTGTCACTGTTAATTATTTTGAAATCAAATTTGGTTATTGAGGCTCATTGCTTGCATCGCAAACTTAGGAAAGACACTTTTTTCCATGTGCTAGATGTGTATAATGTTTATACGGTGTAACACCCAAGTTGTTTATATTTCTGTTGTAATTTTACAAAGTTACGTATAGCAAAGAGGCCACTTTGACCTAAAGAATTGATTTAATATGAAGCTTTGATTATGATTCAACATATTTTAGCATAAGAATGATAATTTTCCCATACATAATCAAATTCAAAGACTGTTAGTTTCAATTCGGGCACACATGATAAATTACTGTATGGCGCCACAATAAAAATTTTGATTGTCAGATGAGCTGATATAGAAGTGAGGTGGTCACAGTGATAGTTTTAACAGAACTAATAAAATGCAGAGGGCTAAAAGAACATCAAAATGATATCAAATTGGGTGACCACAAAGTCATCCGACATAAGACTCGTTATTGGAAAATTTGAACCAGTGTAGCGGTACCGCCTTGGAAAAAATAAGTTGGTCTATGTAACAGACTGATAGAGGCTACTACTGCTTAAACGCACATAGAACAAATATCACTAATTAGACATAGCTTCAGTTGTTTTTAAGATAGGCCTTATTTGATAAGGATTTGTAGGGATTTGGGTCTTTTGTCATTCGGCTATGTACATGGTATATTGTCTTTCATTATCCATAACATGCACATTAATGTTACATATGTTACACTCCGGAGAAACAGCTTTGAACTTAGATACATCTATGTAGTTACAGACTTTCAGAGGTTTGGTTCATAATGATATAAGCAATAAATTATGAAACGTTTAAGTATAAACCCGAGTAGTAAGTATTTTACATGCTTCACATGCATAGCAATACAATATTTGAGCGACATATGGAACTGGGGTTTGGGTTACTTAATGCATTGCTTATTTAAGATAATGTATAACACACTTGGAGTAAGCGTTGTTTTTCTATCTAAGCTTATGACAATAAATCTAATAGATTTGATAGAATGGAGCAACAATAAAAAAGTAAATAATACCACTCAAAACTATTATTTTCAAAAGGTAGTTTAATTTACGTAACACACATTCATTACAGACAGTGGGTGTCAAAGATTTGTTTTAACAACTTTGATTGGTAGAATAGGCATGGAACATGCAGACAATATGAAGAAGTTGAGTAAAATGATTAAGAATTAACATTTCTGTAGTCAAGACATCATATGACAGGGTTTCTGTGCCGGGGGGGGGGGGGGGGGGGCAAAATACAAGTAAAACACAGGTAATCAATTATTGATTTTTTGGTGACAGGAATAAGCCAATCACATTACTGTATTAAGGACTATATATCATCTTTTGGCTGAAATTTGATGTGAATGGTCTGAAGTCTAGTGAGAAAATGACAACTGAATGCTAATACCCTTTATATAGTCCAGTCCTGTCTTTAATTTTAATAAGGTAACATATGTAACAGGTTGTTACAGGATAACACCAAATTTTCGAAGCTAAAGCCTAACATCACTTATTTGACACAGCTTTATGTGTATTTCAAGATAGGATATGTCGGCAAAAGTGCATTCTGTGGGTGGGGCATTTGATTGTGACCCTCAGGCTTGCTGCCTAGATGTCATTTATCTTGATATTATATGCACATACATGTTATATACGCTACTAGCTATAAGTTATGATACACACTCCCTTCTGTGGGCGAAGCATTTGATTGTGACCCATAGGCTTGCTACCTAGATGTCGTTTACTATGATATGTATGGACATACATGTTATATACGTTACTATCTACAGTACTATCTACAAGATATAATTCACACACTCAAACACAATACATGATGGTTAAATACAACCTGAAATTCACACATTTGTCAAGCCAATGAAACAGTATTGTACGCATGTATAGTTAATATCCTGTAACCCAGTGTTTGTTTTGATAGGTGTTTTATAATACAAATGTGATTTTTGTTTATTATTTATGTTCCTTACAGAACTGTGTTCTACAAAGCTGTTTGTTTTCTTATAAAAGAGTTGTAAATACACTGTACCTAGATAAATCAATAAAAAAAGATGTATAATTCACATGCACGAAAACGAAACTGTTTCTTGTGTCGTCTTAAAACTAGGTGCATTGTTTACAAAAAGTAATGTAAGTTACATGTCTGACTGACCAAATGTTTCAAAATTTGCTTTAATTATATTATGTTTTAAGCATATGAACACAAAACAGTAATTTATTATTCTGTAAAATTGATCAATAGTAAATTATTATTCACATAATGCCCTTTTATACTTTATTACGGCCCATTACCTTTTCTCATTAATATGCTCACTGCTCTTAAAGGATCTCAGTTTTATTCTTATTTATTGCAATCAAAGTGGTGGCATACTTTAAGGATCTCAGTTTTAATTTAATTAACATATCTATTATGAATATCACAATTTGACATTGTCCTGTTAGTGATTTAGTATTTGGTGTAAACAAAAATGCTCATTCATTTCTGATAATTATACATGTGCCTCTTTGTTAAAACATTATGAATCAAATTAGCGTTGTTTACTAACTACTTGTGTAATGCTAGTATATTTAGAATCACAATCATACATGTTGCTTCATATTAAATCAGTTTTATAGATCAAGTTTGCCTCTAGAGAATAAGCAACATTTTAATATTACAACGTTATATATACGAGAACATGAAAAAAATACACGTGTCCTTCTAAATTTACACTGCAAGCAATGAGTTCCAATAACAAAATTTGATTTCAACATGACATGTATAAAGCTGGCATACATTGTATAAAGCTGGCATCAAAACTTCTATTGTGGCATATACTAATTTATCATGTATGTAACATACATGCCCGAATTGAACTTCACAGCCTGTGAATTCAATTTTGTATGGAAAAATATCTTTCTAGAGCTAAAATATCTTGAATCACAATCATAGCTTCATATTAAATCAATTGTATAGGTCAAATTGGCCTCCAGGGTTTAAATAACATTGTTACATTACAAAAAGAAATATAAATAACTTTGGTGTTATGCCGTCAAAATGTTATACACATCTAGCTTATGAAACTAATACATGTGTCCTTCTAACTTTGTATTGCAGGCAATGGGTTTCAATAATAAAATCTATTTTAACATATACAAGGCTGACAGTCAAAACATATTCATTTATTATGAATGTTACATATGTGACTGAATTGAATTATATATCTAATATGGAAAGCCATCCTTCTATTCAATGTTCATGTACACTGCATTTGTAATGAAATTTAAACCAATCTTGTAACTTAAATAATTAAACGTTCTTGCATAGTAGACCTACATGTATATTAATGTCATTTTTGTCTGATTCCAATATAATGTTTGCAATCTTAAATTGGCCAAAAGATTAAAAAATTCAAATGCAATCAATTTGTTTGATAAATCTATTAATTTAGTGACAGAACAGTACAATGATAGCCTTATATCAATCACAGATCTTTAATTTAGATTGTTAAAATTAATATGCAAAGGGAGATGCTTTTTCAGCTGCCATATAGAAAGATGTAACATACGTAACATCTCAGAGCAGAAATTTTTTTAAGTCAGATTGGAAACATTGATTTATTATGTGTACAATAAAATATGACAAGAGTGTTGATTTTTCTGACCTTAAACAAACAAATTAAGTATTGTGTGTTTTCACTGCACAAAAACATGAAGTTTGCGGGTTACACATATTACAAGCCGTTTACAGACTTATGACCACAGATAACTTAGTAAAACATGGTTTTCTAAGCACCCTAGATGTATGCCTGATGCATGGTACCAATGAAACTTTTCTTCCTAGGGGGGGAAACGGGACGATTTATTTTCGGTTTGGCTCGTAGACCATGTCTAGGAGCCAATCTGAGATATGTGGGTTATTTTTGAAGTTCGTTTCCCCCCCTAGGAAGAAAAACTTGGTTACTGTCAGTGGTCAGGGGCATGCCTCTGGTATTAAGAAAAGCATGTTTTACTAAGTTCTCTGTGGTCATAAGTCTGTAAACGGCTTGTAACCTACGTAACCCGCGAACCTTGTGTTTTCATGCAGTGAAAGCACACCATACTTGTTTTGTTTTTAAAAGTCATGGAAAAACACCACTCTTGTCATGGTTTATTGTACACTTAATAAATCAATGTTTCCAACCAGATTTGAAAGTTTTGCTGTCCAGAGTTGTTACATATGTTACATTTTTCCAATATGGCAGCTGAAATAAGCATCTCCATTTGCATATTATTTCTTTTCAATCTTAATTGAAGATCTGTGATTGATATATGGCTATCATTGCACTGTTCTATCATTAGATAGATTTATCCAACAAATTGTTTGCAATTGATTTTTTTATTTATGGCCAATGTAAGATGCAAACAATATATTGGAATCAGACAAAAATGACCAAAAATGTAGTACATGTAGGTCCAGTAATACAAGTAAGGTATAAGATTGGTATAATAACGAATGCAGTGTACATGCAATTGGGAAAAAAAACTTTCCATATATGATTGAATTTACAGGCTGTGAACTTCATTTCGGTCACGTATGTAACATACGTGATAAATGATTGTGTGCCATTATAGAAGTTTTGGACTGTCACTGTTAATTATTTTGAAATCAAATTTGGTTATTGAGGCTCATTGCTTGCATCGCAAACTTAGGAAAGACACTTTTTTCCATGTGCTAGATGTGTATAATGTTTATACGGTGTAACACCCAAGTTGTTTATATTTCTGTTGTAATTTTACAAAGTTACGTATAGCAAAGAGGCCACTTTGACCTAAAGAATTGATTTAATATGAAGCTTTGATTATGATTCAACATATTTTAGCATAAGAATGATAATTTTCCCATACATAATCAAATTCAAAGACTGTTAGTTTCAATTCGGGCACACATGATAAATTACTGTATGGCGCCACAATAAAAATTTTGATTGTCAGATGAGCTGATATAGAAGTGAGGTGGTCACAGTGATAGTTTTAACAGAACTAATAAAATGCAGAGGGCTAAAAGAACATCAAAATGATATCAAATTGGGTGACCACAAAGTCATCCGACATAAGACTCGTTATTGGAAAATTTGAACCAGTGTAGCGGTACCGCCTTGGAAAAAATAAGTTGGTCTATGTAACAGACTGATAGAGGCTACTACTGCTTAAACGCACATAGAACAAATATCACTAATTAGACATAGCTTCAGTTGTTTTTAAGATAGGCCTTATTTGATAAGGATTTGTAGGGATTTGGGTCTTTTGTCATTCGGCTATGTACATGGTATATTGTCTTTCATTATCCATAACATGCACATTAATGTTACATATGTTACACTCCGGAGAAACAGCTTTGAACTTAGATACATCTATGTAGTTACAGACTTTCAGAGGTTTGGTTCATAATGATATAAGCAATAAATTATGAAACGTTTAAGTATAAACCCGAGTAGTAAGTATTTTACATGCTTCACATGCATAGCAATACAATATTTGAGCGACATATGGAACTGGGGTTTGGGTTACTTAATGCATTGCTTATTTAAGATAATGTATAACACACTTGGAGTAAGCGTTGTTTTTCTATCTAAGCTTATGACAATAAATCTAATAGATTTGATAGAATGGAGCAACAATAAAAAAGTAAATAATACCACTCAAAACTATTATTTTCAAAAGGTAGTTTAATTTACGTAACACACATTCATTACAGACAGTGGGTGTCAAAGATTTGTTTTAACAACTTTGATTGGTAGAATAGGCATGGAACATGCAGACAATATGAAGAAGTTGAGTAAAATGATTAAGAATTAACATTTCTGTAGTCAAGACATCATATGACAGGGTTTCTGTGCCGGGGGGGGGGGGGCAAAATACAAGTAAAACACAGGTAATCAATTATTGATTTTTTGGTGACAGGAATAAGCCAATCACATTACTGTATTAAGGACTATATATCATCTTTTGGCTGAAATTTGATGTGAATGGTCTGAAGTCTAGTGAGAAAATGACAACTGAATGCTAATCCCCTTTATATAGTCCAGTCCTGTCTTTAATTTTAATAAGGTAACATATGTAACAGGTTGTTACAGGATAACACCAAATTTTCGAAGCTAAAGCCTAACATCACTTATTTGACACAGCTTTATGTGTATTTCAAGATAGGATATGTCGGCAAAAGTGCATTCTGTGGGTGGGGCATTTGATTGTGACCCTCAGGCTTGCTGCCTAGATGTCATTTATCTTGATATTATATGCACATACATGTTATATACGCTACTAGCTATAAGTTATGATACACACTCCCTTCTGTGGGCGAAGCATTTGATTGTGACCCATAGGCTTGCTACCTAGATGTCGTTTACTATGATATGTATGGACATACATGTTATATACGTTACTATCTACAGTACTATCTACAAGATATAATTCACACACTCAAACACAATACATGATGGTTAAATACAACCTGAAATTCACACATTTGTCAAGCCAATGAAACAGTATTGTACGCATGTATAGTTAATATCCTGTAACCCAGTGTTTGTTTTGATAGGTGTTTTATAATACAAATGTGATTTTTGTTTATTATTTATGTTCCTTACAGAACTGTGTTCTACAAAGCTGTTTGTTTTCTTATAAAAGAGTTGTAAATACACTGTACCTAGATAAATCAATAAAAAAAGATGTATAATTCACATGCACGAAAACGAAACTGTTTCTTGTGTCGTCTTAAAACTAGGTGCATTGTTTACAAAAAGTAATGTAAGTTACATGTCTGACTGACCAAATGTTTCAAAATTTGCTTTAATTATATTATGTTTTAAGCATATGAACACAAAACAGTAATTTATTATTCTGTAAAATTGATCAATAGTAAATTATTATTCACATAATGCCCTTTTATACTTTATTACGGCCCATTACCTTTTCTCATTAATATGCTCACTGCTCTTAAAGGATCTCAGTTTTATTCTTATTTATTGCAATCAAAGTGGTGGCATACTTTAAGGATCTCAGTTTTAATTTAATTAACATATCTATTATGAATATCACAATTTGACATTGTCCTGTTAGTGATTTAGTATTTGGTGTAAACAAAAATGCTCATTCATTTCTGATAATTATACATGTGCCTCTTTGTTAAAACATTATGAATCAAATTAGCGTTGTTTACTAACTACTTGTGTAATGATAGTATATTTAGAATCACAATCATACATGTTGCTTCATATTAAATCAGTTTTATAGATCAAGTTTGCCTCTAGAGAATAAGCAACATTTTAATATTACAACGTTATATATACGAGAACATGAAAAAAATACACGTGTCCTTCTAAATTTACACTGCAAGCAATGAGTTCCAATAACAAAATTTGATTTCAACATGACATGTATAAAGCTGGCATACATTGTATAAAGCTGGCATCAAAACTTCTATTGTGGCATATACTAATTTATCATGTATGTAACATACATGCCCGAATTGAACTTCACAGCCTGTGAATTCAATTTTGTATGGAAAAATATCTTTCTAGAGCTAAAATATCTTGAATCACAATCATAGCTTCATATTAAATCAATTGTATAGGTCAAATTGGCCTCCAGGGTTTAAATAACATTGTTACATTACAAAAAGAAATATAAATAACTTTGGTGTTATGCCGTCAAAATGTTATACACATCTAGCTTATGAAACTAATACATGTGTCCTTCTAACTTTGTATTGCAGGCAATGGGTTTCAATAATAAAATCTATTTTAACATATACAAGGCTGACAGTCAAAACATATTCATTTATTATGAATGTTACATATGTGACTGAATTGAATTATATATCTAATATGGAAAGCCATCCTTCTATTCAATGTTCATGTACACTGCATTTGTAATGAAATTTAAACCAATCTTGTAACTTAAATAATTAAACGTTCTTGCATAGTAGACCTACATGTATATTAATGTCATTTTTGTCTGATTCCAATATAATGTTTGCAATCTTAAATTGGCCAAAAGATTAAAAAATTCAAATGCAATCAATTTGTTTGATAAATCTATTAATTTAGTGACAGAACAGTACAATGATAGCCTTATATCAATCACAGATCTTTAATTTAGATTGTTAAAATTAATATGCAAAGGGAGATGCTTTTTCAGCTGCCATATAGAAAGATGTAACATACGTAACATCTCAGAGCAGAAATTTTTTTAAGTCAGATTGGAAACATTGATTTATTATGTGTACAATAAAATATGACAAGAGTGTTGATTTTTCTGACCTTAAACAAACAAATTAAGTATTGTGTGTTTTCACTGCACAAAAACATGAAGTTTGCGGGTTACACATATTACAAGCCGTTTACAGACTTATGACCACAGATAACTTAGTAAATCATGGTTTTCTAAGCACCCTAGATGTATGCCTGATGCATGGTACCAATGAAACTTTTCTTCCTAGGGGGGGAAACGGGACGATTTTTTTTCGGTTTGGCTCCTAGACCACTTGTCTGATATTGATTGGATGAGATAAACCGCCGGCCCACTTGATCCTTGATGAGCAGTCTGTATACAGATCTTTCAATAAAAGCCAGTCATCACCCTGGACACCATCTAGGTACAGTCGTCTAAGGAGTGAACTGTGGTCAACCACATCGAAAGCCTTTTTGGTATCGAGTGTGGTTATCCAGAGGTCCTGTTTGTTGTTTGCCGATTCCAGGATACACTCAGTGAGAATGACTGCAGCATTTAAAGATGAACAACCTTCTGTGAATCCACGTTGTAGACGAGATTGGGTAGTAGAGAAGATTTCATTATGCCTGGCATTCATGATGTGCTCTAAGATCTTCAGGAGTACTGGGGTCACTGTGATGCCTCTATAGTTACCTGGATCAGAATTATCTCCCTTCTTGTATATAGGGGTGAGGGTTCCCTCCTTCAGAATGGCGGATACCTTCTTTGTACTGATAATGTAGTTCAGGAATGCTGTTAGGAAGCTTATTAGGTCACATCCTCCCAGTTTTGAATGCACACTGGTTAAACCAATCACATTTACTGCCTTGTTGTTGTTGAGTATCTTCATAGCCTTGGCAACTTCCTTTTCTCTTATTGTTGCGATTGGCCTGTCTTCTGCCAGACAAAGCAATGATATGGCATCAATGTCAAGGTCGATCATCTCCTTGTACTCCTTGTCAAATTTTTCAATCTCGAGTGGTGTGGCTAATTTCTGGAAGTGGGTCGCCCATCCATCACGGATTTCCTCGTCTGTCTCACAAGTTTTACCATCTTCAACTAAACTCTGCAGTTGAGCATTGGAGGACTTGCGCTGTCTATTAATGAGCTTGAAGAAAGTTTTTGATGAGCCATCTGCACTCATTATTTCTTCTACTCTTGCATTCCTCTGGTTGGCTGACTCTAACCGCTGTACCTTCCTAAGCCCCTGTTTAGTCTCAACCATTCTGCTTCCAAAGGATCTAACAATTAATTTTATTTGCTATTACTGCAGCTGGTGTTGTGCCGTGTGGCGGCCCTAAAAAGTCTCCCCGTACATCATCCATAATGCAGATTATATTTTTCTTTTGATCCTTTGGAATCAGTGAATATATTTGGAGTATTTGAAATATATTGCAAGTTAAGAATCATCTTCTTAACAGTATTCTGATTATTTGGCCCCTTTTGGAATACGAGTCGTTGATTTAGACTACACAGATGTAAATTCTTGAAATTGCAGCAAAATGTCTGGCTTTCGCTGCCAGTTTTGTAAAGGGTCACTGATGAAGGTTCATTACCCGAAATTGTACAATATGGCCCATCTTCTCGCTTTGAATGTTTACTGCTTCCAAGGGATCTAACAATTAATTTTATTTGCTATTACTGCAGCTGGTGTTGTGCCGTGTGGCGGCCCTAAAAAGTCTCCCCGTACATCATCCATAGTACAGATTATATTTTTCTTTTGATCCTTTGGAATCAGTGAATATATTTGGAGTATTTGAAATATATTGCAAGTTAAGAATCATCTTCTTAACAGTATTCTGATTATTTGGCCCCCTTTGGAATACGAGTCGTTGATTTAGACTACACAGATGTAAATTCTTGAAATTGCAGCAAAATGTCTGGCTTTCGCTGCCAGTTTTGTAAAGGGTCACTGATGAAGGTTCATTACCCGAAATTGTACAATATGGCCCATCTTCTCGCTTTGAATGTTTACTGCTTCCAAAGGATCTAACAATTAATTTTATTATCTTCCTTAAAGGGTGTGTAGGATCTTCCGGCTCACCAGCTTTGCGCCACTCCCACCACATTAATCGACTGTGCTTCATGCCTTCTTGCATTTTCTGAGTCCAGCATCTCCTCTGTTTCTTGATTTTCAAACTAGGTTTGTAGTTAGGAATTCCCTCACAAGTAGCCTTCTTCAAAATACTGTTCGGGTGAGCAAGTGGTTGCAGAATGACAGTGATGGAAGAAAGGCATCAAACTGCAGCAGATTCTGTTTGATTGACCTCTTATAAGCCGCCTTATCACACTTATCTACAGCTCGACTATGCGATGAATGTGTGGGAAACCGTTTCTCAATATCCGGTAGTTGAAAATTAAATAACCAGTGCTCTTGTAGAGCTAAAATGTCATATGTGTTGAGTAGCTCATATATAAAAGCATCATTGGTCTCTATGTTTTTAACATTAAGTGTCCCGATAATCATAGGCTTTTCCTTTTCGCAGTGTTCTCGGAGGCCCGACCTGCTCCTAAAAAAGGTTTCTCACTTTTTGTCTCTGCCATACTTGTATTTTCTGGTTCCTTATTGCTTTCTTTATGCATCACTCTAGGAGAATAGGGAGCCTCAGTCACTGTTCCACTCCCCTCTGTGGGGAGGACCATTCCTTCTTGATCTGCGACTGGATCTTTAGAAAGTCTACGAGTTTCAGTTAGATGGTCTTCTGCATCACTGCATACCAGCACTTGTGGTGCAGGACCACTTGGGTGTACTTCGAAGGGACATGCCTGTACTTCAGTCTGGTTTGTAAGGTCTATAATGCTGGGGACATTGTTATCCCTGTGGGACGTCAGATTTTGGTTCTGCTCCATTTTCCTATCCGTATATGCTGTAGTGCTTTGTTGATGAACACGCGACCTTTCGGATTGGCGCGAAGTCATACTTGGTTCCCCGCCCGCATAATTTTGATGTACTACCCTTACACCAATCCCATTATGAACCCCTGTTACCCTTTGCCCCGCCCTATGCATATTTGGCATTGACTGTTGGGGATTGCGTAAAACCGAAGGTCCCATTTGTGGCAGGTTACTGAAATTGGGTGTTTGGGGAAATTGGGGGGGAGGGTAATTTGGAAAACCAGGTCCATACGGGGGGACTATCAGTGGACTATTGATGTGCATATTCATAAACATAGGTCTCTGTACATGAAGATACGGACCAACCTGTGGGATAGCATATGACGGGTAGGGGTTTTGAGTATATGGTATTTGACCACCCACAGGCCATTGCCCATACATACCAAAGTAAGAAAGGTTAATAGATATTCCCAGTAAATCCTATGGGATACATATTCCTGACCTGGTTATGTAAGTTCATAGTCTGTTCAATATTTTGTATTCTGGCCCTAATTTGTTCCAGTTCTATGCTCTTTAGGTTCTCCTTAATGTCCCGGAGGTCTATCTCTGGCCTCATCTGGGGTATCCCTATATTACTTGGATTCCCTGTATCACGGGGAAAACCAGGAAGGGGCTGGTCAATCTGAGTTTTGATTGTGGACAAGTTTGTATTTAGGTCCTGCCTTAAGATCCGATTTGTATTTTCAAGCTCACCAACTTTGCGCTCCAGGTTACTGATAAGAGACCGTGCAAGCTTTAATTGCTCATCTTGTTCATCTTTAGATTTAGACTTATCTATCTTTTTGGATTGTTTTGAATTTTGTTTACCTGGCTTCCCACATGCCCCACCCTATGAATCAAACTGCCCCCTTACATTACTGTCTTGGGTTGGCTCAGAGTCAGCGCCTGGACCATTCAGATCTGTCTGTGCCCTACATGGTTTATGTTGTTTTTCCTGAGGATCTTTTACATTTGGAACAGCCTTTACCTGCACTCCTGGGGATTCTACATTCAGAGGATGGCCACTGATAACCTTATCATTGGCTTTACCAGCGACAACCCTACCAGTAGCATCCTTACCAACCAAACCTGCACCCGAGTAGGATTGCGGCATATGCGAACTTGTTTTATGGCCCATGATGTCTGGTCTATTTCTATCAATACCAGTAAGCCCATTCACCGCTTCTGTGGTGGGCTTTATACTAGGGGTGCAGCTCTGTTTGGCAAAATCACCCGAAGATTGCTTCTGGGTTACATTAAAAAAACTCTGGAGTGCATGCAACAGAATTGGGCATAATGCCAGGTTGAGGTCCTGAGGAAGTGTGAGTTTCAGAATGGTCGATGCTGCAATCGAGTGTTTTTGGATGGGTAATCTCATCAGACTCACATATATCCGGACGTGTGAACAAAATTGAGTCATTAAGCAACTGACATTGATTTTCGTAGCTACAGGAGATGCACATGTATTGCATATCTGTATCCCGAAATCTATCAATGTCACTACCAGTCAGAGACTCACACGGAAAATGATACCATTTTAGGCACCGGTCACAGCAAATACCATCTTCAACCCCCTCATCACACATGTGGCATATCTCATTCTGATCAGCAGGATTGGACTCTATAGCCCTAGCGCAGTCACTCTGGGCATTTACAGAACTAACAAGGGGGTCATTTACAGGTACCCTAACCTCAGTTTCAAGATTTGAGGGTCTAGATTTTAAACAGGCTTTCTCAATAGTTTTGAGACCTTCTATAATGCTAGAGCGAAGCTCTTGATCAAGCAAACTGACATTCACATTTGCTAGAATTGAATCTGTTATCTTTAGATGTTCATTGTTAAAGGAATTTACTTCCCTCCCATTCACCATAATCTTGGACTTAGTATGGTATAAATTAATTGTATACTTCAAACTACTGTCAGATTTATCCAAAACCCTTATGAGGTTTTCCACACATGCATTACTTTTATCTACACTATCTTTGGACTCAATTTTCAAATTCAGTGGGTCATGACTCTGTAGGGTTTCAAAGTGTTCTATCAGGGCAACTCTATAGAGCTCATACATTGCAGCAGAGAAGTTAAAAATTTGATTTCCTCCCCTATAGGAAGACTTGACCTTGTAGTCTAGGTCACATGCATTCAATTTCTTTTTAAAGGCTTTCTGTAGGTTTAAAACATAGCCCCTTCTGTATGGATCTTGATTTTGCTCATTTTGCTCTTCCGAGCTTTGTACAGCCAGCCTTTGCAAGTTTCTGGCACTACGCCTAATGTGCTCCCCCTTGACCATGATGACTCACAATATTTAAAAATTCAATTAGATTCAATTAAAAGGATTAAAAGGTTTAAAAAAATGGAATCACAATTATACTTTAAAAATGAAATATAAAACTGCAGCTAGTTCATTCAAACATCATTAGAAACAATTAAGAATATAAGATTGTTTGCATAAGACTCTAAGATTTCTAAGATTAAAAATTGGGCACTTAAAAGTTTATTCTGATAAAAAATTCACTTATCGCACTTCAGTTCTGGATATAAATGTTCCTAGACTGGACAGCAAACATTGGTAGACTAAAGCAGGAAACAGTCTTGTTTTGCTTAATGACACAGCAGTCTCTCTATCTGACTAAGGTGAAACAGACGCCCTCTTATATCACCACTATCAGCCCCTTCGTATAAAGACGTTCTGTAATTCTGCAAAGCAGTGCTTTCCGGAACGCGGGGGTTGCTTATGTTTTGGGTTGGACGACAAAATTTTTCTGAGTCCAAAGCGTAGAAAAATTGCTCAAATTCTAGCATTTGATTCCGAATTCACTTGGAATTTTGATTATGCTAGATGTATTCACCCTCTATAGACCTTTCAGGAATAAAAGCCTTCATAAAAGTTAAAAGTTTTCTAAAAGTTTATGAAATTTCAAAATGGCGGCTCCTTTGTCCTTGAGAATGATGCAACTCAAAAATTTCAAACTTTCACTTTTTTTACATTTCTCAGAGCGACTTTACCACCAGTAGTTTCTCAGTTCACCAGTATTTACACTATATACAGTTTACAACTTCTTTTCCATCACCAACTAAAATTACAACACATAAAATTGTGAAAACTAAGAGCTCAGTAAAATTGCGTGTGTTTCCTCCACCAGTGCCCGAAAAGCAGTCATATACCCTGATCGACTGCTCTCCCTCAATTACGCGTTTTGTCACATAAAGCGCTTACTAAAAACTAGTGAACCCGTCTATAGGGACTAGACATTTCACCGCAATCAATTTAATTTATCAATTGTTGACACTCCCCGACAAATAGCGGTAAATATCTAGCAAGCAGTCTCGATCGTGGTGACTGCTTATCATAGCGCATCTAGGTTTACATCGTATATACCCTGACGAGGGGTACAGAAACTCTGTACGGCTGACTTTTAGTCCATCACATCGCACTATGGGTCTGTTTCTGGTAGTGTGGCTGCAGGTCAAAATTCAGAACTCGGTCACAAATTGACTACACTGCAAAATGCTTTTCTACAAATCGACATATTGATTGTAATCGTGTTCCCTTTAGTATTGGCTTTGATTCCATAACATCAAAATTTTTTATCATTGCCTTGATTAACAGATACACACACTGGTCAAGCTTCATTACAAGAAACGACATTCATGTATAGGAAACGAAACTGAAATGTATGAGAATCGAAATTAATGACGAACCAGAGAATCAACAACACTGAAATCTACAGCAAAAGGGAATCTCTTAAAACAAACGGCTGCTGACCTTTTCATTGTTTTTTTTTAAAGAAGCCAACTTGTTTAACTCATCTGCGTTCACATTTTCAAAGATCTGTATATAAAAAATCCAGGTCACATGACCAAGATGTCCATATATGGTAAAAACCTCAACTACTTTTCTTTCGTCAAGTGACTTTACTTGTTAACTCTCATGTGAGCGATTGTTGCCCTTGGGCTACTTTTATTTAATAGAACCGAGAAGGCTCGTTGATTTGCCAATGATGTCCACGGTAGCGCTACTGTTCTATCCCGGGATAACCTGGGTGAAACGGGGAAGCTAAACCGGGGTTGTGAAAGCAGGAATTTAATGGGTATCTCTAGAGGCGATGAAGCTTGGTTTAAGGTTTTATGTTACTCATAAAAAAGAACTAGAATTGAAAATCAGGTTGATAAAAATCCAGTGCCGTAGAACAAAGCATAAACGTTGTAAGTGCATTCAGCATATCGTGCCATCCAGGATTATTTTGCGTAATGACCCGCATCTCAAAAGGTAAGTCTAATAGCAACTATATGTATATTCCTCGCCATTGTCATGAAGGCCTCGTCACACTTTTAAGCGAAAATACCACCACGTAGTCTTGCGTAGACTAGCGTTTTATTGCGTAAAGGAATTCTTGATTGCCGTATTTCCCTTTCAACAGATAACACCCGACATGACCGTAGCTGTTGCCTGGACGTAAAGCAATGAATAAAACAGAAAGAAACTAGTTTTCTCAATTCTTCACAAGTCTACTTCCAGAGATTTTCGCTTATGTGTGACGAGGCTTGAAGGAAACAAAGATATCTCCATCGAGTAGAAATATTGACACAGGTTACAAAGGATCCCGATTTTTTTCTGTTTCAAAATGGAGTTATTTAGAAATTAAATGACAAAAGACGGAGAAGTCAGTTTTATAAAGCGAAATTAATAACAATCTACGGGCGTCAAATAAGAAACTAATATGGTATCTAGGCGTTTTTGTCCTTCCATTTGAGATGTAGTCGTTGGATATCTTTAAAATCAAGGTTCTGTTCAAAATTTTTAACCATGTACATTATTTAATTTTGCTATATATACATTCTAAACATTTTTGCCCTTTCCAACAATGTTAGTTTTCAAGATGTCGGCTCTTCAAGTTTTATATGTAATAAATTGCTTTAACATCCACTTTTTTGACATGGGGGAAATTTGTGCAGAATTCAAAAGTTAGGAACACTATCATTTAAAGACGCGTCACAAACCTAGCAACAAATTTTCAAAATCTGATAGACTCTTTCCTTCCTTATTCGCTACGGCATATTTTTCCTTTTTCCTTTCAAAATTCATGTTTTGTTCTTATATTACAACTTCGAAATATTTTGCAGGGCATTTAATTGCAGCACTGTAAAACTACTGTCTAAACACCATCTTCCAGAAACTGCATATTTCAAAATCTCACTTTTCTGAAAGACCTCAAGAAAATTATGACAATGTCATCATTTTGCATTCCATAAGTCTTAAAAAGTGCTACAAACATTTCGAAAATCGGTTAACAAATAAAGATTTTATGCCAGAAAAAAAAATTGGATAGAGCTTTTTCCATTATAATAAGAGCTGTCGCAGGACAGCGTAGCTCGCCTGACTTGTGCTTTGCCACTAAATCTGTTAAAATCTATGATCCATGACCTTGACCTCAAGGTCACTCAGGTGGGTCATGATCTTCAGACCAATATCTACCAAAATGAAAAGTATCAACTTGATCTATCTACATGTTCAAGAGATATAGACATATAAAAACATTAACCAAAACTTTAACACAAAATTTCCAAGTCCGTGACCTTGACCTCAAGGTCATCGAGGTGAGTTGTGATGGTACAGCATAAAACCTGAGACCAATATCTATCAACATGGAAAGTATCAACTTTATCCATCAACATGTTCAAGAGATATAGACTTATAGAAACATTAACCAAAACTTTAACACAAAATTTCCAAGTCCGTGACCTTGACCTCAAGGTCACCCAGGGTGGGTCATGGTGGTACTGCGTAAAACTTCAGACCAATATCTACCAACATGCAAAGTATCAACTCGATCCATCAACATGGTCAAGAGATATAGACTTACAAAAACTTTAACCAAAAACTTAAACACAAAATTTCTAAGTCTGTGACCTTGATCTCAAGGTCACCCAGGGTAGGTCATGATGGTACTGCGCAAAACTTCAGACCAATATCTACCAACATGCAAAGTATCAACTTGATCCATCGACATGGTCAAGAGATATAGACTTATAAAAAACTTTAACCGAAAGTGTGACGCGGACGCGGTGGTGGACGCGGACGCGGACGTACACGTAAACGCGGACGACCGGGGTGACAACAATAACTCTATGCACTTCGTGCAGGCGAACTAAAAATGTCAGCAACGGAAGAAACTATTTTCCCGGAAAAACTCTTTATTGATTATTTTTTATTTTAAATGCACCAAACCAAAAAAAATTTGTATTGTATGCATAGCTGAGCACCAAAGTCTTAAAATTATTCCACAGATTCGCTTGATTTTCAATTTTCACATGTATGGATTATCTCCCTTGCACATGCAAAAGGCGTAGCCAACTATGAGCGATAGTCAAGCTCGCTTACCTGTACCTGTACTTCTTTGAGACTTGTATAGAACTTAATAGGGACATATTAATTATCGTCTAATTAAAGAAACTTGAATTAACTTACAATATTTTTGCTGGTAGCTTTACAATCTTCATTCTTTTACAAACAAAATGGTATATTTTTCATATTTCTAGTATTAAAATTACTACTCCCCAATTAGGATTTTGTATGACCATGTTGAAAATGATTAAACATATAGGGAAAAGTACCAACTTTTCAATGAACATGCATATTTAAACACAAAAAATACATGTTTTTAGAAAAACTAGAATATTTTTGCTGGTGGCAACGAAATGCGGGGGTAGTTATGAGTTATCTGATATTTCTTTTATTGAAATAAATTTATATTTACTACTCCCAAATGCCGTTTTTGTAACACTGGTGATGTATTTTTCCTATAATTTTCTTACATGAGAACCATTCTACAATTTACTAAACCAGTCTAAGGTAAACAGATTAACAGGCACCTGGATTTGCACAAAGTTTATCCCTTCGGGCAGATCAATGATTTATGACTGTTGTGATTTCTGTTGACAACATAAAATATTAATTTTGCAGATACAATTAGAAGCAGATTAGTGTTACATGATTCTGTATTAGATGAATGTAAAAGTCTTTGAAAAATGTACTTATACTTATACATCATGCAATGCATATCATCAATTTTCCTGAACATGAATTGTTTGCTGATGATACGCTTCAATGACAATACCTAAAATAGAAAAAAAAATAGTTATAAAAAACATCAGGATAACAAGTCTATGCAATGAGTACCCCCTTAAACCCCACTATTATATAGTAAAACTTGGGAATGCAGCCTGGGTATACCTATTTTTCTTATTTTTGCTCCAAAACATAGCTTGTGTGTACTCGTTAGAACCGCCTCGGCGAGTACCCACAATCTATGTTTTGAGCAAAAATATGAAGAAAAAAAAAACAAAACATTTTCTGATTAAATTTTTCGATTTTTACAGGTAAAAAAATCTCTGTATATTGCATGGGCAAGTTTTCATAATAGAAAGAGAAATCTCCGTCAGGCTTGTATGTGGAGATTAAAGTACGAAACTATAATCTGTTTAACACCTCTCTGGTGGTGAAAAAACATTGTTCTTTACTTGCTTTGACAGTTTGAGCATACGATAATCAAACTTTAAGCCGTAACGTAAGAAAATCTGTCTTTCAAGATTCTGATCATGTTTAAACACAAACAATACTTTGAAGCCAATGATGAGTGGGGGGGAGGGGGGGGGCAGGACCCTTTTCTGTGACGTGTGATTGGCCTTTTTTAATGTCTGTGATTTGTTAAAATTTAACTCTGTGATTTGTGACAGAGGTATTCTCTGTGATGTGTGAAACACAAATTTAAATCCCTGTGATCTGTGATTTGTAAATTTTCAAGTCTGTGAATTGTGATTATCATCATTCCTTGTGATTGTAAAACCAATGGTCTAAAAGTACATTAAAATCGCATACATGGACCTCCAGAATTATAAAATTTTCTCGGGGGACCTCCGAACCCCCTTTTAACAATAAGAATACCCCATCTCATACCCTTTGCAACCTGGCACTCATGATCACTCATGAAATTACTTTAACATTTTGTGGCCGACAGGTCTGGTGACTAACAGAAATAAAGCTATGCATAGAATTACCATTTTCATTTTGAAGTTTAAAACTGTTAATATACTGACCAACACCAGAATAAAATATTGATGCATATCATACTAAAGTTTAAAATAGATGTTTTTGTTATACTTTTTAGGCAGTTAGTAAAATGATTCCATTTTCCTCTGCACCACCGTGACTGAAAGAGTCTCTACCATACATGTAATGTAAGGTATTCTTATTTTACAAGTACCTGTGAAATAATGAGTTAAAATGACACCTTCCTGTTGATACGAATAGTAAATGTTTTAGTAACTGAGAAGTTATATGCTGTAAATCAGTCAATACAGTGCAAAACATTGGCTAAATTGCCGAATTCTCTGTGATTACGAAAATTCATTGTCTGTGATTTGTGAAATCATCATTTAAAAACTCTGTGATTTGTGATTTTGTGTTTTAAATTTCTGTGATCTGTGACCAGACCCCCCCCCCCCCAATGATGTTGGCTAGTCAGTGGTTTGAAATTTCAAAGTTATGCTAAACGCATCTTAACAGTCCAACAGCGCATTTTGATAAACCAGAGATATATACATATTCATCTTTATCTCCGGATAAACTGAGAGTTTGATTTCATCAGAGACATCTCGGATCCAAAATAACCGATATTATTGGATCCGAGGAGACATTATACAGATACAGTTCATCTTTATCTCAGATTTCATGTAAATTTACAGTACATGCAATAAACGCAGACTTCTATTTGTAATGCGTTTATCAACATTGTGTTCGCACTTTCTTTTTGCTATCAAAGAATTAAACAGAAAAAAATATCTTTGCTATAAAGAGAGAGAGAGAATAAAATAAATAAATCAAAGTTTTTTTCCCCAAAGACGCTTCCCATATCATAACAACTGCGCAAAATTCTTATACAAAGCCCATTTGCCAGACCACATAGATCAGATTTTGCAAAAATATACTTGCAAACAAACACGATAAATCTCTCTGGCAACACTCGAACTGGCCTTAATCCCTAATAATCTTTACCCGTGGGCACAATGATATGGATTCTTCCTGTGATAAAAATCAATCAAGCAGGATAACTCTATGTGCTTAGCGGCTAGGTGAGAAAATTGGATTATGTCTCTTAGTAGCGCCTTACCTGGAGAAAATTTCATAGTCCCAGACGCCTATTCAAAATAATTTTTGGGCATACTTATTTTACTAGTAAACCGATTTTCAAAATATTTGCAGCACTTTTTACGACTTTTGGGTTGCAAAAACATGACGTACCCGTTGTCATATTTTTCTAAAGCGAGATTTTGAAAAATGTAGTTTCTAAAAGATGGTGTTCAGACAGTAGAATACGCTGACATTTTGGCGAGATGTACAGGGTGTTAAAAAGTTCGTTTCGCGGTTTACCACTTGGAACGATCAGTAATATAAAATGACCTGGGGGGGGGGCTTAAACCGGTTTTACAGGCGCCTAACCTCACCCTCTGCTTCCGCAGTGGTTCACAACATTTAGTTGGTTGTTCGGTCCTCGTGGTGAATCTCTAACTAGTCAATGAATCATGAAGGACAAATTAATAAATCATGATAATCACCCTGATGAATCCAAAACGAGGACTCAACAGATTCAGTAAGCTGCCCGACGATGGAGATCCCCGGGCGCCGAATAACTTACTGAAACCCGGAGCAAAAGAAAAACGCCAGTTAAACCCCGGTGGGCAAAGCAACAGACAAAAAGCTCCGGCACGACCTTATATTGGCAAAAACTAATGAAATGCTGCATTTTCAATGAATCTGGTGTTTTCTCAGATATAAAATAGAAGTTGGAACGTTGTCGAATTGCTTCACTGATGTATATGTATTTTCTGAGGTTACTAAATTTAACGAATTCGGGAATAGTTCGATTTTCTGAGACAATTTTGAAAAATTCGACTTTTTGATTTTTTTACAGGTTTATAATTGAAGCCATCCCAAAACCTTCATAAATGGCGAAAAAATAGTCCATTTACAGACTGATTTAGGCATGTTATTTTGGCCCTGTTTGGATAATAGACATTTTTCACTTTTGAACGTAAATTTTGCTGGCGCGTGCGGTTACGCCTTTCTATGTGATGGGCGACGACTCGTGAGGGCATATTTGATACGAAGGCGAGGGGCGATATGGAGAATTACTTGGTCAAAAATAGCAATAGCACAACGGAGATGAATTAAATAAGACAGGCAAACAATGAAATAGTCCATTGTCCAAGATGCCTAGCTCAGTAGGTAGCGTGTAAAGAATAAAACCCGAAGGTCCTGGGTTCGAGGCCGGGTAGTACAAAACTTTCTTTTTTCTAATCTTTATTTCTTCCTTTTTTTCGCCTTTGTGAGAAAATTGCTGTGAAAATGCAAAAGAAAATAAGAGAAAAAAAAAAAAAAACCGCAAGAGTCACCATTTAATACTAAAATCGTAAATTTGTGGATTAAAGTGTCTAGTGAGAAGGCAGCCCGCATGTATATGATTTTCTCTTGTTGATTTTTTTACGATTGAAGCCTGAAGCTCGATCGTAAATTTCGACAGAAGAGCGGATCCGCGACCGATCCTTCTTTCAACATTTTTTTCCTGAAGGCGGGTACAGATAATGTGGCTAGGATAAGTTGATCGCCTCTAATGATTTAAAAATTACGCAAGCAGCGTTCTTAATCACTCGATCATCTCACCGCTGTGCCTGGTGTTGGTTCGAGCCCCACACTGGCCACATGTGAGACAAACTTAGTACTGCTTGCGGGTGTGCCAGGTTTTTTTTTCTTAGGGTACTCCCGTTTTTGTACCACTTACTGATTGGTGCGTCTCATATGAGCTGAAATAATCTTGAAAGTGACGTATTACTGAATTAAAAAACACAAGACACTAAATCAAATAGTATAGTGTACATGTTCAGATATATGTGGATTTATTAGATGTAAAAACTACAGTTTCACGTGCTGTCTCGTGAGCGAACATACTTCATTCTGATATGTATATACGTGTATTTTAAAACAGATTATCAGCTTGATGAGGCTTATTTTGTCGATGTTTCGGTTTGAGTCCATTCGACAGTCATCTGCGTGCAATACGAGGTGCGATGGAGGCAATATCCGACATGTACTCGTAGCTACATTCTGCCAAGCCACACAACTAATTTTGCTTATTGCAGACCTCCAACAGTATTTCAGCCATACCCAGTGCGATGGTTACAATGTAGGAAATTAATGTGGCAAGAGATAAGCTTTCGTTCTGATCCTCACTTATTCTGTGTGATAGTATGCGTGCTCTTTACCTGGTGGAATTCAAATAAATATAATTAAAGTTAAACAAATACAATAATATTTTCATGAGTTTCTATGTGTTTCCATAGAGGACTCCATGTCGTAGTGGTTCATTCAGTCGCCTCGTAAAACGGGTCGCGAGTTCAATCCAACGCGTAACTTCGTATTTCGGTCGAGACCAAGGTCCAGTATGTTAATAGTTGTTATTTGCACGTGAGACCTCGAAAATTCCTCGTTATATGGTTTACATTTAGCATGCATGCATGATGGAATATAAATGTAATTTTTCTGACACGCACGAGTAACATCGGAGAAGTTTTGCCATCCAGGGCTCAGAATTACAGTGCTTTCTTAAAGCGTATGCCCACTTTAGTTCTCTTAGATTATTGTCATGTGTATTGTCCCTTTTAACAGAATGAACGCTTGCCTTGTTGGAAAAGAGCTAGTAGTCCTGTTTTTCATTCGTATTGTTGAATTGTTTGTGATGTGTTGCGCCGTCATGTCTCTCCCGCCTGGTGTCTATGTTAGGTTGTGAAATTTAATTGTATCGATTCCTGGTCCTTCTGTTGTAACTTAATTACAGATAACTGTCTGATTGTGCTAATTTCTGAGCAGATTCGATTTTTCTACAATTTTCGCCCAGTTCAAGAGTTCATATGAGACGGGTAAATCAGTAACAGGGGGAAAAGGGGAGAACCCTGAGAAAACGACTTGGCACACCCACAAGCATGACTAAGTTTGTGTCACCTGTGATTGTAGACTGATCAATTGGGCAGCAACATACGGCGAAGTGATTGGTTGTTGCCAAAGCGATATTGCTTGTTTCAATCAATTTACTTCATTTTATCATATGTTGTGTGATGTTGCATCAATATTTTCTGTAAGGACTTTTGTTATATCGCAGGCATTTACCATGGTGCTGGCAGGATCAGTTATCAAGCCACATTGTTGCTTGGCAAGCCGATAGCTTTTTGAGCTCAAGGGCTCATGTGAGCTAAAAATAGGTATACCCTTGTTTACCCCATGTCACGGAATATGTTATCCTGATGTGGATGACCGACCATGCTCGATATGACTTGAAATGTGTCAAAATGTTGTAAGGCGTAGAATCAAACAATGCACATAAAATTAAAGATCAAATAAATGTTTCAAATGTAATCTTGCCATGTACATGTATGTATACATCTATAAAGTTTTCTGTGCGTTCACGACAAACACGTGAAAATGTAGCTTAACAGAACCAATGTACGTATATACATGTGCCAGTATGTAAAAAGTCACATGGCGATAACAAATAGTTCATATCGGTTTTTCCCTCCAACAGGTATGGTCATATGAAGACGGGACCTCGGTTTATAGTGTCACCATGTCACCATAAAGGCATGAGTAGCTCAGAATCGAACAAGCGACCCCTAGTTATACACACGAGTGTCTACAATAATCCAATTATGTATTGGAAGCTGTTACAATGGTGGCATTTTATTCGCGCCAAGCATTTGTAAAGCCGACTAGCATGTATCTTTAATGACAAACATAAAAGTTGATATATATGATGCGATTTTGTAAACATGTCCTGTCAAAGGTCACTTCTGGTTCTTTGTTCCATTAGAATTAGACAGTTAAACGGAAAGACAACAATCATCATTGTTACTATTGCATATGATTGTTTACGATTTATATATTAAATGGCTTTATGGATTTCTTTTTTGCATTTTACCAATGCATATTATTTTCTTTTTCATTTGTTTTCTAACCAAAAAATGTCAAAGATGCGACAAAAATTATAAATAGGTCCGACCAGGACTCGAATCCAGGCCCTTAGGCGTTTCGTTCTCGCGCTCAACCTGCTGAGCTAACGAGCCAAATGTCCTTATCAATGTCTAATATTAACTAAGTATTTATTCTCGCCATAAGATTTTACGAGGCAACTGACTGAGTCACTGCGAGATGAAGTCTTCTACGGAACTTTATTCTCGCCATGTGATTTTACGAGGCAACTGACTGAGTCACTGCGAGATGAAGTCTTCTTTTTTCCCACCTCGGTTTTTGGAGTGGGAATCTTTTTCTGATTGCGCCTTTTCCTGATCTTTGCCTACTTGTACCTTTCTACGGAACGTGCGTTCGTGTGTCAGTGTCTGTTTGGGAGTGTCAGTGCGAGTGTGTATGCGCGCGTAAAATTCAGAATATTGTAGTCCTGTTTTAGGGTAAAGCAAGGTTCGCAGCACGTTAAGGACTTATAGCCGGTCACTGTATATACATAATTGAAGATTTACCTGTATAAAAAGCATTGTTTATTTTGTCAACAATGCTACATTCTTTAGCATGCTTTATCATGGGACTATTGAATATGTTGCAAATACATGGATTTGTGTATACATGATTGTGGAATGAGTGGTCAGCTCAGAGCAAGTGAGTCATTTTTCAGTTACTTCCGGGTTGAAATCGTTGGACCCATTTTTCTTAGCTTTTTGAAAACAATAAGACAGATTTTTCGATGTAGTCATTGACTTCAATCATATAAGAACCTGAAACAAAAGGCATGTCATCTTTCAGCAAACAGTAAGCGCACACGATCCGCCCCAAGTTACCCACTTTCAGAATTTTCCAGAAAAAACATGTTTACACTAACTTTTCCCAGAGAAATACATTTCCATGACCCCAAAATAAATTTTAATTTCTCAGATTATGTATCCTAGACATTTAGGCTTTGCGTAATTTTTATTCAAATGCATTCCATTTTCCAGGAAATGGATCCCACGAAAACCAGTTACATTTCCAATTTTACACCAAGCTATTTAAAATTTTAAAATAATAACTATATTCACTCATTCCTAGTATCAGTGACGTCTATAAGCAATAAATACACATCATCATTTGATTAACAGATTCAAGAAAACAGTAGATTTCTGTTTTACATACCCCACCCACTCATGTCAATATTGATAAATCCTTAAAAAAATGAAAAGAGCTTGATGTTTCTCAGTTTTATAAACATTTATTTTCTTGAAAATAAATTGTGTTAGTTTGAAGTTTATTTAAATTTATTTGAATTCAATCAGACAAACAGCACGCATACTACAATAGAATAAATGAGGAACAGAAAGAAAGCATATGGTTTGCAAAAATCTTCTCAAAAATCGTAATTATCACACTCGATATGGCTGAAATACTGCTGAAGGTTTACAAAACCTCAAATTATTTGTATGGCTATGCATAATGTAGCTAGGATATCGCTCTTATGACATGCAGATGACTGTTGAATAGACTCAAAACGAAACATCAAATAAACCCCATCAAGCTTTCGGGTATCTGTTTGAAATACATGTATAATTGTGCTCTTTCACGAGACAGTACGTGAAAGTGTAGTTTTTATACCTGATAAATATGCATGTATATGTATCTGTACATGTACACTATACTATTTCAGTTAGTGCCTTACGGCCGCGAAAAACATTTTAAGTCATTCAGGGTGGCTAACTTATCCTAGCCACACTATTCCTGTACAAGCCCTATAAATATTTCTGTGTCTCCAAAAACAAATTTTGACGTGAGGATCGCTTGAAGATCAGCTCTTCTACCAAAAATACAATCGAGCTCCCGATTCAATAGGTTAAAATTCAAGAAGAGCAAAACATATATGTGGGCTGCCGTCTAACACTTCAGTTCCTTTACAATTTAAGTATTTAATGCACTAGGGCATTTCCTGATTCTTGTATTAGCCAATAAATATAATAAGCTGATAATATTATATTTTTATTTTTAAGCTTTATTCAAAGTTTATAAGTTTATTGTCACAGGGGAGAAAAATAAAGAAAAGAAAAAAAAATGGTCCGATCGGGACTTGAACCCAGAACCTTTGGTTTTGAAGTATATCACGCTACCTACTGAGCTACATCGCTAGACGTTCTAGACTGTTGCATTTTTCCCCTGTTTTATCTAATTCGTCTCCGTTGAGCTGTCGGTAGTTTTGACTGAGTAATTCTTCATATCACCCCTCGTCTTCGTCTCAAATATACCCTCACTAGTCGTTCCCCATCACAAAGAAAGTCGTAACCGCACGCGCCAGCATAACTTACGTTCAAAAGTGAAAAATGTCTAATACTAGTCTTTATATCGACTTTCTTATTGAAAGTTGCAAATTACAGTATTTCTCTTTTGCTCCATTTTGCCAAATCAGAGGCCTAAGTAGCCAAAATCGCGGTATGGCCCATGTCTTTTCTCATTAATATGATCTCATTTTTATTTATATTTATTCATCAAATCGTAGACGATTTTTACGCATTCGTATTGGCATTGCAAAGATATCCCGTTTTTTTGTGTAACAGTTCAAGGGTTAGAAAATGGGTCCCATGTTTGCTTTTATCATTTATTGTAAACCAAACTAAAGTCTGGTTATGTCATTTTATAGTTTTGAAGCATCAGGAAAGCAATATTTGCGCGGAACGAACTTTTTTAACACACTTTATTTTATACACATTGCTAAAAGTTTTATCCAACACAAAACTGGTATTGTCCACTGAGTGTTCCGCTGTCCGATCGAGATCCGTAAACATCTATAAGGTAATTCTTGTCTGGCGTTGTCACGTAACCCTCAAACACATCGCCATCTTTCTTCATCATCGTCTGATGAATCATCATTCGTTTTAAATACGGAGATCGAAATCGCATCTTTATCTCTGTTTTAGGAGGTATCTGTTTACCAAGTGGCTCCAAAACCTGACAATCGTCAATTATTGCTTGTGGATAAGCGCTCGGATACGGAAATATGCGCATGTCGCTTTTATCTTCTGGAACTTCACAGTGTAACACGTACTCGAACAATTGAGGACTGCTGCCGGTTGCGTTCCCAGTTTGTCTTCGACCAAATAACTCTAGCTTGTACTCCCCTGTTTCAGGCGGCTTTACTTTGACGCCCAGCTGACTGCCGTTGATAGAAAGGTACGTACTGAACTGAACCTTGCGTAGCATATTTCCATTCCGTTGATATAACCTTGTAGAAAATATATTGTCTAGTTCTTTTTCTTGTTTAAAGCTAAGCTCTAATTCGTCTGTGAAATTAATCACTCCCTGCAGATGTGACTTTGGGACAATGCCGATCTTAAACGCCTCCGGTCTGATCCGCATCAAAGTGTTGAATTTTTCCAATGACACTGGATCTTCGAGCAACTGCCATTTCATGCTCATTACCAAATCATCATTCATATATGGAAAATGGGACGATATCAACTGATCTGGATTTGGTAGGAAGTAGAACTCATCGAATTCGGCCTTAAATTCTCCCGATTTATCCAGATATCCCGCTCCCCACGTAGAATCCAGTAAGAACCAGCTCTCTCTGATAAAGACGGCATTCCATGCGTGGTTTGTTTCGTGACGGATTGTCAGTTGTTGTTTAGTTGAATGACCGTACCCCTTTGCGAAACCACTGATTTTCTTTACTTCAATACCAGCCTCCCTGAAGTAATAAAGAAAACGGAGGCCATAACCGGAGCTCAAGGCTCTTATATAATTAGAAATTGAAAAAGCAAAGCTTGTAAAATCATTATGTCTAACACCGATTCAGATAGACTGTCGTTGGTAATTCACGCTGCCTTCTTTAACTGCACGCCGGTGGGTCGGGCGTCAGACTATGATTGCCCCGACATAAAGCTATTCATTTTCATGGCGTCCAATCGGAACGCCGGACGAACGGTCGAAACGCCGGATCTGCGTTGTTTTAACTCCGGATTGCGGTAGTTTCCGCTGGATTCGCCGCCATTTTCGACAGAAATTTTTTCGACCAGGTAACATAAACGTTTATTATAAATATCAAAAGAGTTTATGTCAACGTAAGCACAAGCCTGTTCGGATCTACATTACATGCCTCTAACCGCCGATTGTTCTGCTGATGCATAAGCTCCGCTAGGATATGCAAACATTCGAGGAGATTTTTGTTTTCCATGTTCGGCCATACGCTAAAATAGTGTTCGCCTCAAAAAGTTTCGTACTATTGTCATTTTCTTCAAAGTATTTACAAACTGCTGGTTGATTTTGCATTTGTACATGAGACGATATCGTAATAAGCGAATTGCTCGTGATTTTTTGCCTGAACAAGCGTACGTTTCAATAAAATACCGCAAAATCAAAGTAACGCCGGATAATACGGCAATCTGAGTTTTCAAACTTGACAAGTATTTGCATAGATTAATGTCTTGTAAAGTCTAGTACGCAAGTGACTTTGTCATTTTTGTGCAGCATCGCTTTCTTGGAAGTGAGAATTTCGCTTTCTGACTGTGACCTCCAGAAATTAGTTCGACGTTCGGTTGTCATCATTGAGGATGGTGACTTGTTGCTCCTCAGTGAAGATAAGCCATATACAATAAAAGTGGTTGATAGGTTTTTGATTTGAAGAGGCAAGATACTGGAGCGTATTTTGGAAGTATGCAGTGGCCATAAAAAAACAAGTTTCTTCAATTTTTTGATCGATTATGGAAAGTTATTTATGTTTAGGTCGGTCTCTTTTATACTACCCCTACAACATATTAACCGTCAGAAATATGCCAAAAATGCCTATATTTGCCAAGTCAAGTGAATTTAGTGTTAGTTACCATATGACCCTTTGGAAGCATTGAGAACTTTCAGAACGGTTACACAAAACCAGGAATGTCAGATGGTGACATCGAATTAAGAACTCGTTTCTCTTTTAATACTGCTTGTAGCCCAAGGGGAACGATCGCTCACATGAGAGTAAGGAAGTACAGTCACTGGACAAAAGAACAATTGTTGTTGTTGTTTTTTGTTTTGTTTTTTTACATTACATGGGCATGATGGTCATCTTGGTCAGGTGAAATGGATTTTTAATACTTGTATTGTCCACCTAAGATTTGGCTTTGATTGGCCAAACTGTTTCAGGAGAGAAGAGGTTTAACTATAAAGATAAAAATACACATGTGTATTGCCCCGGGGTGGGGGTGCAGTTGAACTCCAATTGTTTACAGACTCATTGATATTCAGTCCTACTGCCCATTTCATGCAAGATTTTCCTTCAAAAGACATTTTAACAGTTTCCCCATTCATATGCATAGGCGACCTATGTTGACCTTACCATAAAATAGGCCAAGGTCATCATAGTGTCAGGATTTATTTTATAGTACTTAAGTCGTCTATGCTTCATACCAATTGTCGTTGAAATCGGTCAACCAGTTCTGGAGAAGAAGATTTGCGACTGAGGATGGGTTTTCAGATTGTGTGGATGCCATTTAATCCGTATTCGTTCTATTAAGTGCACGTATACCAAGAAGAGCGCATCAATGTTTTTTGGAACATTTTGTGCACGAGTGCTCAAAACATGTTCATGCGCATGTTACACTTGTTTTGGCGCAGGTGTGTTAAAACCTTTCAGCGAAGGTGTGTTAAAAAACTATGAAGACAATTCTTTGAAGATTGGAAAACTTAAATTGCATGATCATCAAATATTTTTGCTGGTTTCGTTCATCATGTGTGCTGACGAATTGGGTCTAAACTTTATCATTTAAAATTAAATTCAACGTTGACCGGTGCACCCTGCGCTAATATAACAAGAGGACCAATGGTCCTGTAAACGCTCACCTGAGATCTGCTTCATATACCAATAAACCTATTTGAATTTTATGGTATTTAACCCCAGTGCAGGGGCAGATGAAGCCCTTGGGCCATTTTCGTTTTTCAGAAAAATCAATATTCTTTCCATTTGCCAATGTCCTGCTGATTTTCCTCTTCAAATAACATTTTTAAAGCAGATAAGCCCCTGGGGTCCATTTTTTTCAGAATCATTAAATTTCAGTCCTACTGCCCATTTCCTGCAAGACTTTCACTTAAAATGACATCTTAAAAGTTTTCCCCATTCAAATGCATTGACGACCTATGATGACCTTGCCATAATATAGGTCAATGTCACCACAGGGTCATGTTTTATATATACATTGTAGTACTTGCGTCATCCATACTTCATGCAAAGTTTCGTTGAAATCGGTTCACAGGTTCTGGAGAAGATGATATTTTAAGGTTTTTACCATATATGGGCATGGCGGCCATCTTGGTCATGTGACCTGGATTATTTATATACACATTGGTTCCCACTTCCTATAGATGCTTCATATAAAATTTGGCTTTGATTGGCCGAGTGGTTTCAGAGAAAAAAATCTTTGAAAAGTGTGTATGGACGACAGACCGGCCAAGGTCAAGAGATGGCCTTGACCTAAATTAATCATATACCTTCATCTAATCCATTAGTTGTTTGCATCTACCACTTATCAGATCTCAGGCTGCAATAGTTTTCAAAAAAAAGCTAATTTCCACTTTTCCCATTATAAGTCTATGTAAACTTAAAGTTACCATAGCAACCAGAGTTCTTATCCGACTGGAATAAAAAAACACAAATTATGTAGAGGCTACTGTCAGGAACATGTATACAAAGTACAGGATTCATCCACTTGACAGTTTCTGAGGAGAAGATTTTTGAATGTTTTTTTTTTTTTTTTTTTTTTTTTTTTTTTTTCTTCAAAATTTTGCCCTTTATGGGGCCCCAGCAACCAATCAAAATAAAGGATTAGGACAAAACTCGCAAGAAACGTCAAACACTACTCAATAAACAATTTTGCAAAAACAAAATTCAAATGTCTGCAATTTTAGCGAAAAAATAGCCGATTTCAACTTTTCCAATTATAAGTCTATGGAAACTTTAAGTTGAAATAGCAACCAGAGTTCTTATCCGCCTGGAATAAAAAAAAAAAACACAAATTATGTAGAGGCCACTGTCAGGAACATGTATACAAAGTATAGGCTTCATCCCCTTGACAGTTTCTGAGAAGAAGATTTTTGAATGTTTTTCGAAATTTTGCCCTATATGGGGCCCCTGCAACCAATCAAAATGAAGGATTAGGACAAAAGTCACATGAAACGTAGAGGACTAATCAATAAACATTTCAGCAAAAATAAAATTCAAATATCTCCAACAAGACAGCAAAAACTGGCAATTTTCACTTTTTTCCATTTTAAGTCTATGGGAAGCATAAGTTGCCATAGCAACCAGAGTTCTTATCCGATCGAAATAAAAGACACAAATATTCGTTCCCCCCACCTGTAGATGCTATATGTGAAATATGAAAAGATTCGGCCTGGCAGCTTCAGAGGAGGTCGTTTGAAAATGTTGACGACGGACGACGACGACGCACGGACGCCGGCTCGACTACTATACTATAAGCTCACCTTGTGAGCCTTCTGCTCAGGTGAGCTAGTAAACACGGTTTGTCTGAATACAGTGATTTATGGTTCTTTTATTTCGCAAGGAATGCGATGACAATCATTGTTTAATCCATATGTTTGCAAGTTGTTGAAACACATTGATTTTTTTTTTTGTAAAAAAGTTTTACTTGAGTTTTCGTACTTACGTAGATGATTTGCAATTTAGATAGATGATTTGTAAACTCCATTACGAAAATATGTCCATGCAGATTTTTAAACTTGTAGAAAATGAAAATTTTCAGTAGATTTTTTTGCCTTATTTTTGCTCAAAACATAGATTGTGGTTAACATGTCAGAAAAAAGGGTACAGGCAGGCAAAGATCAGGAAAATGCGCAATTAGAAAAAGATTCCCCACTCCAAAAACCGAGGTGGGAAAAAAGCAAACTAAAAATCAGGTACTTATACCATGAAAACATTTCGTAAGTCGAATGAGCAGCTATTTTCCCAATAGGTGGCCACTCAGTTACCTTAACTTAACTAAAAATATGAAAACATATATAAGGCGCCAACAGCAAAAAAATTTTAAACACCAAGACATAAAACAATAAGAACCACCACAGAAGTATCGACTTAGAACCGCCTCGGCGCATATAGAGCCAAGTTTGATTTTTTTTGCACATTTCGCTGACAAACGTAATGCAATAATTGTTAGAATCGATTGTTAGCTCACCTGAGCCGAAGGCTCACAAGGTGAGCTTATAGTATAGTAGTCGAGCCGGCGTACGTCCGTGTGTTCGTCCGTCCACATTTTCAAACTTGAATATCTCTAAGACAGCAAGGCCAATCCTGATCAAACTTTATCTAATGCATTATTGAGGAGTGGGAAAGGTTGTGTTAGGTTTTGGGCCAGGTCCGACTAGAACTCTGGTTTCCATGGTAAAAGATAGCTGCCATAGACTTACAATGGGAAAAACATAAAAAAAAATCTTCTTCTCTGAAACCACAAGGCCCAGAGCTTTCATATTTTGTGTGTAGCAATGTATAATGGTCCTCTTTATAAATCCTGCCAACCGTGCCCCTGGGGTCCATACGGGCCCGGCCCCGGGGGCGTCATGGGGAAAACATAAAAAAAATCTTCTTCTCCGAAACCACAAGGCCCAGAGCTTTCATATTTTGTATGTAGCAATGTATAGTGGTCTTCTTTATAAATTCTGCCAACCATGCCCCTGGGGTCAAAAATGGCCGCGCCCCGGGGGTCATTAGCTCCCATAGACTACAATGGAAAAAACAAAAGATCTTCTTCTCCGAAATCACAAGACCCAGAGCTTTCATATTTTGTGTGTAGCAATGTATAGTGGTCCTCTTTATAAATCCTGCCAACAGTGTCCCTGGGGTCCATACGGGCCCCGCCCCAGGGGCGTCATGGGAAAAACATAAACAAAATCTTCTTCTCCGAAACCTTTAATTAGCTCACCTGAGCCGTTAGGCTCACAAGGTGAGCTTATAGGATGGCCATGATCCGGTGTCCGTCCGTCGTCCGTCCGTCGTCCGTCGTCCGTCCGTCCGTCCGTCTGTCCACAATTTCAAAGATCTTCTCCTCTGAAACCGCTTGGCCAATCAAAGCCAAATTTCATATGAAGCATCAATAGGAAGGGGGAACCAATGTGTATATAAAAAATCCAGGTCACATGACCAAGATGGCCGCCATGCCCATATATGGTAAAAACCCTTCAAAAATCTTCTTCTCCAGAACCGGTGGACCGATTTCAACGAAACTTGGCATGAAGCATTAATGGCTCAAGCACTACAACGTGTATATAAGTCATGACCCTGTGATGACCTTGACCTATTTTACGGCAAGGTCAACATAGGTCGCCAATGCATTTGAATGGGGAAAACTTTTAAAATGTCATTTGAAGTGAAAGTCTTGCAGGAAATGGGCAGTAGGACTGAATATTAATTATTCTGAAAAAACTTGGACCCCAGGGGCTCATGTGCCCCCACCCCGGGGCAATATACATGTATATCTCCATAAAATTCAAACGTCTTCTCCTCTGAAACCACATGGCCAATCAAAGCTAACTTTTATGTGAAGCATCAATAGGAAGGGGTAACAAACATGTATATTAAAAATCCAGGTCACATGACCAAGATGGCCGCCATGCCCATATATGGTAAAAACCCTTCAAAAATCTTCTTCTCCAGAACCGGTGGACCGATTTCAACAAAACTTGGCATGAAGCATTGATGGCTCAAGCACTACAATGTGTGTATAAATCATGACCCTGTGATGACCTTGACCTATTTTACGGCAAGGTCAACATAGGTCACCAATGCATTTGAATGGGGAAAACTTTTAAAATGTAATTTAAAGCGAAAGTCTTGCAGGAAATGGGAAGTAGGACTGAATATTAATGATTCTAAAAAAAATTGGACCCCAGGGGCTCATGTGCCCCCACCCCGGGGCAATATACATGTATATTTCCATAATATTCAAACGTCTTCTCCTCTGAAACCGCTTGGCCAATCAAAGCCAAATTTTATGTGAAGCATCTATAGAATGGGGGAATCAATGTGTATATAAATAATCTAGGTCACATGACAAAGATGGCCGCCATGCCCATATATGGTAAAAACCCATCAAAAATCTTCTTCTCTAAAACCAATAGACTGATTTCAAGGAAACTTGGCGTGAAGCATCGATGGCTAAAGTTCTTTAATGTATATATAAATCATGACCCTGTGATGACCTTGACCAAGTTTATGGCAAGGTCATCATGGATTGCCTATGCATTTGAATTGGGAAAACTGTTAAAATGTCATTTGAAGGGAAAAGCCAGCAGGAAATTGGCAAATGGACAGAATATTGAAGATTCAGAAAAAAAGAAAATGGCCCAAGGGCTTCATCTGCCCCTGCACTGGAATTAAATACCATAATATTCATACATGTTTATTGACCAGTATATGCAGCAGATCTCAGGTGAGCGTTTACAGGACCATTGGTCCTCTGGTATTTTTATGTAGCAATGTGTAGTTTTCCTCTTTATAAATCCTGCCAACCATGCCCCTGTATTCAAAAGTGGCCCCGCCCCGGGGGTCATTAGCTCCCATAGACATACAATGGGAAAAACATAAAAAAAAATCTTCTTCTCCGAAACCGCAAGACCCAGAGCTTTCATATTTTGTGTGTAGCAATGTATAATGGTCCTCTCTATAAATCCAATCATGCCCCTGGGTTCAAATATTGCCCCACCCCGGGGGTCATTATAGGACCCTGACCTTGTTAGATAATTTTTTTTTCAAGCAAACCAAAATGGCAGACAAGAGGATACACAATTCAGACAAGAGCTTTTCTGCTGATGTAAGTAGGATTTCAAGGTCACATGACCAAGATGGCCACCATACCCATATATGGTAAAAAACCCAATTACTTTGTCCAGTGACTGTACTTGTTGACTCTCAGGTGAGCGATCGTTGCCCTTGGGCTACTTGTAATTTCATTTATAGTATTTTATTATAATATTCTATTTCATATCAGAGAGAACGGGAGATGTTCTATCATGTTTGATCTACTTAAACCGTATCTGATTTATTATTGCAAGACCCAAAGTTCTAGCTTAGAACAATTAATGAACATCGATGTCTTGTTATTAATCTGTTGTAAATATTAATAAGCCAAATTCTTTTAATATTTATGATAAACGTTTTTGTGACCTGGTCGAATAAAATTCCTTCGAAAATGGCGGCGAATCCAGCGGAAACTACCGCAATCCGGAGTTAAAACAACGCAGATCCGGCGTTTCGACCGTTCGTCCGGCGTTCCGATTGGACGCGGTGAATAAGTTATTTGGCGCTCAGGGCTTTCCATCGTCGGGCAGCATACTAAATCTGTTGAGTCCTCGTTTTTGACTCATAAGGGTGATAATCATGATTTATTCGGTTGTCCTTGATGATTCATTGACGAGTTAGAGATTCACCACGAACTAAATGTTGTGAACCACTGCAGAAGATCAGGGTGAGGTAAGGCGCATGTAAAACCGGTTTAAGCATCCAGTAACTTTATATTACTTATCGCTCCAAGGCGATACTTCTGTTATGGTTCTAATTGTTTTGTGTTTTGGAGTCGAATGTTTGTGCTGTTTGAGCCTTATGTAAGTTTTCATATTTTCAGTAACTGAGTGGCCGCCTATTGGGGAATAGTTGTTCACTCGGCTTACATGTTTTCTTGGTACAAGTACCTAAGTGTCATTTTAGTTTTTTAGCCCCCCCCCCCCCCCCTACGAGCCGAAGGCTCACAAGGTGAGCTTATAGTATACCAATCAATCCGGCGTCCGTCCGTCCGTCCGTCCGTCGTCCACAATTTCAAAGATCTTCTCTGAAACCGCTTGGCCGATGAAAGCCAAAGTTTGTGTGGAGTATCCATGGGTAGGAGGAACAAAGGTTATTTTGCAAGATCTTGATCACATGACCAAGATGGCCGCCACGCCAATATATGGTAAAAAACACTCAAAAGTCTTCTTCTCCAGAACCAGCGGCCGATTTCCACGAAACTTGGTATGTAGCATCGGGGACTCCAGCCCATCAAAGTTTGCGCAAAGGATGACCCTGGGATGACCTTGACCTATTTTACGGCAAGGTCAAATTTGGAAACATAGGCTTTTACATGTGAAAAAGTGAAAACTATGGATTTTTTGAAAACTATTGCAGCCTGAGAGCTGAAAAGTGGCAGATGCAAACAACTAATGGAGTAGATGAAGGTATGTGATTAATATAGGTCAAGATCATCTCTTGACCTTGGCCTGTGTGTCGTTAATACACAGTTTTCAAAGATCTTCTTCTCTGAAACCGCTTGGCCAGTCAAAGTGAAATTTTATGTGCAGCATCCATGGATAGGGGTAACGAAAGTTTGATCGCGAAATCCATGTCACATGACCAAGATGGCCGCCACGCCCATATAATGGTAAAAATCTTCTTCTCCTGAACCGGCAGACCGATTTTCATGAAACTTGGTATGTAGCATTTGTGACTACAGCCCATCACCTTGACCTGTTTTACGGCAAGGTCAAAAAGTGAAAATTATGGATTTTTGAAAACTATTGCAGCCTGAGACCTGAAAAGTGGTAGATGCAAAACAACAAATGAAAGTATGTGATTAATTAATGTCAGGGTAATCTCTTGACCTTGACCGGTATGTCGTCCGTATACCCTTTTCAAAGATCTTCTTCTCTGAAACCGCATTTCCAATCAAACTAAAATTTTACGTGGAGCATCCATGGATACGGGTTACGAAAAGTTGGTCGCGAAATCCAGGTAACATGATCAAGATGGCCGCCACGCCTTTATATGGTAAAAACCACTAAAAATCTTCTTCTCCAGAACCGGCGGGCCGATTTTCACGAAACTTGGTATGTAGCATTTGAGACTCGAGTCCATTGTAGTTTGATAAAATGATGACCCTAGGATGACCTTGACCGTTTTACAGCAAGGTCAATTTTGGAAACATAGGCTTTTACTTGGGAAAAAGTGAAAACTATGGGTTTTTTGAAAACTATTGCAGCTTGAGACCTGAAAAGTGGTAGATGCAAAACAACTAATGGAGTCAAGGAAGGTATGTGATTAATTTAGGTCAAGGTCCTTGGACCTTGGCCTGTCCGTCATCCATACACACTTTTCAAAGATCTTCTTCTCTGAAACCGCTTGGCCAATCAAAGTGAAATTTTATGTGCAGCATCCATGGGTAGGGGGAACGAAAGTTTGATTGCAAAATGCAAAATCCAGGTCACATTACCAAGATGGCCGCCACGCCCATTTATGGTAAAAATCACTAAAATGTTCTTCTCCTGAACCGGCAGGCCGATTTTCACGAAACTTGGTACATGGCATTTGGGACTCCAGCCCATCATAGTTTGATCAACTTATGACCCTAGGATGACCTTGACCTATTTTACGGCAAGGTCAATTTCAGAAACATAGGCTTATACATGGGAAAAAGTGAAAACAATAGGTATTTTGAAAACTATTGTAGCCTGAGACCTGAAAAGTGGTAGATGCAAACAAATAATAGAGTAGATGAAGGTATGTGATTAATTAAGGTCAATTTTGGAAACATAGGCAAACATGGAAACATTTGAAAAGATGACAACTAAGTCTCAGGTAAGCGTTTACAGGACCGATGATCCTATGGTAACTGTTTCAGCCATAGACCAATGGTCCTGCAAACGTTCACCTGAGATCTGCTATATATGCCAATAAACATGTTTGAATATTATGGTATTTAGCCCCAGTGCAAGGGCAGATGAAGCCATTGGGCCACTTGTTTTCAGAATAATCAATATTCTGTCTTTTTGCCAATTTCTATTTTATTTATTCCCTTCAAATGACATGTGAACAGTTTTCCCCATTCAAATGCATTGGCAACCTATGTTGACCTTGTCGTCAAATAGGTCAAGGTCACCACAGGGTCATGATTTATATACACATTGTAGTACTTTGATTGGCCAAGTGGTTTCAGAGGAGAAGATGTTTGAATATTATGGAAATATACATGTATACTGCCCCAGGGTTGGGGCATATGAGCTCCTGGTGACCAATCTTTTTCAGAATCATTAATATTCTTTCCTGCAAGACTTTCACTTTAAATGACATTTCAAAAGTTTTCCCCATTCAAATGCATTGGCGACCTATGTTGACCTTGCCGTAAAATAGGTCAAGGTCATTACAGGGTCATGATTTATATATACATTGTAGTACTCGAGTCATCAATACTTCATACCAAGTTTTGTTGAAATCAGTGACCGGTTCCGGAGAAGAAGATTTTTGAAGGGTTTTTACCATATATGAGCATGGCGGCCATCTTGGTCATGTGACCTGTATTATTTATATATACATTAATTACCTCATCCTATAAATGCTTCACATAAAATTTGGCTTTCATTGGCCAAGCGGTTTCAGAGAAGAAGGTTTTGAATATTATGGAGATATACATGTATATTGCCCCGGTGTAGGGGCACATGAGCCCCTGGGGTCCAATTTTTTTGAGAATCATCAATATTCAGTCCTACTGCCCATTTCCTGCAAGGCTTTCACTTAAATGACATTTTAAAAGTTTTCCCCATTCAAATGCATTGGCGACCTATGTTGACCTTGCCGTAAAATAGGTCAAGATCATCACAGGGTCATGATTTATATATACATTGAAGTGCTTGAGCCATCAATGCTTCATGATAAGTTTCGTTGAAATCTGTCCACCGGTTCTGAAGAAGAAGATTTTTGAAGGGTTTTTACCATATATGGGTGTGGCGGCCATCCTGGTCATGTGACCTGGATAATTTATATACACTTTCGTTCCCCCTTCCTATAGATGCTTCCTATAAAATTTGACTTTGATTGGCCAAGGGGTTTCAGAGGAAGGAAAAGATCTTTGACCAGAGGACCAATGGTCCTGTAAACGCTCACCTGAGATATATACATGTACCAATAAACTTGTTAGACTAGAATGGTACAATGCATGTATATAACCCTAGGACAGGGTCAGAATAACTCCTGGAGTCAATGCATTGTTCAAATCATAAAAATTCAGTTCATTTGCCAATTGACTGCAAGTTTTGTCCTTCAAATGACATTTTAATAATTTTCTCAATTCAAATGCATGGGTGATCTAAGTTGACCTTGCCGTGAAATAGGTCAAGGTCATCCCAGTGTCATGATTTATACAAGTTTTGTAGACGTCTGTTCTTTAATGCTTCATGCCAAGTTTCAAAATCATAGGCCTTCTGGTTCTCAAGAAGAAGATTTTTAAAAACTTTTGTTATTTATAGCCATGGCGGCCATCTTGGTCATGTGACCTTGACCATTTATATAAACTTTCATTTCCTCTTCCTAGTGATGCTCCACATAAAGTTTGGCTTTGACTGGCTTAGCGGCTTCATAGAAGAAGACGTTTCAATATTATGGTCATATACATGTTTATAGCCCCGGGGCAGGGGCAGACAACCCCCTGGGCCCAAAATGTTTTCTTAAACATAAATCTTCTGTCCATTTGCTCATTTCTAGCAAGTTTTCTGCCATTTAATTACATTTTCCTATTTTTTCCCATTCCAATGCATGGGAGACCTAAGTTGACCTTGCCTTTAAATAAGTCAAGGTCATCCCAGGGTCATGATTTATATAAACTTTGTAGAGCTTCATTCCCAGATGCTTCACACCTAGTTTCAAAATCATAGGCCTTCTGGTTCTGAAGAAGATTTTTTAACGTTTTCGCTATTTATAGCCATGGCGGCCATCTTGGTCATGTGACCTTGACCATTTATATAAACTTTCATTCCCCCTTCCTAAGGATGCTCCACAAAAAATTTGGCTTTGATTGGCCTAGAGGTTTCAGAGAAGATGTTTGAATATTATTGTCATATACATGTATATAGCCCCGGGGCAGGGGCAGACAACCCCCCAGGGGCTAAAATTTTCCATTAACATTAATCTTCTGTCCATTTGCCTATTCCCAGTAAGTTTTACCCATTAAATAGCATTTTACCATTTTTCCCGTTCAAATGCATTGGCGACCTAAGTTGACCTTGCCGCAAAATAGGTCAAGGTCATCCTAGGGTCATGATTTATATAAACTATGATGGGCCCGTGTCCCCGATGCTACATACCAAGTTTCGTGGAAATCGGCCCACTGGTTCTGGAGAAGAAGATTTTAAAAGTTTTTTTTGCTATTTATAGCCTTGACGGCCATCTTGGTCATGTGACCATGACCATTTATATAAACTTTCATTCCCCCTTCCAAAGTATGCTCCACATGAAGTTTGGCTTTGATTGGCTTAGCGGTTTCAGAGAAAAAGGTGTTTGAATATTATGGTCATATACATGTATATAGCCCCGGGGCAGGGGCAGACAACCCCCCAGGGGCTAAAATTTTCCATTAACATTATTCTTCTGTCCATTTGGGGTGACACCAGTCAAAAATTGTCCATAGGCCACAATGCAAATTGTCGCACTTTGTGACACTCCCAGCTGTTATAGCTCGGCAAATGGGTCACTGTATGGGCGTCAACTTTAATATTCATATCTGGGCGTGGTCGGCTAGTCCATCTGTTCAAGTAGGGGGTTTATAGAAAAATCGAACTCAGTCTGCCTGGACCGCTGTCACATATTTACCGTTATAATTCAGCTACCTGTATTTTGTCCAATCCACTGTCCAGTGAACTAGACAAACTCATATTCCATTCTTATTTTGTAACGGAAAACATGTGAGTTGAATCTTTTAACTGTACACCTTTAGTTTTTACCCAAGTCAAAGGTAGACCATACCCAATAACGTATTCATGAGGTAACGCCCATACAGTGACCTATTTGCCGAGCTATACCAAACATTTTTTGACCAAAAGAACTCCCCTCGCCTTATAGCTCAGCCATACATCTACCCAACGAGCCTAGTTCAAAGGGGGGTTGACCGTTGAGTTTTTCCGGTATTCCGTTTTGCAACCACCCTAGGGTTGGGTTTTACCCTCTAGAATGGTGCAGATTTGAGGAGGGGGTAGTTTACAGACAGAAGCTTCCGACGAGAAATAGTCTCTTTTAAGATCGTGTTTTGTACACCCAAATGTCGTACACTAGTGATACTTTGCAGTGCATACTAAATATAAAACAGACACAAATAAATGTGCTCGTAATACAGTGTCAAACTCACCTAGGCAAAATTTTCAAATGCACTATTTTCGTGGGGGTACGGCGGAGTGATAAATTTTGAGGGGTACGGCGGAGTGATAAATTTTGAGCGGTGTCGCACCATTTGCCTATTCCCAGTAAGTTACCCATTAAATAGCATTTTACCATTTTTTCCCATTCAAATGCATTGGCGACCTAAGTTGACTTTGCTGTAAAATAGGTCAAGGTCATCCTAAGGTCATAATTTATATAAAGTATGATGGGCCCGCGTCCCCGATGCTACATACAAAAGTTTGTGGAAATCGGCCCACTGGTTCTGGAGAAGAAGATTTTTAAAGGTTTTTGCTATTTATAGCCATGGCGGCCATCTTGTCGTGTGACCTGGACCATTTATATAAACTTTCGTTCCCCCTTCCTAAGGATTGCTCCACATGAAGTTTGGCTTTGATTGGCCAAGCGGTTTCAGAGGAGAAGGTCTTTTAAATTGTGGACGACGGACGACGGACGGACGGACGACGGACGGACGCCGGAGCATGGGTATATTATAAGCTCACCTGTGAGCCTTCGGCTCAGGTGAGCTAAAATTGTGGACGACGACGACGGACGGACGCCGGATGCCTACCTATCCTATAACCTCACCTGTGAGACTTCGGCTCAGGTGAGCTAATAAAAATTAATCACTTTGTCCAGTGACTATACTTGTTGACTCTTAAGTGAGCAATCGTTGCCCTTGGGCTTCTTGTTTGCTTGCCACCCCTTGGTTTATGGAAGGGAATTTCTTTCTGATTGCGCCATTTCCTGATCATTGCCTACTTGTATCTTTGTCTGGGTCACAGCTTCAAGCAGGGATGAACCTAAAGAACTTTTAGGCGTTTTCGCTTATCTGATGGTTTTTATTTCAATGAAAGCGAGGTTGTAAACAATTACACACGTAATCATGCTTTCCTTTGCAGAAATGATTGTATCGCCTTGGAACGATCAGTAACACAAAATTACTGGCGGGCTTAAACCGGTTTTACATGGCCATAACCTCACCCTCAGCTTCTGCAGTGGTTCATAACATTTAGTTAGTTCTTCGGTCCTCGTGGTGAATCTCTAACTAGTCAATAAATCATCAGGAACAAACAACAGATAAACATCCTGATGAATCAGAAACGAGGACTCACAGATTGAGTAAGCTGCCCTACGATGGAGATCCGTGGGCGCCGAATAACTTACTAACTCCGTAGCAAAAGAAAAACACCAGTTGGAGCCCGGTGGGCCAAGCAACAGACAAGAAGCTCTTAAATATTTTTTTCACGTGTAATAATATATCATTTCAATAAATATTTTTTTCACCTGTTTCTCTTTATTTCATGACTTAGAATATAAGAAATTGATATTCTGACTGATTTTTCTTTTATAAGCGCAAACGGATGTCCCAACAAGTTTTGTTTTGCTGTGTTGCCTATGCTAGTGCTAAACTCTTACTTGCACATGTCCTCTATGACATTAGCATATCCCGCGCAGACAGACAGACCTTTTTCCAGCACAGACCGTGTATCGCATGGTGACTTCTCATCCCTCCCAAAAAATCCCGCCGCATCATACCTGAAATTTAAGATGCTATTAGTCTCAGTATTATGATTTGCAGACTTTTTGGCCACTTAATGCGTTGGTCGTATTTGAGGTCATTAATTAAGTTAATTTTAGTATGCATGTACACTGAGGGGCACTTCTAACGCAACACTTACCTTTTTGGACATAACAAAAAATTTATCAACCGTTCTTCAAGAAGTTTTCAACAAATTTAGTTCATATATACTTGTTTACTTTCTGCAATTTTCATAAAAGTAGATGGACTAAAATAGAATAAATTAGATGTTTATATAATATGAATGAAAAACAAAAAGTCACAATAATCCGGTTGCACTGATAACTAAAATCAAGATATATATTCGGATATAACAGCAAGGAAGTTCATCATAGTCAATTAATATACTGTGTGTCCAGAATAGGCCTGGACGACACAGGGACACCTCCTCATGGACAAAATATATTCATTAATTTCATAAAGAATCCTTGTGGGATGTTTCTCCACTCCTCCACAAGGATTACTTCAGATATACTGCGGATTTCTTGAAATAACGGGGTGTTTACGCACACACCTGTTTTTAAACGCATCCCAGAGATGACCAATAACGCTATTTCTTGGACTAAACACATCATATGATTTGCTTTATTGCTTGAGAACTTATTTGCAGGCTGGTAGGGTTGGGGATATGGGATATGAGCTGGATATGATACTTTTTGAGAAACCGATACTATTAAATTCTTCAATGGCGTATTTTTTGCGACTTTTCATTTTTGAGTCTTGTTAGATAAACTTAATATTGTATAAGGTGTGGACAATCAATTTCAATGAAAAATACAGACAGTCTGCAAGAATAATTGATCTATATTTACAGAAATTTTCAATAAATTTGGTGGTTTAATTTTTGAGATATAATGGAAAATGTAAGTGTTGCGTTAGAAGTGCCCCTCAGTGTATATATTCTGAAAATACAATTATAAATGGTAAAAGTAAGCAATGATAAGGAATGGTGAAATCAGAAAGAAATGTCCCGCTCCAAAACCCGAGGTGGGGAAAAACTAAATTGACATACAGGTACTCGTCCCTACAAAATATTTCAAGTGCCTTCATAGCCATTTACTTTATTCATAAAATACTTACTTAACATTTTTCGCTGTCCATACGAAGAAGGCCCGGACATGGAAGAGTGGATCTGTCGACGGCTTACAAAGGTACTTCACCAGGTCAGGCAATGACGTTCGAAGTTTATCAGGGGCCTGAATAAGACAATGGTATTTATAAAAAATAACGTGACAAGACATTGTTTAACATTTGTTATTGATGGAACAAAACAATCACAATTTCGTCAACACAAAAGTATATATATATATATATATATATATATATATATATTATTCAAGGTAAGTGATAATAATAATAAACAGTGATTTGTAATGAGGTTTCACAAAATCAGTTGTAGGGAAATCAATTACAAAATAGCACCAACGAACGCCCAACTGAGCATACGAAAACGCTCATGTTTAAAGTCACACACACACACACACACACACACACACACACACACACACACTAATTAACGCGAGCGCCTTAGATATAATTAATGTCTTGTCAAATGCATTACTTCGTATATATTCAAAGCATCCTTACGTAATAAAAATAAAATTGAGATCCTTTAATAGCAGTGAACATATTAACGAGAAAGGGGATGGGCCATACCGCGGTTTCGGCTACATAAGCTTCTTCAGTGACCCTATGGATTTGGCAACTTGGGTAAGCATGAGTACAATATCTGAGCTCAGTAAATGAATATAAAGAGGATATTCAAATGCTTCTGTTAAATATGACTTTGATTTCATCGAGTGAAAAGACATAATAATTCATGAGTGGCGCAATCAGAAAGAAATTCCCACTCCAAAAACCGATGCGGGAAAAAATGACAGTTAGGTACTTATACATGTACATAAAGAATATTTCGTAAGCCGAGCGAGCAGTTATTTCCCAATAGGCAGCCACTCAGTTACCCTAACTTAACTAGAATTATGAAAACGTACAGAAGGTTTGAACAGCACAAAAATAGACTCCAAAACATAAAACAAATAGAACCACAACAGAAGTATCGCCTTGGAACGAGCAGTAATATTAAACTTCTGGGGAGCTTAATCCGGTTTAAATAATTAAAAGGGTCACTGAAGAGGCTTAAGTAGCCGAAACCGCGGTATGGTCCTTCCCTTTTCTCATTAATACGCTCACTGCTCTTAAATGATCTTAGTATTTATTTTATTTGCTATTACTGCTGCTGGTGTTGTGCCGTGTGGCGGCCCCAAAAAAGTCTCCCCGTACATCATCCATAGTGCAGATTATTTTTTCCTTTTGGTCCTGTGAGATCAGCAAGGGTGTTTTGAGAAATCAGAAATTCATTATCGGTGTAGTTTCATTTTCTAACCAACGTTTTATCTATTTGGCCTGTTTGAATAATACTAGTCTTTGTCTTGACTATCCCGTTGGAAGTTGCAAAATTACAGTATCTCTTTGGCTCCATTTTGCCAAACTAAAAGGGTCACTGAAGAGGCTTAAGCAGCCGAAACCGCGGTTATGGTCCATCCCTTTTCTCATTAATACGCTCACTGCTCTTAAATGATCTCAGTATTTATTTTGTTTACAGGGCCTTAACCTCACATTCATTTTCTGCAGTGGTTCATAACATTTAGTTAGTTGTTCGGTCCTTCGTGGGGAATGTTCGTTTGCTCCGGAGTTAGTAAGTAATTGGGCGCCCAGGGATCTCTATCGTCGGGCACATTACTCATTCTGTGAGTCCTCGTTTTTGACTCATCATGGAATTTATCATGATTTATTTGTTTGTCCATGATGATTCATTGACTATTTAGAGATTCACCACGAGGACCGAACAACTAACTAAATGTTATGAACCACTGCCGAAGCTGAGGGTGAGGTTAGGATCCTGTAAAACCGGCTTAAGCCCGCCAGTAATTTTATATTACTGATCGTTCCAAGGCGATACTTCTGTTGTGGTTCTTATTGTTTTATGTCTTGGTGTTTAATTTTTTGTGCTGTTGGCGCCTTATGTATGTTATCATATTTTAGTTAAGTTTAGGTAACTGAATGGCCACCTATTGGAAAAAAGCTGCTCATTCGGCTTACTAAATGTATTCATGGTCTTAGTACCTTATTGTTAGTTTGGTTTTTTCCCGCCTCGGTTTTTGGAGTGGGAACCTTTTTCTGATTGCGCCTCTTCCTGATCGTTGCCTACTTACCTTTCTAACAAGTCAGTGAATCATCATGGACAAACAAAAAAATCAAGATAAACACCATGATGAATCAAAAACGAGGACTCACAGATTCAGTAAGCTGCCCGACGATGGAGATCCTTGGGCGCCGAATAACTTACATAGAAATTTGCATAGGTGTGACGACCCCTTTAACGTGGGTTGTCAGAGGGCACATTGTGATGTATTATTAATTCACAACGGCGCAACATCACGCGTTTATCAGACATAATTTAAAGTAAGGTAAAATCATTTCGATACTCACATGGATAATAAATAAACGCTCATATTTTAAAATTTTTTCCAGTTGACTTTTTCTGGGCGGGCATGGATGCTTATGTGCGACGTCACAAATACGCCACTTCACGAATGTAATTTTGTTTACAGTGAGTCATTGCTAATTTGCACACGGTGACATTTCCATCACGTTCAATGGGGAAACGATATTGCCGTGTTAGAATATTCAACATTAGTGATGTCGTTATGAGTTTGGTGACGTCGCATAACACAGATTACGCGCTGAACAGAGCCATTAAAAGGGAAGTGGGAAAATGAACATATAAAATGTAGCAAACCTGACTGATTTTAGTACTAAAATGTTTCTTATGTCCTAACAAAGAAAATAAATACCCACACTAAATCTTATGTTTTCGGTCACAAAAACTTAGTTGTAGGCGTATGGAATTCCTAAGTGGTATGCATTAAGTAAATGGAAAATGCAAGAGGCAATCCAAAGTTTTATTTTTTCGCATGTGAGAATATACTTTTTTCAAATTCATTATCCTGACTCAGCAAATATACTCAGCGTCAATAAAAAGTTACCACCACTTACTGTGCTGGGGTATTCCAAAATGACCTCGATTTTTTGCCAATTTCGTCGTTATTTTACAAATTACATCAATCTAAGATGGTAATATGGATAAGGATTGCAAAAGCCTAATTGAAAAATATTTTTGCGAATTTTCATTCGCTTTCATAAATGCTGGGATAGGATGGAATTTTCAAGAAGTTTGAAATCATGTTTCTATGAAACTACCTGTCTGTACCTCTTTACCTGTAAAAAGGGTGTGGCTTGTTGACAACTGTATAAGGTTTACTGTTACTTATATTGTATATACTAACACAAGATTATAATCAGTCAGCCCAGTGAAACTCTTGTATGCCCACAATAATTATTGTTTATCAGTTTTGTTTGTTTGTTTTGTGGCTTAGCGTCCCAGTAAACAGCTATGGTCATGTCAGTTTGTTGCCTCCATTTTATGGAACTTCTACCTTACATTAAAGAAGGTCATGACACTCAAAATACGCTTAAGAGTCTAACTATCCAAGTAAACATATGGTTGGTTTCATTTGAACCACTTTTACTGGGCAGACTCAGACATGAGTGGTTAACCAGTAATCACAGCTAATCTGCAATTTTTGTTTGCTTTCGCATAGGCAAAAAGATAAAGAAAAAACTGTTTTCCTTGATATTTTGCGGCTCAGCTGTATGATGTGGCTCGTGCACTACTTAAAATACTTGTCCTGTAAAATGGTGGAGCATCCGCTGTGGAAGCGGGGAGGGGTGGCGGAGGGCCTGGGCCCAGGCCATATAAAAACCTTCATTTGTTTTGCTTGAAAATCAAGATTATATTCAAAGCAAATACTCACATTTATTTTCTTAAATAAATTTCTGCACATATTTCTTCCATATACCATGTACCCATGTACTACATGTATATATATATATATCTGTCATAATTAAAAAAAAAATAAGTATGGTAATAATGTCATTATTCACGGGAGGACCTTAATTATACATTTCTGTCACTATTTTATTCCACTCAAATTACATCTCCGTTTTTGCAACCCTCTATTGAAAACACTATGCCCTCTTTTAGGCTCTTAGCATTCTATTGTAATACGGGGAAAAGAATGAGTATATCAGGTGCACAGTGACTGCTAGCATGTTTTCCTAGATTATGTGTTACTTTCTCAATAAGAACTTTAAAATTTCAGTCTATCGATCTTTTGATGGCTGATTTGGGGGTTACACTCACCAACTGCGAAGGTGATATGAAGACAGGGACTTTTAAAAGGACTAGGGAAGCCTGGGATCTAAACCTTGACCCCTGGGCTGCAAGGCGAGTGACTAAACCATGGAAACAAATTTTTAGATGTCATATATATAGGTCATATTCTAACATTGGGCGGACATTCCGATATGACAAAGCTATCGACCGGGACGTTAACCCACAAGTCAAAAAAAAAAAAGTTGGGGAGGGGTGGTCGTTTTGACGAATCATCAGTGCAAGGGTTTGCAGAGCGCAAATCGACTGATGTGGTCTAATGGTTATCTGTAGCGTATTCGCTTAGCAATCAGGTTGCTGGTTGTATACCCGGCTGGTACATGCATGTCATGTACATGACAAATGTTCATTCTGACGTGATAGACCGCCCATCGGGTGGAGCATTTTTTTAAGATTTCGCAAGCAACAGCGGACACCGATTTTGCAAATTCAGCTTTGTTTTCTTTGAATGCAAAATGAGCTACATACAGTCCAAATGCAAAGATCTCGTTGTTGCATAGTTTCCTTTTTGTAATGACTTAACAAACCACTGCGCATCAATAATCGTGATGGGTGCCCATAGGGGTGTTGATATCACTAGCACTTTGAAGAGCTTTAAGATCATTGCATAAGCATAAATTAAAATCACAAGGGATGATCATTGTGTCCGAATCTCAGGGTTCGTACCCCAAACCTGTCACTTCAGGGTCTGACGACAGCTACTCTACGAATTCCCTTTCAAACATTGCATGAGAAAACCAACAATTTGGGGTTCCACCAGAAACCGGCCCGTACAGTCACAGACGAGAAGCTTAAAATTTTGAATATATGTACAAGAGGCATTCTACTATCTGTTTAGCAAAAACAAAGGTGCTGATCCGCTGTGCAGTTACTGCACAGCTCATCTGCGCCTTTCGTTTTGCATATGCAGATTGTTTGTTTTCTTGTGCGGTGGCTCATTTTAGAATGTATAATGTTTGATCATTGGAACCAGACCACTTCTTGCATCTTTAGCTTGAAACGTCAACAAAATATGACACTGATAGTACAGGACTTCTAAGTGACTATGTGTAACTTTCATCCGTTACCTTACTTGTGGTAACATCAATAGATATACTGCATTGATAAAGTAAGTGTCTCAGTTTTTGCTTGGCGCGACAGCGTCAAGCAATTGAAACGGAATGAGGATTTCTTCTCTTCCTTTAATCTGTGGGGTTTCCCTTTGACATCCAGGGGCCTGGTTCCAGTCGCAATGTTTTATACACTTCTTGCATAATAAATCAATTGAGGACGGAAACCAGACTTGCTCTCCGCCGTTTTTATTAGGACTTGTGGGAAGAATGACGTACTTGAATCTAACGTTAAACATTTAGTTGGCGTTCTGGACGGATAATGCTAAAACCCGGAACTTTGTCCTAGGACCGACCAAGTACGAAAGCTTGAAATCCACCGTAGCGAGGAAGTGTTCATGACCGATGCGAGCCATCGAGTTACCGAAAAACTCCACAAACCTACGAAAAAACACACGGACAAATATTGGTATATACAGACTAGCCAAGCGTTCCTTTTAACAAGGAAAATTTATCATTAATAGTTTTTAGTTTTGTTTAGTAAGTCAGACAAGCAATATACATATGATTGTGTAATTTTAGCCATGAAAGCAATGTCTAACAACAAAAAAAAAAACATGATGTACTGACGTCATTAAAAAACGCCTCATCGAAAATTGTGCATAACTTGGCCAATAGATATACAATATGAACGAAATTTGCATTTTCCTTATTTTCACGTTCTCTCTCATGGTATAGCATAAACCGAATTTGGTTAAGATGCGCATTTTTCTCAAAACTTGCGTGGGTGCACCATTTTAAAAGTACACCCTGACGTCATTATACAGCGTTTTTGACGTGAAAATTCTTGAAAGCCTTGCAAAGTCGTTTTACAAACTTAAGAACATTAAAATTTTGAAACGTAACACTACTGGACTACATGAAGTTGAACTACAGAAACTAACATAGGGACTTTTCACGAGAGAAGAAACAGACGGAACGAAAAAATGATACTGTTCGGTTTCTGGCGTTCGAAGTGACTCCATAATACGGGACCATCTTTCGCTTTGGCATAAGATTCCCTCTATTGATTTTTGTTACCGTAGCTCTTTCGCCAGCGCTTCTGTAGCAAAATCTTTTTGACGTCGACGTCTCTTATGCTAACGAATTCTAATGATGAAACATTTCAGAAACGATGCCATTATATTCGGATGTACACCTTGAATTTATTTTCATAACGTAGTCGCATTATTTCAAATGAATAGCCAAGAATGGAGCAATGGTATTCTGACGCTTACTTCCATAGACGTCAAATACACGTTATCCGTAAGGACGTTCGTTTCACGCTGAAAGGCAGGAGAAGTAACAATAGAAACTATTCTTCGTCAAATAGCTATGTCAGGATAGCATTTGTTAACATTTTGACAATTTTGACGGCGATTACCATTTAAGCATTGATCGTTAGCTGCAGTGACGTCAATAACGCTAGAGAACGAAATTCGGTTTTCAAAAAATGTGTTTCAACAACATATGGTCGCGTATGGATACCCCACTCTATGGCTTATGTGTTGGTATTGCGAAGGAGGCTTTCAACAATCGAAAGAAGCGATGCCTGACAGACCGGTTCATGACCAGAATAGGGATTTTGCGAGGGGTGTGTGTTTTCAACAGCTTGTCATTTTTCAAGCAGCTGTCTGAATAATTCCATTTCGGCATTTCCGAATGCGTAAAAGACTAGTAAAAGATATGACTAATATTTAAAATAATTAAAATTGTTAATCTTGGCAGTATGACGTGTCAAAGTTAACTGAGGCGTTTTTGTTGACGTCAGTATATAAACTTCTTTGGTTTAATTTGGTTTGGTCTTTGTATTGCCTAGCGTCCGAGTCAACGGCGGTGATCATGTCGGGACGTTGGTTCTGTTTCAGTATTTGACTTCTACAGTTCTACTGAACCGAACACTGCAATACCAATATTTAAAAAAAAAATTAGTCAAGTATGCGACATAGCGTGTGTCTGTATGGATAGCTTGACTCTACCGGTTTTCATGGGCAGGTCAGACTTTTTATTCAGAATATCAGGTACGGTGGGTTATTACCTTTGTTTGACATCTGTTCTTACAGCCCCAATGAGCATGGGCCCTCTCAAGATTTAGGCGATTCATGACCCAATGTAAACCGTCCTGTTGCACCAAGGACATGTCCCTGGCTGTTGGAGGCAACAAGTTGTTCATATTTCTCAAATTGCTTCGGACTGTTTTCTAGCTACCCTGCTTTGTTTCTGAATCACCCAATCACCGAGTCTGATATTTATTCAGCAGCATAGTCTCTTCTGTAGTTTTAGCTCACCTGAGCCGTTAGGCTCACAAGGTGAGCTTATAGGATGGCCATGATCCGGCGTCCGGGGCCCGTCGGCGTCCGTCGGCGTCCGTCGTCGTCGTCCACCATTGTCAAATATCTTCTTCTCTGAAACCACTTGGCCAATTAAAGTCAAATTTTATATGAAGCATCTATGGGAAGGGGGAACTAATGTGTTTATAAATAATCCAGGTCACATGACCAAGATGGCTGCCATGCCCATATATGGTAAAAACCCTTCAAAATTCTTCTTCTCTGGAACCACTGGACCGATTTCAACGAAACTTGGCATGAAGCATTTGGGACTAGAGTACTACAATGTGATTATAAATTATGACCTTTGGATGACCTTGACCTATTTTACGACAAGGTCAACATAGGTGGCCCATACATTTGAATGGGGAAAATTGTTAAAATGTCATTTGAAAGGTAAAACTTGCAGGAAATGGGCAAATGGACTGAAGGTAGGTAATTCTGAAAAAAAATGGACCCCAGGGGTTGGTCTGCCCCCACCCCTGGCAATATACTTGTATATTACAATAATATTCAAAGATCTTCTTCTCTGAAACCACTTGGCCAATCAAAGCCAAATTTTATAGCAAGCATCTATGGGAAGGGGGAGTCAATGTGTTTATAAATAATCCAGGTCACATGATCAAGATGGCTGCCATGCCCATATATGGTAAAAACCCTTCAAAAATCTTCTTCTCCTGAACCAATGGACCGATTTCAATGAAACTTGGCATGAAGCATTAGGGACTGAAGTACTACAATGTGTTTATAAATTATGACATTTGGATGACCTTGACCTATATAACGGCGAGGTCAACATAGGTCGCCAATGCATTTGAATGGGGAAAACCTTTCAAATGTCTTTTAAAATGAAAGTCTTGCAGGAAATGGGCAGTAGGGCTGAATATTAATGATTCTGAAAAAAATTGGACCCCAGGGGCATATTTGCCCCTACTGCAGGGCATTATACATGTACATGTATATTACCATACTATTCAAACTTCTTCTTCTGTGAAACCGCTTGGCCAATCAAAGCCAAATTTTATGTGAAACATTTATATAATGGGGGAATCAATGTGTATATAAATAATCAAGGTCACATGACCAAGATGGTCACCATGCTCATATATGGTAAAAACCCTTCAAAATCTTCTTCTCTGGAACCGGTGGACGGATTTCGAAGAAACTTGATGTGAAGCATCTATGGCTTAAGTACTGCAATGTATATATAAATCATGACCCTGTGATGACCTTGACCCAGTTTATGGCAAGGTCAACATGGGTTGACCATGTATTTAAATGGGGAAAACTGTTAAAATGTCATTTGAAGGGAAAAGCCAGCAGGAAATTGGCAAATGGACAGAATATTGATTATTCTGAAAATAAAGAAGAAAATGGCCCAAGGGCTTCATCTGCCCCTACACTGGGGTTAAATACCATAATATTCAAACATGTTTATTGGTATATGCAGCAGATCTCAGGTGAGCGTTTACAGGACCATTGGTCCTCTTGTTAGTTATGGTGGCTATATGCTATATTGCGGCATGCTGGGACATGTCTTTAATTTACTTAACCAATTCTTGATATGAACTTGATTTGTATTGAAGGTTGGTTTCTAATGTTTTTCAGTATAAGGATTATTACCATTCACACAGTATTAATATTCATTGAGGTTATCCAAGGGCAATTTAGTAGTACAATTAACTAAGTTCCATCACATTTCCAAGAGACTGGAGCCATAGTTTCAGCACCATTTAAAGCCAAATTAAAAGTCTAGTTAGGCTTTTGATGTTTATATTCACAGCCAAAATTTTGTTGTAAAATATTCATTGTACAAAATTTAAAAAAAGAAAAATCGAGGTTATCTTGAACCCTGATAGTATAATAAATTTCGATATTTTTGATAAATATTAAATTTCTTCCAAACAATTAAATTTCATTCATGATTCTGGTCAACGACAAATTTATTTATTGACATTAAATAGTTTGACTAGATATTAGGCTATGCTTCACGTGATGCACGTTCAATTTGTGATTTTCGATTTTTTTAGAACTAGAAAGCCATATTTTCACAAGTTGTCATGTCCTCTCATGCCTCAAACACCCTCTGTGACAACGCCACCAAATGTTTAAATTTTTCAAACGAATGGTGGAATGGTGGACCTCACTTTCAGGAAGTACCCAAATTTTGCATTTCTCCGTACATTTCAATGGAAGCTTCTGGCATTTGTCAAGGAGTGCGTATAATATATTCGACAGTGATGAGTGCCGTTTTCGATAGCCATGATAAATGACACTCTATGCTATGAAAATGATATCTATTCAGAATGAATCAAATATTGCCATGTGTTAATTGAACCCCATTGCCTGGTAACTTTTCACTGACGCTGAGTACGTGGCTTGTCCCAAAAGTCCCGTTACACATACATTTTATTCTGAACGCATAGCTGGAACCAACAACAGTAACTCATGCAGAATAACTGGCCATATTGGAACTTATTTTACTGTACAAAATGATACTCACTTCAATGACCTCACTGCTACAGTTACCTTGGTTACCATAAGTAGGCATGACCGGAGCAAGTCAAATTATGCAAAATGTTTTCGTAATTTCTATTTTTCGCAATCTGCTTAATCAACATAGGTATGATGTGATCATTTAGAAAAATATACCAGCCTGACAACTATTCTATGGGCATCATTTAGTGATAATATTATGAAATTTGAGAACGATTTGATACTTTGGGTGACAAATAAAATAGCTTAGACGTCGCGCACGCTACTGATACCTCTCGTGTTTAAAGCGTCATCGCTCATAGTTTCTAATCAAAATTAGCATTAATAAAACCCTTGCATTATCATATACCATTGAAAAGGTAATGAAAATTACTTTCCGCTGGTGTACAACTTTACTAGAAGAAAACGTTCTTTTTCTCAATTTTGAACATCGAAAATTGCAAGTGACGCAATTTTTGCTTGTCCCCGCGTAACATATGCTCCGGGGGTGCAGTGCATATTTTTGGATGCTATTGAAAGCGCGCTAACAGGGACGTTATTTTTTCCTTTATATTTGAGCGACAACATTTCCGCAAACATCAAATGTTTTTTCGTATCGGAAAAACATTCAGTTCCGGTAAAATTCACGTTTAAGCAGTTTAAGAAGTTTTGTCCCCAGAAGAAGAAATGGTGGGGGGTACCTTTGTGAGGTAGCCAATGAAAGTTTTTCATCGTCAGATATGGGTAAAATGTTGTGATATTATATTCCAAATTATAAATTCCAATCAGAATATTGTTTTTATTTGCGAAAAAAAATAAAAAGGTTATGAAATCGGTTGATTTTTTTAAAAACTTGCATAATGTCCGCAGACGTTATTTTGGATACGTTATACCGACCCCTGTGCTGCAAATACATAGTTTTTATTTAGTTCGGATAGTTAAAAGCATCTGAAATCATCACATTAGCTGGTGCATAGTATATATTATCGTTAAATAAGGGGAAAATGATTGCTATCAAATGCGATAAATATGACGAATCGGCCGTTCAAAGTGTGAATTTCGTTTTGTCCGCATAGTATAAAAATAAATGTTTATAACCCAAATTTTGCCGGCTAACGTAAAAATACGGTTTAATCAACAATCGCATCTTTAAAAAATGTGTATACGCTGCGTGTAATTTCTTTTCGTATTATTTTGGTGAGAAAAAATAGGATTTTTGAGACACGTTGTTTCAGTTATACCGGTTGTTTTATGTCTAATCGAAACAGAGTTAAGATTCAATTTTGCTAAAATTCAATATTATTGGACAAATAAATGACTCTGCATCACGTTTTTGACAACGGATACTCCTACGATTTATATAGTTTTACCTTGTAATTTAAATTGACAGCACGCTTACTGGCTATTTGATATCAAAATGGTTATTAAGATAAAACGAATAAGCAATATGTGTGTCTAAAGCGATTTCAAAATTTTTCGATTTTTACGTTCTTATTCTGACGTTAATATTTCACGCCACCGGGCGTCGTTTGCTGTCACAAGTGCTCAGAACTGATTTCAAAAGCCTTACACACGGAAGCTTTGTATGAATAATTTTACATTATGAACTCCATATAGCCATCTTGGATAGCTCTATGTATTTACGGGTTTATGCTGCTCTTTTTTATTTCTATTGATACATGTGAACAACAGAAAAACAAGCGAAAAACTGTTAAGTAAACGAGAAGATAACCTAAAATGTCTTGTTTCATACTAGGGGTCAAACATCATTTCTATAAAGATGAATCTTGGCAAACAACACAGTTGCTGTGGAGATACTTGAGTAGCGAACACAATGAAAGACGCAATGATCAGACTGCGTGTAGTCTATCTTTATGCTAAATTGCAAATGTTAAGCTGCGTCAAGGGAAAATCATTCGCATAAGATCAACGGCCCAAATTAGCTCTGCGATGACAGTGCAGATAAAATCACAAATATTCCTTTATGTGTATGTGGAGCGGAATGACGCAGTGATAAAGTCTAGGACTCTGGTCATAGAGGTCCCGTGTTGAAGCCTCAGTCGGGGCAGCGTTTAACATGTGGCCTTGAGCAAGTCCACAGAAATTGATCGACGAGACCGCAGTGAAAATGTTTGATACTAGATATAATTATATATAAAAGTAACAGTGTTTATTGTCGTCTCCCCGTACCCTGTAAAGTAACCAAATTGTTGGTTTCCCCACGAGGCGGCTCATATAATACAGTGAAATTCTGACTGAACATGTTAAAATGTAGTGCACTGATTGCATCTTATTGAAATGTTAAGAACATCCAATGATTGAGCCGCGACGCGATAAAACCGGTCTTCGTGGCTTTCTGACCAGGTCTGATACAAACCGGTATATACAGTCAGAAAATGAGGCTAGAAGCTTGAAAGTTTGGACTTAGGTAGCAAAGAAATTGTACTGTCCATGTAGCGAAAACAAAGGCGCTGATCAGCTGATCTGCGCTTTTGTTTTTCGCGTCCAGCCAAAAATCTGCTTTTCACATGATGCGGTTCATATCATCACCAGATTTGAATTTTGATTGATATTTTCTACCAGAAGAAACATTTGAGAGTTCATTTAAACACTCATATAGATTAATTTGTGAACAGAATGGCTTGTAGCGGCGACAATTGTCTTATGAGCGCCCTTATATTCAACGTTCTTTGCCATTTTTGAGTATAATGTCAGTGACGTAGTGTTACGCTTTGAGGTATCAGAAGCATGCGCGACGTCTCACCTATAAAAATTCAACGACAAAATTACGACGTCGGCAAAAAAATGTGGAGCAAAAAATCAGGGTCGTTATATTTAAACATCTAAAATATGTTCTTTAATGGAAACCAAGCAAATGTTTAGGTTGATATAAGTTGGTGACTTCAATGCTATAACACAACACCTACTTTTAAAACGATATATCAGCTAACAGTAATATAACTTGACCAAATGAAACATGGGCAGTTGTTAAAATGGATAGCATTTGATTAATTATTCTTATTTTGCATGGCCGATCTTTATAGCATTATTTTGACGAATTGCTTACAAATATTGTACTCAGATTTTCAAATATATGCAACAGTATCGTTTAGCTAAATATAAATCTAATTTTGAAATAGATTTTTTGTTTTAGTGTATTTATCCAAACGGCAAAATATTAAGAAAAAATCAGGATTAACGGCAACGTCATTAGACCTGCTCCGGTGCAGTAGGGGAACAAAGGTTCAAACCTCCGCTGCATTTTAACAAATGCACGTAGCAGTACGAAAATTTGCACCCAAAGCCCTTAGATATAGTACTTGGTGATCATAAGTATTGTAAGCCCTGACGTGATTTTATTGTGGCAAAACAGTGAGTGTAATGGAACTTTTGGGACAACCCTCGTATATAATAAAGTAACGTGTTTATGATTACGTTTCTTGCATGCTGATCGATTTCTGCAAACTGTCCATCCTCTTGAACCAGATCGTCTTTTGACAGGGCTGGCGGTCTTGGCTCTAATCGTCTTGCGTTGTTGTTTGCTCTATCATTTCTTTCAACCTTATAATTGTAGAAGTAAATTTACATCTTATACTTTTAGAATGTAAAAAATTGTTGTTTGAACGTGTTTGTTTAATACACTTTGCCTACCCTTTAACAAATATAGATCCCGGACGGTCTGTCTTCGCTATCAAGTAAAACTTTTATCCCATTACTCTATATTAAACAGGTACGTTAGAGGCAGGTATTAGCTATATAAAACAACAATGTGTCGGCCTAGAAACCACAGAAGTGGCATCGCAGCAAACCGTCGGAAGAACTACTGAATGGCAAACATGGTGTATGAAACTCAAGGTTTCATTGAATTATTGTCATTAATTCTTCAATGACCTTCGCAGTAATAATTGAGACGTTAGGGATATGTTTTCAATTCTTAATTTGAAAAAAGCCGAAAACTTATATTTTGTATACAGTATGTACAGCTTTTATATTTAGGTTTTGTAACTTTTCATGAATCTCTAATATTCGAATCGAAAGTTTGAAAAAAAATCAAACCTTATTTTGTACGACGATGGTTTTAGTTTCAACTTTGTTATCGTCTTCAATTTCGTGGTCTGTTCCAACATCCTTTAAACAAGTACTGGTTTTTGAAGTTACATTTTCGGTATCATCCTCAGCATCGTCTCCAGTTTCGTTTTTGACAGACTTTTGCAATTCTTGAGAAACCACAGTATCGTCATTATCAACTGTAGTCTTTATATCATCTGTCTGAGTCTCAATGCCAGCGTTCCCCTATTAAATAAAAGAATTGGCCATCAATAGAGACGACAAAAGAAGCATCTTTAAGTGATCAGCGATTTGGTGATCATTATGGTTCAGTATCATAATTAGTGATAAAGTAAACACAATTTACTCTTAGAACATAGATTAATAGCAACGGTATACAACGAATACTTTAGCGGAAAACAGATATCAAGAGGGGCCGAACTATCATTTCTGTTTGCTTCTTGGAAGCACTCTTTAATTGAGTAACTAGCAATTCGGTTTTGAGTTTTGATTCGGTGAGAAAAAGCCATCAAAATAAAAACCAGAGGACCAATGGTCCTGTAAACGCTCACCTGAGACCTGAGATATATTGCAATAAACTTGGAAATATACATGTATGTAACCTTAGGGCAGGGTCAGAACAACCCCTGGAGTCAATTTCTTTTTCAAATCATTAAACATTCAGTCCATTTGCCAATTTACTGCAAGTTTTGCCTATCAAATGACATTTTAACAATTTTCCTTCATTCAAATGCATGGGCGACCTAAGCTAATCTTGTCGTAAAATAGGTCAATGTCATCCCAGGGTCATGATTTATACAAACTGTGTAGGACTTCATTGCCTGATGCTTCATGCTAAGTTTCAAAATCATAGGCCTTCTGGTTCTGGAGAAGAAGATTTTTAAAGGTTTGTGCTATTTATAGCCATGGTGGCCATCTTGGTCATGTGACCTTGACAATTTATACAAACTTTCATTGCCCTCTCCTAACGATGTTCCACATAAAGTATCTTTGATTGGCCGAGCGGTTTCAGAGCAGATGATGTTAGAATATTATGGTCATGAACATGTATATAGTCCCGTGGCATGGCAGACAACCCCCTGGGGACATTTTTCTTTTCTTCTTCTATCGAAATACCCATTAAAATATCCATTTAAACAACATGGTTGTTCTAGGAACTGCTAGAACCTACGTCAGTGTGACTGTATTATCGAGATTGAACTTATGCGAGTTATTGTTGTGCGTTGTACTTTCTTCCTCGCCTTGGGATTTTAATTTTAATTGCATCAATTCTGGTGGTTTTTTAATTCTTACTTTATAGATAATTCAGTCATTTACCTGTTTCGCATTCTCATGCAGATCTAACTTCTCTGGCAGCGCTCGGATTTGACACTCGAGATTGTTTTTCTCCACCTGTTCTTCTTTCAACTTGTTATCGAGGTCTTTAGTTGATTTAATGTTATCGTTGGCTGTCTCTGAAAGCTGCACACGATCCTTATAATGGAATAGATTATATCACATATCAGTCAATTATTAGTTATGACACGAATTTTATTGCAGACACAATGAGCTGATTTCCAAATTTAATGTTGGGCTAAAGACGCCTTTACGTGAGGGCCTTTCGGAACCAGAATTATTTAAGAAACTTATAGGAATACATTAGCATTACGAAAACATGCCCATGCAATATACAGAGAATTTTTGAACTTTAAAATTTGAAAATTTTTAGCTGAAAAATTTTGATATTTTTCTTATTTTGCTCAAAACATAGATTGTGGGTACACGATAGAACCGCCTCGGCGAGGCGGTTCTAACGAGTACCCACAATCTATGTTTTGGAGCAAAAATAAGAAAAATAGGTATACCCCTGCATACCCCAGTTTTGCTATATAAAAGTGGGGTTCAAGGGGGTATACATTACACAGACATGTCTTCATGATGGGGTGAGGTTATGGCCATGTCAAACTAGTTTTTAAGCCCGCCAGAAATATTATTTTACTGATATTACTGATCGTTCCAAGGTGATACTTCTGTTGTTTGGTATTGAATTTTTGTGCTGTTTGCATCTTGTGTGCGTTTTCGTATTTTAGTTAGGTTTAGGTAACTGAGTGGCCTATTGGGAAATAGCTGTTCACTCGGCATACAAAATGTTTTCTTAGTACAAGTATCTGGTTGTCAAATTTGTTTTTCCCACTTCGGCTTTTGGAGTGGGAATTTCTTTCTGATTGCACCTTTTCCTGATTATTGCCTACTTGTACCTTTTTTCACAATCTTGACATCTATTAAATTGCGCTTCAAATAATGGAAAAATATGACCATCCTTAATACTACTTAATGCGAAAACAGATTAGCTCCTCTGTTGTAAAAAGGGTTTAAGAGTAATGCCGTTGAAGAAATAAAAACAGTCAAAAATAACAAGTAACATTTTGAAACTTACTTTTTCTGTATTTGGTGTTGTTTCGTGGCCTATTCGAACTGTTGGTGGTCGAGAATGCGCTGGTGAAACAACCGTTGGCTTTGATTTTCCACAACCCATGGTTGGGTAGCTTACTTTAAATCTTTCTATACCAAAATATTTTTACCATTCTATAATCAAGAGACGGGTATACGTTTTCTTTGTCAAATCGAACTATTTCTATTGACTTATCTAGATATGATTATTAGAAATCATATATTTTGGGAAGCCTCTTTTGTTCTTCGTCATTTAGGATAGATATGAGATGAAAGCAGATTATGAGAAAACCAACAGTTTGCATTAGCAAAAACCAAAGCGCAGACCAACTTCGCAGTAACTGCAAAGCTGTTTTCGCCTTTGTTTTCGTTACACGGATAGTACAATTCCTCTCCTTTCTAAATCAAAACTTTCAAGCTTATGTGCTTCATCTTCTGTGCTTGTACAGCTCAGTTTCTGCTGTACCTGTTCGGAAACCACATTGTTGGTTTTCTCATGACGTGGCCATGTATCTGATTTAATATTGTATTGTGGACTATAAATCAATTATTAAATGCTATTTACTGTTTAAAACTTCCGTGTTTAGGGCTGATGACATGTCACAATATTAAAAAAACGGAGTGGCTATTACCAGTCAACTGTCAGTAGCCAAAAAACGTTAAAATGGCTATTACCAGTCAACTGTCACTAGCCAAAAAACGTTAAAATGGCTATTACCAGTCAACTGTCACTAGCCAAAAAACGTTAAAATGGCTATTAGTCACTAGCCAAAAAACGTTAAAATGGCTATTTACAGTCAAGTTCAAAAATAATTATTTACTTAGCATGTGGTTACATGTTTCTGACAAACTTGGGACTGAAACTATGTTTCATTAGATCTAAGCATTATTTGTATTTTTAGTATTTTATTTAATTTCATGAACGTATTGGGAATGCAAGGCCGTCGTCGGCGGTCCGGCCGGTCCGGCCATGGCTGGACCACTTTTTTGGCCGAAAATGGTTTCGGCCGGACCACAATTTTTGATTTTTCGGCCGAAAATGTGTTAGCCTTTAAATACGACTTTTTTAAGTGTGATGGTCCAATTTTTAAGTTATCAATTAATATGAAGCCTATTCGGTCAATCTGCTGACGGTCGTTGTAAAACAGTCATGAAAATGGCACCTGATTAAAGACAGGTATTGTCATTATTGGATTGTGACAGATTATCGTTTGTGACAGATTATCGTTTGAAGTGATGATGCATCAAAGTCATATAAAACCGATTCTCCGTGATCTTAAAACAATTAAAAAAGTGTAAAGCTGTATTTTACAGTTAAAAATACTAACTTAAAGGTAAACATAATTTCACAATAACCCAGTCACTGTAACAGTTTATAATTATTGCATTAAATCAAACAACATGCCGAAAAATCGTTTACGTGTAAAATTTTCGTAAACATTGTTTTCTTCATATTCCAAAATCTGTTAAAACGTGCATGTTATTCTTCCATTATGGATATACCGCCGGTTCCTAATCAACCGATGTCTTTCAAATTCTCTCAGCGTTCCTCCTGTGATAAGGAGCTTTCAGCCTTCATGGTTTTCGACCAGGTCATGTCTTCATCATGATGAAACCTATAAAATAAGCAGCGCCTCAATGGCAAAAATTGTCCCAAAGCATTAAAATCGTCTCTACGGATGTCTGTAGGGGACCGGAATGTCCGCGGCCCGGAATGTCCGCAAAAAAATTAATTTGTTTTAAATATGTATTAAAACATAAATAATCGTTAAATAAGTCTATTAAATGCAAAAATTCTGGGAAATAATTTTCATAAAAACAAAAAAAGAACTTAGAAAAAATTCCTTGCGGACATTCCGGGACGCCCCAAGGGGACCGAAATGTCCGCAGGCCCGAAATGTCCGTAAATGTTGTTTTCTCTTTAAACCGATATAATACCCATCGATTATGCTTTATCAATGCGATAAAACAAGTAAATTTTAAACATAATGACCATTTAACCCACAAACCACGAGTGTCTGATTATAATAAAACATGTTCGACCGTTTGGTCACAATTTCTTCCATGTTTACACAATTGTAATTCTGTCGTTTAAATTATTGCATGTCAACGGTAAATTTTAACTCTTAAGTGAGTTTACATCACATAATTCATAGTAATTAACAGTTTTAATAACTATAGTTTCAATAAAAAAAATCTTGCGGGCATCCCGGACCATTTAGACCGCCCCGCAATGTCCGCAACATTTAAAATTTATACTAAATGAGGAAAACGGTTAATGATTAAAACGCATGGCCTATTATTGCGAAAGTTGAAGCAACTAATGTAAATTATGGTCCACAATGCCTATTATAAACAGATCCGATGATTTTGGTCCCCACTGATTTTATTATTGACAGCAAATTATTGATGGCATTATCTTTAAGATATGCTTTGCTTGTGTTTCAAAGAACAGTCGGAACCCTTTTAGTTTACACCCTTGTAATTCTTACGTAACAAATGCATTTCAACCGGACATCTTCAATGAGTTAACATGACAATATTTATAGTTTTTAACAGATATAATAGGGATAGTTTCAATAATAATGTTGCGGACATTCCGGGCCATTTTGTCCGCAAGATTTAAAGTTTATCACAGATCTGATCACTTTGTTGTTATGTTATGTTATTTGAATACATCATCTTTAAGATATATATTTCTTGTGTTTCGATAGACAGTCGGGCCTTTTATATGTTTACATGTCTTAATTAATAGTTATTAACGGTTTTAAATATTTTTTATCAACATAAAATGTTGATGACATTCCGGGTCACGGGTCATAAGTACTCATAAATTTTCAGAGAATTCCATTCTTGTAACTTTTATTACGTTTGTTCAATGCCTATCCAATATTAGTCTCTGTATATTAAAAAAACAACGTAATTAGGGGCGAAACGGTAGCATTACATCAAAAGGTACAAGTATGCAAAGATCAGGAACTGTTTGAAACTGTTTGAAACACTTTTAAGTGTTCAAACTAAATCATATACAATTAATTGACAATGTCCCATATTCACGGGGTCTATTCTTCAAGCCAATATGCTCGGGAGTTGTGCTGGTTAAGGTCAGATTAGTCTGGTGTTTCATTGCTTTCTTCAAAAAAGAAAAAAAATATAAGAACTTAGGTCAGCAATGTACATGTTTTGAAGTGCAGTCTCTAGATACATGTTAAAACATCAAATTAACATTAACATATCTTTGCAAAAGTTTGAGAAGCGTTCAGCGGAAATGTTCAAAGCTGATAAAAGCACGTGCCTCATCCGCGAGAAGATAAACTAGCGGTACATTTTGGTTGATTTGTCGACACACTTGTGATTTTGAGCAGACTGCTGAAGGTGAGTACACTTGTTGGTCTTCAATGATTCATATATTCAAGAAATAACATGGCATTTTGCTTTGGAGGAAGAACAGCATGTAAACATGTAACGTATAAGAATAAAATGTAGGGGTGGTGTGAATGCAAAGCACAAAATCATGGGTTGTGAGATATTTCCAAAAACATGAAATTGTTAAGTTTTCGTTATTATTGAGATTCGTTCGTGATATCGATTCTTTTAACAGCCAATACCATAATATTAATATGTGCGGTTGCACGCATTAAGACTCGCTAAATAGTTACTGTAGATCGAAGAGTAATAGGCGTTATAAGCATTACAACTGTTTTATACGATTAATAAATAGTGAAAGTATAGTGATTATGCCTTGGTTACATTTGCACCGATCATCGTACGATTTTCAGTCTGCGATTTTTCCTACGATTTTAGACATCGGAAGTGATCGTTAGCTACGACGTATGTGTTAACAATAATTCAACAATTTCTTGTTCTGGCTTTCGTCGATGTTTTGAGTCAGAACCGTATGGAGATCGTACGGAAATCGTAGGGTATCCGCACTCTTTAATTGGAAATCGTACGGAGACCGTGCGATGTCCGCGAGGAGTCGCTATGATTTCTTACTGAGCCCTTGCGGTCTCCAGGCCTACGATCGCCGAAATATTTTTTGTCCATAAATTATCATAATAAATCGTGCGGCGATCGTACGATCATCGCAGTGTCTCCGTACGGCGCGCGCCCGACGTGTCTACGGGCTACGGTTTTGCCATTTTTAAAAATTTGTAAAAGTGCAGACTATTACAAATTCGTAGAGGCTATGATGATAGTTGAACATCGTAGGGTCATCCTGCGGATACCGGACGAAAATGCCAAAATTGGCATCGTACGATCATCGCACGATAATCGTAGGCCAAATGTAACCTATGCATTAAGCCTAGGTTACATTTGCCCCGATCATCGTACGATTTTTCGGTCTGCGATTTTCTCTACGATTTTTAGACATCGTAGGAGATCGTGGGCTACGACGTTTGTGTTAACAATTCATACGGGCATCGTACGATTTTTCGATCTGCCATTTGTCGATGTTCTCTTACAAAAACGCAAGGCGATCTTACGGCAGTCGTATGTCTCCGCAGATAGTACGTAGATATCGTACGGATCCCGTGCGTTGTCCGTACGGAGTCCCTATACGTTTTGATACAAAACGCAAGGAGGCCGCACGGTAGTCGTAGGGTCTCCGCAGACTGTTAGTGGATATCGTACGGAGTCCCTTGGACTTCTGACTGATGCCTTGGTTACATTTGCCCTACGATTAGCTTGCGATGATCGTACGATGCCATTTTTTTGCATTTTCGTGCGGCCTCCGCAGGGTGACCTTACGATGTCCCTACGATTCTACGACTTCCTACGATCTCCGTAGCCTCTACGATCTTGTAATAGTCTGCACTATTACAAATTTTAAAATCGTAAGACCGTAGACCGTAGACACGTCGTAGGGCATCATACGGGCACCGTACGGATACCCTGCGATAATCGAGCGGTCACCGCACGATTTTTTAATGACAATTTGGGAACAAAAATCGTACAGTGATCGTAGGGAGGCCGCAAGAGGTCATGCCTAGTAGGTTACATTTGCCCCGATCATTGTACGATTTTTCGGTCCGCGATTTCCCTACGATTTTTTAAAAATTGAATGTGATCATGGGCTACGACGTAGTTGTTTACCATTCATACGGGCATCGTTCGATTTCTTGATTTAGCTTTGTTCGATGTCCTGAGTCGGAACTGTTTGAAGATCGTAGGGAAATCAAAGGGTCTCCGAACACTTTAAGTTGAAATCGTACGGAGCCCGTGTGATGGCCGTGAGGAGTCCTTACGTTTTCTTGTGGTCTCCCTACGATATCCGTACTATGTTAGGTGTCCGTACGAATTTAATAAACTTGTTTTGTTTGTTTGTTTGTGTTGAGGCTTAACGTCCCAGTCAACAATTTTTCAGTCATGTCGGGACGGAGCCAACGCTTCCTGGGTTTAACCAGTACTGTAGGGAGTTAATGTGCCTTGCTCAAGGACACAACACGGTGACACTTGTGGGGATCGAACCCAGGACTAAACTTGTGATATAACCGTACGGATACCGCACGATCACCCTAAAGGTCTACGATTATCTTATTAATTTAGTCCCCAAATTATCATAAAAGCGTGCGGTGACCGCACGATCATCGCAGGGTTTCCGTAAGGCGCCCGTACGATGATGCTACCTACGACGTGTCTACGGGCTACGGTCTTACGATTTTTAAAATTTGTAAAAGTGCAGACTACTACAAAATCGTAGAGGCTACGGAGATCGTAGGAAGCCGTAGAAAGTCGTAGGAAGCCGTAGGCAGCCGTAGAACTGTAGGGGCATCGTAGGGTTACCTTGCGGAGACCGCACGAAAATGCAAAAAATGGCATCGTGCGATCATCGCAAGTTAATCGTAGGGCAAATGTAACCTAGGCTTTAGTCATAGTAGTCATTGAGGTGAGGATGAGTTGGGCATTACGTCCACTGGATAATTTATGTCGAACGGAGGCAAGACCTAGGTTAAAAGTCCCATTTGAAACACTGGAGAAGCACGAGATTGAATCAACGATGATTGAATCAATCATTACAAAATAAGGTTTTTGACTCGCATTGATAAAGCATAATCGATGGGTATTATATCGGTTTAAAGAGAAAACAACATTTACGAACATTTCGGGCCTGCGGACATTTCGGTCCCTTTGGGGCGTCCCGGAATGTCCGCAAGGAATTTTTTCTAAGTTCTTTTTTTGTTTTTATGAAAATCATTTCCCAGAATTTTTGCATTTAGTATACTTATTTAACGATTATTTATGTTTTAATACATATTTAAAACAAATTAATTTTTTTGCGGACATTCCGGGCCGCGGACATTCCGGTCCCCTACAGACGTCCGGAAATATAAAATTTTCTCGGGGGAGATCCCCCGAACCCCCCTTACGAGAGGGGGAATACCCCCTCTCGTGCTCTCGCCCGTGCCTTCGGCACTCGTAAAACGTCTTTGATGTTTCATGGCCGGACCACTTTTCAAAAGCCGACGACGGCCCTGGAATGCATTGATTGACAATGAAATACATTCTTTCTTTTTATATATTAGTTATGATATTTACGTATACGTTGATCTTGTTTCGTTGGTTGCGTGTTTAGGACCATGCAACATTGACTTTCATGATGAGACGTTGAATTGTTTTTCTTCATCCCATCCGAACCAATGCAAACTGCTGAAAAATGACTTGCCAGCTCCAATTTTAAGTGACTATCTTTTTTTTTTTTACTAAAAACTTGCTAAAATTATACAGATTCTTGAATGCATAGTTAAGTTTTGAGAGAAAGAGCAACAATGTATTTTTTTTATTTATAGTTCAAACTAATTGTACATGTTTATATACATGTGCATAAGAATTTTGCATTTGTAGACTGAGAAAAAACATGCGAACTTGCTGGCAACGTTCAATATCGCATTAAACTGTCTGTAAAAAATTCATAACATGCGCGCGCGTGTGCTTGCATGTGTGTTGCCAAATTGTAAAAAATGCCTAGACGGCGTGCAGTGTGTCCGATTCGACATCAAATCCGAGATCGCGCTCGACTACCATGTCCGCACATTACGTAACCTTGTTTATGAACATATTTATATTTTATATTCATTTTTCCTCTTCCCCTGGTCCAAGGTCGGTGGTCTAATGTGCATTAAGTTGGCAATCTGCTAAGATGAAGGTTTTGTATGAATTGATGATTAAAGTCCCTGTCAACAGCTAAGGTAATGTCGAGACGTTTTAACCAACATGATGATGACATACAAGTGCTTGAAATATAACTGTTTGTGTGCCCTTTTTGATTCAATGACACCTCTATTTGCGATCACCTCATCAAACTGTAGAGCCGCGTCATAATAAAAGGCCTTCGAAATTTCTGATTAGCTCTGAAGCCGGACAGGACAGACACAGTAATGTATGTCGGTTTGAGAATCAGGATTAACAGACAATGCATTGTGTTTAATAAATAACAAAACAGGAGCGTGGAGTAAAAGCTATATAAAAATGCACTTTTGTTTTGATTAAAAAAAGTTAAATATATTTTCTTGTGCTGCGGCTCAGGTGTCATAAAACATAAGAATACCCCTAAAGTGTTTTTACAGTACGCGTGGTTGAGCTTCTCATTTCACACCTTGAGGCATTTTTTATGCCAACTTACCTTTGAGGTGTATTCGTGTGCGCCGCGAAGAATTACAGAATTTGACTAAATACGTATTTTAAAGATTTAAAATAAGGTACGCATGCCGCGTATAAAACAATAAATGTATTCGAGTTTTATTTGGTCCATGAACATCTGGGACTGACTGACTGAACGCATATCAGGTGTACTTAACCACTTGAAGCCGTGTTTTAAAAACCCTTTCTGATTTTTTTTTTTTTTTTTTTTTTTTTTTTTTTTTTTTTTTCAATATGACAGAACGTTCCTTGGACCGGTGCAATATGACAGACGTTTCCATGGATAACATTCATTCTATGTAAAAACATTCAATGTTTTCAGCAATGCAAAGCGAACGGGACAATTTCTTGGGTATATAATAATGAATAATTACATCCGTGGGCACAAGGCAGGCAATTTTTGGGCAAGTAATTACATTTTCCATTCTAACCTGGTTATCAAATCGGCTTCATTAGTTTTCTTTCTTTTAACTGCATTTTTTGATATTCATTGCATTATTTAAGCTTGTGAAATTAAATCAGTGCTATTTGTCTTTCAAAACTCAAGTTTGATCGGTCACCATCGTTACAGTACTTTAAATTTCACGATTTATAAGGTTTATCTCTCGTATGTATCGTTGTTGAAAAGGTTGTCAATCCCCTAGAGCTGCTACACAAACTGCTACGAACTTAAAAAATTCAGTCTCGATTTTGTTGAGTGCTACATTTGAGAACTGACATACGTGCCAAGATTTCATTTTTATGTCATTCCCCTTTAGTGGTCAAAGACAAATTATTTTTGTCCGGGTCGCCTGTCCGTCTGTCTGTCACAAATGGTGTCCGCTCTGTAACTTGAGAGCCGTTTAAGGTATCTTTATGAAACTTCACAGGATTATTAATCAGCATAAGTCGACGTGCAGAACACAATAATCATAACTCTGGATTGCGTATTTTTGGAGTTATGGCCCTTTGAAATGGAAAATAGCAGAATTTGCATTCCAGTCGTGTTCGCTCTGTAACTTGAAAACCGTTTAAGATTTCTTGATAAAGCTTCACACGATTTTTGAACACATGAACATGCTTATCTTAAAATGGTTCAAAGATACTCCTTTCTTATTTCTAAATTGTACGAAGTCGTCCTGGTAAGGAGACACATACATGCTACAAGTAAGCGTCCAGTTACGAAAAATGCCAGCAGCGAAGGCACTATCCGCACGTTCGTGCTTGAATATAACCAACACAAACCAGACATGCTTGTTCATATTTGTCAAAACAAATATAAGTAGCATTGACTGGGAACTGACACTTTACATTGTCCTAGATACGTGTACATTAACTAAAGTAACGAACTGCTGATTTCTGCGTTAAGATTTGTAGTCATGTACATGTATACTCTCAATATTTCAAGTCATTCTTTCTCTCCTGCTTTGCAATACGAGCTGCTGCCAATTCGTGATCTAATTGCTGGTAATCTCCGAACGGTTTATACAGGAACAGTGTGGTTGGTATAGCAGAACACCCGGACATGAGATCAGCTGTTAACCGTGGTTAGCAATGCATTTATTCAAACGATAAACGTTAATTCGAATTTCAGCCTGTCCGTCATCTGACTTAAGCCGAAATCCATGAGGACTGGGTTCCGTCATTGGAAGATGAATTAATTTGTCACATTATCTTAATGGTGAAAAGAAGATAAGAGCCAAAAGATAAAACACTTTTCAAGCAAAACAAAATTCAAGTCTGACTGTAAATAGCCATTTAAACGTTTTTTGGCTAGTGACAGTTGACTGGTAATAGCCATTTTAACGTTTTTTGGCTAGTGACAGTTGACTGGTAATAGCCATTTTAACGTTTTTTGGCTACTGCCAGTTGACTGTAAATAGACTCTTCCTTAAAAAAATGTTATTTTAAAATCACGCTACAATGTTTGTTTCTCTAAATTAAAAAATAGCCACATAGTTACTTCTGTTGGGTTTCTTTTCGTTCCATGTTTTGTTAGATTCATTTTCTAACCAATGTTTAACATATTTGGTCCCATTTAGATAATACTAGTCTTTGTATATCGACTACCCTGTTGAAAGTTGCATTCAGTAATTCTCTTTGGCTCCATGTTGCAAAATCTATAGGGTCACTGAAGAGACTTTAATAGTCGAAACCGCGGTATGGCCCAATCCCTTTCTCATTAATGTGCTCACTGCTCTTAAAGGATCTCAGTTTTAATTTTTATTTGGTGTCATTTTCTGTGTTGTTTGCGCCTTTTATGTGCGTATACATGTATTTAAATAAGTTATACAGCTCAGTCTCGAAAATAGCATATCCCTGCAATGTCGCAAAATAAATTAACCCCGTCACCTGCATTGCATCGATCATTACTGGATGGCTATTAATCTGGCCTGACTGAAACTTCCACTTTTTGTGTAAGCATTCATGTGTGTTAAACTGGTATTTAGTTTATGTTGATTATGAGCAGTCCGATTGGACAGGAAACTGCCTTCGGCATGTACCAAAATTCTGGTAGATTTAAAGTGAAGTTTTTCACGTTTCGGCGATTGGTAATATGTAAGTTCTGTGAATATTGTCACTTTCTGACCTGAATGTTATTCATTGACATCTATTGTAGATACCTTAACACTTCCACCTCATTCGCAATGTATTTGAAGTACTGAAATAATGATTCAATAGACACTATTTCCTTCATTGCAGACATGTTTTAAGGATGCAAATAAAATATAAAGGTTTAGGTTTATCACTGAACCACTGCAGAAGTTGAGGGTGAGGTTATGGCCATGTAAAACCGGTTTAAGCCCGCCAGTAACTTTGTGTTACTGATCGTTCCAAGGCGATACTTCTGTGGTGGTTCTTTTTGTTTTATGTCTTGGTGTTTTTTGTGTTGTTGGCGCCTTATGTTTGCTTTCATATCTTTAGTTAAGTTTAGGTAACTGAGTGGCCACCTATTGGGAAAATAACTGCTCATTCGGCTTACGATATGTTTTCATGGTATAAGTACCTGATTGTTAGTTTGGTTTTTTTTCCACCTCGGTTTTTGGAGTGGAAATCTTTTTCTGATTGCGCCTTTTCCTGATCTTTGCCTACTTGGACCTTTTGATCCTTTGGAAGCAATAAAAACAGTCGAAGGGAGATAGTATGCGCAATTTCGGGTAATGAACCCTCGTCAGTAGCCCTTTTTAAACAGACTATTGTACTGCAATTTCAAAAATTTACACGAGAAGTCTAAATCAAAGACACATTCCTAAACGGGATCAAATAATTTAAACATTGCTTAGAAGTACGTTTCTAAACGTGAGTGTTTTGAACACTCTGAATATCTTTTAAATTACTGATCTCGGAGGACCTAAATAAAAATAAAATCTGCACTATGGATAATATACGGGGAGACTTTTAGAGTCGCCACACGGCACAACACGGCACAACACCAGCTTCAGTAATAGCAAATAAAATATAAAGGCTTGATCCTTTGGAAGCAATAAAAACATTCAAAGGGAGATAGTATAGACCATATTGCGTCGGGTAATGAACCCTCGTCAGTAGCCCTTTTTAAACCTGAAACGAAAGCCAGACTATTGTACTGCAACGAGAAGTCTAAATCAAAGACACATTCCTAAACGGGGTCAAATAACTTAAACATTGTTTCTAATTTAACGTGACTGTTTTGAACTTTACTGGCCTCAAAGGACCTAAATAAGCATAAAATCTGCACAATTGATGATGTACGGGGAGACTTTTTAGGGCCGCCACACGGCACAACACCAGCTCTTACAGCTCTTACTGTCCAATTCCATCTTAATGTGCAATCTTACGTTTGATATTTAATTCGTTGAAGTTTCTCTTTGATGAATACTATAAGCCGTCTTGGTAAAATCGCCAGTCACAATATTTCAATCAATTGTATCAAATGTCATCAAATATCTTTAGTAAATATATATTAAAGAATGTCATAGCATAACTTAAAACATTGTCATAGGCAGGTACGCGCTGCACGAGATACAATTCTATCGAAACTCTCTATAAAAATCATGTTAACTGTTAATGCTATTCTAAGACGCAAAGATATTCAATTCGATACACTTGCAGACCCGGGCTTGCAGGGTTAGGGTTAGGGTTAGGGTTCTCCAACAGGGCTATCGGTATCATAAACTTCGAAAAACCTTTTCTACATTTTATCGTAGACACTATGAATTGATTTCCAAATTGTAGACACTATGAATTGTTTCCAAATTGGGTTAAAGACGCTTTTAAGTGAGGGCATTTCGGAACCTGAATTTTATGGTGACTTGGTTTACAAATTTAAGAAACTTAAAGGAATTAATGATTTTTCTTTTCAGTTCAGAAAAATCATAACACGTTACAGACGTATAGGTTATAACTTAAATGTTATGCGACAGTCTGCATGCTTAGTTTTTAACCCAATCATGGTTGATAACTATGCTGCCTTCTTTAATTGCACGCCGGTGGGTCGGGCGTCAGACTCTATGATGGCCCCGACATAAAGCTATTCATTTTAGTTGGTTGGGGCCGGAGCTTCTTGTCTGTTGCTTGGCCCACCGGGGTCACACTGGTGTTTTTCTTTAGCTCCGGAGTTAGTAAGTTATTTGGCGCCCAGGGATCTCCATCGTCGGGCAGCTTACTGAATCTGTGAGTCCTGGTTTTTGATTCATCAGGATGTTTATCATGATTTATTTGTTTGTTCTTGATGATTCATTTACTAGTTAGAGATTCACCACGAGGACCGAAGAACTAACTAAATGTTATGAACCACTGCAGAAGCTGAGGGTGATGTTACGGCCGTGTAAAATCGATTTAAACCCGCCAGTAACTTTGTGTTACTGATCGTTCCAAGTCGATACTTCTGTGGTGGTTTATGTCTTGGTGTTTAAATTTTTTGTGCTGTTGGCGCCTTATGTATGTTTTCATATTTTTAGTTAAGTTAAGGTAACTGAGTGGCCACCTATTGGGAAAATAGCTGCTCATTCGGCTTACGATATGTTTCATGGTATAAGTACCTGATTGTTAGTTTGGTTTTTTCCCACCTCGGTTTTTGGAGTGGGAATCTTTTTCTGATTGCGCCTTTTTCTGATCTTTGCCTACTTGTACCTTTTTGCAGACAATTTATGTCATCAGGAAAACATGTCCGTGTAATGAATACCCCCTTAAACCCCACTTTCATATTGCAAAACTGGGCTATGCAGGGGTATACCTATTTTTCTTATTTTTGCTCCAAAACGTAGATTGTGGGTACCCGTTAGAACCGCCTCGGCGAGGCGGTTCTAACGTGTATCCACAATCTATGTTTTGAGCAAAAATAAGAAAAATAGCAAAAAGTTTCTATTGAAATTTTCTTTTTGTACAACTTCTCTGCGTATTGCATGGGCTTGTTTTCGTAATGAAATTAAATTTCTAATTATGTACTTTTGCGGATGTGGTGCAAGTTTTAAGGTATCTAAAATAGATGTCAATGAATAACATTCAGGTCAGAAAGTGGCAATATTCACAGTACTTACATAATAATAATAATAATAATAATAATAATAATAATAATAATAATAATAATAATGACTTTATTTATAGAGGAAACTCAGTTGGAGTGATCCAATCTTCCCTGAGGTCCTCTCTTCAACATAGTACATATATATATAAGATACAAAACAGCAAAAGAACAAAATATACAAGATAATATAACTACAAAACATTTTGTGTGAAAAACCATTCTAAATAGCTTTGCTTGAAGTGTGCAACTGATTCAGAATGCTTAATATGTTCTGGAATGGAATTCCAAATCTTTGAGCCAGAATAGGAAAGAGTGTTTCTGAATTGCTCTATGTTTGGCTTAGGTATATACAGGAGATTATCAGAAGTTGATCTTAATGCTCTTTGGTGTATATCAGCTGTGTGTTGGAATAGTCCTTGTAAGTATTCAGGAGCCAGATTATTAAAGATTTTGTACATCATAATTGCTTTCTGATACTGAACTCGCTGTGGGAATTGCATCCATTTTAATTCGGCAAACATTTCTTCTGAAGATGTGTCAATATCTTTGTCAAGAATGCAGCTTGCTGCACGTTTTTGAAATTTTACATTCTTCATTCGCATTACCTCATATTGTGCAACAGTAATCTAGGTGGGGCAAGATGTAGGCATTGTAGAACAAATTTCGAACAGATATAGATAGGTAACATTTTATTCGACTAAGAAGATACAACAGTGTGTTGCACTTTTTAATTGTATTTTCAATTTGAGTGATCCAAGAAAGAGTGCTGTCGATATTTATGCCCAAACGTTTTTCATTGTCTGATATTTCAATTGCCTCAATCCCTATTTTCAGTATAGGTGGATTTGCCATGATCTGATTTATTTTGTACTTTGTAGACATGAACATTGCTTTGGTTTTGGGAATGTTAACTACCATATCATTACTTTCACACCAGATCTTAAAGTTTTCCAAATCAATATTTAAGCTGTTTGTTAGGTTTAAAATGGATGAATCAGAGGATGATAAAGTTGCATCATCAGCAAACAGATCTAAAATACAGAACTGTAATGTCAAAGGCAAGTCATTGACATATAGGAGGAACATTAAGGGACCTAGGACTGAACCTTGTGGAACATCTGCCTTTAGTTCTTTTGCGGTTGATAATTTTCCAGAAATATGAACTTGTTGTGATCTGTTACTTAGGTATGATTCAAACAGAGCAATAGCTGATGGACTAAATTTGTATAATAACAATCGCCGAAACGGGAACACTTGACTTTAAATCTGTCAGAATTTTGGTACGCGCCGAAGGCAGTCTCTTGTCTTATCAGGCTGCTCATAATCAATATAAACTAAATACCAGTTTAACACACATGAATGCTTACATAAAAAGTAGAGGTTTCATTTAGGCCAGATAAATAGCCATCCAGCAATGATCGATGCAACGCAAGTGACGTGGTCAATTTATTTTGCGACATTGCAGGGGTAGGTTATTTTTGAGACCGAGCTGTATATGAACATCTTCTCCGGAACCGGTGGACTTATTTCAACGAAACTTGGCATGAAGCATAGATGACTCAAGTACTACAATGTATATATAAATCATGACCCTTGACCCATTGTATGGCAAGGTCAACGTAGGTCGCCTATGCATTTGATTAGGAAAAAAATGTTAAAATGTCATTTAAAGGGATTAGCTTGCAGGAAATGAGCAGTAGGACTGAATATTAATGATTCTGAAAACAATTGGACCCCAGAGGCTCATCTGCCCCGACTCCGGGGCAATTTACATGTATATTACCATAATATTCAAACCTCTTTTTCTCAGAAACCGCTTGGCCAACAAAAACCATTTTTTTGCAATTTATTTGGATTTTCCCCGTAACAAACACTCTTCTGGACACGGGTTTTCCAGAAGTGTTACATAAAAGATTCTTTCTCTCTCTCTTTTTCTCATCCGACATACATATGCAATATTCTTAATCACTCATTGTATACAGCAAATCTTTTAAATACATTGACATAAAGTTTTTAAAATTTTGTAGCAATATTAGTGCGCTTTTATACTACCTTTCAACCGATAACATTTATATATAAAATCTTTTTTTTTTTTTTCTTCTTTTTTTTTAAGTCAATCAAACATATGCATTAATCAATCAATTAATATATACATCAATTATAAAGGTACAAAATTTTATGCTATGTGCTGCATGTAACAAGAGATTTATATGAAGCATCTATAGGAAGGGAGAATCAATGTGTATGTAAATAATCCAGGTCACATGACCAAAATGGTCGCCATGCCCATATATGGTATAAGGCTCGCCGGTTTGCCACGGATGCCCACGGTAGAGCTACTGTTCTATCCCAGTTCGTCACGGTTGGTTTACCAAACCTGTGTGAACCGGGGAAGCTAAACCGGGACAGTAAGAACAGGAATTTAAGAGGTATCTGTAGAGGCGATAAAACTTGGTTAAAGGTTAAATTATCGAATCATTCTCTTAAAAAAGAACAAGATGAAAAAATAAAATGGATAATTTGTAAATAAGCTTGATAAAAATCCAGTGCCGTAGAACAAAGCATAAACGTTGTGCATTCAGCATACTGTGCCATTCCATCCATGGTACATCGTCAATTTCCGTGATTATTTTGCGTAAAGACCCGTGTCTCAAAAGGCAGGTCAAGCACTGTACTGATCATTTTTTTCCTCGCAAAAATTTAGCATAATTGTCATGAAGACCTCTTTACACTTAAGCGAAAATACCACCACGTAGCCTTGCGTAGTTTTCTCAATTATTCACAAGTCTACTTCCAGAGATTTTCGTTCATGTGTCATTAATATGATCTCAGTTTTATTTATATTTCATCAAATCGTAGAGGATTTTTACGCATTGGTCTTGGTATGGCAAAGATATCCCGCTTTTGTGTAAACATTCAAGGATTGAAGATGGGTCCCATGTTTGACGGCCATTTTGTTCATGATCAGGTATCTGATTTAAAACTTCTTTGCTTTTATCTTTTTATGTAAATCCAAATTGAAGTCTGGTTATGTCATTTTAACGTTTTGAAGCATTAAAATCAAGCTAGCATGAAAACAATATTTGCGCGGAACGAACTTTCTTAAGGGGATGCCAATAGTCAAAATCTTATACTTGTATATTTTTACCTGTATAAAGAAAAATGATTATTTTACCAAGGAGACTGGATATTCTTGACACATTCTTGTACGAGTCATTCAAACATCGAATACGGTGGTAGCTTTTAGTAAAATTTATCCAGCATAACAGACAGATGAAAACGGAACCAAACCAGGTAACTTGAACAATGCTGATAAGCGTGTTACTGGGCCCTCTGGAGCTGAGTTTTGGGGCATAAGATAATCTGTATTGGATGTTTGAATGACTCATACAAGAATGTTTCAAGACTATCCAGATTCCTTGGTAAAATTGTCAT